>OX104127.1:149462750-150662750 GCA_944470555.2 Heterobilharzia americana | reverse complement strand
ACTTCTCTCTAACTACTCAAGTTGTATATTTTGAGAGTTCTTGGCACTTATGTGTCAGAGTTAACACACTGTGACCGTGGCTGAGGGATGGTTTCCAACGGATAAAGGGTTGGTATCACAGCTGGATAGTTGAAAGACTACTCAGTTGTGAGATATGCCAACATGAATAGAGTAGTTTATGAATCTTTCGCAAATAGATCATCCTATGATCACCCTTCAATTTTTCTACGAATTCAGTTGTCATTCAGGGGTAGTCGTCGTAACTGTATATTCGATTGTGTTGACTAAGTTCAAACAGAGTTTTAATTTATATCCTTCATTAAAGTAAACTAATCTCCAGTTAATTTAATTCATTTTTAATAGTATATAGCATACATTACAGTGTATCATATCTCGTCCTCTGTAGTACCATAATTTACAGTCTTTTCTGCATTTCAGTTTCTAAATAAGATAAAATGGTCACAATTTGTGCGAAATTTTGGAAAAATTCCGAAAGGGACCAATTGCCCACTCAGGTTAAGTAGTAATAACGAACAGATTTTGCAAGCTGGCACATAATGAAACCGACGTAGTCGGTAAGTAAACAAATTTACACACACTGATCTGACCCTGTGTGTATCGTTCACATAATAATGAATGCTTTTTCAGGCGAAAGAATGCGGTTCTTAAGTAAGCAGAAAGAAAGTTTCCGGCCATTGCTTTTGTTAACTGTTCTCCGGAATTATCAGCAGTGTTATCACCTTTGAATTGGATGTTCATCAGTAACATGTTTTTTTGATGTAAGGTGTATGGACTCACTAACGGTTTCTGGTTTTAAGTCCGTATGCATATATTTCAGTGAGAATCCATTAATCATCGAAATTCTTTTAAAGTCGTCGAGATTTTACGTTACAGGTTTTAATAAGTGGATAGCGCTGGAATCTAGGACTGAGACTCGTCGACTGGATGTACATGCACACAAGGGGCCTGACAAACAACATTTTGGTGTTTGGGGCGATGAGTACTGAGTTAGAAACCCAGTGGGGGGCAGATCCATCCGACTGATGGGTCCCAAATAGTACGAGACTCACTCGTTGGATTCTATCACTAGCCACCAAGTAAACTACGACAGAACTGAGGCATTCGCATAGGAGCCCATCTGATAAGAAAGGTCGATCAATTCGGTCTAGTATAACAGTGGGAAACTATAAGTATCAAGAAATATCAGCTATCCAGTTTGTGTCTATTTTTTTTCTCCATAACAGTTTTAAGTAGAGTAGATGAGTGAGGTACCTCCCCCTACTTATGCACATCCAAGTGAATAAACTATCCATTTTAAGTAGGATTTTCATGAATAAATTTCTGAATATCATCCATTCTTTAGAATTGAACAGTGAAAGAAGTAGGATTTAGAGTTTAACTGTGCTTTCAAAGAGAAGTTGACAAAGTAGTGAGCACTCCTGAGAGTCTGAAGTCAGTTTCCAAGGTTATTATTCTCAACTGCAGATAAAAAGGGTTTAATCTAAGTGTCTTTCATTTGTTTAATATTAAACTCACTTATTGTTTTCCACAAGGTGATGTTTTCCAAGCTTGTTTAGAGGTGTCATTGATGTGATTCTATCACCTGTAGATTTTAATGTAAACTTTGGAGTGTGTATTTAAGATACGTCTAAGAAGTTCCTGAAAATAGGGATTTGAAATGTCATAATATTTGTCATATTAGACTGAATGAAATTACGCTGAAAGCAAGTGATTCATGTCGTTAGAACATTAGCTAAAAGGGAAACATTAGTTATAAAAAATCATTCTTAAGAGCTTTATAAATAAACAGTCGAATCGCTTGCTTAGAATCATATCTTCCCTCTTAAAGTGACAAAACAATACTCAAAGGGAATCAGAATTCTTTGTAAACTTAAATGTGTGAATAGGCAATTTATCAGATATATTGAAATGATAAAAGTTTATTAGAGGAAGTCAATGGTTTTACTTCAGTAGCATAATTACTTAACTGGTTCGATTACCTTGCACATATTGGACAAAATATGATAAGAGATTTTCCCAGAGGAGTTGTTATGATCATTATTTTTTCAAGGGGCAATTTTTATGGCGCAAGAGAAGATTGTTCATCTTGATACCAATGTAACACCGTCACTCTCCTAATCTATGAGTTGGGAATAATCTGAAATTTAGTAACCAAATAGATTATTATCGCTATAATCTTAAGCGGTGAATAGCTTCTGTTCAAATAGGTTAATGGCAATCCTTTTTGTTAGACTGATGAGGACTGTGATTCACAAAATATATGTTGCAACCTATTCACGGCCGTTCTTTTTAAGGACACACGCAGACACACACACCGGAAGCCGTCTCATAGCTACTGATCTTTACTCAGGATATGGGTAAATATGTAAATAATCCTCTGATCTTAGAACTTAGAATGAATTGATAATTGATGTCTTGATTTTGAAAAGGGTTGGAGAGGAAGACAGTCTACAGAACAGTGAAATCAAACAGATAATAAGCAAGTAGAATATTGTTTCACACTTTTATTTAAAAGCCTAAAATCTTAACATATTCCTCTCATTAGAAACCTCTTTGTCATGACTCCCAAGTACCACGAACATACGGAGACCAGTAAGGTAAGACTTGTAACACTTCTCTGTCATAACTCTGACTTTTGACGATAGCTGAAAGTAATAGTTTATGTTTTTAAGAATAAGGTAAATGAGTTCACATGACCGGCAATTGTACAAAAGAGATTGCTACCAGTACGAAGTAACGCAGTTAAACGTTCAATACTTATTCCACAGATAGTTTAAAATGTACTGATCAGTAACTAACCTAACATCGGCACTAAAACCAGTCTTTAGTTAATCAATTAAAAGATAAGCTCTAGTTTGTAACATACTGATTAATTCATCCTTCAAAACGAATGATGGGAGATTCAGTGTTGAGGAGTAAGGACTACCTTGAGAATATAGGCATACTTTACTGATAAATAACAGTAAGCACAAAATTAGGACCATACCTTATAACTTATAACTACGAAATGTCTAACTCGTACTTATGAATAATAAACAGTCAGATGTAAATCACATCTGACAAATCATTTAAACAAAATCAAAGACTGAACAAGTGGAATATCAGAGCTAGTTATATGATTGAAAATCCAACCTTGTAGAAAGAGAACTACTTACATTTGCTAATCTTAGTCACACTAGTCGGGTATTATTTGTACCACTGACACCTGAGCCAACAACTCAAAACTCCAGATGCCTATCATGGAGTCTTAAGGTTCGGAGTTTAGTCTTGGATGGTGTCACTGTTATGCACTACTGAGTAATCGCAGAATTGAATGAAGGAGCTTTTTAGTAGTCGTTTGATTTCCAGTTTACTGCTTTAATATTGAACCGTGTAGGAAAATACGCCTTGAAAATTAGCAATGATAAAATTAATTTTGAGGGCAGTTACTCAGCGACGGCGTTGTTTAGAGGTCACGCTATATCATGAGCTGACAAAAGTAGGAAATATAAATCAGTGGATTCTGACCAAGTGGCCTAATGGTATCTTGCTGACCACGGAGCCTGAAGGTACTGGGTTCAATCCCCGGTGGGGTCGTTGGTGCGCACTGCTGGGGAGTCCTATGCTAGGACGCAACAGTTGTCCAGTGCCTCGAGGCTTTTGGTGTTCCTCCAATTGACGTCAGTTCATAATGAATACCAACCTGAAATGAATATATCTCCACAAACCTCAAGATTTAACTTTGATATTATCTTTGCGTAGGACATTACAATTTTTTGCAGAACTTGTAACCATAGCAACTACTGGTCTGTTTGCTTAATAAATGAATACATATTGTGCAGTGAACCATGAGTCAGCTATCCTTTTTTTGTAGGTAATGTAACTTACCAAGGGAATATGAGGAAGGGATCATTAATTGTTTTAAGAAACATCTTTGCGACAAAATTTCTCTATTTTCCCTCGTAACATTTCCGACCTTGGGTGTTAACACCTTTTTGCTTAACAAATCACAGTATGAATTCAATTTTTTGTTCATTCACATCTACATGAAACTATATAATTTATTTTCGTATTACTCGGAGGGTGAATTACTTGTTACTAAGCTGTGTTTACGGACGATTAGTTGGAAAAAACAAGTCTTCCCGGATGAATATGAATAAACCAAATATGTGTGTTCATGTTTCAGGGTGAAATACTATTTCCCCTGTGAAGAAAAAAAATTCAGATAATGATAGATACATGTTTACTGAAATCGTGCCTTTCTCCTCCTTCTGCTCGTCATAATCACCTAAAGTTAGTCACTTCTCTGGTATAAATCTAACCATGAAAGTAACCTTATTCTTTGATGTATAGATATTATTCACAGTAAACAAACAGTCAGCCATGATAGTACGCCCGACTGGATTTTAACTGTAATAGTATAATGTATTCATGTGTTAGCTGATTTCTTTGCACACTCTTCCTATGGTTCCTTTGTCAATGGCAGTAGAGTTGTCATGATTAGTAGGGTGATGCATTCACTTTGATTTCCATTGACATTATTATTTCTTTTCACTTCGTTACACCGTCTTTGTTGTAATATATTTCGATGAAGCAGAAAGGAGGAATTCTTCACGGTCAATAAATAAGTCCGAAAACATATTCATAGGCATAACAAGAAAAACAGAAGAGCTGATTTTTCAAACAAATGTAGTTTTTTATGAAAGTGTTTTTTCCTCACGAATTAGAATCACTATGTATTCAAACATCTGAGGAACAAGAGATGAAATCATCAGTCTAACATAGAGATAAGTAAAGTATCCAGTAATGGTCTTTGCTTATGAAACGAACAGTTCAGAATTCATCTGGCATTAAGATCACTGAAGGAACAAATGACACCCAAAAGAACGTTTGGTAGCTCTTCTCTTCGATTTTGACACCTTTCGACACTAGAATCTTTACAATACGAGGTAATACTCCTTCGTTCCAATTATTTTAGTTGTCATCACTGTTTGACATAATGAAACCAATAATAATCATTATCGATGAACGTTCATGCCAACCTCTGACTTATTGATCCCATGTGGGTACTGGATTGTAATTTCTTAGTATGGCTTTTAACGGGTGGATTAATGTGAAGATCATTTTCATTCGAAACTGATTGAGTTAGGGAGTGTCAACTATGGGATTTCCACTAAGTAGTTGACATTAATTTGCTAACCAGAAGACCTAATGGTTTTGGAGTCAACCACCTATTTGGTCAGGGGTGTATGTTGAAGGATAGTCCTAAATTTGGAGTTGAGTATCTGTTTAGTACTTTTTGACTTTTAGTGATTATGTGCATAATGTCACTCTTTGATACAATGCACTTTCAAATCAATTAGTTCCTCATATATAACTCATGTGAGTAATTCTATTTCAAGTTAACTGAACATTTTATCTGAAGAACTATATTGCTGATTTGTGTACCTGATCAGAGCGATAGAGTCATGACAAGAGTTTTCTGTTGACATTTCAAACCAACTTTGTCATCCCTTGGTGTACTAAGATGACAGAAATTACTTGCTTCAGTACTTCTAACCACTCTGATTCTGAAAATTACTTAATTGAACTGATTTTAAGTAGGAAACGTGCCAAATTATCAGTTTACGTCGTGTTAGTGTGAGTGATGCAAATAATTTCTACATTAGAGTGGAACTTATGTGGTTTACATAGTTCTTCAGTCATAGCTATGTTATTAATAGCTACAAAACTCAGAATCACTGTGTACTGCAACATTTTCTGATTCGTGTTTAGTTTGAATTAGTTTTATGCTTGAATACGAAACTACTTTGCAATAAAAAAGGTCAGACAGTGTTCAGACAATACTAAGAAGCTCAAGAAAGCAGACTTCTCTTTGCCAATCCTAGCAAATACTCATCAATTGGAACCTGTCTGAACAAATAACTCCGTAAGGTAAGCTTCTCCTTGCATCACATAAAACTCAACAACAAAATGGGATGGGGATTAGAAAAATGGCTTTCGATAAATGGGTGATAGCAGGCTAAAATTTAACGACCCGTAGCCTGAAATTCCCTTTGTTTAAATGCATTAAGCTGTATTTTCAGAATCAAAGATAATGCTGTGTTTTTAGATGTAAAGAAAATTTCAGGTGTTTGAGTTTTATCAGCACAGCGTTTAAGAAAAATGTGAAGAATCTTATCAATGTATTGGAGTTAGTATATTCCTTCAAGCTACCAACCGAGTAATTTTGCGCTTACATGTATTCCTACATATCCACATTCTCAGTAAAAAGCAATTACTGGTCAGAATATGAATGGATTTTCATTCTTGGCATCGAAAAGCTTTCCAAGGTGGTATCCATCACGGGTGGATATCAGTTGGAGAACCTTTGAAAATATGGGATCACTGGACAGCTGTTTCATCCTAGTATGGGATTTCTAAGCAATACGCGCCCAGCACCCTACCAGGCCTCGAACTCACTGTGAAACCTTAAGGTCATGAGTTCAGTTCTTAGCGATTTCGTGGGTGCGCACTGCTGAAGAGTTCAATACTAGGTGGAAACAACTGTCCAGGCTCCCCTCCACGTTTTCAGTGGTTTTCCAACTGATGTCACCTGATGATGAATACCAACTTAAACAAGATATTTTCGGCCTTTACAGTAGGAACAAACTCTGTTGTGCATTAAGCTTTTACAATTATTCTTTAGCTAACGAAACAGCACTGCGTTAACATTATAACTTGTTTAACCAGGAAAAACTGACTACTTCAGTTCACCAATAATCCAACTGTCTAGACAGAATAAACCTATTGTCTGCATGAAACAGTTCATTCATCAGTAAAACAAAAACAATCACCTACAAAATAGCTACTTATGTGCGGCTATTCAAATTAAATTACTTTTCTTTTGACAGCCATAGGTGAATTTCTGTTACTAACATATGTTGAAGTCAACATAACAGGCTTCCTAGTCATCGTATCTTGCCTTTTTACGTTAGACATATAGTGTGTTTATTGGGATAATCTTATTCCATACATCTGTTGTTCAAACTCACATGGATTTACTCAAAACTCATTGCATAGGCTAATAGTATGTTACCGATTCCCTTTACTCTAGAATGAACTACATAAATTTGCTTCCTTTAATTTCGTGTTTGTACATACACAGAGTTTTGTTACATTTGAGCAGTCAACAGTGTGGAGGGTGATCACTTTCCTGAGAATGGGATTAGTTTGTATTCATCGGGTGGAGCAGAGGATGAAGACGACAGAAAGATGTCATTAGAAAGGAAGAGAAATAGTGACACATACACATTAGGGGGTCAGCAGATTGACTTTAAGATAATATAAGAGTAGGCTATGCATGACCAAACGCGTGTCACAGTATTTTAGAAGCTAATTTTCATTTTTATATCTAGCATGGTAGAGTTCCATCTGTTTAGAAATCATAATAAGGTTACTTCGTTTTATTTTGTGATATGACCTCTATGTTGCTCTTTGTATTTAAAGTAATCAGGACTCTGTAGCCGATGCTTATCATATATTCTTTTTAGTGTTAAAGGAAACTAATGTCTTCCTCAGCTTAATAAATGAAGGAAACTTAACATTTTCAAAGTGGAAAAATTGGGCACTGTGGTAGAATTTAATTTCATACTGGATTTGTTTATTTGATTAATAGTTCACAGTGGTATATTATTTACTTGACGAATAATATTAATAATAATACTAATAATAACAAATAATACTAAATCACTGTGTGTTATAAATCAAATAAACAAAACTAGTATGAACTATGTCATGTACAACTCTGTACTGCTTATTACCTTAGAAGGTAGTTCTACAATCAACATGCTGTTGCATTTTTTGACACGAGGTAATATAATTTGTTGCTACTTCTCATTTTCCGTTGTTAAACTTGGTGTGACTGATCGACCTCTGTTGGCAGATGGACTCCTATGCCAGTGCCTCGATATTGTCTGAATACTAATTATCATAACTGACTTGGTTGTGGCCAGTAGTGAAATTCAGGAGGCACATTTCGTCCTACTTGAGACTCGTCACATGGATGTACCTGCAAGCAGAGGGTGGTTTTGTTCTAACTGAGACTCGAATCTCGTACCTATAACGCCTTAGCATTTGGAGCGATGGATACGAAATTATAGTCCCAGTGTGAACAACACCACCCACTGGGTTGCAGGCGCACCCAGCTGACGAGTCCCAGGTAGGGCGAAAGGTGCTTCCTGAATTCCAGTGCTGATCGCAACCAAATCAGTAACAACGAGCTAATATAATTGAAATGGTGTTATCCATTGGGTGACATTTCATAGAAAACTTATTTTCACTTATGATACCAAGGGAATGACACAACTTTGAAACTTTATTTTTATGGTTCCAGAGCTCTCTGACGTTTCATTTTTAGTGTTAGTAGAAGTTCCCAAATATCGAAGATAATTGCTGAATGATTCTAGTTCCATGCATTCGATGGTGATTTGAAGACCAAAGATCTCTGATTACACTTATGGTCTCAAGAGGACTTTACAGCTTGAGTACATAAATGTGCAGGTAAGTATGAATGCTTACTGACAAGGGAATGGTCACATTTACACAAATCACATGTACACACTGACTGATGTTAGAATGTTACTGATTATAGACGTGATATATAGCAGTTTATTCATTAGAGCAAAGTGACTTTCTCCGCAAAATATGGATACAACCTAAAACCAACTGAAAAACAAAACTTTTTTCTAAAACTTTGTGTATACTGAATATGACAACCGAAGAATTACGATTTGTTGTTTTTGAGCCATCTGTCACGCTCAGTGCTCTCTTGATCTGCAGTGATTACTAAAAACCAAGGACTTCAACAAGGAAGCGATTTAAACCCAGTTACTAATTGGTGTAGGTATTATTTATTATTTTGATTCAGATTGGAATTTCTAATGGACTGATATCAATTAGAGGAGTATTGGAAACCTCGGAGCACTGGAAAAATGTTTCGTCCTTGTGCAGGGCTCCTCAGCAGTGCGCACCCCCTTTGACCAAAACCAGGACCCTCATGTTTCGCGGCCAGCACGTTGCCACTGAACCACTGGGTCGGAAACCACTGGTCCATATTTTCCACTTCTGTCAGTTCATGATCTAGCGCGACCTCCGTCCAATGTCATCATTCAGTGACTGTCCTCATGTTCGACTTGGTTGGCTCCATTGGTCACGACTTCTTATTGGAACTTCGGAAATCCTCTCTCGAAGACAGTCACCGATGAGCTCTAGATTTTAACCTGAATTAAACCAATTAATAGATCCCCACACACCTCCAGATTGCATTATTTATTGTGTTCGGAATAGTGTTAGGTGTTAGAAGTTTACGTGACTGAATATTAAAGCTAATTGATTTACAAGCTGCAGTGCACAGTTAGGCTTTATATATATACTTGCCTTTACTCAATGTTAGACTATGCTGGAGTCATTTTACACTAAAAGATATCCTCCGATTTTACTATTGGGAGTTAGGGAGTAGTGTAGCGACAAGATTACTAAACCCTAAAAACATTAGTAATATTGGACGCTTGTTTGATCTTAGTATGGAACTATACAGGACTTTTCATTTTTTTGGCATACTCACAGATGAAACTCAGTGACTTCGATTCACCGAAGCCGTCAGTATGAAGGGGAAAAGTATGAACAATATGTAACCAGCACTAGAAATAAGAATTTCTTAAAAATTCAAATGAGAAGTTACTATCTGTAACATCGAACTTTACTTGTAACTTCCTGTCCTAGGGAATACCGTCCTTGGATTTGAAGGAGTTAATGTTAGGCTTGAGTATAAGTGGAGAAAACATCGCTCTGCAGGAGACAAATTCAGAATAGGATGAACTGCACCTTTTAGATTTCAGTAGTAACTGCCAAACTGTTTTGGCAATGACTGGAAATATACTTGGTACCAAGTAGTTAAAATGCATATGGTGATAACTTATGTTCGTAGTTCTGTCCTGAGGCTAAATATTTCAGACAAACACTTCATTTACTATTAGCTCTTCAAGGTCACAACCATGATCATTATTAGTTTTAGTGAATACAGTTTTAAGATAGGCCTGATTAGGCTACCTGCAAAATAATACACTTCTCCTCAACAAGTATTCCCTATGGGTGTGTGTGTAAACATGCCTTGCGTACAGTTAAAGATGAGAAGATGAAGGACTGTGAAAAGTGCAATCATCTTATCGTCTCACTGACATGTAGTTGTTAAGGCCTACAGAATAATCAGTAGAAGAAGATTTCCCCTTAAAAATATGAACTCAAAATGCTCAGGACAGACGAATCAAATAACTTAAATTATCTACCCTTTAAGTTGTAGCAAACTTCTTAAATTGCATTTTAATCTAAGTACAACAAGGAGTAGAAATAAAATGAATACATGAAGATGATGTTCACTTGTCAGTAATAAAGCATGTCACCACTTCATATAACTAAAAACTATGTGGGTCATAACGTTATTATATAAATTCAACCCATTTACTGGTAGCAAGTGAACTGACTTCTGTTGTCTACTTGCCCACTTCTCTTTGGGGTGCAGTATTGTGGAGTACAGTTGGACGGACTTACTCTTATGGATAGATGTTTTTTAAATCCATTATAAATGTGTGATTCAAAGAATGTAATCAAACGAAGACAGCTAGAATTACTTTGTGCTATCTTCTCTAAACTAGACAAGTAAGACTTTCAGTAACCTCTAACAGCACTTATGAAAACAGTTAGAAATCTGTGATTACGTGCTTAACAGACTCAGTAGATGTCAAGCCTTCATCGGAAAAGTGATGGGTGAAGGGACAGACGTTTTAACGAACTGCATATAAAATCAAGGAGATGGAGTGTATGCCAACTTGAATTATTTGCAGTGACTGCAGACGGCGATAAGTAGACTAATATAAAGTGATTACATGTTTTTTAGTACGAAGAGATAACGACTAAGCGTTTTAGCAGCATTTAACTTCGTAGTTAACAAGTCAAGTGAAATAAAAATCCACTCTCATGATTAACATGATGATTGGAAAAGAAAGTGTCAAACACTTCAATTAATCCTCATCAACTCTACATTGACTAAGGATTCACTGACAATCTGGAGGGAGATACCAAGACCACGTATCTGAGATTGGAAAGATTATTACAAACCGGAAACATATGGAGGTATTCGGCAACAATGGGTTGGTTCATATACTTTCGGAATACCAGTAACCAGTACTTGTATCTCTACCAGATAAAGTTTAGAGATAAAGGTTTCAGACACAGTAACTCAAGAATAATTTTAATGACTACCCATATCCATTTGTAAAAATGACTATGAATGAATTTTCCTGAAGGGTGTACTTTCTACAAATTTGAAAGTATTGATCATTCCACAGTTGTATGGATTCACGTAAACTGAACGGGTTTTGTGTTGTAGTCTACTTGCTGGGTAGCAGTGGGCTAGGGAGGCATGTTTCGTCCCATTTAGAAGTCGTCAGCTGGATGTATGATGATGCAGTTACCACTGAAACTCGAGCCCACCTGTCAAGAAAGGTTGAATAGTTTGACTCAGTATAGTAGTGGGGAATTATAAGTGTCAATATACAATAAAAGGGTCTTAGTTTCAGTAAAAGGTATATATAACACAATTCACTCATGAGCATTTTCTACCGAAATTAACAGTATTCCACGACTGTTATGCATCATTTGTAGGTGGCGGTCTATGTGATGTGTTGGTGTTTATCCCACTGGATAGCACTGAACAGAACTGTGATAGTTGTGCATCACTTGATTTCCTGATGAACTTCGCCGTTCATCAGGTTTACTGATTTTTACCATACGTGTTTGGACGGATGATTCTTTTTGCGTCTTAGTTCTTTGAGCTTAGTCATTGTAATGATTTTCTGATGAATTTTGAGTGATGTTTATTCTCCTTACCAATAGCAATGCTAAGGGGGGTTGTATGAGATCCATAAAGAATGGTATTCGGAAGTATTTTATATAAACACATTGTTAAATGCAGAACTAAAAACGATCTATATCCTCGTCTAGTCTGAGTGTGGCACGTGGTGCTTTCGATTTTCTGTCACACCTTTTTTAATGTTTGTATCAATCTACTAATATTATAGGATAAAGGTTTCGATTAGTAAATACAATGTACTGTGGTATTAAGTGTTAGGATTCAGTTTGCAGCGAGATCTTGATTTCATGCTTTTTGGTACTTATCAGCGAGGGATATCTGGATCTAAGAGAAAAATGATATTCTCTCGGTGATTCAACCCTATATCACTCAGTATTGGAGTCCGGAGACTGTTATGGTCACGACGGACCCTCTAAGCGAATTGACTATCCAGATGAACTGGCTACCGATAGTTAACTGATGCGGCTGTTTAGTCCTTGATGCTCAGCAGTAAACGAAGTCTGCTGATCTAGTCTGCAACACTGCAGTGGACTGTTCTTTGATGTCAGATGTTGAAAATCAATAGGTAAAAGTCCTGCAACTAGGTTTCTTGCTTGTTGACACAGCTTATCACAGTTAAACTAGTTACACTAGTTGGATTCATATCTAACTATAGTAATAGGCAGATAAACAAAATTCATGAAGTCTCTAAATGTCCTAGATTGAAGTGGAGCAATGGAAAATTTTGGGAGTTCTTAGCTCATTGATAAGGCCGATATGACAGTCCCAGTAACGTATACGTTTGATTTTCATTGCCCATCGCACTTAATATGTATTATCAATTTAGACTGACTAGCTGCCATCGCCCAATGAAGAAAATATCTATTATTTGAGTACATAGACATTTTATTTGAAAAGACCGAATACAGTACACTGGTTTCCTTGAGATATAAGTCCTTACTTTGTTTACGGTGAACTCTTTTCGTGTTTGTGATAGATGTTATGCTAACCAGCCTATAAGGTTACCCAAGTTTATGTGTAAATCTGCTGTCTAAAGGTGACTGTGTTCGGTCCTAGCTCTGTAATCTTCGCGACTTAGTAACCCATTTAAAATTTACTGCACTTAACAGAATGTGAACATCAGTGTAACACTAACAACCCTCGAGCAGTAATTGGGACTGCAGCCTAGTACGTGAATGTGCATGCAGTTGTTGGACTGCTTTATCTATTGTACACGTAAATTCGTGCTTGATAAGCCATACTTACTGCTAGAACCTTTGTCTAAAATATGGGATGTAATTAGGCTGTAAAATTTATCAGGATTCTTATAGGATGTGTTTCATAGAAGCTCACTCTCTACAATGAACATAGGAAAAATTTAAAACAACTTATGACTGAGTTTAAAGTGAACCAGTGGATAGCTATAGAAAGATATTGCACTCACCATGTAAAGATGGCCCGAAAAGTTAAAAATAAAATTTCAAAATAAAACTATTCACAATGTTCTGTGATTAACTTTTTCAGTTCATAACACTTTTGTTAGGGATCATAACATATGATTTTGGCCGTGTTTTCCGAAATTAAACTTTGTTAGCCTCACAGTTGAGTTTATTCTGGTCAGTTGGGTAGATTAGATGACTCTGATAATTTGACTTCGCTGTAAATGCGACCTATCCAAAAACACACTAATGAACTGTGTCTGAAAAACGTTAAGTAACCTTTTGGTATTTAGATCACCTTGGTATGGTTATTGAAACCTTTAGATTAGTATGAGTCATTCCTAAATGCTGTTTTCCAGTAGTACATTTTACCAACTGCTAATTCCATTTCAGTTTGGGGGGGGGCTTATGAGAACTGACACCAGTCGAAGAACCATTGAAAACCTGGAAGAACTAAGCAGCGGTCTCATCTCAGTATGGGACTCCTTAGAAATGCTCACTGTGAAACCGAAAAGTTCCGGGTTTGATCCATGGCGGAACCATGGGTGCCCATTACTGAGGAGTTACATAGTAGGACAAAACAGCTGTTCAGTGCTCCCAGGTTTCCAATGGTTCTCCAACTGATGTCAGTAAGGGATAAATATCAGCTTGAATTCTTTTTTAGTGATCAAATGTTTTACCTAGCTTGCTATTCGGATGAGAACTACCTAATTATTTATTTTGTATCACTGTATTGATTAGACCGCATCTTCTTGTAGCTCCTAGCATAAAACTGAGTTAAACAGAAGTAATGATCGATTATTTATTCAATAAGCCACCTGTAGTCATCTTGAATTAGACCACAACACTTCAGCAATTTCTTCACATAATCTAATGGTATCACAGGCAGACCTGTTTAGCTGAACTATCATTATTTGAAAGTTATACTCTGACATTTTGTTAACTTTTTTCTTTACTAATGATTGTTCCTTCAACTGAAAGGATTAAAAGGAAAAATATCTGGTATAAACATATCATAAATGGAAAGGGATAAACAATTCATGGGATGATGAATTATAATTACTACTCTTCTTAAATACCCTTATCTCTTTCTTTAGGGATACCGATGAAGTGTACAAATGTAGCAGTTTTGAGCAGCATTTACCTACCGCCTTTGTAATAACCTACAATTAAGAAATAAACAAATAAATAAACAGATAAATTGTCAGTTAGTGAATTAATGAAATCGATGCACGATATCACGCTATGTTATTACTATTATTATTAGTAGTATTGTTATTATGGTGACGATATCCGGTGAATTAAAATGATCATACACATACTTACAGACAAGCATAGACGCGGAAGCGATTGAATTCAGTAATTATGATAAGTATGCACTACTTCAGCTGGACACTTTTATGGAAAATAAAAAATGTGTTAATCCTGTTATCCTATCGCTTCTACCCACTCATTCCTTATTATACTCATACAAACAGAGACATTACTTATGCAATATGATCCTGATTACTATTCATTACTCTTGTCATTATGATAAAACAATCCATATTGAGATAAATAATAAATGCTTTCTGTGTAGTGTGGTTAAACAACAGATAATTAGATGAGTTCTTCAATCAAAATATTTAGTCATAAATAATCAAGAGAGAGGGAGGGCTTAAGGTGTTCCCTCAACCTCTTATTCAAAATGTCAGATGGAAGAATTATTTTCAAGGTGGCATTCATCATGGACTGATATCAGTCGAAGGATCGTTGAGAACCTAAGAGCACTGGACAGAAATTTCTTCCCAGTATGCGACTCCTCAGCATTACGCACCCACGACCCAGCTACGGATCGGACTCAGGACCTTCGGGTCTCACGGCGAACCTGTTAACTATTCAGTCACTCAGTCGGGGTTCAGTGGTTCACGGTTTTCTGATTCTGTCACTTTGTGATATAACTTGACTCTCATCTAAGATCTTGAGTTGGTATCCGCTTCTCTTCCGAATGGTTGACTCCACAGGTAACGGCTTCTCATTGGAATTTCGAGATATCCATCTCGAAGCATGTCACTAATGAGCACTATACCGTACTGTATTTGGGGTTTGATGGGGATTTGTTTTTAACTGAACTATCTGTTTTGAAAATTTGCTTCCATCTGAAAGAATTAGTAAAAGCTTATCTATATAATCAGAGTTATCCAGAAGCCCCATTTCAGGACCTTCGTCAGGACATATCATGACTAAGCTTTCATTTTTCTAAAGATCCCTTAGCTGACTCCGATATTCCTTTCATAAAATTTGTTAAGTATTAAATCTTCTATTTATGTAATTCATATAGCAATTAAGAACAGTTGATTCGAAATAATCAAGGTCGTCAGATGAGATTGGAACTAGGTCTTTCGTTTTGTAGGTTAAATTCTCAAACTGTACTTTTGTGTTGGGCTCATCAGCTTCAGATGTTGTTTCGCAGGATTTTGGGCCGAGAAATAAGATCTACATTTCAATGGAAGACAATTACACATTCGAATGGTCGAATACGTACTTTTTTGGGCACAAGGAGAAAATAGTTTCCCGGGTTATTGACTTCAGACTCCTATACAGTTTTATGCGAAAGTCATCAGTGCACTTCTTGGTAATAGTAGCAACGTATTTGGCAAATTCTTTCTTTCGTCCATAGATAACTCAAACAGAATGAGTTCGTTTTGAGACAGCTGTCATTTAAGTTCTGTTAATCGAGATCTAACAGCATTAATATGGTTTAAAGTGTCTCGTTTCAAAGTACGTGAATTAGAAGAGTTATGGTTGCGTCTTAAATTCTTCTAAAACCTTTTGGGATATTGATGTTCGTCCACTCATTTTTTTAGAAAAGGAATTTTCTCATTCACCTCTGCAAGTTTAATGGAAAAACGTAGAAACCTGTTCAGTTGCTTTAGTGGCGAAGAGTCGTTGGTATTTTTCAAATATTGAAATCGTCACGTTTGAACACAGAATACACAGAAGACGATTCTTATCAATATCATCAAAAAAGCACTGATATCCTTGAATACCCCTCAGTCCGAAGATATAGACCGTAATTTATTTGGATTTTAAACATTATAAAACAAAAACAGAATTACTGAATACTTAGCTGTTAATTAGTTTTGTGTTTGGTGTTTCTATACATGAAAGATGAGACTGCCACTTAAGTTGTTCCAATGTGCACTTGCATCATTTTGTATAAATGACAACAGTATTTGGCCCTATGAGTAACAATCACTAAATTGTATCCTTTTTAGGAAAGAAATAAGACCTACTGAAATTCGTACCATCACTATGGTTAGGTTTTTCCTGTGCTTTTGTTCATGTTTATGGTGAATAGTAGAATTACAAACACCTCTCAAAAAGAAACCTTCTTTTGAAACCTACTCACTAGTTATTAACGCTCTATTTCGAAACGAATTAACTAGGTTCATATTATTACAATTCACTGATAGAAGAGAGATATAACAGTTTTGATGCATGTTCGTTCAGGGATGCTCAGAATAAGTGCATGAAGTTGTCGATGCAAAGAATGAGTTGAAGAAGCTTCATTATCTGCTGCACATTCCAGGCCACCTTAGCTAAGGTAGGAATGAATTCGAGGGAAAGAAGGGTGGTTAGACCGTAACATAAGACTGACCCATAAATTCTGTGATTGTTGACTTGGGTTCCTTGTTGAACTTCGTCAGACAGCTGAGGTTGAAGACCATTGTTGGCGTAAAACAATCGATCACATTGGTGTAAATGCCTCATATCTCATATTTAACCATATTCTGCAAATTTTAGCATCGATTCTCATTGATATTGAAATCTGTTACCCAACTTTGTCTATTGAACCCAATTTATCACCAACTGTTGGCATATGGGCTACTCAGCAGATACTGTAATACTACTGGTCACTTCAGTTTGATAGTAATGAATAGTGGCTAGCAGTGAAGTTCAGGACATAGATTTTGTACTACTTGAGGCTCATCAGACGAAAGTGCCCGCCACTGGGTGAGTGATGGCGTTTCCACTGAGGCTCAGACCCAGTACCCTTCACTTCAAATGCTCCTACCCTGTTGAGTCGCAGCAGCCCACGTCTTTACTATTTTTATCGCACCTCTTGTTTTACTTCCTTTTGCGACTGTTCCCTTGTATTTCCTATCGTCAACTTCCATCTACTAACGTTATGATTTGAGTTGTACTAACTTGAACAGAGATTCAACTGTGTCACGTTCGGTATTATCGGAGTCCGTGAACTAAGCATAAGCAATGCAATGTACCATGGTCAGGGAATAATGAATGGTCATGTGATGTCAGACCATGGACAAAGTGAGTACATACCCATTTATAGTTAGTATACTTCATCGGGGATCTCACTTGATTATTTAAGTAGCTTTTTTAACTGAAAAATCTTGTTTATTCCTTCTAATTAACACTGATTAGCACTATAGCGAAATGTTGGATATTCTGCAGGTTAATGGATTTCAGTAGGATCTTTCGAAAACATCAAGTGTATGGTGCGGCAGATGTTTTCCATAGGGATAAAAATTATCCATTTTTCTGTGGGACTGTCTATTTCCTTGCGAATTTTCCAAAGGCTGCTTTCGCACGAATAACCATCAAAACACTCTCTCAGTGTTAGTACTCTTCAATGCAGTATACCAATGTGTAAGTTCGTTTACTTTAGCTGTCTCGTTTAATAGAAATGGACCAATGAACTAGCTAGTCTCATAGTTCGAAAGATCTTACACTTGGTTCCAGTCTAAAGGACAATTTTACTCTTTTCGAAGATCGTAGTAGACATGCTTTTCGATAACGTACTTCTGAAGCTACACTTCATGACCATCAGTGTGGCTAACATTGGTCGCGGCAACATAATTCCATAAGGAATAACAGTTACTTTCAGAACTGGTAACATCTTGATTCGCCAATCTTGTGTAGATCATTTTTGTTATTTTGAACAAACTATACAGGCACTGAAATTAGATGCGAAACCTGATGTCTGTTCATTTTACTCGTGCAGTTATCACGGTGTAATAGGATAATGAATATTGTAGCTAATGGCTCATCACTAAGGGGATTAAAATTGACATACTAAAGTATCAAAACTTGCTCCGGATCATACTGACATCACTTGTGTGTTTTTCGTCTGATTAAACTTTGAGTCGTTGACATGTGGTCTATACCGCTTCCAAGAACTGTATAGTAAATGGAGAACATTTCTGGTAGTTGATTCTTCTAGCATTCAGTCAAATTCGGCAGGGAAGCTCTTTGTATCAGCTGGCTCCGTTCAAATGCTGAGTGACAACTTTCGTAGTTTCACTTTTGTGGAATAAAATCCTTCGCATTAGGATGATGAGCGAAATTCCCTTCATAGGTATGCAAATAGTTGTATCATAGTGTTTCAAGGAAGTGAGTCAATGTCACTCACCTCTGGTTACATCAAGCCATTTGAACAGGAGGTTAATGGATATAGTCAATGTCATGATATGGAGTTAAATTATTCATAGTGTCTAGGAGTGTAGGTTTACCTATTTAACTGGATAGGTTTTGTGAATCTGTCTGACTGACTTCAAGATAGTTTTTAAAACAGGCTTACATCAGTTGGAGAACTTTTGGAAACTTGGTAGCACTGAACATCTGTCCTTTTCTAGTTTAACACTTTTAAACAGTGCACACCTATGACCCCTTGAGGGATAATGCCGAGAAAAATCAGGTCTTATGGCGATAGTGACAACATTCAGTCAGTGAGCACGAATCTGATCGGCCATCGATTCCTACATCTGCAAATTTGTGATATAGCAAGGGCTGGGTACTGAGAAATCTTTAAACAGTCGTTCATTTCTCCCAAACTTTCGATGATTCTCCAACAAACATCAATCCATGATGAAAAATACCTTGAAGAAATCTATGACATAAGTGACATCAGCGCTTTATTTTGTGAATTAAGGTGCAAACGTTCAAATTTTACCGATTGACAAACAGTTTAATTGTTGATTCGTCGTTTAATCCTATAGTCTCTAACAGCATTATACTATACTTCTCTCATATAAATATATTGTTAGTAATTAATTCACTTCTAATTAAAGCTGAATATTATACACATGAAGAGAGAGCCAATTGTGATTTTTCAATGGCCTATTCTCATAGTAGGCTGTATTGATCTCTGCATGTCTACTCAAGTATATTAGAACATAGTCGTGTAAATAGATCATGGTCAGGATTATATTTTTAGTATAGTTGCTTTAGCGTTTGCGTTTGTGTGCGCTAACACATAAACAGTGCAACACACACATATGCCTGTTGGAATAATGAACACTACTTTGTTTGATCTATACAATTCAATTTGATACAGAAATGAGGAAACCTGCATGGCGTAAAAGGTACCTATGATATTTAATATACTCTTGATTGAGTAAATATTACCAGTTATATTGTTTACTTTCGTGAGGTTTATTCATTGAATACTAAGGTTGAGGTTATACAACCTGTGATGTCGTATTAAGGTTGCATTATATCGACTACTCGGTAGACAAACTTTCATAGACTCCTATTCATGTTAGATGTTTTCAGTTTTTATGATCTCTGACCAATATCGGTATGCTTAACTTGCCGAATACTTGGCAGTTATTTCTCCATAAGATATTACTGTGTGTTCTTGTCTGACTTTCTGTTTTATTGGAGAGCTATGCCTAACATGTTTTGTTCATACCTGGTTCATCAAAATTCTTTTTACTCACTACATCTTGACTTGCCTTCTTCGTAAATTGCTCAACACTTTCTTGACTGATTCGTAGAGGTTTATTAATGGGTATTACTGCAAACCGTACAAAAACTGTCCTCATAAAGCATATTACAGGAGAGTATATAGGTTTAATATTACGAAAAGCTGTTAATAAACTAGTTTTTCACATTGGTTTTCATCATGGACACACAGCAGTTGGTGAACTACTGAAAACCCTGGAGCACTGATCACTAAAATGTGACACCTTAGTAGTGGGCACACAGAATCAGTGATCAAAACCAGTCATGTCAGGCTCCATGGTCAGCACTTGACCATCACATCAGTATATCTCCATAAACCTCCCAAATTAGTTATTAATATTGAAGTTGATTCTCCAAATGTATCAGTGGTTGTGAAAATGGAAAGTTTCCTTGGATTCTTAAGGACGAACTAAAGTTTTCACAGTACTGTAAAAGGCGCTAGTGACAGCAACCTCTGTATAAGGACTCCAAGCGCGATATACTCTCATCAAATAGAAGAGACTGTAAATATCAATCACTTGCAGTAGACTAAAGTGACCCATGGTATAGAGTAGTAGACTAAGCGTCTAATTGTCTTAGATTGTAAATATCTATCACAAAAGACGCGTCTGAAATGCAAGCCCAAGTTAATGATGGATAGTGGCTAGTAGTGGAGTCCAGAACGCGCGTTTCATCCTATTTGGGACTTGTCAGCTGCATGTACCTGCCTCTTGTGAGCAATGTTGTTCCCACTAGGACTTGAACACCGGACTGATCACTTCAAAGCACTATCTAATAGACCACCCAGTCACGATAGCCACTTGCTGTGCGATGAGTATGGTTTTAATGTTTTGGTTGTATTATTCCACAGTTGAGTGGACCGAACTAATCGGTCTTTTTGGCGTATAAGCTCCTGCTCTGGTCCCTGTGTTAAAACTATAGTGTGAAATAAATTCAGCAAAGATTCTAAATGTTGTTATTTGTATTATCCCACCGTTGAGTGGACGGAATTGGTCGGTATATATATATATATATATATATATATATATATATATATATATATATATATATATATATATATATATATATAAACATACAAGATACTAACAGAGACCGACCAATTCCATCCACTCAACGGTGGGATAATACAAGTGACAACATTTAGAATCTTTGCTGAATTTATTTCACAATTTGCAGCAATATTTACCAAGAGGATACACTTGGATTACCTTACATGATTCTCACCATCCATCCTTCCTTCCAAAATTACTCAATTTTTCTGAAAATGAAACATCATTCACTGTCTGTTGGTATATCTGTTTTGTTGTCTATAAGTCAGTCAATAAAGCTCTGGCTTGACAGTTTTGATACCACCGCTACGAATCCTGTTATGACTTCATTTTCAGTCGAATTCCTCATGTATTTTCACTTATTTCGCCAAACAATAGAACAGTACTGACAAATGAATAACTGTTTAACATTTTTGAAAATAGTCTCATGCTAATATAAAACGTATGACAAGTAGATTCTCCTCTAATGCTGGCAACTTTTAAAAATAAAAGTCCAGCGCTACATAGTGACTTATCCATCCATTTAATTCAGGCTAACGCTCGTTTAATCCTGTTGTGTAGAGCTTCAGGCTGTCACACTGAAAATAAGTTTTATTAGGCTCTCGGATGTGACTGACCAGGAATTGAAAACCTTAGGTACGAGACTTCAAGAGTTGGCTCCAAACTTTTGATATAAAACAACCTAGCTCATTATAGACTATTTGGATGCTATTGAGACAGTTGTTTGAGCATTAAAAGCTATTCCTTTATTTACCAGTCTTAGGAGATAAGTAGGTGCTTTGACCAACTAAAGATAAGGTTAATAAAGTGCAGAGAAGCTCAAGTTGGTCATGAATTCCTAAGCATTGAATACTAAGCTGCTAACAATAAGACAACGATTTTAACTTAATGACGGATAGTGGCTAGCAGTGGAATCCAGGACGAGCGTTTCGTCCAATTTGGGACTCGTCGGGTGGAGGGGCCGACCAATTTAGTCCAATCAACGACGGGATAACACAAGTAACAACAGCAATGAGAGAATAATCCTGTATTATTAATTATCTGAATAAATTCACTCTCAGGCAATATGGTTAGTGCTATCGCTTCCATTTTCTTAATAAACTTCAATGTTGAATAATGAAAAGATAAATTCCTGTTTGAAAACTTTAAGAAGTCCTTTGTTTAATAATGTTACTTGGTGCAATACTGACACTTGTACTGTTGAACTTTTTAACTCGAACACGGCAACACTATTTCTGTAGGTCCTCAGCTAACAGTAAAAATTCATCTCATGAAATGAGTCAAGAAATCTATATGATCCAGTGAGATGATTCCTTTTGCATATTCTTTGCTGATTATTTTTCAGTCCAGTGAGTACAATGTGATTCTTATTAGTTATGTGCTCACTCACAAGCGCCATTTACAATGAATTTCATGATGTCGAGGTTATTAAAATTAGTTATCATCACAACAAACCTAACTGATGAATTGATGATGCTGAATTTTTGTATTAAATAGCATAAAAATTTCAGTATCAGGTTTACGGTGTATCTACACAGATACACAAAAATAAACAGGAGTTCTGGTCATTTTACATTTTTTATTGAGAAATAATTGATAATACAGACGGATAGTAGCTTGCAGCGGAATCTAAGGCCCAGGTTTCATCCTGCTTGGAACTCATCAGCCTAATGTACCTGTTTCATCTCCTTTTATAGATAAGCGCAACAATATATTTCTTCCCCAAACGTTACTCGTGATTTCGATTCTCTATTTTTGATACATTTAACTAGTCTTAACATCAGCAATATAATGTACAACGAAGGCATAGAATAGGGCTGGATGTGTGCATATTTGCTCTATGATGTGCACAGGTATTTTATTTCTCCCTTATATATGACCATCAATGATTTTAAAACCCACAGATCCCCCTATTTTACCACAAAATAAATCTTTTCCTCGCCTTCAACAATGAAAAAGTGCAGCAACAGGGTTTGCACTTTTCATCACATTTAAGTACTGAAGGCAGAGTTTTCAATGAACATTGAAATATGAGGCTGAATGTGGAGATATTCGATTTATCGTCTTCCTGAAACTGTACTTACCGTACATATATATATATATATATATATATATATATATATATATATATATATATATATATGACCAAAACAACAGAATTTGTGTGGTTCCCGCATTTTCAAGCACTAGTTAAGATTGTGTATAGGGGTTTGTGGTGTATGCATTGTATTTCCGTGTGTTTATGTGTGTGTGAGGCATGCAAGTGGGATGATTGAGAATGACTATCTGTTGTGTCTAGAGTACTAGTGGGGACAACAGTGAAGAATACATGAAAGAAGGTAATTTCCTCCTAACCATCCGGGTTGTGTCCTGAATTATTATTTCCCACTGTATTGATCAAGACGACCGGATATACTGTCTAACATTCTAAACTCACCCACCTGAAAATAGTCTCTCCTCCCATAAGAAAATATTTTCATTTAGTTCCTTAGGCTGAGACCATATTCTTATTTATTAATATGTACATCATTACCATTATTAGTATTCTCAGTAATGCTTTAAATTAGAGTTGACAGTTATGTACTTTAGTCCAGTCTAAACTAACCTGTAAGAATGATGTGCGGTTTAGTGGCAGCTTCATCAGTACGGCAAACGGTCTGTGGGTTAAAATCCATTTAAGAGAGCAAAAAAGTTGGTTGAGGGCGTGGGGGGGGAGAGAAACAGGAACTGTAGGCAAACGATAAAATATGGGCTATGAAAGAAGTACACTATTGGTAATAAAAGTAAATGCGGGAATAGTTAGGCAGGTGTACAAATCCATATTAAATTTCATCAAGATTACTTTTTTTTAAAAATATTATTGTTTCCAGTATTAAAAACTCAGGAGAACCCAGAAAGTGAAATTAGTTTTAGCTGTTTGCACGGAGTAGTGTTACATGCCTAAATATATTGTAAATTTGAAAGACTAAATGATCCATACCCAGGTTTGTCTCACTCGTATTCACTTTAGTTACCAAGGTGACATATTTCCCATCAGATATCATGTAACAGTTCACAATAGGGGAGTTTTCATCACTAAACGGAATCTCTGAGAAAGTAAAAGCACTGAGCAGATGTGTCACTATGATTTGTAGCTTTTCAGAAATGAGCACGCTGTAGCTAAATAAAATTGAGCTGATAGTCCACAATTGTGAAAACATCGACCATTGGATTTCAGCCCAGTAGTGGCAGTGGAAACGGGAGGCTCTATGCTCAACCAGTTGGCGGTTCGTTAAATGGACAAAGTACTTGAATATATTTAAACTCAAATGAACTCCTAAGATATGTGGTTCTTTTGAAATGAACTTTATCATGCAGCGCCTAGTAATTGGAGGCATAAAAAGTACAATGTTCCCTTCTGTCGTGAAGATTGTCAGTAATTTACAATGGAGATGAATTCATACTAATGATGAAAATAGTTGCTGTTGCGGCTATTTTAAAATGCCCCTGTCTCAAGTTACAAGCAAATGTCACTGACCACTGAGTTCTTAGCATTATGCCCTAATGAAATCACCCTGAGGTTTTACTCACAATGCGACTCATGATGATGAATACACCCTTAAAATCAACCAATCCCCACAAACCTCCTAACTAAGACAAAGTCAATACTAATGGTGGGTAGTGGCAAGCAGTACGACCTGAGACGTTGGTTTCGTCCTATTTGGGTCTGAAAAATCAGATCGGCTTCATCTCAATCTGAAGAGAGTGGAGGCACAGCCAGCCTACTGGGCACAAGATCACGAAGAGGAGAAGACGCAGGTCCACATCACTCTATCTAGTGCAAGGAACCTACCTACAAAATCAAGTCGAAAGCCTTCAAAGAAGTTGGTAATAGACCATGGTTCAAATTCAACACCCAGAACAGAGAGTGAAAGACGAAACTACAAAGAAAACCTTTACGTCAGCCATCAAGACAAAATGGGAGATATTAAGGAACATTCCTGAAGAAACCTGTGTAGATGAGCACTGGAACTCTTTGAAAACTATATGGAAGGAAACCTGCATAATCATGTTAGGAAGGAAGAAGAAAGAAGACAAGAAATGGATCTCGACAGACATATGGAAGCTGATAGAGGGGGAAAGGAAGATGGTTAGGTAGAAGGTGAACCAGTGCAGTCCAGTGCAAGGATAAACAACGAAGAGAGGAACTGAGCACAACCTATAAAACACTGCACTGGACAAAGAAGTGAATAAGGGTGCGCGCAAACACGAAAGACACTTCTAAGACACACATTGGCAAGTGAAGCAGAACAGGCTGCAGGTAAGAGAGACAGAGACCTGACAACATTATATATATATATATATATATATATATATATATATATATATATATATATATATCAAATGACCAGGTTACTGCTATTTGGAAGGGAAGAGATCAGCACAGATGAAACCACTGAAAGATGGTAGTGAAGGAAACTTACTTACCACCAAAGGGGAGAAACAAAGGAAACGATGGTCTGACCACTTCAACAAACTCTTGAATCGACCACCACCACCACGACCTCGACCACCTGCAACTCGTCCAGAAATACCACCAACAGCCAGCCCAGCCACAGAACTATCAGTGAACACAAGCCCTCCGACAGAAGAAGAAGTGAAGTCCTGAACGCCATAAAGTTGGTGAAATCTGGGAAAGCAGCACAACCACATGGAGTTCGGTGAGAAGCACTGAAAACAGACGCAGAGACATCAGTGGACATGCTCACACCACTACTGCAGAAGGTTTGGAAGGAATGAAGGAGGGAAGGAAGGAAGTAAAGGTACCTTCTGGTCGAATGGAAGAAGGGCTACCTTGTCAAACTCCCAAAGAAGGACGACCTAAGTATTTGCAAGAACTGGCACAGAATCATGCTCCACCGTTGTCCACCTCAAGCAAGATATTAAGTCGCATCATCATGGAGAGACTAAAAGATGGGGTGGACTCAAAATTACGACCGGAACAGGCTGGCTGGCTGGCTGGCTTCAGGAAGAACACATCATGTGCGGATCAAACTGCAATGCTACGCTACACATGACCATAGAATAGAGCATAGAATGGCAGTCAACTCTCTACCTCAACTTCATCGATTTTGAAAAGACCTTTGACAGAGTCGACCGAGAAGTGATTTGGCAAGCAGTTGCTTCAACACTACGGAATATCACAAACCTTTATTAGACTCATTCAATAGCCATATGAAGACGGCACACGTCACAAGGGAAAGCTGAGTTATGGCTTTGAAATGAACATAGATTGACAGGTAAGACAGGGTTGCCGCCTACTCTGTCACTGATGATCTTCCTGATTGTGGTCGACTGGACTGGATCATGCAGAAAACTGTGAGGAGCGAGAAGATGGGGCACACGCTGTTTGACCGATGAAAAGATCCTAGAAGATCTAGATTTCGCTGATGATTTATGTCTAATGTCTTGTCGCACAAACTCGAAGGTTCACAGGTAGAAAGCTACGAGTTGGCAGAAGAGGCGGCGAAGACGTAACTTCAAGTGAACGTAGAAAAGACAGAGGTGATGAAGATACCCAACCGACAACACCAACAAACTCCAGTCACCATCAACGGGAGAAACTTAAAGGAAGTAGCCTCTTTCACCAACCTAGGCAGGGCAGCATCATTTCAACTACAGGTGGCGGCACAGATGAGGATGTCAAAGCCAGGATCGGAAAAGAAAGACAGGACCTCATCATTCTGAAACCAGTGTGGAGATCTACTGCATTGTAATGAGCATAAAGATCAAGATCCGCATTTTCAACACCAATGTCACGTCAGTGCTTCTATATGGTTCAGAGACTCGAAGCATTGTGAAAAGCATTTCGAACAAACTACAGACATTCATCAACAGCTGCCACCTACGCTCACTCGATACTGAAGATCAGATCAGATGGCCAGAAAGAATAAGCTACAAGGAACTCTGGTCTGGTAGCGAACCAACCAAGAACCTATCACCCAACAGATATGCAGAAGAAAGTGGAGGTAGATTGGATTGGATTGGATATAGACTGAGAAGACCGATTGGGGACATCACGCGCCAGGTGAGGCCATCTAGTGGAACCCACATGGGAAACGACGAGTTGGGCGTCCCAGCTGAGGGTGACATTGAGGAGATTGTGTGAGGAAGGAATGAGAGCTTCTGGGCAGTGGTGGAACTAGGTTCAAAAGACTGGAGAAAAGAGAGTGAAATGGCGAAGTACTAATGAAGCCCTATGTTCCAGTAGGAACCTAAGGGACAAATAATAATAAAAATAATTTCTGGATAAAATACACCTATTCATTTTTTACACTTAATCAACCCAATTCATGACAATGACTACGCCTTCAGACCATCATATTTACAATGCTTTGGTGTTGATATCAAATTTTCTGGCGAACTCAGGACTCATCAGCTGATTTGAAATGACTGATGTTGTTTCGAATAAAATTATTTGTTAGACTGGTTTTCACCATTGAGAGACAACATCTGGAGGACTTCCGAAAACTACTGAGTACCTTTTTCATCCTAATTTAGGACTTCTCATCCATGTATATCCTTTATCTTAATCCGAGTTCGACGATTCGGTAGCTAATATTAATCTATAGAGAAAACTGCACACTGATTGGTTACTGGTGGGTAAGGAACTTCATGTTGTCTAGTCCTAAGTAGTGATCCAATTCTGTCGATCATTTTGCTGTGTGGTCACCAGGTTAGTTGACTCGACATCACGAGACACTGTGATACATGGTGATTGGATGGAGTTAATCAGGAGGAAGCCCTGGACCTTCCTTTCATGCTTACTGGCACTGGTCAGCAAGGCATATCTGCAACCTCGATGGAACTGATGTCCGCCTGAGATTTGAACCCGCGTCACTAAGTGCTGTATTCATAGGCGTTAGGTATTTGGGGAGCGACTGACCTCTTGTGGGACTAGATTAGGCACACTGGATGATCACTGACTGGTGACCATTGCTTTGATATCAGTCAGTCCCACAGGAACCTCCCACATCGGCAATAGCATATCAAAGAAATTATAGCTCACTGGAAAAATTTATGTGAACTAGTGGGTTGTATAGCTTAATTCAATTTTAAAACGTTGAGGTTTGCCTCGAAAATCAGTAACGGACTACAGGTCTCAACTTCACTCCAATCATCACCCAGTCTCGATAACATCAGTCTGCCAAACAACGGTTATCTTATTAAGTCTCACCAACAATCAGTATGACGCTACCCGTATATAATTCAGCTTAATTTGGATAGGGACAATGGTGACTCAGCTGGGAAGTTGGTGTGTTCAATATGAATAAGCATTTACGTTTCGAAAATTCCTACAACAGCCAGACAAAACTATGAGTGATTGAAGTAAAGTTAAAACTTTGTCAGCTGGTGAGTTTCGTAGCTCGGTCGATATGGTATTCAGTTGGTAACGCAGAGCTCGCCGGTTCGAATCCTCTGGTAACCTATGTTTTCCTTCCATCTTCGATCAACGCCCACTAGAAGTGTCTTTAGGAATCATGACAACCACCCACAGCGTCAGGCACCTTTGTGCTATCCACCAGACTGCGTCACCACTCACATAATCTCTTGTGTCATGGATATTGACTGTGATCTAGACTTTATGGTCTCCCATTATTTTTTTCGCTAAACTAAATTAGACAAAATGAATGGACCACACTCTTTTCTTTTGTTAAGTTAGTGTTCATCACGGACTGATATCTGCTGGAAAACTGTTGAAAGCTTGGGAGCATTTGATAGCTGTTTCATCTTATTGTGGGATTCCTCAACAGTACGTATCCACGATCCCGCCAGGGATTGAACTCTGAACCTTCAGGTCTCAGAACTCAATGGTTGAATGGCTAACGCAATCGTCGTGAAACCTGGAGGTACAGAGTTCGATCTCTGACAGTGTAGTGGATGCGTGCTGTTGAGGAGTCCCATAATAGGAAGCAACATCTGACTTTCCAGTGCTCACAAGTCTTCAATTGTCCTCCAACTACTATCAGTCTTTATTAACCTCAGAAATACACATTTCTTTCTCTTCATTTTTCTATGCCTTATCATGCTTGTTTATTTTTAAAAACATGTACACTCTATACTGTTATATGTGGATTATGTAAATGCAACACTTTCTGTCATATGCGTTCTAATTTAAAAATGTTAGTCACACACCAACACAAGAAATAACCCATATCAATTGTGTGATGTGCATGTTAGTGGCTGTAGGCATTCACAAGATACTTTTTTATTGATTACTTGGCAGATGTACAACTGAATGTCATTATGATACCTTAAAACCTTATTAATATTCAAACTAAATAGAAACGCTAATAGGTACACAAACCATAGATGGAACAGTACAATGTGTCAATGAATACAAGTTTGTGTTAGTTACTTGTGGTCGATAAGAACACTGGAATGAAACACTTGTAGGCATCAAAATAGTTTACTTTGTAGCATTCCTTTCTACATATAATCAGTTGTTTGTAGCCTCTTAATCAAGTGTGTAACATAAGTCTCCTTCGAAACTCCTGATTCTGTTAAATGATTTGACCACCTAAAGAAACCATAGTTTTTTTCCAATTTGGAGGTTTGTGCAGATTAATTATTGATTATTCATTACGGAATGACATCATTTGGAGAGCTGGACAGCTGTTTCGCCCCAGTGTCAAAGTTCCAAGTAGTAAGCCTCCACGACCCCATCATGGATCGAACCCAGGACCTCCAGTTACCTTGTCCCGCACGCTGTCATTAAGCCACAGGGTCGGAATCCAGTGGTCCATATTTCCTACTCCTCTCAGTTCACGATATAGCGCAAACTCCATCCAAAGTCGTCGCTGAGAAATTGTCTTCACGTCCGACTTAGTTGTCCCTATTGGTCATGACTTTCCATTACAACTTCGGCAATCTCATCTCAAAGTCACTAATAAGCATTAGAATTTATTTAGTATTTTACCAAGTCATTAAACAACACATCAATTTATCAATGAATTTTCAATATTACAAAAACATTTGCTTTTGTATTCTATATAAATTAAGCTCAAGTAGCTTCTAAGAAATGAGATGGTTTGAATAGTTTTACATCTGTACTTATCTTGAACCTATAATCTTCATACTGTAAAGAGAAGCTACTAGTGAGCCACATGTTTTAAATACGGTAGACGGCACTTCGAAATTTCAACCCGTTTTTACACCGCCAGGACCGCAGGATCTTGGGGTTGGTTTCCTGCTGATTGGCCAAAACACAGTGCTCTGCAATGTTACGTCATTTAGCTTAGTAGCTAAGCTGGATTGCTAAGCTAGACCAACAGACCTGGATCAGTTCTCAACACGAAAGACTTGACATACACATTGTTTATCTACTGATGAGCAGTTCACAAACGCAGTCAGGGCGTACGATTCCGAAAAGCTGAGGTAAAAGTAGTGAAATTTTCCCTCCCAATGTACCTAGCAAACACAATAAAGCTTTCAGTGCCATATATTGTGCTCTGAAAACAAAACTAATTGCTGTAATCACCTTAGTGATTTGAAGTGGAGTCCAGGACACTAGTTCCGTCCTATTTAGAACTCATCAACTGGATGTGCCGGTGCCTCACTGAGTGAGTTTGTTCCAGTTTCGCCTAGAACTGAGTACTCATCACTTCAAACGCCACAGCATTACCCACTAGGCCACTGAGCCACGAGGGCAACGAGTATCAATTTTTGCAAATTTCCGTTGCCAAATAGGCTATAATTCCTCAACCTCTGTAAGCTTTGGCGTTTGAAACGTAGCGTACTGGGTTCCAGTCTCAAAGGGGACAATACGACTCACTGGGGTGAAGATACATTCAACTGACGCATCTCAAATAGGACGAAACGCGCGTTCTGTATTCCACTGTCAGTCACGAAGATGAATACAACATCATGAATATCTGGCAGTATCGAGATATCCGCATAGGAACCCATCTGCCAACAGAGGTCGAGAAATTCAACCCAGTATAGCAACGGACAGTTGCAAGTATCAAGCAATGCCACATGTAGCTCACTAGCGCCTTTTCAATATAGCTGAGGCTATCGCAATAAGGTTGATCGAACCTGAAGTGTGCATCCAGAAAGATTATGCTCAAAGGCCATTCCTCTATTGGACTTCAGTAAAGACCAAAGGCCACTCCTGTCTTCGTAATTCGTCTATCTTTTCGTTCACCATCACACTGTTCCTCTGCATATGTATCATCCCAATAATGACATATTTAAAATAGAAAAATCGATTTATTTACAGTCCCTGAATCTCACTTCGTTTTCGAAAGGTATTTGCCTTTAACTTGGTTTGATTTTACGCTGTATAAATGCATTTTATAGTTGTTGAACCTAACGAGGATTTATTGGAAAGAATATTCCTCATTCATGTAGTTTCTTTCTATGCTTAGTTTTCTTCATAACTTTGCCATCTAGTAAATGAACTGTTTCTATACTTCTGACCGTCAGTGACCGGATTTTAATCAGTGCAGACTCTGAAGAGTATCGGCAGCCCACAGTAACGCATATACTAGCGTATTCAAGACTCTCACCTTATGTCGTTTCTTCTAGAACGAGTGGCAGGTTATCTTTATGATGAAGTGATAAATCATTGATGCGCTTATGCACCTCACTGTGTAGTGTAGATAAATTCAAGAAACCCCACGAAGAATTAAGCTAGTTTTGTATAACTGGACTGTCTATGTCAGGCTTAACCGGTAAAACAGATTATTTTGAGGTGAATGGGGATTTTGATTTCGAGGTAGTATTCATCACTTACTGATATCAGTTAGATAGTCGCACTACTTTGCGAATTGACAGAAGTAGGAAGCTGTGAACCACTGAACTCCGACCCAGTGGCTGAATAGTTAACACGTTTGTCGTGAAGCCTAAAGGTCGTTGGTTCAATCCAAAGCCGGGTCGTCGGCTCTTATTGCTGAATTCGTCTCATACCAGGGCGAAATAGCAGTCCGGCGCTCCCAGGTTTTCAGTGGTTCCCCAACTGATATCAGTCCATGATGAATACTGCTTCAAAATAAATTATGATCACTGAGGCATTGAAAAATCAATAACCCTAAGTATCCTTAATCTCATCTACCCGATAATTTAATTGACTGTTATCCACATTTGAGTTTCGATTTAAACACTGAGTGCTCTGCTTTATTGATGTGTGAATAAGAGACATTCATCCGTATGGATTTTATCACACTAGTTCTCCAGAAATGGCTTCTTCCCTTTCCAGTTCAACTAGAATGGTAATCAACCTTGAAATTCACTCTGAGAGCAGTAGGCTGTCAATCCGTCCAACTGAAATGGACAAAGATGATGAAACATGCGTAGACATCTGGTGTATTTAGGTTCCAGAAGACACGTGCCTCTCATCAACATAACAGGGTATGGGTGAAAACCAAGATAGTGCTCATTTGTCTTTTTTCAACTTATCTCTTACCACAGAAAGGATTGACAGCCTATAAACCTGTAGGTATGATCCAGGTTATCATAAACACGCTTGAATCACTCTATCTCATACAAAAAATCAAATTTGTAACATTAACTTTATGATTTCTACTCAAATTGTATTCACTGATGTCTATTTATAATGAAGGCTTAAAGCTGCTTTTTCATTTTTATGACATTCGAAAATGTCAGATATAATCTAAACAAATGTTGATTTAAATCCCCACTGAAAAATGACGTAACTGAATGTTGAATGATAAGCTTAATCATATGAAAAAAACTAATTCATACATACATGCGTACACTTATAGTACACTCGCGTTAGTTTTCATCATGTTTATGCGCCTCCATAATGAACTGTGTTCAGTGTGAATATTGGTTCAACCGGAACTGTATTAAATAATGTCGAGATGAAACATCGGCATTTTAGCATAATGTACATTTTGTCCGTACGTGTGTATGCATATATGTTTCATTTTAATCACACAGGTGACCACATTCTACTAAAAGATACTTCCGTTAATAGTGTCTTTTGCGTAAACGTATGTATTCAGATATATGACAGTTGAGTTGATTACTAATCAGTCAAACTTAAAGATACTTTGTTATTGGTAATGATGACGCAATATGAACATTATTAGAACAAGATGAGATGTTAGTCGATATGCCATTTAAAAAGCAAGATATTCAGAGAAGACGACTCTTTTCAACGAATTTATATATATATATATATATATATATATATATATATATATTATTTAAAGACTGTTGGTGGGGGGTTGAAATAACACTAATGGAGGTTATGATAATCATGTTGTTAGTTGATGATGTAAAGGTTGAATGATAACAAAAAGGGTCACATGAGATTTTTAAGTCGTTTATAAGGCACGATTTGTTGCAATCAGGAAACATGCTCAAACTAGTGTTATCCATTTTAGCTGACAGACAGATGTATTGATGTGATTTATTAGATAAAAATTGAATGACAGATAATTAGAAGTGTATTTTGACGTTGATGAGGAATTTAATTTTAAGGTAGTATTCACTACAGACTGACACCCGCTAAAGAACCATTGAAAACCTGGGAGCACTGGACGGCAGCTTCGTCCCACTATGGGACTCCTCAACAGCACGCACACACAACCCCACCTGGAATCGGACTCGAGACGGCGAACGTGCTAGCCACTCAGCCACTGGGTTTGAGTTCAGTGTTTCAAAATTTCCTACTTCTATCAATTTGTGATATAGAGCGACAGTTATTCAAGGTCTTCAATTGGCATCCGCTTCACTTCTGACTGGCTGACCTCACCGGCCACGGCTTCTCGTTAGAAATTCGGGATATCCATCTGGAAGCATGTCTCTAATGAGCACTACATATACAGGGAGGGAAACACACATACAGAGGGGATAAAGCTAGAGGTAGGCATTAGAAAACAAAAGGGACTGGAGACTCAGTGGTAGCATGTAACTGTAACCTCTGACTCATGGCAGTTACGTGTTAGTGCATTATTATCACGTTAATTGATCGAAATCCAATCATATTACTTAAAAGGATAGTATGTATGTCATGGAGTCTACGGATCCAGGAATTCAACTTGCCCCTCTACTCTGCATGATATGACATCATGATGTACTTTATTCGGCATGATATGCACTGAATAAGATCGCAAACGGCTTTGGACTTATTTTCCAGCTGCTTCGTAGTATTCTTAACTTTGTGAAAATGCATTCTTTTTAGATTTCAAGCTGCATCACTCACCACCACATTTAGAAACACCTCACTAAGTTGTTTAAACTATGGACTAGTTGAGATAGATTAGTGGATGTATCTGCACAGGCAACTCTCAGTCGCGTGAGCCTTAGTGTGGAAGGAAGAACAAATTTTGTAAACAATATTATGGCATCGAGACTCTCCACTTAAATAGTGTTCTGTCAAAAGGGTTATTTAATACAGTTAAGGTACTAATGAATTATTACTAAAGTATAGATTATAAAACTGTTAATAGTAAAGGAAGTTACGTTGTGTAAACTTCACTTCTGGTTTTCAGGTGTTTTCTTCACCATAAACTGTCAAGCTTACAAGAGGAAATCTTTTATAGTATCAGGCTTTTTTCACCTCTTGGTCACGTTCTAATCTACTTTCATAGAAAGGTTGAATTGGTTTTTTTTATTTCCGTTCAGAGTTTAACAAGGCAATTCACTTAATTATTTATTTTATCGAATAATTTAATTTGCTGTAAACAAGGCTAAATGGATAGGTAATTAGCATATAGTATTATTGCTTTTCTCTTTATTCCCTCCCCTTGATATACTGTCAGATGCTGTTAAGTCATAAGAAGATTATTGTAATGGCTAGCTTATCAAGCGTCGGGATGTTGGAGTTCATCTGAAGGAATCTGATTCATCTATGTCCGTAGTAAACTGTTCTCTTCATCACCCTCACACACACATAAGCACATATGACCTCGTTAAAGCATAACATGTCCAAGACCTAGAAGCTGGACATTTTTATTACTTTCATTAGACGAGCTGTGTAAGGGGACCTGCCAAGTTTTATTGAATTTATTAATGATCCATCACTGCTTTTAAAAACAATCATCGAAATATATTAGGTTTAAACACTCCCACTAATATGAACGTGCATATATGTTTGAGTGTGTGTGTGTGTACGGCCCATTTTCTTATTCCATTCAAGTAACATGATGAATGATAGCGATACAAGGAGTGTTTATTACTGTTTATTCAGCATAAATCCTCCTACATTTTTATCCGATCATTTTATGATGTGTTCGAAGTTTTCATTGACTGTGTTTTTCGTCTGCTTGGTGGCTAATGGTGGAATCCAGGACGCAAGTCTCGTCCTATTTCGGACTCATCAGGTGGACGTATCTGCACCCCAATGGATGACGTTGTTCGCAGAGAGACTGGAACCCAGTACCCATCGCGCCATTGGGGTACAGGAACCTCCAGCCGATGAGTCCGAAATAGGACGATCGAAACGTGCGTCCTGGATTCCATTGCTGGCCACCAAGTAGACTATAACACAATGAATATTCACATTTGAGTTCATCCGACAACAGAGGTTGAACAGTTCGACCCGGTATCGTGAAGGGAAGTTGTAGATATCGAACAACAACGACTGTGTTTTTTTTATTATAGGAGAGTTTCCAGTATTTTTCAACATATGGAAAATATCCTTTGACATCCCTAGGAGTATATCTTCCCACCGGGTTGGAGACAGGTTAAGTTAAAAGTTTCACCCCTAATTCATGTGCAATTCATCCTACGTTAGGATACGGATGGAGATTAGACAGGTACCATGAAGTTGCAGCCGTTGATTGTTCTGTCACTGTTCTCCACGTCTGACAACCACCCATGCTGATCTGTGAATTCGGATGGAGTAAGGTCGAAGAAGTCTGAAGACGGTAAAAGGAAGATATACAAAGAATTATGTTTATTTTCCCAGTGGCCGTCTACTTTTTTCTGGCGGTTTGACAGTTTCCATTACTAAGGGTGGCTTTCTTCAGCTGTGCTATTTTGGAGTTTAGTAATATTAACAGTGAGTTGGTCCAGTCAATACCTTCTAATCTATCTAGGTCACCCAATCAGTTAGACAGTTGGCCTTTCAAAATGCAGCTAGAATGGAATGACTCTTAATGCCACTGGGATGGGCTTGGTATCCTGATGAGGTATCCCAGTGATCAGTACTGCACTGTCACACTGAGCAACAGCAGAAGACAGATCCATGTATGTATCGATTTTCAGGAGGGCTTATTCATGATCTCAGTAGGCAAACTAGTCTGAAAATAGAATCTTTTCTACGTTGAAGGCTTTGGTTCTTAAGGATTATACCTGTTATTGGAATGCTTGCCTAGGTAGACACTAAAAGCAGCGCTAGTAATACGTAAGCAAAAATTGGGTCAAAATGCAAATAAAACTGGCAGTACCACAGAACCAGAAGTAAAATAACCCTACTTCTTCTCTGTATTAAGTCTTCTGCACAAGATAACGGAAGCTACCTTCTAGTGTTTAACACTTTTTATGGGGGAAGCTGCTTCATAAAACCTACAACTTCTGGCATGCTCGGTGGTGGAGTTCCGCCTTATCTAGGTTTTACTGACCAGAAAGGTGTGTCTATAACCTTGATGGTATTGATGGTTTGTCGTAAGTCTGAACTACTTTTACATGTCTTCACAGATGGCGACGTTAATGTTTGCTTGCTCAGTCCCTTAAATGACTAGTTTTTACCCAGTGTTCTAGCCTTTTTTCAATGAAGAGTTTATATTCATTGAATGGTAACAAAAGAACAGGGATCACTATGTGAATGTTTCATTTAAACCCAAGACTCCTCACAACCACTCAGTACTGACCAAGTATGCAACTGAACTCAGACTCCACTTTTGTATTTATCATGGGCTAACACCGGTGTGGATAACCATTAGAAACCTGGGAGCACTGGAAAACTGTTTGGCCCTAGTGTGGGACTCTTCAACAGCGCACATTCATGGTCCTACCAAAGACTGAACCCTGGACCTTACCCAGAACGTTATCACTAAGGCACTGGGCTAGAATATGAATCACTGGATTCCGACCCAGTGGTTCAGTGGCAACGTTCTGGCAACGGAACCTGAAGGTCCAGGGTTTGATCCTTCATGAGGTCATGAGTACGCGCCGCTGAGGAATTCCATACTAGGATGAAACAGCTGTCCAGTCCTCTCAGGTTTCTAATGTTCCTCCAAAGTGATGTCAGTTTGTGATGAATATCAACCTGAAATCGATGAATCAGTCCCCACAAACCTCAAGAATTGAACCCAGACTGTTGCTGTTTCTAAACGAGCACTTTCTCAAGAAAGAATTCACTTGGAATTCAATGACCCACGTTTTCCAACTTATAGTATAGTACCAGTGAGGGTAAGTGGTCCCTGATGATGGTATCAGATCAGTTATATTTGAAAAGTATGAATCCTGATTCACTGTTTTATTGGTACCGTGCACATCGCTAACTTTGAACATCATTCAATCCCATTAGAAAGTGATTGTACCCTCTGCAAAGAAGTTTCAAGCCATAACGATACATTTTTATGATTCCATAGCTAATTTAAATGAATGACAAGGTCGGTAGTTTGCCAAATGTTTCATTTTTGGGAAGGTTATCTGTAAAAAATTCGCAACACATTTTTTCAGTGTGGATTGATATCATATAAGTTCGATGGGTTACTGTCCTAAACCATATTCTCATCTAAACAACCGTATCATACTTCGCCATTTGTTTCATGTTTTCTTCCCTGATTTGTTTGATTTCGGGTGAATTTAACGATCACTGTAGCAACTGTTGGTACAGCCAGTTACATTCCTTTTTTTATGCGAAAGTAATTCTCCAGACAAAATACAGGAGCCTGATTGGTCGTCTCGGTAGTTACTAGGGTAGCCTCTAAAGTCATTCTCGATTTTCAACCACATTGTCTTTCTCTCTGTCTTCTGCCTTGTTGTCGTGTTTCTTGACATGTTGAGGTGAGGCATAGCAACTTGAACAGTTATGTAGTAATCCTAGGTCCCATGCGTATGCTGAATGATGCCAATAAACTCCTAGTAGTATCTAAAGGCCATGGATTTAAACAGCCATGATTTGAGGTTAGATTCAATGAGACATCACATTTTGCTGCCTCATTTGATTTCATTAACTGAGTGATTTTTCAAGATTGTACATTTTAGCAGCATCAACCAAGGTTGGCAAATCAAATACCGTACTACATTAAATTAGATTATCATATTGGACAAACTATTTTTTATAACCTATTGGTGTTGTCAATCGTTAAAACCACTAGCCAACTAGTCGCGTGGACATGTTTTAAAGGCATTGAGTTCTGATTGGTTGATAAGATCTAAAAAATCCCGAAGCATCTGGTTGGCTAGCTGACTTAAACTTGTGGAAAGTATTTATAGGGACATTAGCTAAGATAATTAAATTCCTTATCTTAGTAATTTGTATCCTGTTTACAGCCAAATTATTTTCAAACTGATTTTATTTACAAAATATGGATTCTTCGCCGCCCACATTACTGAATGCTCTAAGGCCGCTTGCTACAAACAGACCAAAGACATGTTTGAGGCTAACATCCATGCATCCAACTTCATATCCAGATTTCGCCAAAAAACTTGATGGTGATCACAGTTTGAACTTACAAAATCGTATTCTGAAAAATAAAGATGTGAACCAAAGGACGGCAGGGCATGCGGTTGTGAAATCAGATGGATCTTCTTCAAAGCTAACAAAATTTGTGAAACGCTTTAGCATTAGCCTACCACCTTCAGAGCAAGTCGAAAAGAAGAATACTACTCATTTTGATTTCAACACATGGAAAAGACGCAAATCTTCAATGAACACTAGAGATAGATCGCCATTAAGTATAAATGAAGCGAGGGAGACTACTGAAGATCTGAAGAGTGAAGCAAATGAAAACAGTTTACCTACAGGAATTACTAGTTCTTCATTAGCGGATGTATGCCCGAAAGCGTATCAATCCTTGGTTTCCACTACATGTTCAAAACGGAAAAGCACTCTTACTAGATGGTTTGAGAAAAATGTCAAACAGCCTGGAAAATCATTATCACATTCATCTCCAATAAATGACTGTCAAGCAACAGATCCCATCGAATTAGAAAGGTTATCTATTCGTAAACAAGTGAAACAAGAATATCTTAGTAGTCGAAATGATACTGTCGCCAATCACCAAGGTATTACGCCTTACACTAAAGTCTCTAAGTCTCGACGTAGTCTTATGAGGCGTAAACGACTTTCAAATAGCGCTATTGTGTAAGTCATACTGATTGTCTGTAAATGTATATTTGGTTAGCAGTTTTGTTATGTAAGGATGCACTTTAATTTCTGGTGAATTATTTCGTGACCAGTTGGGATTTTTATTTTCTTTAATTGGAACTGATTGCTAGTTGCATGATGTTATTTTATGGTGTTATTTCTATGATGTGAGTTTTAGGTGAAAACTTTTCTTTGCCACAAGTGGAAATGGGCTCAGCCTATTTAAACTATTTTTGTTGTATTGCAATAATGAAGTGGTAATAAAGTAACTTGTCTGCTTTGTGCAAACGTTCATTCAGTAGACTGTTAACTACACTTAGTGGACGAGAACTTATTGTACTACCCGGTTTATAAGGGTTGAAGTAGATGGAAAGAGGTTCGAACATATACACATAGACTTTCACTATATGCTGTGGACGACTGATACATTCACGTGTAATAATTTAGTAGTCTGATAAGTTGTCCGATTTATGAGCTTTGTATAGTCTTTTCCTTCCTCATGTTCTCACACAGCAAATAGCTCGATTTTTGATTACTTAAAAAAAGATTTCATAAGTGATTCGAATGGTAGTGAACAATAGTCATTCTAGGAAGTATTTTGCTCACCGAATATAAACCATCCCATAGCATTGGTACAGGTCGTTCTGTGTTGTGTTGAACAGACATGCGTTATATGGGGTACTGTATATCCATCTCGGTCACTAGCAACGGAATCCGGGACGTGTGTTTCGTTCCACAAGGGGCTTGTCAACCGGATGTATTTGCACCACAGTAGCTTGGTGGACAGAGCTTCGGCGTTCCAAACAATGGGTTGTGGATTCCAGTATCAGTTGGAACACCATTCACTGGTGCAGATACACACGTTTAGTTTTATTTTCGTAGGTAGGATTTACAACTGACATTAGATGTACATTATATTTGTGTAAGGATTTATGATTACTGAGAGAATTTCAGTGCTTTCAGTTGTGCCGTATAGTATATCCATCGTTTCTTTTCGTTACCAATATTAAAAGTTTCAAGGTCATGATTTGAATGTGCGAACTCATGACTCATTGCTTTCCAATGTCTGAGTTGAAACGACATAAGTGGATCATATAGAGCTCAGATCTCAAAAATATACACTACCACTATGCGAGATATAACTTTGCAGGCGAAATTGTTTCTGCGTACACGTGTGTATAGGATCTTTCATGACACGGGTGGTGTAGGTGAATCAAGATTAAATATTTATTGTAGTCGATAATCTCCCTCACCTTACCACCCTGTTTTCCGATCACATAGGGTCAGACAGTTTGATTGAAACAGACATCGAGAGAGAGAGAGAGAGAGAGAGAGAAAACACCATTTGTCTTTTAAGTGGGCACGATTCAGAAATAAACTTCCACGTGCATAATTTCTCCCCCTTCAAATGCACATACATATTAACATACGTTAGCAAACTGGATCTAACGCTAAAATTATATGAATGAATGACTCACCACATTCAAATATTTGAGCAGCTGGTGTAAAATTTTTCCCATATTGGAAACATATGGGAATAATAATAATAATAATAATGATAATAATAATGTCTTTGTTTGTTTTTCCCGTTTTCTTACTTAATGTGATCCGAAAAATACGACTATTCACAGTCCCGTACAAAGGTTTCCTGGCTGATTGCTTACAGTATTTTTAAATACTTTTTCAAATCACTTATGTTTACCGTTGTTATATGTCAAATTTCAGAGTATCAAAATCTCAGGAAGACACAATATCAAGAAATTCTTCAGTACGAAATGTCGGTCCCACAGATAGCTGTAGTCGTTGTGATGACGGTGCACAGGGAAAGCATGAAAAGATCATATCTCTGGAGAATAAAAATGTTGAGTCTACTCAACCTAATGTATATGGATGTCTTAGTAGAGCAGCCTATGGTTCTGAAAGATACATTAATAATCAGGATGATAATTGGTTCATTATTCCACCTACTGGAGTCGATGGTCCATGCTCTCAAAAGCAGAATAGTACTTATTCAAGTATTAGTTCAATTGTTTCAGATGTAACAAATACCAGTCATTCAGTAGTTAGGAGTAATGGATCCAACAAATCTCTTCCCAACACATTTTATACACCCACAATGAAGCGACGGCTACGATTACCTATCCCTTCTGAATTTTTGTATTCAACAACACCAACAAACACACCAGGAATGGTGACCTGCAAACCATCAACTCCTTCAAACGATGTTATAGCTCAGCCATCAGCATCAAATGTGCAGTCAGACATAAATCGATCTAGTGATCAAGATTCTGGACTTTCGTCACAATTAAGTGGAATATTTCAAGGAACAGATGTGGAAAGTCAGAATGGAGAGTTTTTACACCCGTTAGATCCACTGGGACTCGCATCCACAGCGAGCTGGACAACTACACTGCGTCAGTCGATGAAGCAAGCGAATAATAAACGTGCATTACTAGCAGGTTGCACTTTATTCAATAGGTGAGTGATTAGATTGCTAAAATGTCGAGTTCACTGAATAGCGGTGAATGTATGTACAAAAGATTAGGTTTTCACCCATCACCAGACTAGTCTGTAGCCGCAGAAAATATCTGAATAAGAGCTTGGAAATGTCTAAGTTTTACATGAAGTTTTAGAGTATAGAACGAAAGGATTTCCTGCTGTTGATTGGTTTCGACTGATTTCAAGTTTTAGTGGCAACACCATCACTCATTGCGATATGAGTGCGTCCAGCTGACGAGTCCCAAACAGAACGACACACACTACTAGCCACTATTTATCTTTAATATCAGGATATAAACATTTAATGGTGAAGAGTGAATGCGTCTCGACCATTTGCTCTGAGAGGAGGAAAGGGAAGAAATGGAAAGGCTTACATAATAGTTACCGAAGTTTTGGGTCTTTAACCATCTATTTAAACCGTAGAAGTTATCAGTTGTTAACATTTAAAGAGTCATGAGCACTGACCACAGTTAACCATTAATATATGACGACCAATCACAATAGTTAAATGCTTGTGACGGGTGAGATAACGAAGTATTTGTAATAAGTATTTTTCAATTTATAAACCAACCTAGTATCTCAAAAAGCATATCTGTTTTGCACCGATTACAGGAACCCAGTTGAAGGAATTAACTACCTCATCAGAAATTATATTCTAGTATCTGATCCTGTAAAAATTGCTGAGTTTCTACTCAATGAATCAAATCTAAATCGTCAAGCCATTGGAGAATATTTTGGTATACTGGACAATTCACTAGCTACTGAAGTTTTAAAGTAAGTTCTATTGAGATTTCAATGTGACATCTAAATTTTGGTTGGTTAATGTGTACAAAGTGTTGATACTTGAGCGTTAAATTTCCAATAGTTCTTATATCTGTTTTCATTAAATTGGTTCGACCCAAAATATTAATGTTTTAAAAAAAATGAAGAATCGGATTGATATGTGGAACAAATCTTTTTTCTTGTCGATTGAATTCTAATATTTCGTACAAGAAATCAGCCTTATTTATGCATTCTTGTGACTTTGGAGGACTACAACTTTCAGTTAGAGTTTTCGGATAAAATTCTCTAAGTAGTTGAAGTTTCTCGTTATACTGACGTATATAAGATGACACTGGGTATTATTCATCGTCTTAAAAGTAAGAACTGCATGGATCCATGACTAGTAGTTTTTAAGTTCAACCTTGATTGAAATCCTAATGTTTATTTTATTGATATAATCATATTTTTTAAAATTTACTTTACAGGGAATTTTTACTTTTGATCGATATGAAGGATATGGAAGTTGATGTTGCTCTACGTTCAGTTATTGGTCACTTTCATCCATCGGTAGGTCCTCTAAATCTAATTATCTGGTAACGAATTTCAATAATGATAACATATCCGGTTGTTTGCTAGCAGAGGAATCCAGGATGCGCGTTTCCTCCTACTCAGGACTCATCAGCTGGGCGCACCTACACCCCAGTGAGTGATGTTGTTCCCGCTAAAACTCGGACCTCGTACCCATCTCTTTAAACGCCAAAGCATTATCCACTGGACCTCTGAGGCATGACAGTCACATTTTGTATAGTGGGTATTAGTTATTATTATTTGGTGATGTACTCGTAATCCTCCGCTTTCACACTGGGACGAAGTGTTCGACCTCTGTTAGCATATTGGCTCCTATGTGGCTGCTTCGATGTTGCCTGAATATTTACTATGATAATTTAATTGGTTGTGGCTAGCAGAGGAATCCATGACGAGCATTTCATCCATTTTGGGACTCGTCAGCTGGGTGTAAATGGATCCTAGTGAGTGGTGTTATTCTCACTGAGACTCAAATCTTGTACTCATAACTTTAAACATAGATGCGTTATCCATTAGGCCATTAGTTGTTATTAAAGTGACTACTAAAAGTTTTTCTTTGTGTCTTTGATGTAAAACAATAGCACTTTATTCACCAGATTTGTATAGATCAATTTTAGTGGAGACAGAATTCAGCATTGCTGATGGTTTGGTGTTCTCAGCTTTAGTACTTTGTTGTGAAATGTTTTGAAATGATGGACTAAGGTTTTCTAGTATCCTCTGAGGTTTGGTTTTTTGCCGTGGACGTTTCATCACCTGGCTTATGGCATCCCCAGCACTAACATCATAAAGAAGATATCTCTTTGAAGTGCTGAGGATGTAACCAGACCTGATGATGAAACATCCATGATAAAAGACCAAACCTCAGAGAACACTAGAAAACCGAAGTCCATCATTTCAAATATTAGATTGCCTTATTTGCTTGCAATTCTACTCTTGGTCAATTATGATTTTCAAATGACTTTTATGTATAAAAATTTCGGCTTTTTCCTGTTTCAGGGTGAATCTCAAAAAATCGCTTATCTAATGCAATTATTCCAGGAAGTGTACATACAACAAAATCCAGATCGTGTTCATAAGCTGTTTCGTAATTCAGAGACAATAGAGGTTTTAGCCTATTCAGTATTGTTGTTGCATACTGACCTCCACAATCCAAATGTTGGGAAAATGGGGACACGTATGAGCAAACAAGGTTTTATTACTAATAATCGTGGAATTGATTCTAATCATGATGTGCCCAAAGATTTACTGGAAGGGATTTATGAGCGTGTCGCTGCATCCGAATTCAAAACATTACCAGATCCTTCAGATAAGCTTCGTGCTTTAGATGGGGTTTTGGTTGGACCTTTGAAAACAGATAATTTTGTGCAAAGACATCGCCGTTTCATTGGTAGAATACTGGCACAGCAGATTGAAAAGGTAGTTCCTAAAAGAGTACCAGCTAAAAGTAATTCCCGGTGGCGTTATTTTTTAATATTCAACGACATCCTGGTGGTTGTAAAGTCGCTGAGTACGGCACGTCTGAGATCAGATTCTTTAATGAACACAGTGGCTGCAGTAGCTATGGGAGATCAGAATCCAAGCCGTCATTACACACCAAGAAATTCTATATCCAGTCTCCGAACTCAAAATTCAAAAGATCAAGGCAAGAATAGGAGAAGTCGCAGTTCATCTGGCCTGGCGCAGAATGCAACAGAAAAAGTGTTCTGCTCTACAGAACCTTTCCCTAGTGACACTTCATACCAAGTTCGCAATGTTTATCCATTCCTCAATCTACATCTACTAGTTTTTGAATCAAACTGTAAGTTTCTCATCATTGGATTGATGATACTGAAATGATACTGTTAAGTTATTAAAATATAATCTAAGAGAGAAGATGCGTTTACTTAGGTAATCAAATTAGTGACCATAGATACTGTACGGTAATTCCTTTTGTCAACTAATTCTAATTCTGAGAGTTCGGAGAGGTTACCTCGTAATTCACAATCGTATAATATTGCACCATAGAGAGTTAGCTTGCTTCCAAATCGCTTGTGATTAGAAATACTTTCAAGCAAAACAGGTTGAGGTTAATTTCATCCATTCATTACATTTATATAACGCAATAACCCATTGTCGTTGTTTTGTCCCCTAGAGCGCAACGAATCACGGTGAAAACAACCTTCCCTTGTAAACATATTTACCTTAACGTCACGCAGATATCTTTGAATAAAGCACTCTACAAAATGCTGTAAAACTATTGAATTTAAGCTTGTTCGATAAATTCTATGCGTAGTTGTAAAAATATTCTATCTAGCTGTGTTGTTTGGACCTTTGTTTGTTTATTTTTGTTATTTATTGTCACAATCATTCTAAATCTGATCGCTGATTACGCATGCACATATTGACGGTAATATATTACAAAAATGCTTTTCTCACTATGTGTGTGTGTGTGGGTTGAAGACTCCCTGCTAAGTCTACATAATAGATTGCCAAAGGGAATTCGTTACATAAATGTTAGAAATTAGTATCAAACCAGTTGAGATAAGGAAATATGCCCCAAATATCCACCCTATTAATCCATAGGGGGGGAAGGGGGGGCAGAAAACCAGCAAAATATGGGAAGAAAATAACCAAGGCGGTGAAGTAATTTGAAAGATGAAGTTTTAGTTTAGAAATCACCACGTGATTTTACCCCGTCGTGACGACATGGGGAGGTGGTAGACTTGAAAAAAGGAATTTTTAGGTGTGATTGCGTGACATAACCAAAAATATTTCATTCGTTTTATGACTCAGCGCATACTGATTCAAATTAGGCCATTTCCAAATGATTTAATACCCTTGGGTATTGTGTCACAAGTTTATGTCATTATGCCATTATTCATTCGTCTTGTTGGAAGTAACCGAAGCTGTAAAGAATATTCTGGTATGAAACAATAGCTCAGGTATCTTGCTAATGGCAGGTTGAATTCAGGTGAATACAAGTGTAGACACTGATGAAATTAGAACAGAGACGAATCCCAGGCTCGTATTTCATTGCCGATTTGGGATCACAGCTCATTCGAACGACTTTGGTCTGACTACTTTGGAAATATCTTCACCCTTTCACATCAAAACCAATATGGTGATAGACATTCACAAGTATGCAAAGTTTTAATACTGATTTATCTAAGACGTACTTGTGAATCATAAACGCTTACTGATCTGTTTTGTTTGTGTTTATTTTCTCTTTGTATGATCAGATTATCGATATGGAATTCAGTTATGCAATTCTAGTGGACCAGTGATCAGTCTGAATATGCCGTCTGAAGCGTGTCGTCGTCAGTTCATTGACTGGGTATACGGATCTATAACTGAAATGGAGGAACTTCAACAACACCAGCAGATTAAACAAACTGAATGTGAGAAAATTATCATAGTTAAGCCTAGTTCCTATTTAAGTAGTGCTAAGATGAATATGGACAATGAGGACATCAATAACATATCCCTGTCTAAGAGGACTGTATCTAATTCTTAATCACAGATTAGTAGAATATCTCTAATTTGATTTCTTTTCATTTATAACTACAGAATATTTCAATTCAATTGTTTTAATTTTGGTTCCTTTCCTGAGAATTACAGAGTATATTGTATCCTGTAAATATTATTTTCCATCTATCTGTTCCAATCAGACCATATTGAATCTCTTCCTTCTGTGATATTTCGTCTGTTGGACGTACATATACAAAACACAGATTATTCCTTCTGGTTTTTCCTTATTGATTACTTTTGATTCAGTCCTTCAAATAAATGAAGATGATTTGTTTTGATGACAACTAAGAGATGTATTTTCGTAACAACAGGGAGTTTTATCGTAACCATTATCATTATATGCTTTCTTGTTTATTATCTCCTCCAAAGTATGGATATGTGCGCAAATCTGCTTTTTTGCGCAGTAATTTCATATCATTATGAAGAACACCGTCAACATATGTACCAGTTTACAGTCGCATTTGAAAATTGTATATACTTAATGGTTCCACCTCTTTTTACATGCCTTACCTATGGTACTTTAAACATCTTGAAGTACCAGTTCTTTTGGTAATACTAATTGCTTGTACATGTTTTGAGCATATTTTTTTTGAATACTATATACAGATTATCTTCTTCTCCGTTCGCCATATTGTATAGAAATAAACGGGTTGATTTTATGCAGTTTACTGAAGTGTCATTTAAAAACAACTCTATCGGTTTTATTGTGGTTGCAACGATGAAATGTATCTTCAGATAAAAGTTAAAATTCGAAGTCTCTCTTGTAACAAAACTTCACGAAGAAATAAGAATAGGTTGTTGAGTAAGCGAGTATATAATTTCAAGTTTACCGCTGTTGTCGCTCATCGAATGATATTTTTAAGAAAGCCTATGCAACAAGGAGTTTACAGAAATTATATCTGTGAAGATATGCTCCTGTTCAGTGATATCTGTTTTTTGAGAGTTCTACTGCTAAGTAACATACGGAAATGAACAGATCTCGTTGTAAATATTGTTTCAAAACACTGAGATAGAAGCAGTTCTCTTTCATTTTTCTAAAGATACTCTTAGACATGTATCAAGTGTATTATGTGACACTATCCTTGGATATTCTGTAATCAGGGGCCAATAGCTTTGAGGACTGAAGTTGTTTCACGTTCCCTGGTGTATGCATACTTTAAGTGCTCATAGAAGATTACTAATGTATGGATTTTTTGGTCATGTAGCAGATGAATTAGAGAGGGAAACTCGATGTATCTGAAAGGTTTGTGATTAGTAAAGGACCGTTTTCCTAACATGTTACCTATGGTAAAAAAGTAAGAGAAGTGGTTTTTTTCCTTGTTAAGTGTTGCAGTGTTGGATCCTATACTCCTTAGTACTGGAGTTATTGTAAAAGTTTGAAATTACTATCATGCGAAGTAGGTGATAAACCTCCTAAGTGGGTGAACACTTGACAACATCAAAAACAGTCTCTGTAATGACTTTGAATAATCGCCTCCTAAAAATCATATTTTTTCATTCTTCTGTACATCGTTAAGATTTCAGTGAACCAACTTTTTCTTTTTAATGAGTCTGGAGGCAATTGGCACCACTTAGCAAGTGGAATTGTTAGGGGGAGCGTTGGATAATATGATTTTGAAGTCAGTAATTTCGCGAGGATTTCATCTTAATAAGTAACATGTTGACCACTTTTCAAAATATTGGAGTCATTTATTCTTGATAAATTTGGAAAAAGTAATAGCAAACAGATTAGCAGAATAAAATAACGTCGTTTTATTCCATGGATATTCTTCAGCCACATACAAGCTAAAGCTCGCATACTCAGGTTAATATAAATGATGAAAGGAATTAATGCATCATTGGGAAGCAACCAGTTTCACGTTGTCCTGAGTACTGACTGAATTCTACCAATTAGACAACATGAAAGTGGTTACTCTTTGGTGACCAATTAATACATCTAATCCAGTCCCACAGGAAGCCAGTTTCACCCGAGTACCTTGGTGGTGACATCTCTGGTCACAAACTGGATAGCGTGGGTTCCAATCTCAGTTCCATCATGGTTGCAAATACGCCTTCCTGACGACTGTCAAGGAGCAGGAAGCCTAAGTCCCGGGCCTCCTACTGATTGTCTCAAACCAAGTAATAATGAATATATAGTTAGATCGATGATTTTAGATCTATAAAAGTGTTATTGAATGAATATAGGCTCCACAGAAGGGAGTCATTGCACAACTGAAGAATTATGTAAGCGCGTGAACGATAAAAACAACAAAATAACGGTGGTCAACACTCGTTAGGTAGAAAAAAAGACAAAATTTAACGGAAATAACGTCGAAATATTTACTAGGGTAAGAAAAAGATTATTTACAGTCAGGGGTAAAATGTCTGACAGATAGAGCTTCAGAAAAGTTTAGCGAACTTGGTAAATTTTATTTATTTCATATCCTGAAAGCTCCGGCGATATGTTTGAGGCCCAGTTTCCATCACATATCTGTGAACTTCCACTTTCTTTCAGACATAGATTTCTGGGAACCTTTTAGTAAAATCAAGATAGTGTCTCTTCCTGCTTCTTCCTGCTTACTTGCTTTGATAAGTGCATGTCTTCCTCTAAGTCTAGTGAGCTTTGACTAGGTTTTTTATGAGTTTTGGTGCGTTTATACAGTAACTCCATTCCCTTGAAACGTTGTTCGTTTGACGAAACCTTTATAGATCTGGAATCGCTGACTTGACAATAAGTAAATTGGCACTTATCATTAGTGTTGTTATCATTTATCCCTGGGGTCGTGGGTGAGTACTGCCAAAGAGTTCTATACTAGGACGAAACAGCTATCTAGAACTCCTAGGTTTTAGATAGTTCTCCAAATGATATCACCCTGCTACGGATATCGTCTTGATCCCTATAAATCTCCACAAGCCTAGTCGAATATTATTTATCTTGACCAATGTATGCAAATTTTACTTTATATGGATTTAATGAATGTCCGTGAAATGAAATGGCGTCGTTTTATTTTGCAAATATGTTGTTGCTTGTTTTGCTAAGATATTCAATTCATGGAATAGCAATTTTGTGGGACAATGGTATTTTGGTTTAAAGGGAATGTCTACAAGATTCAGAGTCACAATATTGCTTATAATCTCGATAGAAACGCCAAGTATGTCAGGCGTGCCTTTTTAGACCATTTGATTCTATCCCCAAATATCGTGTGCTGGACAAGCTAGACGAGACAAATACTGATTCCTGAGTAATCAGCTGGCTGTGAACCTATTTCTCTGAAAGGAAATAATATACTGTTTACAGAGGGAAGCGCCCCACCTTATTGCTTATCGAGGCTAATGTTCCCCAAGGTGCCGTTCTGTTTCCTTCTGCTTGACTTACTATCTTCAGTCAGTACCAATTTTGTCAGATATGCTGATGACCTCACAGTTTTTGTATCTGTATTCTCTTCAAAAGATTGTGCCCAACTGAACGATTTCCTATTTACTATTAAATAGTGATCCTCAGTGAGTGGTTTTATGGTTAATTCTTTAGAGTTTCATATTATCAACTTTGGTTTCAGACGCAAACGCAAGCTGTTTGAACTACTTAAGTTTCGTGATGGTCGTGCATTAGAGAGTGGTGCAGGTGTGGCTTATGTCAGGGTGTGTTTTTCTTCTGACCTTTCCTGGTCCACCATATCTTGCTGATTTCCAGAAAAATCTTCTGTCTAAATATATTAGGAGGCTGAGAGTATCTGGTATAGCTCAGCCTTTTCTCTTGTGCTTTATGAACTCCTTGATTTCGGCCATTCTCCTCTATCGTTTGCCTTTATTCTTCTCCAGGTTGCTGAAAAAGACTTTATTGTATTGCGCAGAACTTTGAAGACTGTCAGCAGAAGGGGTGATGTGCCCCTAAACCTTCTGGTTAAAACAGTTAGGGACAAACATATTAACTCATACAAACATCTGCCAAGAGTTATTTGATCACATGACCAACATTCGCTTTCCTCGAAACTCTTTGCGTTTCAGTCACCAGACGAGACCAGGACTAAGTATATAAGACTTTATTCACGTACTACTAAATATAAAAACTCTAGAGTACCGTATTTAGCTCTTCTCCTGTGCAAAAAAGACTATCAGAAACGAACTAACACTAATCATCTTTTGTTTTTGTAGGTAAATTAATTAAAAATTACGCAGTTTGGTGTTATTCATTTATTGTGAATCTAACTGCTAATGTGACTGTTTACCTAAATTAACTCTGTATTTTCAAGAAATCGGTAGATGAAGTAAATATCCTAATCTTTTATATGTAATTTATACTTATTTTATTATATATACATATACACTGCTACTGTCCAGTCGATGCTATATGACATGCTAAGAATTCTGTACTGCATTCTTGAAATACCTTTCAGGACAAAACCATTATTATTATTATCATTACTATTATTACCATTCTATCTAAAGAAAATGAAACAATGCACAACCAATATCTTTGACGTTGTAGCTGTACAGTCGAGATCCGAATTGGTGGCGAAATATCAGATTTCTTCAGGTTATATATACAAGTTACTAATAGGTGAAAATAAACATGGAACATAAGTCCAAAACCATTCAACTAACCCGAAACGCACAGTGCTACTGCCTGGGTGCTACTGCGCTTATCCTGCTGCTTGTTAGTTTTATGTACGAATAGTCCAACAATTAGAATGAATCAAAAACTCAGCATTTGTAGATTTTCACTGGGGGTGGAGTTACCATAAATTTCTAAGCTGATGATCTGAAATTACAATTACTTTCTACCAGGTTGGTGGTTAAACTATCTGAGTTAACTTTGGTTTGGAACAAAGTTTCTGATTTAAGAGTATGTTGAGTGGAATCTAGGGAAAGCTTTTATGAATGCAGAATCTGGGATTCAGGTTTGGTAAGTCGAAGGCCATCGGTAATCATGCCGTGTTCCAGTAATTAAATAGAAATGAAGTCCTACAGGTCAGTTTATTTAAGAAGACCAACAGTTCTAATCCTTCCACAACCCATACTTTTAAATGTAGTCTTCATCTGTGTCTTCAGATATTACTATCCTAGCTTAAGCTATCTTGAACGGCTGACCTGACACTAAGAAACTTCTCACCGGTTATGTAACCGTTATATCAGTTCGTAGAAGACTAACTTGTATAGAATATTTCCTTGGATAAACTTATGTATATAATTCTATTTTTTATATAAAGAGTGATTTTGTAAAAGCTGTTATGATTGAACATCAACAAACATCAAGTTTTCATGGACTTCAGGATCAAAATTTGACCTGATAAAATTCAACAAGCTAGGCACTGGAAAATATATTTATCGAATCCTAATGAGGTAGAAAAATGAATTTCTGACGTTTTACGACCGCGCGGAAGCCACTTCTTCAGTGAATAAAGCTCGTACAAAGTTAGCACATTTTTAAATAGGAAATGGTAACGAATTGGGTAATTTTGTTCATACGTGATAATGATGTGGTAATCATCTATGAACGAAGTGATCTGATTGGTCTCTATTTCCTACTTAGATATGTGGTAACTTGTGAGGGTTTCGCCCTCTGATTAGGTGGCTTCCAGAAGGTCACGAAATGTCAGAAGCTTTTTTTCCTACCTCATTAGGATTTTACAAATATATTTCCTTTGTATTTTCAGTGTTTTTGTTTCATAAGCAAAAGTAAAATAAATCGCTTGAAAAAGTTTCAGTAAATTACTTCAAATATTTTAAAGTAAAACAAGTTGTAAACTGAAGTCAAATAAATTTTAAGCAACAAATACTTAGGACATAAAAGAGAAAAATAGACTTTTCAAGAAGTAGAAGTCGATCGCAAAGAATGATATCAAAATAGATAAAAGTGTAAGAGTGGAAAGGTAATAAGAAGATAAGGGTTAATCAAAATACTTGATACTTCGGAAGCTACAGATAATGTATACGTCTGCGCTATTGTGAGAGGTTTTAGTCCATAACTCCAAAACAGTGACATGCATTTTCCAACCTTTTCGCTGAAAAACCGATTATTCTATCGTTGTACACTGAAACTGATCATATACAGTATAAAATCCTGCTCGGAAGTGTTTAAAAATAAATTTTTTTGATTTAGACCTTATGAATATAAGTAAATTCAACAATTACTGGGCACCGGTTGTTTGTTATAATTCATATCCGAATGAGTATATTTCATACAAGTTCTCAACTCTTCAAGCTTTTTCATACAGGAATTTGAAAAGAGGAAGAATATCGTTGGCAGCAGGATAAAGCAGGTCCATTTCATTTTGGCGGTATCTTGTCAACTGTTAACAACTTTAATTCACTGAAAGAAAGTAGAATGTTGGTCAGTGGTCATAACGACGAACTGACCTTTACTCTATAACTGTTTCTATCCATCTTAACTACTGACCAATATTTTATTTTATTTCAATGAATTAAAGTTGCAAGCAGTTGTCAGTTTTATCTTAAGTGGTTGTCCGTAGATTTTCGGGGGATATAGCAGATAGTATGAGAGAAAAATAAGCCTTTGAAAAGACACGTGCCTTTCAGACTTTGTAAGAATTTCGAATAGTAGTAGGCAGAATGAAAATTTGATAGTTCATTCAATAAAGAACCTTATTAACAACCACTTTGAAAAGCTACTAGAACTACTTACATCAGGGTAAAAGAATCAAAAATCCTTAGGTTATTTAGCGTTTCGACCGATTAGATTTACCATCATGAAATCTACATGTGTATCACAAAACTTCAAAATTTATTTTTATAGCCTTTAATCTCTGATAATAATGATAAATCCTAATGATGCGGGGGTGATGATTTGAGGTGAAATGAGGACTTGGGTTACTGTAGGATTCGAACCACCTGCTGGGTCTGGTAGATAAGTTATTAGTGTGTTGGGCCGGTAACTCAGAGGCCACTGTGGCTTACCTCCTCACTTCCCTTTTAGTCTTCATTCAATATCAATAAAAACAATCTCTTAATCCATACCTATCTCACGTCATCCTATCAGTGGTAAATCTTAAGAATCTTCAGCATAAATATACTTCTCCTTTATCATACAATTAGTGTGTTTTCAGAAATGGATGGAAAAAAGCAGAATTCCTATATCATTTTCGGATATTCGGTTACAGGAGATACTTGATAGATTATGTCGATATGCTTCACCAATATGCATACTAAAACTTATGTGCATAACTATCCTTTTAAGGTGAATGATATATATTTCATTTTTGTAGGTAGTGGTGGTAAAAGGATGAATAATGAAAGTCGCACTACTTTCTCTTGTTTGTGGGGGCGATAGATAAATCATAAAACAGATATCAACATCAGGTAACTTGTTGTGTAATCGATGACTTTTACGAATATTGGTAAGTAGTTAGATATAATGCATTCAGGTTAAAAGGTTACTTCTTCGGTGAACTATGAAATAAGTATTACTTACTTCGTTATTTATTTATTTATTTAGTCGGTCAGTTGTTTATTTATTTAGTTAGTTAGTTAGCGGACATCTGAAACATGTCAGAAGAGTTACCATTATTAAATCACCTCCTTTAAAGGATCACATAAAAGTTATGGATAGGTGAACTACCATTCTATTCGCTCGTGTTAATCTTCAATAGGTTAAATTGCTTTGCAAACCTAAACTTGAGACTTTTGATTTTTTTTGTAAACACTTTCAGATGACTCACTGCTCTGAATTTCAATATTTGTCATCTGAAAAAGCAAGTATGTTCGTCAGCGATGTTGGAGAGATTTTGTGCTATGGAAAAGGGTATGATACCGTAAAATGTGCCGACCAACAAATTCTTATTCAGTTAAGTACCAATAACACTGAAGGACTATGTATTTAATCGGTTAGATGATGAAGGATGATTACAGCCCTGTATCGCAAAAGTGAGAGTCAACGTCTATCCATCTGTTTCCGGTTTCTAGTGGATTTTAGGCGTTTGGTGAGTTTAACCTATGACTTTATAGAACCGTCAACAGAGTATGACTAGTGACTGTCAAACAAAAAGAATTAACCAACAGGTTATCTCATATCACAACGAATAAATTTCTGAAGTTACCTGAAAGTGTATAGGACCAGCTTATTTGGCTAAGTCAGAGCTCTACAATTCAATAGCTGATCTCAGAGAAGGTGAAAGCAGATCAAACTGTTGGTTGATTCACATTGCCATAAGCAAGTTGAATGTGAACTTGTCCAAATAAATTCATATTAATTATTATGATCATCATCATCACTATACCTTCACCAGTGTCTACCAAAGTTTTACACATATATGACAACATATCATTAAATACTTCTGCTAACTTCACTAATATACACATCTCTCTTACCGAAAAGATTGGGAAAGTTAAGGTGAAAGAAGGAAAGTTGAGAGTTAACGTCTTTAAGTAGCCTTAAGCTAATAAATCTGATTTGGTGATTTAAACTTTTTTGTCAGATGTAGTTTAATCTTTTAATAATAGGTTGTAATAGTGTATGATGTGATCGGTTGAGTTAAGCTTTTATTTGTAGGCGATATTTGACTTATCTGGTATGACAAACTTATTGTTGAAAAGTACACCTCAATTTCAGGTAAACTGGGGAGAGTAGTATCTTTCTGGTCAAAAAATACGGAAATTGCTGGATATAAACAAGGGAGATCGCTGGTTCGAGTCCCGTTATGACCCTGGTTTTGACTTCACCTTCAGTTAACATTCAAAATCTAGATATTTGCTGTGATTAAGTATAGATTATGCTGTGACCGTTAGCTGCTAAAACATCCTATTTACTTTCATATTTGATCCCATGTGCCAACAGAAACAGATCGGTTCTGCGATCTACTTTGAAAATCAAAAGTGCCGTTTACTGTCGACCCTCGTTGAACAAAAGATAAATGTCGTAACTAGGTGAATAATTGGAAGCAGCTTCGGTATTTATGGTGATAGATGTGGACATTAACATGGATGTACCTCATGCAAGGATCGCAATTCTCATGAAATACGTACTTCATGAATTCCGCTTCAGAATGCAACTGAATATCATCAAGAATAAAACCCATTAGCACATTGACTGATCACAGGCAAGTAACTGATTTCACGTCATCTAGTCCCGGGTGTTGGCTGAACTCGACTGATCATTTTGCAGTGTGACCAACAAGCTAGGAGGTACAGCATCGTGGTTTCCTTTGATGGGTGTCAGTTGTTTGGGGGCAGTCGGCAGAAAGCCCTGCTTAACTTACATTTCATGCTTTTTGGGACTCGTTAACAAAGCGTTTCAGTAGAACTCGAGGGAACTGATGTCCCCTTTAAGATCCGAACCCGCGTCACCCAGTGCTGCAATCGGTGACATTATCACACACAACATGGGGGGTATTTATGGCAATGAATCCCCACTGAATATGTATGAAGTTGCTCATTTCGAGTTAAGATAAAGTCAGACGGAAATCCAACAGAAATAGCTTCTTTGATTCATCAGTGAAGTGAAAAACTCTGTGGGGTATGTTGTGAAGATTTCCAGGCTATGCTAGATGTAACTTACTTGGTTGTGGCTAGCAGAGGAATCCAGGATGGGTGCTTCATCCTCTATGGAAGTCATCAGCTAGATGTACCTGCATCCGAACGGGTGATGTTGTTCCCACTGATGCTCGAAGCTCGTGCCCAGTTAGTCATGATGCTGATGTCTTGTGCAGTGGGTATCGGTTACAACTATTTGTTGAAATGCTTGTAATTCTCCTTTGTTATACTGGACAGAATTGTTCAACCTGTGTTGGCATTTGGGCTGGTATGCGGAAGCCTCGATATTGTCCGAATATTTATTATGGTGATTTACTTGTTTGTGGCTAGGAGAGGAATGCAGGTCGGAAGTTTCGTCCTATTTGTGACTCGTCAGTTGGATGTGCCTGCACCCCATTGAGTGATGTCGTTCCCACCATGACTCGTGCCCGTCGCTTCCTACGCCAAAACGTAATCCACTAGGCCACTGAGGCAAGATAGCCACCTCTTGTACAATAGGTATTAGTTGTGAATACTTGTTGATATACTCCATCTGTCTCTTTATTTAGCCAGCGTAAGAAGTTCTGGCAAGTAGTTATCTCATAACTCAGGAAAACGTATGATGACACCTAATGCCGCTGCTGCTAGAAAACAATGCAGAAATTCTTTATCACATGTCACAAAACCTCAATTATTGTAACAACAGTAAATCATTTGTGCGTCTGTTAGACATACTTATTTCCAACCAACTCCTACTTATTTTTGCAAACAAAAATTTTTCATACTCTGGAGTCAATGAAGCAGCATGCAACGTATATTCTACTGCTTCTTAATAATAATTCTCTTAGGCATAGATTTTTCAACATGTGTAGTAATGTTTTCTTTAGTTTTTATTGGATGGTAAAGTTAAAAATTGGTTCGATTTTAGAGAACAGTATAAGTCAGGCTTAAACGTCAGTAGGTCAAACATGATTTTAGACTAAATATGCGTTAATTAAACAAAGACAGTAATATTGAGGATCATAAGTGGTTGGTAGTGGAATTCATGACGTAGACTTTTCCTATTTGAGATTTATCAGGTATACGTATCTGCCTTCCAGTAAGTGATACTGACATTGTTTGTTATAAACGCTGGTGTTATCCACTTGGCTACTGAGCTATGATGTTCGCTCAATGTACAACGGGTATAGTTCAATATTATAGCTTGTGTGTATACTTCAACGCGGTCGGTAATTTCGTTCTTATTATTAACAACAGGAAATAATAAACCATATCTTGCCTCAGTACTCAAACATTCACAGTTCTATGTAAGAAGAAGTATGGAGGAATAATTCACTAGTCAGTCTTAAAAAGAGTAAAATTGGTTTTCGCTTTACGCTTTACTTTGCAGGGACTTTCCATGTAATGTACGGAAAGTTATCTCCCAAAAGTGTAGTTTCCGTTTCCGGTTGAATCGCATTTTCTAACACACTTGTATTTCAAAATAAGGCTAATTATTCCAAGTAGATAGTTTAGTAACTTCGGCAATGTGTGATTGCAGTGATGCATATCCAGCTGCTGGCAACCAATTAACAGTTGATTAAGGTCATAATGTACATTAATTCTCGTCGTTCATATTGTGCAGTGATTGTTTATGGAATACAATGAGTCATATTCGTTAACTAATTGATTTAACTTTTTATATTAACTCATCAAAATTCCTGTTAATTCTTCTACATTCTACTGTGACAGCTAGGTGCATGATTCAGTTGTATAGAACATGAACTGAGGAATATCCAGGTATGAAGACCAGCTAATACAGTTAGTCGAAAGTAAATATGTTGCAGAGAAATATCAATCAAATTTCTCAGGTCAAAGATAGACACTTTATGGTGTTGTAAGTTTGCTTAGTTCATCTTTTAAGGGTTATGATTAATTGGCACGAAATAATACTGTCACAAGAAAATTACCTAATCGTTTCCACTTAATACTGTTGACAAATTGTCTTATACAATAACGTTTTATTTTTACTGTGGCGATAGAATTTCAAACATGTTTATGTCAAACCATTGTCATTCTGCTAAGAAAAGGAATAGGACGTGCATAATGGTCTAAAATACTTTTAAGAATTGAAAAAGTTTCCAGTTCTTTGGCTATGGCTTTCATGGTGGATGCTATGAATCCAGTTAATATTTTAAAAACCTAGTTCTAGATATTCGGTATAACTGCGACCAAATTTCTACTGCAGTTTTTAAAATAATACACTGACTTTACTCAGTACGTAAAATAGGCTTCTTTGGTGTAATCTGATTAATTTACTGATACATCCTTTATTTTCCTTTGATTGAAAAAAGTCAGTTGCCTGTGTACTTGTGTACATACCAATGCTTGTTTTATGCATATAATGTTTAGTGGGTTAGGACAAGCACTGAGATGGTATGTAAACGTAAAACTAACGATGATATAACTAGGACGTTAAAAATTACTACTGTCAAAATTATATGTCTTCTTCTAACATAACTTAGAGACTGATGTGATTCTATTGTGTGAAGTGTGAATTGCTTTTTACGGGTTAGCGTAACAGACATAGTTGGTCTATGTATATTCGTGGGCATGAACATTTGTGTTGTCCCATAACTTCATAGTTACACAGGCGGAACTGCATGAACGACATATTTCATGAGGTACAAAGTTTCATACAACACTAGGTAGCATTAAATCGTTTCTTGTATCCGCTTTACTATGTTTTTTTAACCATAATATTTTACTCTTCTGGATATCCTATTGACTTTTACTGCACGTTTAGTGGAAATAATAAAGCTAAGCATTATCAGCAATATCTTTTTTAAACTCTGGTTTTCGATTTCAGAAACCGAGTTCCGGGTTACAGGCTTTAAGTATAACATTTACCTTACTATACAAACTACTTTCTGTCATCTTATGGGTGATTATTTTGAACACCGCCAGCATTTCATACTTTAGATATCTGTAAAGCATGGTTATATGCCATAGAGTATCCTTATAACACAATGTAAACACACCTGGAACTCGACTAGAGTTAGGATGACCATCCTACCCACTTGTTTGGTTTTCAGTAAGTTATACAGATGACACGCAATGAGTTAGCAGATAGTCGCTCATAGTTTACATTCTTCTCTAGCTATATTCATCCAGTGTCAAACTTAATGGTATCGCTGCATGGATTCTTCGACTTTTGGTCTGAGTCTTGTAGGGAAATGTAAACCTTCCAGTTAGGGTCCGCGTGAAGAAAGAAATTAGTTTTTGGAGACTCTAGGGGAAATGCCTCAGAATCTGCCCCCATGGGGCAGATGTATCCACACATTTTCTTCATATTAATCGTCATATTGAATGGGGCACTTTTTATTCCTCTTCCTCTCTTTTTCTGGTTCTTCTTTATTTCCTTACCTTTCGTCTTTGGGGTTTCTCGTTTGATGTGCTGATATGAGGTGTGGCAACTTGAGCCATCACACATTAATGCCCGTTGATGTTTGATGATGATTCATTCCATGCATTTCATCGGTGTGAATACAAAGATCAACAGTAAGTGGTCGTCTTAGAATTAATCGACGCCGAAAGCAGCAATGTTCATTGCTCTCTCACTCCTATTTTACTGTAGACGGAGAAGTACATAAAAGTATGAAGATGGATTTTGTAGAATGCATATCAAATGAATCAACAATAAAGCTATTTACAGAAGTTTTAATTTTGATACTGTAACATATCAACAACGTTGAATGAAGTTCGGACAAAGCTTCAGTTATTTATAGAATTAAAACAGAGTTGTTTTGGTCAATAATTTTCTTGAATAAAAAGAAGTTGGAGTGGTATTAGAGATCTTTTCTTGTTCTAAATACTTGGTAGGATAATGTGCCAGTAACTCATAAATTTCTACGGGATTTTAGAACGTTTTTAACAGTTAATCAAGTAAGACTTCTCAGAAGAATAGTTTACTGACTGTTTTCAAAACATAGCACAGGATGACGAGGTTTTTCGTATCAAATGCTTCCGTTTCAGCTTAACGAGCAAGTCTCACTGATTGACGTTTTTTTACCATTATCAAGCTCAACGTAGAATACATAACTGTCGTTAAGTGGTAATCGGCTAACCTGAAAGTCCATGATATATCTTCATTGTTGTGCTGTATATCATAGTTACGATTGCTACTTCATAGTGAATATTTGAAGGTTGTAAAACAGACTCGAGTAATTCAAGGGTAATTTGGAACCGTCATTTGGAACCATGAATATCATTATGCAATAATTTATTTTTGATCACAAGTTTATACATTTTGAGAACTCTTCAAATGAAATGAAATGAAATTTCACAAAATTAAGGTGCTCACAAGGAAACCTGAGTGCTTTAAGTGTTCTCTGAAAAGCCGGTAGAGATTCAAATACCAAGTGACTTTCCGAACATCAGAAAACAAGCATTCGTGTACTTTTCTAGGATTTTTCACCTTGACTTCAATGTTTACTGTAATAACATTGGAAGGTATTCACTCTCATTTTGCATAAATTAGATCGTGAGTAGATTTCTAAGTAGATTTAGAAAAGCGGCCAGATTATGTGCTTCTTTCAATTAGGGACTCCTCTTGGTTTAACAAAGTAGTACATTCGAAATTCTCGAATACATTAATAGTTGGTAATACTAACGGTAGTAGTAGTAGTAGTAGTAGTAGTAGTAGTAGTAGTAGTAGTAGTAGTAGTAGTAGTAGTAGTAGTAGTAGTAGTAGTAGTAGTAGTAGTAGTAGTAGTAGTAGTAGTAGTAGTAGTAGTAGTAGTAGTAGTAGTAGTAGTAGTAGTAGTAGTAGTAGTAGTAGTAGTAGTAGTAGTAGTAGTAGTAGTAGTAGTAGTAGTAACATTCCTTCATAAGGAACTACACTTTTATAAATGAACCAAATGCTTTTGAAATTCTCACGATACTTGAATACATAGTAAGTTCGAGTTACTTTTGAACTCCTATCATGTTTAAAGACATAGACTATCTTTTAACAAAAACAAGAAATGTGTGAAGTTATTTCTTAACTAAGGATAATGGCTTGTGTAAGAAAGTACATAGGACGGACAGAAGGGCATCTACTGAATTTTATGAGCATATTCCGAGAAATCTCTGTCTGAATGGTAGCAAGGTTCTGAAAAGTGAACATGCGAGGCATCTGATGGAAACAGGATATCAAATAGGTGTTTCTTAATCCTTCAGGAGAATCAACAAACAAATAACACCATGTATATCGCGGTTTGCAAACCGCGCGCGCTATCAAATATCTTATTATTTTTTATTATTTGTCCCTTAGGTTCCTACTGGAACATAGGGCTTCATTAGTACTTCGCCATTTCACTCTCTTTTCTCCAGTCTTTTGAACCTAGTTCCACCACTGCCCAGAAGCTCTCATTCCTTCCTCACACAATCTCCTCAATGTCACCCTCAGCTGGGACGCCCAACTCGTCGTTTCCCATGTGGGTTCCACTAGATGGCCTCACCTGGCGCGTGATGTCCCCAATCGGTCTTCTCAGTCTATATCCAATCCAATCCAATCTACCTCCACTTTCTTCTGCATATCTGTTGGGTGATAGGTTCTTGGTTGGTTCGCTACCAGACCAGAGTTCCTTGTAGCTTATTCTTTCTGGCCATCTGATCTGATCTTCAGTATCGAGTGAGCGTAGGTGGCAGCTGTTGATGAATGTCTGTAGTTTGTTCGAAATGCTTTTCACAATGCTTCGAGTCTCTGAACCATATAGAAGCACTGACGTGACATTGGTGTTGAAAATGCGGATCTTGATCTTTATGCTCATTACAATGCAGTAGATCTCCACACTGGTTTCAGAATGATGAGGTCCTGTCTTTCTTTTCCGATCCTGGCTTTGACATCCTCATCTGTGCCGCCACCTGTAGTTGAAATGATGCTGCCCTGCCTAGGTTGGTGAAAGAGGCTACTTCCTTTAAGTTTCTCCCGTTGATGGTGACTGGAGTTTGTTGGTGTTGTCGGTTGGGTATCTTCATCACCTCTGTCTTTTCTACGTTCACTTGAAGTTACGTCTTCGCCGCCTCTTCTGCCAACTCGTAGCTTTCTACCTGTGAACCTTCGAGTTTGTGCGACAAGACATTAGACATAAATCATCAGCGAAATCTAGATCTTCTAGGATCTTTTCATCGGTCAAACAGCGTGTGCCCCATCTTCTCGCTCCTCACAGTTTTCTGCATGATCCAGTCCAGTCGACCACAATCAGGAAGATCATCAGTGACAGAGTAGGCGGCAACCCTGTCTTACCTGTCAATCTATGTTCATTTCAAAGCCATAACTCAGCTTTCCCTTGTGACGTGTGCCGTCTTCATATGGCTATTGAATGAGTCTAATAAAGGTTTGTGATATTCCGTAGTGTTGAAGCAACTGCTTGCCAAATCACTTCTCGGTCGACTCTGTCAAAGGTCTTTTCAAAATCGATGAAGTTGAGGTAGAGAGTTGACTGCCATTCTATGCTCTATTCTATGGTCATGTGTAGCGTAGCATTGCAGTTTGATCCGCACATGATGTGTTCTTCCTGAAGCCAGCCAGCCAGCCAGCCTGTTCCGGTCGTAATTTTGAGTCCACCCCATCTTTTAGTCTCTCCATGATGATGCGACTTAATATCTTGCTTGAGGTGGACAACGGTGGAGCATGATTCTGTGCCAGTTCTTGCAAATACTTAGGTCGTCCTTCTTTGGGAGTTTGACAAGGTAGCCCTTCTTCCATTCGACCAGAAGGTACCTTTACTTCCTTCCTTCCCTCCTTCATTCCTTCCAAACCTTCTGCAGTAGTGGTGTGAGCATGTCCACTGATGTCTCTGCGTCTGTTTTCAGTGCTTCTCACCGAACTCCATGTGGTTGTGCTGCTTTCCCAGATTTCACCAACTTTATGGCGTTCAGGACTTCACTTCTGCTTCTGTCGGAGGGCTTGTGTTCACTGATAGTTCTGTGGCTGGGCTGGCTGTTGGTGGTATTTCTGGACGAGTTGCAGGTGGTCGAGGTCGTGGTGGTGGTGGTCGATTCAAGAGTTTGTTGAAGTGGTCAGACCATCGTTTCCTTTGTTTCTCCCCTTTGGTGGTAAGTAAGTTTCCTTCACTACCATCTTTCAGTGGTTTCATCTGTGCTGATCTCTTCCCTTCCAAATAGCAGTAACCTGGTCATTTGATATATATATATATATATATATATATATATATATATATATATATATATATAATGTTGTCAGGTCTCTGTCTCTCTTACCTGCAGCCTGTTCTGCTTCACTTGCCAATGTGTGTCTTAGAAGTGTCTTTCGTGTTTGCGCGCACCCTTATTCACTTCTTTGTCCAGTGCAGTGTTTTATAGGTTGTGCTCAGTTCCTCTCTTCGTTGTTTATCCTTGCACTGGACTGCACTGGTTCACCTTCTACCTAACCATCTTCCTTTCCCCCTCTATCAGCTTCCATATGTCTGTCGAGATCCATTTCTTGTCTTCTTTCTTCTTCCTTCCTAACATGATTATGCAGGTTTCCTTCCATATAGTTTTCAAAGAGTTCCAGTGCTCATCTACACAGGTTTCTTCAGGAATGTTCCTTAATATCTCCCATTTTGTCTTGATGGCTGACGTAAAGGTTTTCTTTGTAGTTTCGTCTTTCACTCTCTGTTCTGGGTGTTGAATTTGAACCATGGTCTATTACCAACTTCTTTGAAGGCTTTCGACTTGATTTTGTAGGTAGGTTCCTTGCACTAGATAGAGTGATGTGGACCTGCGTCTTCTCCTCTTCGTGATCTTGTGCCCAGTAGGCTGGCTGTGCCTCCACTCTCTTCACATTGAAATGAAGTTGATCTGATTTTTAGTCTGTCCTATTGTCTGGTGAAATCCATGTCGCTTTGTGAACATCCTTGTGCTTGTACACACTGCCTCAAATCAACAATTTGTTGAATGCGCATAAGTCTGCAGATAGTTCTCCATTCCCATTCATCATTTCACTGAGTGCTTCTCGACCCATGGTTAGTTCTCTTCCTGTGTCGTCCGCTCCCAGTTTGGCATTCATGTCGCCCGTTAGAATTTTGATGTCGCCAACTGAGGTAGTGTCTTGTCCATTGCTGATTGTAGATGTCTATAGAATTCCTCCTTCTTCTCTTGATCTGCATCATTTGTTGGTGCATAGCGTAGTATTGTATGATTGTGACTTTCCTTCCATTTGATTTGAATCTTACTGTCATGATCCTGATCGTGGAGGAGATTGGTTCCCACTACATGAGAGCCTTCGATGCTCTTGGGGACGTCATGATAGTCACTCGAAAACTCAGTGTGCTCGTGATTGTGTTCTAGGTGAAAATATCGGGGTAGATTATTGACTCTCCTCTCCAGTTGACAGTTGAGAGAGTCCACTACCATTCCACCTACTTTCGCGGATTCCTAGCACTTCAATGCTATATCTCCGCATTTCTTTAGCAATCTGGGCAGCCTTGCCAGCCAGCTTCAAACATTGTGCGGGATTCCATGTCCCTATGTTTACTTTCGCTTTCATCGAGATAGAGGTGACACATTGGCCAATTGGCTTCCCAAAGGCTTTCACCAACTGGCGTTATTTCTTCTCTCCGATTCCAGAGTAGATTAAGTTTATGTTTTATAACTTGTCTGTGCTTTGAAGTTTCTTTAGCGATTAGATTGATTTTTCAGGGTAGGGTCACTATCACCATGTTCAACCTTCGTACTTTATCCGCACTTAGGACCGGCTAGTATACTAGTGAACTATGTATGTTCGCAGAAGGAGACTATATTTAACCTTTCTTCACCTTGGTAAATGTACATAAATTTTGCATGTGTTTGTGTATAGTATTTCCTTTTCTTTTGATTGCATCATCTCTTCATTAATTGCTTACTGAATATTTATGACTTTACTATTTTCAAGTTTTTCATTTAAATACGTTACCTATTAGTTGTTAAACAGTCCCTTCTTTTACACTGATTTTCGTTTGTTGTCCACCCACGCCTTAGCTCCAGAGCTTTGTATCTCACCAGATATAAATAACCATTGAATTTGACTAAGATTTGTAACGGTTAATCCTGGATTTTAAGTGTACATTTATTTCTGCAGGTTTAAATTATTTTATGTTATTATTACCGTCAATATTTCATTTCAGTTGTAGGCTGTTTGCTGCTGATGAAAGGTCATGAAATAAAATGAGCTCATGTTATTCTGCAAGTATCTTTGTTCTTGCATTGTTCAAATAAACCAGGCTGGTTTTTATTTCACTTAAGGACGTTTTTGTAAACGCTAACAGTTCCATATGAGATACTGTGGATTTCAGATCGTTTTCTAAACAGCATTGCAACTAAACTGATGATACGGTAGAAAAAGGGAGAGATCGAATCAAAGAAAAATGTGTGCACATGAATAACGGACTAATTTTTTAACATCATTCACTTAACATACTACTAGTTAGTTCCTTTTAGCTTTCATAAAAACTTTTAAATAGGACAAAGTAGACACTGTAACAGATGTTGCTTTGGGCAAACTCAATCTTATCTCATACTGTCAAATGAGCCATTTTTAAACCACAACAAAATGTGAAAAATCATTTTGTATATGAATTCAAGGTTGAGTAATGTGACCATGACAAATCTGTTCTACTACTGTAAGCATCAGACAATGTATACACAGGATTTCAGTGTGACTCTTGTCAAATTCTTCTCCCTACTCTCCTAATGACTATTATTCATTATTATCCTATGAATCTGAGCGGTTCATGGTGTTAGCTGTTTTTTTCATCTAAATGTCGAAGGTTAAGAGAATTTTTTGTAATCCGCCTTAATCTCTAAACTCCATCTTTCACTTAACAGAAGAAAAAATATTCAGGTGGATGAGATGGAAAAAACATTCCTCTTGGCATATTTTGCCTCATGTCAAGCATCTTCGCACACAGACATACACAATGAGTTTTTTTCCATTGAGATATTAAGAATAGTTTCATCGGACGTACCTATGAATCATGGAAGGATGAATTAGCAGTAAGATGGGATACAGAAGCGAGAGCCAAATACCAGGACAGTTATTCAATAAGGTTCCTTGTTTACTGTTAAATACATAAAGCATAAATCCACTGAATCCAAATCAGAAACAGTGAGCTATTAAAAGCTTGTCAACTTCTTTTCCATTAAACTTTATGTAATAATAAGACCATCATAACAATCTAAAAACTATCGTGATCATCAGCCATAATCATATAAAAAGTGTGATTTTCCTAAAGTGAATCAGATTTTGCCATATGTTCAACCGATACTGTATTCCTTACATTCTGGGGCTTACAACGCGAACTTATTTATGCAAATAAATAGAAATTAAACTTTCAGAAAATTACTACACTAGAATTGATTTCATAATATTGACCAAGAATTAAATTTATAACTGATACAAACTTAACTAGGCGGCGAAGACGGGACTTCAGGTGAATATAGAGAATACAGAGGTGATGAAGATACCCAACCAACAACACCAACAAACTCCAGTCACTATCAACGGGAGAAACTTAAAGAAAGTAGTCTCCTTCACCTTTCTAGGCAGGCAGCACTGTTTCAACTACAGGCGGCACAGACGAGGATGTCAAAGTCAGAATTGGAAAAGCAAGACAGGCCTTCATCAGCCAGAAACCAGTGTGGAGATCTTCTGCACTCAGCACGTGGAACAAGATCCGCATTTACAACACCAATGTCAAGTCAGTGCTTCTGTATGGTTCAGAGACTTGGCGCGTCACGAAAGGGATTTCCAATAAACTACAGACATTCATCAACAACTGCTTACGCTCACTACTGAAGATCAGATGGCCAGAAAGAATAAGCAACAAGGAGCTCTGGGAACGAACCAGTCAAGAACCTATCACGCAACAAATATGCAGAAGAAGAAAGTGGAGATGGATTGGGCATGCACTGAGAAAGCCGACTGGGGACATCAAGCGTCAGGCTAATTGCTCGAGTGGAATCCCTATGGAAAGCGACGAGTTGGACGTCCGAGGAGAAGGTGACATGGAGGAGGTCGTGCGAGGAAGAAATGAGAGCTTCTGGGCTGTCGTGGAGCCAGGTCCAAAAGATTTCATGGAAAAGAGTGGAATGGAGGCGTGCTACTGAGGCCCTATGTTCCATTAGGAACCCAAGGGACTAATAATAAAATAGTAATATAATACGAACTTCACTGATTTAAGTTTGAATTTCCTTCTTATCCGATCAGATGACATCTATACTGTAATTCAGTTTGAAGGTTTGCGGGGACTTACTTAATTAACAAAACAGCTGACTAGTTCTCTTTCTCGGTTCATGGTGAATACCAACCCTAAATCAAAAAATAAATCCCCACAAACCCCAAAAACAGAATTGATCTACTACTCATTGATGAATAGCTTCTAGAAGTGATTCTCGAAGTTCCAATGAGAAGTCGTAACCAGTGGGGCAAACCAAGTCCAACATCAGCACAGTTGATAGGTGACGTTGCTGGATAGAGATCGCACTATATCGTGAAACGACATGATTAGGAAATATGAATTATTGGATTCCGACCCAGTGGCTCAATGGCAACGTGCTAGCCACGGAACCTGAAGGTTGTAAGTTTGATGCCTGGTAGGGTGGGGTCATGGGTGCGCACTATTGAGGAGTCTCACACTAGAATGGAGCAGCTGTTCAATCCTCCCAAGTTTCCAGTGTTCTTCCAACTAATGTCAGTCCATGATGAATATCAACCATGAATTACGCTGTAACCAACTGCAACAGATTTCTGTAGACAGCAGTTTTAAAAAGACGAAGGTATCGGTGTCATAGCAAACCATGTTTTTTCAGTACTGTGAATATTTATCTAAATGGTTCATATTTGCAAATCGACTTTAAAAGTAGTTCCAGTCATATGGTAACATTGGTTGGCAAATCGCTAAGACCCTGAGATTACTGGACACCAATTTCGTCTTAATTTAAGAAGTGTTAGCAGTACGTATCCACTGCTGCATTAGGGAACGAGCTCAGAACTCTTAGGTTTCACGGAGAGTGCGCTGCCATTAAGCGACTAAATGGGAATTTAGTGACCCACTACTTCCTACTTATGTCATTTTTTACGATCATCGTCCTTACAAATGTTCAACTGAACCACAATCCAGCTCTGATTAGTGATAAGCCTGGAGCTTGGTTTCTCAAAGTTTTAATGAGAAGTTGTGATGTGTAGATTCATTGAAGTCAAGAGTGAGGTGGAAGCCAGCAGATGGTGACGGTTACGCTATGCCGTAAATTGACAGAAGTAGTGGGCTATTGAATTTCACCTTCGTGGCTGAATGCCAATATGTTCTCCGTCAACTTTAGAATCTTGATCTCGAACATTCAGTAGTTAATGCTTAATACTGAAGATTCCAAAACCGGGTCGCAGCAGGTGTCCAGTATTCTCAGAATATTTATGGTTTTTCAGCTAATGCCCATAAAGAATTAAAACTACTTCCAAGGCAATGAATTCCCCAAAACCAATAGTTTAAAAATGTTTTAACTTGCAAAGCACATGATTGTCACCTTCTGCATGCTAACGATTAGACTTAATGAGAATTGGAAACCTTAGGTGAGAACTACCCAAATGCGAAGGATTTTTTGTTTACTTCAGGTGTTCTGAAACCACAGATACCAAAGAAACTAGTAAGATTACGTTAATTGAAATGTCTGGTGCATATCTGGATGGTGCAGCAGATCACAAATAAGAGATTATAAATGAAAGGATATGAAAAGGAAGTATAAATATATTTTGTGACCATTTGGACTGTGTGATGCTGCATTTCATAATCTTACTGATTATATTCTACAAGCTACAAAGTTTTAATAATAGACACTAAAATTGTAGTTAATCAGAGTGGCTTCCGTCAATGAATGAGTTGATTTTATTTCTCTTATAGTTTTTTTAATACATATCACATCGCGAAACATTGTTATTTGCTGATGACGTTTCCAGTAGCAGGGATCAAACTCAGAACCTTTACTTTTCATGACGAACGCGCTTATCATTTAGTCACTGGGTCAGAGTTCAATGGCTCCCATTTCCTTACTTCTGTTTCGTGATGGATATCCCCAGGTTTTAAAGAGAAGTTGTGACCTGTGGGGTTAACCAGTCAGAAAAGAAGTAGATCTCAACTGAAAACTTAGGTAGATAGTCGTGCTATATCACGAACTGACAGAACTAGGAAACTGTGGACCAGTGAACCTCGAAAAAGTGTCTGACTGGCAGATGAGAAAGTCCTGAGTTCGAACCTTGGTGGGGTCATGGGTGCGCACAGCTGAGGAATCTAGTGCCAGGACAAAACAGCTGTCTAGTTCTCTGGGGTTTTCAACGGTTCTCTAGATGATGTCAGTCTATGAAGAATACTGCCTTGAAAATAAAATCCACATAAGTCTCTGACTACATAACTTGCTGGTCCAGTTTGTATGGTTTTTCATCCTTTGATTAAGTTAGTAGTAATTTTTTCCTGATAACCGGAATCGATGTTGTGTCTTTTCCGTAACACATATTAGGTGTGGGTTCGGTAACCAGAGCTTTAGTTACTAATCTTTTTCTTCACCTATTCCAAATTTTTATCTTAGAATTGTCGCTGTTTTGAGGTAATAGAGAATATTTATAGCTCAGGGGAATGATTTCGATGACGCTGTGGTCTCTGAGGTGGATGGTTTAATCGTTTCTCGGAGTTTAATCCCGAAGTCTTCATTGATGACTCTAGAGATGCGAAAATCAAACCGTTTAGCCCAGAGAGCACAACACCATCAAAATATTCACTGTTTCCCATCCTATTAAGTGAATGTGTATGACAGCATGTATGGCTGTGGCCTAGCTATATTCCAGATATCTTGTCTTGTATATCCTGTAACTCACCTTATATGCTTTCTTCACTCTTCCCCATCATAAAATGAAGAGGAAACCGAAGTTGTCCGAAGCTAAAAGGACTTATTTAAAGGGAGCTTCCATCATGGCACGACATGTTAACTAATTACTACATACCAATAAACACTGAAGTTTGTACTAATATTCGGAGGATACAAACAAACACCAAATAACCCTGTGGTACTGAAAATATAATGTTCTCACATTCCCAGATGAGAAGGTTACTATTCAGGCATAACAATCGTCGGTTTCCAATGGAAATAATCTTGGGACTAATCATTTCAAGAATGAATTAAACTCACGTGTTCACAACGTTTGAGAAACACGCTGACAAGTTCTTGTAAGAGGTCATGAGTTGTGAAGTTAACTAGACTGAAACTTGTAACTGATGCTCACCAAAGACAGATAACATCTGAGTCGCATCACTGGTTAACTTATGCTAGAAAAGCTGATAAAGCACTTCAAACTCTCAAACCAAACGGTGATATAATTAGAATAAGATTTGATAACCGAATGTATTAACACCTCCCGACCCTCAGTGTAACGAAAGGTCACATACTGCTTTAAGTTTTCATCCTAAAATGAAGCAGAAATAAAATACTCTGTGCTGGTATTCATCGTGGACTGACATTAGTTGGAAGAACACTGGAAACTTGGGAGGATTGAACAGCTGCTCCATTCTAGTGTGAGACTCCTCAATAGTGCGCACCCATGACCCCACCCTACCAGGCATCAAACTTACAACCTTCAGGTTCCGTGGCTAGCACGTTGCCATTGAGCCACTGGGTCGGAATCCAATAATTCATATTTCCTAATCATGTCGTTTCACGATATAGTGCGATCTCTATCCAGCAACGTCACCTATCAACTGTGCTGATGTTGGACTTGGTTTGCCCCACTGGTTACGACTTCTCATTGGAACTTCGAGAATCACTTCTAGAAGCTATTCATCAATGAGTAGTAGATCAATTCTGTTTTTGGGGTTTCTGAGGATTTGGTGATTTTTCAAGTTGATATTTATCATCAAATCCCCCTAAACCCCCAAATCCAAAATACTTTAAGTTTATCATTGAATACCTAGCTTGTTTCAATTCATGGCACAAGATAATAAATAAGTTTGTTTTTTCTATTCACGTTATATATATATATATATATATATATATATATATATATATATATATATATATATATATATATATATATATCGTACATTGATTATTTTAATTCGTTTGATGTGAGTCACTTTAGATGCATATTTATACGAAAGATAGGAAGCATTTAACTACCTTTCAATACTGTCACAGGAATGTGATATTAGTTGACATAAAAGAAATCAAACCAATGTTTCTCTAAACAGAATAATAAAGCTTATGTAAACATCAGTAATGACTGGTCCTTAAATGTTGACATTTCGCTTTAAGCACGTGACCTTTTTCATATAGAATGAACGTAATTGTTTGCTTACACTTATAGACCTTGAGTAAAGAGTAAACGTACACAAATGACTAAATTTGCTGGTTTCAACGGATTTAGAGCATTGTGAGTGAAAAAAGACTTGTGAATTTTATGTTGACATCACTTTAGTTCACATTTCGACGACCATTGAACGAAATTATAAATGCTTTTATAAAAGAAGTAGCTGTATTTTGCTGGTAACAATCACAGGTGAAAGTTTAACGTGCTACAAACATCCTTAAGTACATTTTACTTCATTTAGTTTTACATCCGCACTTTTAGTGTAATGCATGGTGTAAGACTTTCTTTTTCCATGTCACATCACTGTTAACTTAACTGATATGATGAATGTATAGAATACTGATCCACATTGTTGGCCTATCATGAATGCGTGAAATCGGTTACTTTTCATTTCCGGATCAAATATCTTTTTTGTTGGATAGAGATTACCCAGAAACACTTACTAGTATTCTTATGCTTGTTCGCAAGTTATACCGAATTCTAATCGGCTGGTGGTGAGCAACTTACTTTGTGTACAATGTAGGTAATATGAAATCCTGGCAGAGAATATTACCAACTCACAAACGTTATTATAGTAGAAACTATGAGGAATTTATTTCCATGGGAGAAGAAATATACTCTCTTCAGATCTTATATTACGAACCTGTGATAATGAGTGGCAATAGACTTCATTTTCATCCTCACTAGATCAATGACATGAAATACCACCTTTCCTGAGTAACGTGACAAACTATATCATTTGAAACATTCCACACTGAAGTAGTAAAGTATTGACAACTTTGTCGGGTGATTCCAACCAGTATATTTTGAAGACGAAACGATCTAACACACAAACTAGTCACCAGATGGTAACAACTACTTTTGTACCGAGTGAAATCCGTCGACTGAGTTTGCAACGTAGTCATTCTAATCACCTAAGCAGTTTAGTATGCTAAAGTACTTTTGTTAAAGCTAAAATTAGTTAAAAGATAATTTTAAACCAAGTAGGATTGAGTAGTTGTATTGCTGTCCGTCATGACTCTTAAGCAGAGTACACGTTCACCCCTATTTGTAAAAGTGAAACAAGTACGTTCAAGTTCCATGTCTTGCATAAAACGATGCAACCAGTTAGTCGGTAAAATTAATAAGTCCAAGCTAGAAAGCACTGACCACTACATTTTATATCGACGGTTAGACAGTAATATGTAACTGATGAAGTTTGAGAATTTTGAGTTAGTCCTTAAAGGATTTAAAATATGTGATTGCCATAAAGCATTGTGTTAGACTGCAACAAATACTTAGCATGCTGAGAATTTCAGTTACTCCAATTAGCTACTCAGTTGACCGATGTAGTTCTCAATTTTGCAGTGACTCTTGGTAGACATCATCTTGTCTATGTTCAGATGAATCCGACAGATATCGATCTTATTTTGAGCATATTCATAATGAAGTCCCTCACCTCCGCATTTGATAATAAGGGTTTAAACACCCATCAAACCTAGTCTCAATAGCCTAATAATCCAGAAACTGAATTCAGTAACTTCTTCCTGGCTAGCTGGAAATCGTTGACTCATACTTTTCTGATTTTCCAAATAATGTCCTCTTTTAGAAACTGCCGCCAAACTTTTGATACCCTGTAAACCATTGATGGAATACCTTGGTAGTCATTCACAACAAAAATGGCAATACTGAATCTATTTAACCTTCAGGTGGGTAAAGTCATCCGAATTTCTGGCTTATCGGTTCTCACTATCACATTGTGCGTCTAGCCTACATGCCACTTGCTCGTGTTGTCTTGGAGCCTATATATTCACTATTAGGGACTGCAGTCAGTCCTATTTTCACATACTCAGTATCTAGTACATTATACTAAGATGTTCAGTCATTTGGCAAAAAACCTCATTATATATGATAGGGTTGTCTAAATCCCTCTTCTCTACATGGATAACAAAGGAATTGTAACATGGAAAACAGATGACTCAATAATAATTACAATTTAAACATTAAGTGCATTAACAGTCATCATTGTATGATGAGTAATATTATCAATTTGTACTGGTGATGCAATAAGTATCCTAACTGATGATACATTTATGAAGGACGGTTAAGTCTGTTTTAACCATATACCGTTGATTCATATGAAACCTGGTATTAAGTACCATATCATAAACGTTCAAGCTGTTTCTTGTGTATCAAACCTTCTCACCCCCCTCCCATTTGGTGCATATAGTAGTTCCACTTACTTGAAGGATGTTGTCATTACAACCTAGAGTTATTATTGATTATAATATTATTATTACAATTAATATTGTTCATATACAGTGTAAATCGATATTACACACTCAACATTGCCTTTTCCTGTTAAATTTAACATGTAGGCAAAACTGTTTGCTATTCCACTCACTAATGCAAACAAATGCGGGCGCACACACACACAATGACACAGAGTTCCACATTATTTCTCATTTTCTTTAAAGCTGAAGAATAGAAGTAGTTTCACACTCTTAAGATAATTATATCCATTAGGGTCAGTCAGGAAAATTTTCGCTTCTAGCTCTCAGTAATGTCATGCGTAATCTTAAGATGAACAAGACTTTTCCATTTCCGTAAGAGAAAATTTTACACAATGAAGTTAATTAGTATTTAAACGGTTAGAAAGTAAAGTACATTTCACTTAAACAGAAAATAAGCGTGAGTGTGTGACAGAAAGAGGCGTATATCACATTACGCCAATAGGTAATACATGAAACTCTTGAATATCTTCTTACCTTTCTATACAGTACATTATATATGAGGTAGATAGCGGGTCAAAGGAAAGACGTTGACTGTTCTAATGTGAAATGATGTCCTTAAAATTTATTTCTAGTGAATGCCTAAATGCTAAATAAATAATTAATTGATGCAATTACTAATTGTCAATTAAAATAAACAACTTTTCATTCGATGGAAAAACAATTAAAGTACAATGTATTTTCATAGATTGTATACTTTCAAAACTCAGGTTATCTTATGCAGAACTTCTGCTTTATGTAGCTAATAAACGTTTTATACTTTAAGTCAAACAACAACTGCTGAATAAACTCAGTATTTAGTTGAGTGAATAGCTGTTTGGGATACTGATCCAAGCACTTCCAATGAAATTCATCTGGAACCACTCTTGGAATTGAGTTTAAAGATTTCAGGCGCAAATATGATTACCTAACTTGGGGATATTATGGTAAGCTGTCTGACTTTTCATTGCGAAGTAAGTAACAATAGTTGTACTTTGGCTGGTCACCAACACCCACCACCTATTCCTGGCTCATAAAGGCAAAACAACAGTTTAGCCAGACATATCAACCTCCCGACTGATGGCTACCACCTTGACTTGGTGGTCACAGTCATCCCCAAAGCTATGCTGATGGAACGCTTGTTCTCTCGAGGTACTGCTGGTTGGTGATAAAACAAAAGCAGTAACCATTATAGTGTAAGTTATTACTGTTTGATAGGGGGTCCGAGGGTACAGTGGTACTGCTGGCTTGTTGGAGGCGTGGAAGCAGTAAGGTGTTTACCGCGGATGACCAGGAATTTCACATTGATTCTGCCCTTCCTATAGGGAGAGAGAAAGGGTTAGAAAAGGTTGGCGCACTCCTCTCTACCTCGATATGGATTTATAATCGGATTCAAAACTAAGAAACTTAAATCTCAAGTTTTTAAAAAAGCTAGGTGTGATCAACCTCAGGCAGATGTTCCATGAACTCTAGGGTTACAAATCACTATTACTTATCATCTTTTCATGCACCAGAAGAAGAACTAGCCTTCCGTAGTGTGGAGAATAGAAAAGTGTCAACCACCCTCATAAATGTGTCAGAACATAAGTTTCCTGAGATCTTGAAAAGAGTAAGAAGAACAATAGAAGCAGGATAAAACTGATCCATTTCATTTCGGTTGCATATTGTCAACTGCTAACAACCTAGAATATCAGAATATATAACCTCACTGAAAATTTCACAAACTTTAATCCATCAAAAGAAAACGGAATATCTGTCAGTGGTTTGGACAGACAGAAATAGTCTCATAGTATAGGTCAGTCATAACTGCAATTTCGAGGAATGTTAATAAGTGGTAATAAGATGTCACAGTTATTTACATAAACCAATGGAAGTTTCTCGAATGAAAGTAATGACAAGAGTAATAATCAAAATACTGAACATTACGACAAATAAGCCTAGTTAATTAAAAACATTCTATCTAAGCAAAAGATGATGGAAGTAAATAGGAGTGAAAGAATAAACATCTAAAGTTGGTAAAGAGTGTAGTCAGACTGCAGGCAAGGAAGGTTACCAAAGCGGACAAAGGTTGTTTGTTGCTCTTTTTTGGATGCAAAAATCAGGTTTGAGGTAACTAATGGCAATGGCTTTAACAAATTTCGGGAGAATTGAGCTCATATGCTCGGTTTTTCATCCGGGAAGAATCGAAGATGTCTGCTAGTTGTTCAGTGTCAATGAGATGACGAATGATTACAGTGTCCGATGTGTTACTTCCCTCAGTCGTAGATTCTTCAGACGTTCATAAAATCTAAGATATGCACTTCTTTCTGTTCTTCTGATGTATCTGCTTCGGCGGCTACACATATACTGAGTTACATAGTTGGAAGTAACGTTGGAAGAGTATCTGTTGACTTTTAACTGAACTAAAAAGCACATTTTTTGATGTACCTGTAGTTCTACGAGGTTTGAGTCTCAGTGGGAACAGCATCACTCATTACGGTGGAGACACATTCAGCTAATGAGCCTCAAATAGAACGAAACATGAGCCCTGGGTTCCTCAGGCAGCCGAAACCAAGTAAAGAGCATATTGTTCGATATAGAGGAGCTAGCTTGGTTGCAGGGAAAGTTCTGGCCACTGATATCTTCAATCGTCTACTGATATTTCCTTCAGCATAATCACCTTTGAATTTGAGACGTATGAATACAGGCTTTTTGCCAACAGTAGCCTTCATTAAGTTTCGTCTTTTATTTTTCCATATTTGTAGGTGTCCATTGTCCCGTAAGCATATTTCAAAATGCTTACAACTCTTCTTTCACTTCAAGTCTATGGAATAGGGTTTTACTCGAGACATTGTCTGGAGTGTCCAACGACCTCAACTTAGCAGTGAAGACAAACAGACCACATTACTATCAGTTATCACTGGAGTGGGGTGATGGGAGATTGCCATTCCTTCTGGAGCACATGTCTGGACAGCGATCAGGTGTTTAGCTCTCACATTTACTCCTTAATGGACGTAGAAAAACAATAGGAACGCGATCATTGTGAATGTAGCTCGACAACGAGAGCACTAAGGCTGCCTTCAACAAGAAACTGTCTGCATAACTATCGGTGCAGAAAAACTTTACCCATTTAGACAAAGCCTAGCCCTATTCCCATAGTGGCTGAGAACAGTGAAGAGCAGGAGCAACTCAAATGTAAACTAACAAGAAGTCCAGGCAGTGATTGCTAACGGTGGTGAATAATGGAGACTAAAGAGAGGAGGACAGTGGTGGCAATAGGTAATAGCACACAGTTATTCAGACACATTAAGGGAACTGGGGAGAAAAGGTCAATGACTAGTGAGACTGTAGCGGAGAAGGATGGGTCCGTGATTCATTTATGCGGTAAACGCCTCCAAAAGAACACCTAGAGGAACAGTTGAACTGGCCTCCAGCTGCTATTCTATAACCTGCTACCTAGTTGGGTCACAAAGAAGACATTGAGATACGGTCTGTAATGCTTGTCAAGGTAACTATAAATAATATGAAACAGGGAAGAGCAGTAGGGCTAAATGCACTGGTACTGAAGATTTTTAAGGACGGTGATAAGAGACTATGGTTAAATTAACTGATTTGTTAGTCAGTATAAGGGAGTTATTTATGATACCTAGAGGGAAGGGAATTTTGCGTGGAAAGGATAGTTAACATCTTGTAGTACATCCATGGTTTCCATTTGGTGTAAGAATGTGAAGTTCCATATCTAACTAGATTATTGGTATTTATCAAAAGTGAACAACTACTGAAAATCAAAGCTTACTGGCTAGTCGTTTCGCACTATTCCAGTGTTCTTAATGAGTACACATAAACAAATCCACACCTTTCGAGCTGGGAAAAACGAAATTTCATCTTTGAACCTCCAGGCATCATTCCAAATATGGGAATCATCACCGATTTAGCTTTTTCACACTGATCAACACATACTGCGCATTGTGTAAGCCAAAAGTTGCAAATATTTATTCAAGAGGCTTTCTACTAATATAGTTCCCAATATCCATCAAAAGTCCCATTCATTTCTAGGTGACTTCCTCTACCTAGTCTATTCAATTAACACCACTCAGTTTTCTAGCCACTTGACAATTCTGAAGTTGGCCTGCATGATACATTTGTATGTTAGTTTTCAGCTCTCACAGTCTATCTGTTTTCACTAAATGTTGTCCAGCATTTAATTTGTTTGGAACATATAAGCATATGCTGGAACAAATAATGAGGGATACATAAAATAGTAAACAGATGTATTTCTTAGATTAAATCAACTAATTGTCATCTACATTTGCAGTAAAATTGGTAAACGTATGACCATACTGAATGATATTGATATGATACATAAACGTCATAGGTAAATAAAATGCAATGATGATTATTATGATGTTTGTGATGTCTCTTTATCTTCCACCAACCAGCATGATCATCAACCAGTGATCTCGATATTTACAGTTACATGGAGGGAATTTTTCGATCAAAACACAACTAGTTGTAATGTTGCATAACTTAAATCTGATTAATCCATTTCATGAAGAGTAGATAAATATTATGACTCTGTTCTGCCTTTTCCTGTCAAAAGGGATTTAATGCAGTTCATTCTTTTTCGTGTTGTATTGATGTATATATGTAGAGGACTACCCACGTTCTATGAACGATTTTTTAGATCAAATAACGAACTGTGTGCGTGCAAGCAACTTTTATTTGTTCATCGTAATATTATGCATAAGAGTAGGCAATTTCTTCGCTTTGATACAAACACCAGTCCGAAGTGTCTAGGTATTAAGGGGTTCAACTGAAAACTTGTCATACTGTGATAATACACAGCCCATGAAATGAGTTAGGTAGGTTAGTTCCAAGTCAAATAAAGTGATTTCAGTTTCTCGATAATACTGTAAACAGATGATTGAAAACATGAATACATTCAAACCAGTGGTGTATTTTTATATGACTGTTGTTGAGAAGCTGAGCTTTACAACTATAATACCTGGAATCATTCCATGCTGAAGATTCCATTGAAATCAATCAGTCTCCACAAGCTGTCAAATGAATTGTTATCTAGCAATCAGTAGTACCGTGTATCGAGATTGATTTCTCGGAGTTCAAAGGAAGCGTTGTCACCTGTGGAGTCAACCAAGTCGGAAGTGAGGCGGTTTCGCGCTGATAACAGTGGATGATGTTCACTCCATATCGCGAATGGACGATAGTAAGAAGTAGTGGACCATTAAATTTCAACCGAGTGGATGGATGACAGCGTGTTCGCTATGAGATCTGATACTCCTAAGATGTATTCCTCATGGTTGAACACTGGTGGACAGTCGCATTGCAAGACTCAGACAAGTGTCCAGCGCTCCTAGTTTTTCAAATGGTATGTCAGTCTGTTATGAAAAATAGCTAGAAAGCAATCACTTCCCATGAAACGCCAAGTGCAGTAATAATAATCAATCGTAATGCAGAAAAGTCTAAATAGTAGTAACTTGGCTTTCTTTATCAAGTTTATTCTAAGTAACGAACCAATGAATTTGCTTAGTCAACTTTAATTGAATGTTATGACCATTCCTTTGTTAGTTGTACACTGTTCAGTAGATTGGCTAACTGGCCATCATTTTAATACTTTTACAAGCAATCATTTGAAGTATTCTGACTGGATTACTATATTTTATTTCAAAGCAATATTCTTTGGGCTCGTAAGTAAAACTCAGTGGTTCTCATAAGTGATTTCAGGTTGGAATTCATCATGGACTGACATCAGTTGAAGAAATACTGGAAACCTGGGATCACTGGATAGCTGTTTCGTCCTAGCATAAAACTCCTCAGCAGTGCGCACGAACGACTCCACCAGGGATCGGACCCAAAACCTTCAGGTCCTGCGGCCAGCACACTGCCACTGATCCACCGGCCACGTTGCCAATGCATTAGTAGTAACTTGCTGGTTGTGGGACCTGAAGGTTTTGGGTCCGATCCCTGGTGGAGTCGTTCGTGCGCACTGCTGAAGAGTCTTATGCTTGGACGAAACAGCTGTCCGGTGCTCCCAGGTTTTCAATGTTTCTCCAACTGATGTCAGTCTATAATAAATTCCAACCTGAAACCAAATGATAAATCTCCACAAACCTCCAGACTGGATTCTCCTAAGTATTAAATGATTACTGAAATATCCTTGTTATCGAATTAGGTCCGGAAATTCGCTACAATACTTGTGAGAACAATACCTTTAATTTCTTCACGTGTAATTCAAACTCATATTCTAAGGTGATTCTTAGAATGGATCGGAGAACTGAAAGACTGCAATTGAGATTCAAGCCAAATGTCTCCAAATTACCTATCTGACCCTGAATTAGCAAACTTTTAAGAATGCAGTGACACCAAGAAAAGAGTATGAGATGGTAGAGATTTTATAACAAATTACGCTGCCTGATACGTAAATTTTTCCTAAAGACTCGATATATAACGGTTGTACATGATTGTATGATATTCTTTTTCCTGGGTTCAGGGAGTCCGTACATTTCAAAATACTTTGTATTATGATGCGAAACTACCCCAGTTATCAGTCAATCATGTGGATTCCTCGTTTGAAAATCTATCTTCAGTGACTTGGTCTGCCAGCCATACAATCTCAAATCACTGACTAGGTGAAACATCTTCGATAGAAACTCCAACAAACAAGTAGGATCTTACAAGGCGTAGAGAATGCAGCATACTCAAGAGTAATTAGTATAGGTAAAACTATGTTGGAAAGAATTATCTTAAGTATCATCACCAGTTTGCACAGAAGAAATTATAAATTTACTCCATTTCCATAAAAAGAAATCCGTAAATGCCAATGAAATATATAGGTTATCTCTTTTATATATGTTCAGAGAATAGACAACTCGAAGCGGTTATTGATTGCTCTTTAACACGGGTAAATGAAATCAACATTCATTTTTGTAATCTACTTGGTGGAATCCAGGATATGCGTTTTGTCCTGTTCGGGACTCGTCAGCTGAAGTTACCTGCACACCAGTGAGTGATGCTGTTCACACCAAGCAAATTATAATAATGAATATTCATACAATATCTTGACATCCAGATCGCAGCCCATTTTACCAACAGAGGTAGTTCAATTCTATCCAGCATAATAATGAGAAATTACAAGTATCAAAAATAAAGATTCAATGTTCATCAAAATTAAATGTCAATGACTAATGGTACCGAAATTTTGGATAATTTAACAGTAGTACATACAGTTCAGCTAAATATTCTTTGTAGCTTACTAGGTTTCATTGTTTTATGTGTGCAGCTGGTGTATTATCTCTTGTCAGTTATTCTGCGTATATGATAAGAGTGCATTCCATATTTTTGACTTCAACTACTCATATCCTTAAATGGTATATCAAAAAAAGTTCCTGCTAAATTTTTTATTACTAATAAACTTTGCATTATGTTTTTCACATTATGATCAAGTTAGTCAGTTTATAATGACAGAATATGCACACAGAGTACAGATGGGTATGTTAGAAGCCCTTGAGTAGAAACAGTATTGTTCTTTCTCTCAACTAAGACCATATGAGATAGCCAAATAATGTGAATGCTTAATGCTACTAAAAATTATCTTTGTAGATAACAAAACATCCTTTAAAAATGCTAAGTTAGTAATGAATCTTGAAAATCAGATCTTGCTGATACCATTATATCATGCAATATGAGTGTACTGACAGCACTGTTGAACTTTGAAGTAACTTCATGCATGTAACTTTTATTTTGGAAATTGAAAACATCTTGGAGGTGAACCACACAGGAACTTGCATGAACAAAGTCGTATACATGAATTATTTACTGACAACTGTCTGTAGCACTGGTAGTCGTCAGCCAAATATAATGTAAACTTTTAATCTTATTCTGACGGCATTTTTATTGGAACTTACCAACTGTGCATTGAAGTAAAATGGTCAATTGGCTGTCCATCACATAATTAAACTTTAGTGTGAAGATTTGTGAGTATTCGTTGATTTGAAGGTGGTATTCAACATGAACTGGCATCAGCTGGAAGACCATCGAAGACATGGGAGCACTGGATAACCGTGCACGTTGCAAAACTGGTAGGGTTGAAGGCACGCGCTGTTGAGAAGTCCCATTCTAGGACGAAACAGCTGTCTAGTATCCCCAGGTTTCAACTGGTCCTCTTAATGATGTCAGCCTGCGAAAAAATATCGGCTTGAAATAACTTAATTTATTGAGTTGTTATCTACAGTGATGATGACCACACAGTACAGACTACTTAACAAATTACGTAGTAGTAAACAAAACACAGCAGCCGATGCTGTTTGGAGTTAGGTTTCGTGGGTTATCCTTGCACTGAACTGCAAACTTTGATTGAAGTCGACTTTATATGATGAATAATAAGGGAATAGCATAAGTGATCATGAAACTATCTGAATTACTTTTTTTTCATGCAGAAATGTCAGAAAAAAAACCATCAAAGACTTCTGGATACCACGGGATGGAAGAAAGGTGATATAATGTGGGTTAGTAACTAGCACATCTACATAAGTTGGTGTACTTTTACTACTCAGTCGCTTCACACTACAACAAGCTTTATCATTAGCTCTATGTAGCGATTAAACGAAAATATAATCTTTTGTGTACTGAAAGGCTTGATTTCGTTCACATGTCTTTATGCCATTCAACTTGTCACTTTATTCCTGATACTGATTAGATGGATGAAATTGTAGCAGTCGTTTGTAACTAGTACATGTAATTTAACATCACTATATTGGATTGAATTTCAGGGAATCCATATTTTAGGATTTCTTAATTTATTACCACCAAAAATGCCCATGCAGTGTTCCAGTTTCTATGTGAATCAAACCTAAGTGTTCGTAGATCATTGTAAATGCCTGTGGATGAGAATAAAACTGCAAGCGTCTCCAAAATCTGTTTCATGAATATTTTACATTTGAGTAGGGGATTTCTGGACAGAGACTGGGTTATTAATCACACTTGGCATTTAGGAGTTCTATTCACATGAGAATCCTCAAAGTAAGTGAGAGATCACTTTAAGAAGGATTGTTGTACTTATCTACGCTCAAACAAATACTAAGACCGGAGAGTTACAACAAGTGAAGTGAGGATTTTTCGGGTTTGCAAACTAATAAATTTTAGTTTAGAAGACAAACTTCTTCGGTCCTTGAGACAGCGCTTACTGTCTAAAATGCAATCAGGTAGTAAATAATGAGAAGACGTGTTTGGCCGAAGTCACGTGAATGGACGGCGGAATAGGGAGGAGAAATGAAGCAGGTTGGCAATACAGAAAGTAGTAAGATGAAACAGCGTATGCCAAAGAAGAATGAAGTCAGACGAGGAAGCCAAATAATTTTTGTATAGTAGACCATTACTATGGGGTTGTAATATTTTATGCGTAACCGGTGTTCAAGCAGGCTGAAACAACTGCAAAGTGTATATTTTCTCAGTAAGGAGTTGCATAAAGTTATTTGGTGCTAATTACTTCAGAAGGTAATCTGAAAATGCGTCGTACGAAAATTGAGTGACGGAAGTTCATAACACTGAACTACGAAAAAGTGGTTAGGTTGTAGTTAGTAAGAAATCTTACGAAATGAAAATCCAGTAAACTCTGAAAGAGCAGTAGTACCTTATGCAATTGTTAGTCATGACTTTATTAGTGGAGAAACAGTGTAGAACTGAACATTGTCAATTTTACTATTACTACGACCACTTACTGCATGAGGAACCGGACCCCACAGAATACCAATAATTTGCTGCACTTATTTCAAAAAGGGACTAGAAGGAAAAAGAACAAGTAAAATATGGAAAGATATCCTTATACTTGTCAGACAATATGTCTCCTGATATCTGCTAATGGTTAGGTGTAATGACGAAATCGCATCATCCATCAACAAGATTTAACTTTCAAATGGGATGATTAAGTTGCAGATGGCTTACAAATTACACAGTCTATGTCGATATTTCTCACGCCTGAGTAGTTTCCTTTGGAAACCACTCGTCAAACAAGATCATGTGATGTGATCTTCTACACAAAGCTGTCATGAACTAATGAAATATACTACTGATGTGTAGATTTCACTCATTTGGGGCTAAGCTCATTAGCGGTTTACTCGGAAAGATCCAGTCCCACTAATTCCTCTGTATGAGCTGAATTTGATGACATACTGTTGGTGAGATGGTTGGAGCCCAAACGAGCAAAAGGGAAGTCCAGTGTTTAGATCACTGAAATCTGGTGGCGAAATACTACTGAGTGTGGTTTCTAAGTACTCAGGTTATTCAGTAGTAAAAGATTTGACTTTATTGTTGGAGATAAACTTGAAACGGGAGCAATTTTCTAGCCATTCCGATGTCACTTTGACAACAAAACAATACTTCAGTTATTCAGCATCAAAATATCTTATAGAAGGGTTGCAGAAATGTCTTGATCTGTTTACTGTGTGTTGAACTGCAGGATGAATAACTGAAGTAATATCTAAATAAATCTTGTGATAATAAGCTTTTCCCTTCATAATCTGGTGTTCAACACTCCTACTGTATAGACACTTTTTAGGATGAGTTCTTTCATTATTCATTATTGTACGCAAATATCTGAAATGTTTTCGAGCCAAGTCTCCTTTTGTAATTAGGTTAGGTGTGGAGAAGTTTTTGAAGATTTGTTGTTTTAGCTACTGACCCCTTCATATGAATCTTGTGTCACATTGAAACATATTGATTTATTTCGACATCTGTATAGATAAATTTGACACCGTGTGTTCTTTAGACCTACAGAGATGTACTCATTTTAAATGACATACTTATAGAGAACGTTGAGGGTAAAAATAGGACAAAATGAAAAACTGGAAACGAGTTTTCTCCCTGCGCATACATATACATGAGCGCACACACAGACACACATACACACGTGCATGTATATTCAAGTATGACAAGTAATTAGTTGGAGAGAGAAGAGAGGGAAATAGCGAAAAGAACAAGTCCCAGTTGGGATGGTAACTTGAAAAAGAAGGCTATGAGAAAAACACCTACCGAGTTGATCACTTTCTCTCACTTATTGAGAATTTTTGTATGTATCTTTAATTTGTTTCTTCTCGCTCTTCATTGTTTTTTCTTTGGTTGTTGAGTAGTTCATTGAGAAAATCGCACGCATGTACAAATGTATAGATGTACATAAATCGACACACGCACACACGAACATAGACACATTCATACTCGTCAATGACCTAGGGCGACTCTGAATAATGAACATTTCATTGTTTTTACGCTGTTGATGATGATACTACAGTTGAATACACCTACTACTCTAAATTCACAGATCACAATCACCAGGTGGGACATTTTTTTCTTTCCTAATCTGAATTTTTACTCATATATATTAATTTTTAAGTAACACGTGAAATAAAAAAAGATGGTTGAATCTGTTAATCATAGGTACCAAGCTTACTTTTTCACTAGGCATAATGGGATATATTCCATTTTTTTAAGATGACAAGAAGGTCAAGGATTCTGATCAATCTGAGTATGTTGCATGCACGTAATAATACAGAGTTATGAACACAAAAGAAAAGCTGGGACACTGGAGTAGCCTGTGATTGCTACTTTATCCACGGATGCGCGCTGATGATGCGTCCCATAATAGGACAAAACAGCTGTCCACTGCTCTCAGGTTCTCAGTGTTTCTCCAACTGATGTTATTCAGTGATGAATTACAACCTGAGATCAATAAATAAATACCCACGAACCTCCAAACTGAATTTATCCAGTAAATAATACTGTTTCGCTGTGTGATGCATCTAATAAACAAGCGAAAATGGAACAGAGAGTTATTTCCAGCACTAATAAATTGAATTTAGTTATCGACCGTTTTATCTTTCAGAGGATGGTCAATTTTTAAATGATTTACAGTGTTTGGTCCACCTTGACACTTTTTACAGCTGAGTAGTTTTTCAGCTGCCGAACTGCAGTGTTAGCAGGGATTCCATTGGATCTGAACTCAGTCGGCGCTATGAACTGAATTTGACCAGCCACCTGCTTGAATATCTGGGCTACTAAATTTTCCATCTGTCATAGTGCATCGAAATTTTCAACAGATTTTTTCGTTTTAATCATTCTATTATGTCCTCTGATCACATTATATATTGACGCACATTTTAAAAAACTTACGGCCTTCTGCGATGCCAGTATCAAATAAGATGAGGAAAAAGCATCACAGCGGATGGCAACGTGCTTTGAAGAGAATAACCTTATCTCAAATGACTCTACCTGAAATTATAAGCATGAACTGCTGTTCACTGTAGGGAAAAGTGGATTACTTACAATCTCTTTTATCCTCCGATGTGTACCGTAATACTGGAGTAATTACACTGCAAGAAACTTGCTTACATGAACTTTATGATGACAGTTTGATTCTTCTGAGTGATTTCGAAATTTTCCGTCAAGATCGATGTAGGTGGAGTAGCTACCTTCATCAATACCCATTAGTGCATTTCGAGTTGCACATGCTTCAAATTCTCAAATGACTACATAGATTGCATCACTGTAAAATGTCACCCAAAACATTTGAACAAACATCGCTTTATTTATATAACAAATATTTACGTGACGTCTGGTTGCAGCTTCTCCGAACTGTGCAATTTCTCTGATATATTCACGGAATTCGCAGCCCCTATACTCTGTGGTTCCCTGTCGATAATATGTGGTGATTTCAGTTCTTGTGACCAAAGCTTTCTCAAAACTCTTGGTCATCAAAACTTTGTTAACTTCACGACACGTCAGAATGCAACACTAAACTTGGTGTTCGTCAGTGATGCTAATATATAAGAAACTAGAAATGTATCCCCGTCTGCTCAGCTCAGATCATTGCATTATACATGTTTTGCCCAAAATATACGGCAAACCACACAAAATAGCTTTCCTATACAAGAAGATTGTACAAAGAAACTGTTTACTTAGTAACATACCTAATCTAAGAGAAATGCTACAATGTACAGACTGGAATACATTTGACAGCGATGTTTTATGCCATCCATTAGCTAATATGTTCAGCAGATCGTTTTTAGAAAACATCATACCAGCTATCTGGAAAGATAATAAGATAGTCCCTGTAACTAAGTCTAGGACTCCAGGTGCATGTACAAAATACCGTCCGATTGCAGTTACCTCCCTGTTCTCAAAAATAATGGAGAAGCTAATAATACCTGTGCTCGAGCCCTCACTGAAGGCTTTTGGAGACCCTAGTCAATTTGTATATAAATGCAGAAGAAGCACTTTGGATGCCACCACTCCCCTATATCACGATATTGCTTATAGTCTTGATAAAAATGCTGAGTATGTGAGGTGTACCTTTTTAAATTATGCTTCAGGATTTCATTCTATCTCAAGACCTCTTTTGCTGAACAAGCTAACGGGGAAAAATATCGAGTCCTGGATAATCAGCTGGCTGCATTCCTATTTCTCGGATGGGAAACAATATACTGTTCACAGAAGGAAGAGTTCCACCTCATTGCTTACTGTAGCTGGAGTTCCCCAAGCAGCCATCTTTTCCCCATATCTTTTCTCATTCTTTCTTCATGACCTACCATCTTCAGCTGGTATCGATCTCACTAAATATGCTTATGACCCAACAATTTCTATACCTATCTCCTCTTCAGCAGATTGCTCCCAACCGAATGATTTTCTACCTACTGTTAGACGATGATCCTCTGAGAATGGTCTTAAGCTTAATTCTTCAAAATGTCAGACCATAAAATTTAGTTTTAGACGTGAACATAACCTATGTAAGCTGATTAGTTCCCATGATCCCCGTCCTACTGATACTTATGCATTAGAGAATGCCACAAGTGTGATTTATCTCAGTGTATGTTTTTCTTCGGATGTTTCCCGGCTCCCCCATATCCTACTGATTTGCAAAAGAATCTTCCGCCTAATTTAACATATTAGGGAGCTCAGAGCATTTGGTATAACTCATCCTCTACTTCTGTGTTTTGCAAACTCCTGGATTTCGGCTATTCTCTGATTGCTGCAAAAAGACTACGCTATATTGCATAGAGCTTTGAAGATGGTCAGCAGAACGAGTGGTATACCTCGAAACATACTAATTAAAACTGTTGTGGACAAACATATTAACTCATATAAACATCTGACAGCAGTTATTTTATCAGATGACCAACATCCCCTTCACTCAAAGCTCTCTGCGTGTTGGTTATCTGGAGAGACGAGGAGCAAGTACATAGGACTCTATGCACGTACTACAAAATATCAAAACTTAACAATACCGTATATAACTCGTCTGCTGTGCGTTAAGAATGTATTAAAAATGAACTGACTAATCAACTTCTGTTTTTGAAAGCAAACTAACTGAAGATGAGCGTGTTACTTTTTACGTACTATGAATCTAGTTGTTAGTGTGACTGTCTACCTAAATTAACTGTACATTTTCAAGAAAGTTGTAGATAGAGTGAATATTTTATCTTTTCTTCATGTAACTTCTACTTATTTCATTTTGCTATGCATATATATATATATATATATATATATATATATATATATATATACACACTAGCTCTATCCAACTGATGCTATATGACGTGCTGAAAATTCTGTAGAGTATTCTCGCCTGGTCAACTAGTTACCAGCCGGTCCTAAACCCGGGTAAAGAGGGAAGGTTGGGGATAGGGCTAGCAACCCTACCCTGGAAAATCAATCTAATCGCTAAAGAAACTTCAAAGCACAGACAAGTTATAAAACATAAACTTAATCTACTCTGGAATCGGAGAGAAGAAATAACGCCAGTTGGTGAAAGCCTTTGGGAAGCCAATTGGCCAATGTGTCACCTCTATCTCGATGAAAGCGAAAGTAAACATAGGGACATGGAATCCCGCACAATGTTTGAAACTGGCTGGCAAGGCTGCCCAGATTGCTAAAGAAATGCGGAGATATAGCATTGAAGTGCTAGGAATCCGCGAAAGTAGGTGGAATGGTAGTGGACTCTCTCAACTGTCAACTGGAGAGGAGAGTCAATAATCTACCCCGATATTTTCACCTAGAACACAATCACGAGCACACTGAGTTTTCGAGTGACTATCATGACGTCCCCAAGAGCATCGAAGGCTCTCATGTAGTGGGAACCAATCTCCTCCACGATCAGGATCATGACAGTAAGATTCAAATCAAATGGAAGGAAAGTCACAATCATACAATACTACGCTATGCACCAACAAATGATGCAGATCAAGAGAAGAAGGAGGAATTCTATAGACATCTACAATCAGCAATGGACAAGACACTACCTCAGTTGGCGACATCAAAATTCTAACGGGCGACATGAATGCCAAACTGGGAGCGGACGACACAGGAAGAGAACTAACCATGGGTCGAGAAGCACTCAGTGAAATGATGAATGGGAATGGAGAACTATCTGCAGACTTATGCGCATTCAACAAATTGTTGATTTGAGGCAGTGTGTACAAGCACAAGGATGTTCACAAAGCGACATGGATTTCACCAGACAATAGGACAGACTAAAAATCAGATCAACTTCATTTCAATGTGAAGAGAGTGGAGGCACAGCCAGCCTACTGGGCACAAGATCACGAAGAGGAGAAGACGCAGGTCCACATCACTCTATCTAGTGCAAGGAACCTACCTACAAAATCAAGTCGAAAGCCTTCAAAGAAGTTGGTAATAGACCATGGTTCAAATTCAACACCCAGAACAGAGAGTGAAAGACGAAACTACAAAGAAAACCTTTACGTCAGCCATCAAGACAAAATGGGAGATATTAAGGAACATTCCTGAAGAAACCTGTGTAGATGAGCACTGGAACTCTTCGAAAACTATATGGAAGGAAACCTGCATAATCATGTTAGGAAGGAAGAAGAAAGAAGATAAGGAATAAATCTAGATTGGACACATGGAAGCTGATAGAGGAGAGGCGGATGGTGAAGCAGAAGATAAACGAGTGCAAGGATTCTCAAAGAGTGGAGGAAGTGAGTACAATGTATAAAACACTAGACAAAGAAGTAAAGAAAAGTGCATGGAAAGACAAAAGACACTTCTACGACACACTGGCAAGTGAAGCAGAACTGCCTGGTGGTGGGAGAGATACGGACCTGACAACATTATATCAAATAACTAGGTTACTATCGATCTGGGAAGAGATCAACACACATGAAACCAATAAAAGATGATGAAGGGAATTTAATTACCAAAGAAGGGAAACAAAGGAAACGATGGGCCGACCACTTCAAGAAGCTCCTGAATCGACCACCACCTGCACTTCGTCGAGAAATACCACATGTAGCCACAAAACTACAAGTGAACACTAATCCTCCAACAAAAGTAGAAGTCCTGAGCTCCATAAAGCTAATGAAATACGGGAAAGCAGCAGGACCATATGAAATCCCACCACAAACACTGAGAGCAGATGCAGAGACAACAGCGAACATGCTCACACCACTATTGCAGAAGGTTTGGAAGGAAGGGAAGGTACCTTCTGATCGAATGGAAGAAGGGCTACCTTGTCAAACTCCCAAAGAAGGACGACCTAAGTATTTGCAACAACTGGCACAGAATCATGCTCCTGTCCACCTCAAGCAATATATTAAGCCGCATCATCCTGGAGAGACTAAAGGATGCACTGGATTCAAAACTATGACCGGAACAGGCTGGCTGGATTCAGGAAGTGCAAAGCATGTGCGGATTACATTGCAACGCTACTCTTCACATCATCATAGAACAGAGCATAGAATGGCAGTCAACTCTCTACCTTACCTCAACTTCATCCACTTTGAGAAGGCCTTTGACAGCGTCGACCGAGAAGTAATTTGGAAACTGCTTCAACACTATGGAATACCTAAAACCTTTATCAATCTCATTCAACAACTATATGAAGACTCCACATGCCAAGTAATTCACAAAAGGAAGCTTAGTGATGCCTTTGAAGTGAAGACAGGAGTGAAACAAGGTTGCCTACTATCACCCATTATATTCCTGACTGTAGTGGACTGGATCATGCAACAAACAGTGAGGAGCGAGAAGAGAAGGAATACGCTAGACCGAGGAAAAGATCTTATAAGATTTGGATTTCGCCGATGACTTGTGTCTGATGTCGCACAAACTTGAAGATCTACAGGCCAAAACTAACAAGTTGACAGAAGAGGCAGGGCAGCCAAGACGGGACTTCAAGTGAATATAGAGAAGTCAGAGGTGATGAAGATACCCAGCCAACAACAACAACAAGAAGCTCCAACCACCACCAACGGGAGAGACTTAAAGGAAGTAGCCTCCTTCACCTTTCTAGGCAGGCAGCACTGTTTCAACTACAGGCGACACAGATGAGGACGTCAAATCCTGGATTGGAAAAGCAAGACAGGTGTTCAATAGCCCGAAACCAGTGTGGAGATCTGCACTTAGCAAGCGGAACAAGATACGGATTTACAACACCAACGTCAAGTCAGTGCTCCTGTATGGTTCAGAGACTTGGCGTGTTATGAAAGGGATTTCCAACAAACTACAGACATTCATCAACAACTGCCTACGCTGGCTCGTTACTGAAGCTCATGTGACCAGAATATTAAGAATAAGCAACAAGGAGCTCTGGGAACGAACCAACCAAGAACCTATTGCTCAACAAATATGCAGAGGAAAGTGGAGATGGATTGGGCATGCACTGAGAAGACCATTCAGGGACATCAGGCGCCAGGACAGGAACTCGAGTGGAACCCGATGGGAAACGACGAGTTGGGCGTCCGACTTGATGGTGACATGGAGGGGATCGTGTGAGGAAGAAATGAGAGCTTCTGGGCTGTCGTAGAGCCAGGTTCAAAAGATTTCAGAGAACAGAGTGCACTGGAGACGTGCTACTGAAGCTCTATGTTCCACTAGGAACCCAAGGGACAAATAATAATAATAACAGGGATCCTATTTAGGACTTGTCAGCTGGATGTACCTTCACCCCAGTCAGTGGTTTTGTTCCCACTCAAACTCGAACCCAGTAACCATTACTTCGAACATCAAGGCGTTTTCCAGTAGGCCACAGAGGCACGAGGGCCACCTCTTGTGAAACGGGTCTCAGTCGTTATCTGATACTTGTAATTTCCCGTTGATATATGCAGGGTAGGATTGAGTGACCACATCCGCATAGGACTCCACCTGTCAACAGAGGTCGACCAATTCGAGCCTATGTGGGAACGCCAAATTAAAATAAGAAGAATTGAAATATTTGAATGCACAATGAAGCAAAAATGACACTACAAGCTAAAAAGTAAAAGAATAAGTGACCACGTTTCAGGATGTAATGGAATGTGCATAAGTCATATTCCCCTATGACAGCTTCTAGATTGTCGCGATGGTTTGGTTTGCTTACCGTAATAATCCCTTTTTGTTATATTAGCTGAAACATCTATTCATTCAGGCTGTGACAACCCAGAGAGGCCCATTGAACGATAATGAGACTAGAAGGAGCATATACTAGATCCAGGAGCGAAGTTTATGGCTTTTCATACCGGGGTGTAGCTTTAGTTGGGTGTTTCCCTGGAAATACCATCATACATGGAGATAACACTTTTTTACCAAGGGGAAGGATTGAAAAAAAGTGAAATAACGCACACTTACTTTCACAATGGACTCATGAGTTGGCGATTAGGATTTTGCCAATTATGAAGTCAACCGAGCTACATCTAAACCAAATACTTTCAAAATGGTACAGTAACCAGTCTCGGGCAAACATTGCTCGAGATTCACAATTAACCTATCAAGTAGATAAGACCTTCAGCACTATTGTAGTTTATTTTTCAGGCATCTCGTGAAAAAGTAAACTCGTAGGGTGTAAAGAACCGGGAAGTATTAAGCACTCGATACTTACAGCAGCATTCTAACCTGTTTTGATAATCACCACCAAACCTCTTTTTCACTACATTTCGTTTTCTTTATCTCTAGTTGCTACCAATTCTACAATATCTTAAACTTCTCCAAGCTCTGGAGTTCATGATAAAGGATTAAATTTTAAGTAGTAGCATATACGACCTCTTGAAATAGCACCTGAAACATCCTTTCTTGATGACAGGTGAACCAAAAAGCATCATTAAGCAAACATCCAGGCAACCTGGGCCATAGGAGTATGCTGTTTCTATCACAGAGACCTAAATGAGGTTGTTCTCTTGTGCAATGAGCCTTCACAATTCACATCTTGGATATCTACAAACTCAAACACCGGTTCCCGTGACTTTATAGGTGACGTAACATTAATTGATATTTAACTGAGAGTAGCTTGTGAGCTACTCAGTTGAATATTATCGTAAGAACTGGTAAGGAATTTGATACACACCAATATCTTTCTGTTCTATGCTTATGTGTTGACTGACTGGACGGTGTATAAGCTCGATTAGAAGTTGTTCGGTTTTCAGATGTAATCATCGTACTGAGCAGCTTCGATGTACAAGTAGATAGGTTATGTCAAGTAACCAAACACCTATCTGGTACATACCCATTTTCTGCCCAGAAATCCATAATGCTGACTTCCTCATATAAATATGCTCAGATAATCATTTATTTTCAGCTAATAGGAATTTTAGACATAAAGAGAACTATTTTCCAACAAAAGTCACTCACTGATTTAGACTCGGTAGTGGATACAGGTAGGTCAAATTATTGTCACTTACCATAGCCGATGATAGGTGGAGGACTGCAGCCCCTACTGCTTCTATCGATTGCCGATGAGAGAAGTGACTAAGCATGTTGACCACTTGGCTTACTTGTGAAATCATATCAGTCCTGGGGTTGATGAAATGCCAACACAAAAGGATGGGTTGAATTTTCCCAACCTGTGGTGTTAGCGAGATAATCAAATGCACAGTAGCAGTTACTATTGCGTAGCACTACATCATAGTAGTTTGCTCTTCTATACTTTACAGCTGTTAGACACTACCGTTCTAGGTATGTATGACAAGACAGCTACAAGCGTTCGAAAATAGGTGGGGTGTATCCACTAAGTGGTCAATGTTGGTTGTGTTGTGAAGATGTACACTGACTTGGGTGGTCAGGATATGGACTATGTATACCAAGATATTACCTACATCAATACGCAAAGCGAACTGTAGTAGGATAAGGTTGAAATGAAGCTGAGGGTAGTCAACCCAAAATATGCCACTAAAGACTTTCGCTTTGGACTGCGCAAGGGATTGTAGGCTTCTTCACTGGGGTCTTTGAAAATTTAGGTTTCAATGATTGCGGACATCACATAATATGTACTGCAAGTTTCGCTGACTTCTCCTTTTCGAGCTGTAATGAACTGCGGCTACTTCAGCTGACACACTTTTGTATGAAGTTCTGAAGCGATGTCATCAATACAATAAAGAAAAATATCCACATAGATAATAAACAATTTTATTTCAGTGACATTTTGTTTAAAAAAACTGTCAACAAATTTTCCACCTCTATGCATGACCGTTTATGCATACCGATATATTCAAATATCAGCGGAGTAGAAAAAAAAGATTCCTCTGCTTTTTTTTAAGCAGTCAGGTGAAAAATATATAACAAAACTACAAGTTGGAAAACAAGGCAATCTTAGAAAAAGTTGAAATAAACATCTAAAAACTGAAAAATGTAATTTTACAACCTTGTAATCTATAAAAGGTAGATTTTTGACTAAGAAATAAGAGTAGAGAGCTTAAGTATTTGAAGAAGCCGCAGCGGCGGCAGCTGCCTGTGTTGCAGCTACAGCTGCAGCTCGTTGAGCACCCCAATGAACATAATCTGGTCGAGTTGCTGCATTATGCTCTTCGATTAGATTATGAACTACTTGTCTGCTATCAGAAAATTCCTTCAACTCTGGGTCATCCCGAAATACTTCTTCTTTACGAAATTGTTCAATGAAGGCACCACGGGTACGTAGCTTATCGTATTGAGCTAAGGTACGTAGAAACAGCTGCGAAAAAAATCAGGAAATTAATAAGAAATGTGAAGAATTAACCAAGGATCAACGATGTACTGGAATATGACGAATATTCGAAGGTAAACTAAAAGAAATTCTATCTGATAGCATTCGGGGCAGCCGAATCCGGAGACATACATTCGCATATAATCATCTTTCAAGGTGGTTGTAAAACTGTTCGAAAGATATCTGTTACTTAGAAATTTACCAAAGCCACTCCAAAATATCTATCAGATTTACAATAGCATACTTTTCATGCATACTTTAGAAATAGCTTCGGTTGCTTGGAAGTACACACATCGAACCCCCATCTCATCTGACTAAGTTGAAGTACGCTAGAGGATAGATGAGGTGTACCTTAGGGAATTTCATTACATAATACTGTGAACAGTTATTCCAGCTGACTTATCGTTCACACAATACTTGGTCTCCTTAGGCAATTCTGTCTTAGCTTTTTTACACCCTGAACCAAGTTTAGCTATATGAAATGAAATAACTGAACAATTCAGTGACCATACACTTATTGACTAAGTTTTATCATACTCCAGGTGGTTTACTCATCAGTGTAATCAGAGAATGGCTATTAAAAAACAGTATCTTATCGTCTTTAAACAAAATGATTCAGTATTATCTTAACTTTAAAGTTACGCCTACTTTGTCTGCAATTGAGAAAACAGCATTTGTACCAATTTACACATCCAAACACAACTTTTCTGTCGGTGAAACTCACAAAAAAGAAACTGAGGCAAACAAATGAGTGTGAGATGCAAAGGAAAGATATCGGAAATTGTTCTCCTTAGCCCCGAAAAATAGAATCGGGATAATCTGACAGTAAGAATTAAGAGTACACAACCTCTTAAAGCGGTAACCAGTGTAATACAATGAAGTTGTCACTGGCCAATTAAAAATAATCATAATTTACAAATATTCTCCATTATTTCATAATTTACACGTTTATGAGTAAGAATATAAACATACGGTATGAAATTGGAGACGAAAAGCTTATGTCAGTACTTACAGTTGATATGCTTGTGTGATTTCCAAGCAAAAGACCACTAACACGATGTGGTGTTTGAACATATGGAGATCGTCTGGACAGTGCAACTTGAATGCTAGCTGGACCCCAAGGGATGAACTGGGCCATACGACGTTCTCGAATCCGCTGTAATGATTTGTGTACCTCAGTGGGGTCAACTTCTCCTTAAAAAAAAGCACAGTCAGAATGGTTGTTAATTGCTAGTCAATGTAAACTATGATAACAAATGTATTTTCCAACGATTTTAGAACGAAGTGTTCAAACTGTAATTACATATCTACTGATAAATTTTAAGTAGTATATATCCGAATTCAAAAATGTTCCTATTGGTGTCAATAATCCTACTCAAACGACTTTTAAAAATTGTCTGTGCCTAGGGTTTTTCATCAAATGTTCTAACTAGTGCCAATGAAGTATTAATCTTAAAATTATGAACTGCATATCCAGAAGCACCAGTAATCCATCACTAAAGATGATGTAGTCAACATCTTCGGTGTTAATTAGACGCGACAGTGGTTGATGATAATACCGAATAAACAACAAACTTCACAAGCCAACAAATCAACGCGTGACTGCACAAGTGGGATTTATTTCTTTTCACTACACTATCATTTACAGGCAGACCCGAATACTATTCATGGAGAGATAGACTACTGCTGAATTCGTAAAGTAGCTCTAGTCACATAGCATACTTTCAAAATAATTCCTGAGCCGTTTACAATCTCACCATACAAACCAGAAATGTCCTTTCGCTAAAATACACATAACTTAGGTTTTTCGATGATAAAATGGTACACGAAAAGACAGTGTTCACTTTTACAGATCACTCATCGGTGTGGGTTGCAGTTGAGTTTAAACAGGCAAGTGTAAGGGATATCGAATCTGTAAGGTTATTGCATTAAAGGGTAAACAATAGTCATCCCATTCTAAAGGTTTTAACATACTATCAACAGTCGCGTTGTTCACCTCAGCCACTCAGTATTGTCTGAGATGGACACTGGGGAATGAGACTGATACATACAAACGGGGACAGTATGATTACACTATGCATAACATGTATTCGCTTACGTAGGGTCGCTGTAGGGTCGACCAGTTGGGAGTAAGGCGGATGCCAAATGATAATCGCGCTATGTCGCGAAACGACAAAAGTAGGCAACTGAGAACCATTGAACTCAAACCCAGCGGTTTAATGGTTAGACGGGTTCGCCGTGAAACCCGAAGGTCCTGGTGGTGGGTGTGTGATGTTGAGGGGTCCCACACTTGAACGAAACATATCTAATGATGTCATCCCATGATGAATACTATCATAAAAGCATTCGATTATCATAACTTATTAGTGATATTGGCAAGTAGTATACCGACAAAGAGAAATGAACGAACCAATACTGAAAGAAACTATTTCACAAAAGACAGTCGTGTTCACAAATGATATTAGCATAATTGATGGCAAGTTATGCAGTTCTTTTTAGTGCATTACATGTGAGCAGTTTGAAGGTATCCCTATTATATAACTGCAGTATGTATCATAAACTGATTGAAAAGGTAACCATTTACGATGGAACGTCAGCTGGAGGGAGACCTTTAACATATTGGGGCCTATTGAGGTGCATATAAATCATCAATTTGATTATCACATTTTAGTGAGAGTACTGTAAGTAGAACTCGTTGAAAAGGTAATCGTACACTAAACACTGATTTTCAAAACTAACTAACCGATGAAGAAAGTTACTGCTGAATAAATGTGTACCACTGGCAGAGATTATCCAACCATGTTTATTAAAATAAGAGTAGGAATGTGCATAATATGCTAAATGTATTCCAACAAATCAGAATAAAGTAGTTTTCGCCTTAAAAATATATGACGATAAAAAGGATGATATTGATAGCGAAATATGCATTTACCCTGAATTATGTTCAATATAGAGACATAACAATGGCTAACACCACGTTGTGTTGGAGTGGAGACCATCATATTTTTCGGTTGTAATAAACGTCGCATCACATCGAATACAGTTGTCCGTCTTATTGTTGTAACTTCTGTATCTGTTGTCAGTGGAGTATAACCAGTCATTAAGAAATGTAGCCGTGGAGTAGGTGTCAAGGGAGCAATTAAACCAATTAGATCGTTATTCATGTAACTTGGATAACGAAGTGTGGCTGTGCTTGCAGACATCACTTTAGAGACCTTAAGGAAAGGATAGGAAAAAGTTAGTACAAACTGAATAACCTACACAAAATAATTCTGATTACACCACAGATACATCAGAGCTTGGTTAAATTCAGCGTGCACCCAATCTGTTTAGATTAACAACGCTTACTAGCTGATTTACTTCTAGACACGACATTCCTCATAAAAGGTAATCTTGACAATATGTTTCACACATGTATAGCAGGATACTACAGTTTAATGCCAAACTGCTTATTAATTGCTTAGATGACAAGTAAATATCTTTTTGATGCTTCGTTATTGGTAAAGACTAGGAGGACATCTTGTACATGGGCAGAGTCTATACGAAGTGATGTAACTATATGGATGTATGGAGAGATCAGTATACCGAACTGCTTTGGTTTCTTAGTATCAGACTATGAGCTGTTACAAACGAGTCTCTGAAACACCAATTTAGCAAGTAGAAAATACACATTAAATATATTCTGTTCTACAGTTGTTTATTACCGTTTTATTTTGACAGGTTTAAGTCACTGATATACCCACAACCGATCTTGAGTTTTCCTGAGCGGAAGTCAATATCTGGGAAGAGCTGAAATGGATTATTTTTTATTTGGAGATTCGTGGTGATTTATTGATTGATTCCAAGAAAGTAGACAGCTGTTTCGTTCAACTTCGCGACTCCTCAGCAGTGCGGACCCATGACCCTACTAGTGCTCCCAGGTTTTCAATGGTTCTCCAACTGATGTCAGTACGAGATAAATACTAACTTGAAATTATTTTCTGGAGGACACTTGTGAAAGGACTGAAGTGGAATGATGGGTGAGTGCTTTGCAAATGATTACCTGTTGTAATGATCTCCAAAAAGAACTAACCATATGTTCTCAAAGCAATGCGGGAGATCAAATATGATTTTAAACAATCCGATATATTTGTTCAAAATCTTTAAGAAAGTGTAGACTGTTTGGGACTAGTATATGCATTACTGAATCTGGTGCGGTGAAGATTTGATCAACATGTCCACAAAAAGCAATAAAATCTACCAGAACATTGAGGCTTCTTTGGTTCTCAGCTCTATTCATACGTCAAGTGGTAATTAATGTATAGATTTTCTTATGATTCATCCCTTAGGCGTAGAAGACATAATTTTAAGTTGCCGTGGATAGAGTATTAGATTGGGTTTTTTGACTGCATCTTAGTAGACAGGAGTCCTGGTACTATATGACGCAATAGTCAAGCTATAACTTGTAAAAAGTAAAAGAGTATGATGACTTCAGTTCCATTGTTTCGTCCGAATCCGTTTTTTCAAATCAGTCCCTTTTATTACACATCACTGGTCTCAGTATCTGCATCTAGGCTAATTTTTCTCACTTTGGTAATTGGGATCGCCTAGAATGTGTTTATGCATCTCTTATTTTCGATATTACTTTGAAATGTCTCTATCCGTTTTGTTGTAGTAAGTTTTTATAACCGCCTGTCAATAAGTGTGCTCGTTAGTTTCTCCAAGCACTACTTGTGAATACAACATTTTACAATGAGAAACACAAACTCAAATATTGACATTGATAAGTACATCTAACTGATTTCAGGATTGAAATCTCACAGGATTTCGGTGACTTAATGGATAGAAGCATTGACAGGTAGTGGGTAGCTATGAGATAATTAGGGTCAAGTGAGAAATTGAAACATGAAAATTAAAAACAATAAACCAGATTGATACATCATAATAATGTATTATTCAGTGAAGTCAATGTGTGTAGTTGGGGTATAGATCTTGGTGACATGGCTGAGAATGGTCACAATGGCGCAGATGTATTTGCTCATTGATATCTAAAACTTGAATATTTGCACTGACAGTTATCCTCGAATTGTTTATTCTGTCACACAACTTTGTCTACTTTGATATAACTTTTTCCATCCATTTGTTCCTTGGACACTACTGTGAAGTGTGACAACTCGAGCCAATGCACCTGAGTGCGAGGTCCTACGCGGATTTTATAAATCAATCAGTAATTAAGTTATGTGACATCCATCTTGGGGGATGACCATAGAAGAACAAGTGATGAATAATGTTCAAGTTTCATTGGAAGAACTTTAGAAGTTTGAAGACGACAAATTTTTACTGTTTGGTGTATTCGATTCGGCATTTGAGGATTACTGAAAAAGCACACAATGTCTGCACTACGATCAGAGTCTACTGTTAGCCATGCCAAAGTATGTTTTTTTCGCAAGTTGTGGAATTGCTTTCATAGTGCGCGTCTCAGATAACTGACTCCACAGAAGGAGTTGACTTTATAAATACACACTGACATGGACACATATAAAACTCTATCTTTTAAACGTGGTATTAAGAAACATTTATTGGTGAAAGGCAATATCATGATTGCTGCAGGAAACGTCTCCTTCTACCCAAATGTGTCCATCAGGCTTTTTGACTTCTCGTCAACTGTGGAACCAGACTATATCTTCCTTATTATGTCAAACAGACATAAAACCAAGTTCCTTGTCTGTCATGATGAATCAAAAATGTCGAAGTATGACACATGATTATGGTGTTTTTTGTATACTATGACCTCAAATAGGATGATCAATTTGCAAACGATTTAAAAACTGCATGGTTCACATTGACATTTCTTACATTTCCCAGCAGCCCAACTGTAGTGCCAGTCAACAGGGTTTCCATCGGACTTGGCCCAATTCGGTTCTATGGGGTGAATTTCTCCTTGGTGCACTGCTGATGAGCAGCCTCGGCCATCCGGTGTTTAGATCACTTTAATCTGGTTGGAGAAATACTACAGACCAACCTGAGGGGTCTCCAACTACTCAAGTTGTTCAGCAGTAGTATCTTTTGCTAATTCATGACATCTCTATGTTAGAGATCACATCTTGTGGACTTTGCTGCGGGGTGGTTTCCAGAGGAAATCCTGTTGATACCACAGTTAGGCAGTTGAAAAACTACTCAGCCGTGAGAAGCTTCAACGTGGGGAGAGCAAGTTGCAAATCATTTTCAAACCAGTCATCCCGTACACGAAAGTCAACTAGGGAGGTTCAGGTAACCTGAGCTAAATCGGCTCTATGAGTTGAATTTGTCCCGGTACATCACTGATGAGGTCAACCCCAAACCAGCGAAGCGGCCATCCGGTGTTTAGATCTGGCTGGTGAAATCTTCAGGTCAGCCTGGCTACCTACTCAAGTTGTTCAGTAGTATATTTCATCTCATCGCGTTAGAAAGACACCTGAGAGATTTTACCCGAATTTCCCATTTTTCGTGAGTTTTATCCGTGGATATGATTTGCCCTTAATTAATTTAAAATATCGTACATACAAACAATGGACACTTATTACAGATGTATGGACAAAACCTTCGTTATATGTGGTACATATATGCTGCATTCCATGAAATCAAAGCATTTATTCACTCTTATTACATAAAAAGAATTCAAAAGCCAAATAAAAAATTAGCACTAATGATACCTACCAGTTGGTTGATTTGAGCAAAAGACGGATTTTCAATGTGTAAACGATCCGTAGCTATTCGATGTAGGGCGGTATTGTCTAGAACAACCTGGGAAGAAGAAAGCAACGAAGATGCATAAAAGGATACAAGCAGGTGTGAATGAGATCAATATACATGAATGAAGACGATAATTATAGTCAATGTAAAGGTAAACTACCCTTAGTTATACAGCACTATCTTGGACAATAATCGTTTTAATTTGGGGGTTTATGGGGATTTAGTGGTTTTTCAAGCTGATATTTATCAGGGACTGAAATCAGTTGGAGAAATATTGGAAATCTGGAAGCACTGGACAGCTGTTTCTACCCAGTGAGGTACTCCTCAGGAGTGCGCACACATAACTCCACCCCACCACAGATAGAACCATGGACCTTCGGTTCCATGGCCAGCACTTACCATTGAGCCACTCGGTCGGAATCCAATGGTCCGTATTTCCAACTTGCATCGGTTCAAGACATAGAGAGACCATCACCCAATGTCATCGTTGAGTATTTTTCCTCATGTTCGACTTAGTTTGCCCCACTGGTCGCGACTTCTTATTGGAACTTCAGGGATCACCACTCGAAGCCAGCTACCAATGAGCACTGGATCAATCTAATTTGGAGGTTTGTGGGGATTTGGTGGTTTTTCAAGTTGGTATTCATCGTGAACTGACATCAGTGCTGGTCACGGAACCCGAAGGTCGTGGGTTTTATCCCTGGTGAGGCGAGGTCATGCGTACGCACTGCTGAGGAGTCCTATACTAAGACAAAACAGCTGTTCAGTGCCCCCAGGTTTCCAACGTTCCTCCAATTGATCTCAGTCCATGATGAAAACCAACCTGAAAAATGTTTATTTTGTCTGAAGACCAGAAAAATGCCTAACAAGAATGACTTGCATTCAAACTCTACATCTGAACTGAGAAACACTGAGAATCAGCATTAAGATGATTTAGTAGAAAAGTTGTTTGTGAAAGGAGACTTTTAGCAGGGACGGCTAGTTCCTGAATCCAGAGAAATTTTAAGTCGAGTTGCGGATTTATTAATTAGTTATTTAATCAGATTACAAATGGGTAAGAAAAATAATTGATGCCTTGATTTCATGTTCAGGAAACTTGTCTTTATTCACAGGTGACTGGATTATTGATAAGCTAATTTAGCTCTTGATGTTTAGCATAAACGATGGCAGACAAATGTATTCAAAATACATGCAAATAATCTATAGATAATTTGAGTCTTACTGATAATCGATTATGATTTGGAAGGGAGACGACGATTAATTTGTTTTTTAGTTTAAAGAATAGAACACATGCCAGCTAACTGTGCGTTCCATTTCTGAAGTTATGACTTTCCCAACGGGGAATCAAAGCGTTCAGTAGCGACTGGTTACTTCTGTAGAATTCAAAGCTATGCACAGTGTACAGAACCCCTCAAAAATGGGGCTAATAAACCAGACATATTAAACAGAAACATAGTCTTATATTCACTAACAACAATTCACTGGTTGCCGATTGATTATAGTTTTATCCTTGATTGGTTATTTGCTATCTAGAGAGTGTTGTATTCAAATGGTGTCTTGATCAGATATTTTCCGCACAAATGAGTTTATACCTCTGATTTGTATGCACACTCAATTAGTCGGATTGCTCAGATACTAGTCACTCTACTAAATTAGTCAGTAAGCTCTTTGTTGTTATATGAATTTCTTTCCAAGAAATTCGGACCTCCCAACAGTAAACCAAACGCTCGAGTGACGCGTAAAACCCAAAAAACAGGATTTATCTGAAATAGGGTTCTATATTCATAGACAATATTGAGTAACAAAATACAAACCCCGAATCGTAAGGTATTTTCAGGTTTATAGCTAGCTATCAAAGCACTTTACAAAGAGTGAGTCAACGGTAAAAACAACAAGGCTGTGTCCAAGCAACCAAAAGGGAATATTAAGAACTCGCCTTAGTCCTCACGATGAAGATGCAAGGTAAACAAGTATCCAAGGTGAAATATAACATCAGGGAACAACGAAAGAAATTACAACATCATCATGAACTGGGAAAGATACTAATATCTAGGGGTGTTAAACGGTGAACAAGATGCAACTGAAACAGTGCCGTCAAGACTGTGGATGAACTAAGATTATTAGGGAACATGAACTATACTACTCGAAAATAATGAGTAGTGTAAAACTGAAGATATAAAAAAAGATACAAAGGTAACATCCCATAGGGTAAAGGAGAACAAATAAGAAACGAATTAACAGTTATAAAATCCCACGGAAAGTCACGAAATTAATCACAGTACACTTCTTGAAGACAACCATCATCGAGATTTCATACTGATTAGTCTATGACAATTTACAAGACAGAACTAAGTAGCTGTTTGACTGTGAGACTTGTGAACTACTACGATGTTTACGGAAGATAAGGTAGGGACTGGTGATGTAGGATTGTTGACAGAGATGTGAGTAGAGATTAAAAATTAAGAAAATGGAAGGTGGAAAGTGATTTGAAAGAACTTGGTTGCTGACGTAGTTGTGAAAGTGGTGGACACTTTCCTGCTGTCCACACTATGAAAGGTTATCTCTTTTTGAGGTACAGCAGAGCCCAGGGGACATCTGCTTGAGGTCTGTCACATACGATCATTTTAGAAGCTCGATAGTCTAATCTGTTTTGTGCAAGTCCGACTATGATCAAAATTGTCGGAATTGGAAGACTGCATGGTATGGGGAGCGTGCTATTTTTACGGCCAACCTTTTCTAACCCCCGTCCGCATAGGGAAGGTAGCATCAACATCATGCTGGTAGTCATCCACAGGAAACACTTTATTGCTGTTACACCCTATCAAGCCAGCAGGACGACTTCACTCTCAGACCCCCATCATATTGTAGTAATTTAAACCACAAGGGCAACTGATTTTCGTTTTATCCTGTGGCGTAACCACATGGATGCATTCACCCCAGTAGACCAAAGTAGTACCTGAACATTTTCCGGCGAAAATTTTAACAATTCTAACGTGTTTGGGAACCTTAAGCACATATTCAAATCATCATTTACGACTGACTACACTTATCATATATAATTCATAACTTTTTGAGCTAAAGGAAATATGAAACATGTACTGAATTTAGTTTGTTCCATCGAACGGTATTGCACTTTGAATTCGGTCAGTGAATACCCTACATAACACTTTCAGTTTAATCGAATTAGAAATAAATAAAGTGCAAATATCAAGATAATATTAGATTGCCATAATAAATGAAGATGACGTAATATGCAACAGACAGAGTTATAACAACTGCTGATGTAGTTGCTTCCCAAAACACGGTTGAACGTTTTTTCTACGGCATATTTACAATTAATCCTTCGTTAAAAAATACATGGCATTAAGTGACATTCCTCTACTGGATAAATTATAGAAACCATGTGAATGATCATTTGCCTTGAAGATAGTAGGTTAGTTATTTGATAATTTCTGACTCCGTAAACTAGATTCGTTATTCATAGTACTGTACTCTTGAGTTACAGTTTGAATACTTGAAGCTATTATGTTTCACTGTGTTTGATATTTACAAAGATGAAAAGTCCAAGACAAGCTGAAGGATCAGTTTGATGTGGGAATAAAGACAGACATGCTCAACGTCGAGGTACACCTTAGCAATTAGATGACAACTTTCCTCTTTGTTAATCACCCCCCTAAGTCTTTTTCAATTGCTCGTAAGGATAAAATACACAGGTAGACATATTTGTATGAGTATGTGAACAGGATATTTAGCTGTTGTTTTGAGCCATTTGTCAGTTAGCCATCTCATGAAATTCAAAACAAAATTGAGCCTAGCAGCGAACTGTGAAAGCCTTAGTTTACTTGATCTGTAACATAAATAGAAAGATAATTTACTCCGTTGTGGCAAGCAGAGGAACCCAAGACGCGCCTTTCACCCTGTCTGGGATTCGCCAGCCGGATGTACCTGTACCCCAAGTAAGTGATATGCATATCAATAAATAGTAATAAATAGAAAGATATTGAGATGGTTATAACTATATGAAGTTCGGACTACTCATGTGGTATTACAGTTCTCAAAGATTAGTTTTTCAATTCCACTATCTTTATTTATTTGCATGGATACATGAGACATCACTCAGACTGACATTGGGATTCTTATCTCGATAAAACGATAAGATCCAACAATAATGAAACCAGAGGGGAATGAAGTAACGATTATTAGTCACTCAAGCAACTGGGTTGGCAGAGCCTCGGGTTAGAAACCCGGTGGTCGCTGGTTCGAATCCTGTCGTGGCTCAAATTTCCATTTTCCCTTCAATCATCATCCAGTACCAATACAAGTCTGCCAAACCACGGCTATCTCAGATAGTTAAAACGATAATCAAGTAGAAATACTTCACCAGTAATATGTGATATTAGGACTCACCACACAATCGGCATTCAAAGTCAGACGTTTTAATGTTAATAAACTGTTATAAGGCTGAACAACAACATCACTAGTTTCTTCTAAGTTTGGAAAAACTGAGTAGGTTTGAATAAGCTTTTTCGGGAAATGTGAGTTAAGACGTTCAAGAATAAATGAGCCCATTCCAGATCCAGTTCCTCCCGCAATAGAATGAGTCATAACGAAGCCCTGGTCAGAAAAGAGAGGAAACACAGATCGATTACAAACTACATATAAACTAATGATTCAATGGCTGTTGAAATTGAGAACAGATGTTATTTCGTGGTTTATATTTAAAATCCGCAACCAGACTTAGTTTAAAACAACCATTCAGTACTTGCATCAATTTGATATATTTGTTCATTTCATGACTCTGTCGTGACGACTTAATATAACCTGTTATATACACGTGGAAGCTTGTAAAATAGCCCTGACTGGTCACTCAGTTTCTCGATAAATGGAAAAGTTGGTAATTTGACAGGTGTATTACAACTTCAACAAATATATACAAAATACAATGGTTTTATATGTATTTACAATGGCCTTGGCTATTCCCAGGTCTTTTTAGATTAGAATAACCTATTAATTTTCGTCTCTTCAACCAATCTGATATTTACAAATTGGCTCATGTGCTTTCTCTCGAAACTCCGGAGTGAAATAACAGGTTGTACAAGGCTTCTTATGAAGATTTTGTCAATCTTTCTCCAGACTATAAGAGATAACATCAACTGAACCTCTTATTAGGAGACTACTGGAGGCAAAGGATTAACCATTTGGATTATCTACAAACTACATCAACTGTATGTGCCGAAAACAGATCAAAATCGACTAAAAAGGTATTCATGTTTTAGCAGTTTGTAAAACGCTAGAGTGATCCTGAAACTAGGCCAGTTATACTCAATCGAATTTAAATCCACAAAAAACGAAAAGGTAGAGACTTTTATGATACTTACTATGAGCAATATCAAGCTAATGTTAGCAGGTAGAGATCTTTAATTTCTTATGTTTAACTCACCTACCTACCTCTCTTACTCAGTTGGTGTTCATGTGAGCTGATACTACCACTTCTTGGGAACAGAAAATATTCGAGGAACTCATAGCAATTTACAACCGAATACATACACACCACTTGTATCCTGTACTTGATTAACCTAAAAATAAAAATAGTTCTTCATCTTCTGTTGTAAATCTGGGTTTACGAGTATTGAAACAGTAGAGGTGAGAAAATCAAACAAGTCACCTTGAAGTAATTAATTATTAGGGGAAAAACAGATTATGAACAATGAAGTTAATTTTGAGGTAGTATTCATCACGGACTGAAATCAGTTGAAGAAACATTGAAAACCTGGGAGCACTGAACAGCTGTTTAGTCACAATAGGGGACTCCTCAGTAGTACGCACTCACCACCTGGCCCCACCACAGATCGAACTAAGGCGAACGCGTTAGCCATTTAACCACTGGGTTGGAGTTCAGTGGTTCACAGTCTCCTACTTATGTCAATTCCCGATATAGAGCGACTATCACCTAAGGTATTGAGATGGCATCTGCTTCCCTTCCGACTAGTTGACCCTAAAAGTCATGGCTTCTCATTAGAACTTCGTGATATCCAACTGGAACCATGTCACTAATGAGCACTATAGAGTAATGTCCAGTCCCTGATGAATACTACCTCAAAATTAAAATCCCCATTCATCTCAAAATGAAGTTAATGTTTAGAAAACAACACGGAAAATGTATTGGACTATTTGCCACCGATTTTAAGCCAGTCCACTGATTTCTGATATTTCATGAAATTCGGTTAGGAAGCCACGAATGTGTCTACTTTAATTAACATCTAATGTTAGGGTTGAAGTTAGTTCGATATATTTGGCGCAGTAAACTTTTAAAAATGCCATTTATAAGCATATATTTCACCGAACAGAGAATTAAGCAAATTATTTGAAACGTTCCTATTAAGCTTTGCTACATGATTGCCTTAAGTGAACTGGTTAACGAAACAACTCACGCCAAAAAAAAACAAAATTCATAAGATAATGAGGGAATTTTCATCAACATATGATTAGGGGTTATTTCATATTAGATTTGTTTATTTGATTCATAACACAGTGATATACCAGAGATATGGAAGGTTTTACTACCAATAAAAAAAAATCATATGAATCAAGTAAATAATACTATATCACTGTGTGTTATAAATCGAATAAACGAATCTAATATGGAATTAAATTCTACCACAGTGCCCAAGTTTTATACCTATATTGGGGGTTATTGTATAACGGACCACACTGCGACACCCCACATCAAGCGAGAAAGCACAAAGATGAACAATAAAGAAATAAAGAATAGTTGGTAAGAATCAGCAGGAATTAATAAAAGATGAGGAAGAATAAGAAAGCACTGAAACCAGAATAACGATTAAAATGAAGATAACGTATGGATACATTTGAGACCGGTTAAGAACCACGTTACCTAGAGTCTCCGACTGCTGGCTTCTGTTGTCGCACGACCCCCAACTGGAAAGTCTTCAACTCTACACTGCTCACACCAACAGTCCAGGACTTCATGCACTAATGCCTTATTTTAGTCTTATCACCTCTAAACTTTTTTCAGCCTAAACCTACACCAGCTGACATTGTGCAAAGAGGCGGAGGGTAACTGAGCATGTGTAACACATATCCCAACCACCTCAGTCGATGAAGGTTCACAACCTTATCAACTGAACTTCCTCTTCTCCCTAAGACTCCTCATCTAACTTCTGCATTACTGGGATGTTGACATAGTAACACACGGCCTAAACTACGAGGCTAATAGGGGTGAAACAGATGAAGCCTTCTCATATTTTATATCTTTAATGGTCATGTTTCACAACCATACAGCAGAACGGAGAGAACTGCAGAGCGGTACACTCGATCCTTAATGGAAAATCAGGTATCACGGCGGTGTCATAAATGACGTAAGTTGAAGAAAGTCAGTTGAGCTTTTCGTATCCATGGAAAGATTTCGTCGACCACTGGCCCACCTGACCTGATCTGACTTCCCAGGTAAGTGAAGTAGTCAATGGGCTCAACCATTTCACTCCCTATTGTTAGACAGGGTTGCACTGAAGACCAGTTTCGAGGAAATAGTTTGCGTTTGGGTGGCAAGAAATACACCCAAAACCATTTCAAATTGCCACTCAGTGTGTCCAGAAGACTCTGCTGTCCTCCAGTGAGATATCTGAAACAGATATCCTGGAACTTCGTGTACCGTTTCAGCTCATCACCTTCAACTTTCGCACCTTAGTGCGAATCGGACAACAAGCAGGTTAGCTAGGACTATAGAAAGCCTCGCTATTGATGTATACTGCATTTTAGAGACCCGTATACAAGATCTCGGTGAAGTGCTTCGAATTAGTTCCTCGTCTGTCAGCTCGAAAAGTATGTTTCATGTGCGCTTAGCGGGAGACCGTGTAACATTTGCAACTGGCCTTGCTAGTGTCAATGTCATACTAAGCGCTAGAGTCGAAGATGCACTACTCGACTGCATCTCCATCAACAGTCGTCTGTGTGCTATTAGGATAGAAGGTTCATCTCGAGTAAGAAGTAACCGGCGAGACAAATGATATCCTTTTGTCATCTCTGCCTATGCTCCGACGGATTGCAGCCCAGATGGAACCAAGGATGAATTCTATCATCAAATGAGTGACCTTCTCAATCAAGTGCGCTCAACAGATATCGTAGTACCGCCCAGGGACTTGGATGCGCAGGTCGGGCGTCTAGGCTTACAGGAGAGTCGTTTAAGTGGCCAATAGGGACTAGTTGCCCACAGGTCGAATAATGGCTTTGCGCAGATCACAACCTATTTCTAGTCAGCACCAACTTGCGGCACAGACATCGTCGTTGCGCTGTTTGGCATCTTTCCTCTGCCACTCAAGCCTGGACGCAAATAGATCATACTGTAATCAGCTATCAATGGCGTGGGTGCATCATTGTGCCGATCTTTAAAAAGGGTCTACGTAATGTATATGACGATCATGGGGTTATTAGTCTGTTACCGGTCGCGTGAAAAACATTGACTGCTATCATACTTCGTAGACTTTGTAAAATACGTGAGAGAATGATTCGCGAGTAGTCCGGGTTTCGTTCAGGGCGTGGATGCCTTGACCAAGTGGTTACCCTTCGAAAGATACTTGAACATCGCCACACGTATGTGAGGCCAATGATCATCTTGTTTCTTGACATTAGGACTGCCTTCGATTTGTTGGACAGAGCTGTACTCTGGAATTGTCTGTTGGGGAGTGGCGTGCCTGAGAAATTTATTAACATCTTGAAACCCCTATATAATAACACTTCAGATAGAGTGAGGGCATACAATCACCTGTCTCCATTGTTCCAAACCAGAAGTGGGGTTAGGCAGTGCTGCCTGATTTCTCCATTCCTCTTTAATTTTGCCATCGATGACATCCTTGAGACAGCTCTGAAGGAAGTGCGTCATGGTGGTGTAGACCTGCTACCTGCAGAACGGTTATTCGACATTGAATATGAGGACGATATTGCCTTGCTGTGCGATAATATACAGGCTACTCAAATTGTACTTAATCAGTTGGTGATTAGTGTGATTTGCGCCATCGAGGTGAAAAGTCCTTTTACAAGAATAGCAGGAGCTTTTGCCTACGGTTGCCCTCGGTTTTGAGCCGTTGAAAGTACTAGGGGAGTTCTTGTATCTGAGTAGTTGTGTAGATGCTGGTGGATGTATAATGAAATTTTCAACCATATATCGAAAGCCAGAATGGCATACACCAATCTGGGCCACCTTTGGCGCTGTCATGACGTTAGTCTGACCGTAAAAGGTCAGGTTAGTAACGCTTCGATGAGCGCAGTTCTGCCCTACACCAGCGAAAACCTTGCCCATCCAAGCTGAGGATGTGCGACGACTCTGTGTTCAATCACCGTTGACGCTGTAGGATTGATTGTACCCGGTGAGTATACCATACAGGTAATTGAGGTATGAAAGCGTGTGTCTAGGCATGATGGAGACCGTCATTCAATAAGTGAAGTCATTTGGAAACAAAGGCTTCGGTGGCTTGGAAATATGTTATACATATCATCGCAACCGTTTCGATGCCGTTCACTGTTTGCTACCCTGGGAGTAGGTGGAATAAGCGGAGAGGTGGTCAGAGTATGACGTGGGATGAAGGAGAGTTGTGTCGGGTTAGCATCTTTCGGTGTATTATGACTCTCTGGATGGGGTCCGAGATATCACATAACTCAGTGGCTTGAGATGTTATCGGATACGACTCAGAATCGAAACTAGTAGGAGCCATGCTTGAGCCCTCTTTTATCTTTTGCTGCTGAAAAGTAGTGAATGTTTTGTTTTGAATGTATCTTGGTTGACTGCCTTTCTAATCATACCACTCTTACTGTGCTTTTCTCTTTTATATACACTTCCCTTAGCTTTATGTCTTCATAATGTAGCACATTTCTTGGAGCCCTCGTTGTACCATATTTGTGTTCGAATAATAATGGTAATAATAATAATAACGATGGTAATAGTGATAATAATGACTCTGCATCTTTTCAGTCTTCTAACAGGACTATCATCTGCGTACCCTAGATCTACCAAGGATTCTCCTGTGATAAGACCGATGGCAGTGAAACTAGGCGATGAGAGAGACCTCCATAAAACGTCTATGATAAAGTTGAATAAGGATGGAGAGAGTGAACCTCCTTGACGGGCACCACTCAACGTGTACAACGCACCTACATGATGACTAACCATAAGCTCTTACACACCTACAGGTGTTAGAGTACAGGGGCTTCTACAGATTGATGTATTTTACTCGGCAGCCCTTTCAGTGACAGACACAGCCATAAGACTTCTCGACCGACAGAATCGAATACTGCTTTCAGGTCGAGAGATACAGTCAGTAACAGGGGTCAGTACATGTGCTTGTGTTCCGGAGCCTGGAAAAGTGAGTGGCTGGTCGATACGCCCACGACCAGATCTGAAGCCTGCCTGATTTTCTCGTGTTCGCTGTTCCTGAGGCCCACTCGGAAGTGCAATGATTACATAACCTAAGATCCTAGACACTACGTTCGTCAGGTTGATTTCTCTGTAGTTATCACAAGAGGGCTTTTAGAAGACTTGAACAATCAGTGACTAAGACCGATGAGACGGGAAAATAGTTCAGTTAATTTGACCAGTAATTTCCTATCACTGTCTTTAAATACCTCTGATACTAGTCCATCAGGTCCTGCTGCTCTTCCTTGCTTCAGGTTGCCTAAAGCTTGACTTCTGTACGTGTCAGGGGTCTTATTTTGATATTTCCTATAGAATCCAACTAGATAGTGAGCAACCGACGGGTAATTAGACGACGATTGAACTGTTCCTTGAAGTGCTCCACCCATCTTTCCAGATGTCCCCCTTGCGAGAGGCCCATTCTTCCCCCGCTATAGTTTCACTAGCCATTGACCTCTTCACCCCGGTTCCCATAATAAGTCTAGATAACTGTCTGTCGTTACCTATTGTCACAGCCTTTTCCATCTCTTCAGCCTTCACTACCCAGTGTTCATCGTCATTACTTGGACTTCTTATCAGTCTACATTTGAGTTTCATTCGCTCCTCTTGTGTTCGGAGCATACAGGAATAGTGCCAGGTTTCTTATGGATGATTGACATTGTTCTGTACAGATAACTGTCATGGCAGTTTTTTTACTGAAGGCAGACTTAGTATTCTCATTGTCAAGCTGCACTCGCAATGGTCTTGTCCCCATAGTTTTTTTACGTTCATTAAGACGTAGACATACACGTACTTGAACCAAACACGAGCTTCAGAAGCAGCGGTAATCTTCCACTGACCCTCGTCCAAAGATAACTGATAGTAATGTGGTCTATCTGTGTCCATCGCTGAGTTGAAGTGGGTAAACGCCACATCAGATAAGGTCTGTCTTTATGTCTGGGGTTCGTGTCGACCAGAAATAAATGGTTATCTGAGCACAGTTGCAACAAGCGATCGCCGTTACCTGTTCATTCGACTGGGATTCCGAAAGTAATACCCACGTGCATTTCTATCTGACTTCGCATACCCACTTATACATTAAAATCAGCTACAACAACAACAACAACAACCATGTCTGAACATTTGGCTTTCAGAAAGAGACTGAACAGTTTTCGGCAAAACTCATCCATTACTTCTTCCAAACTGAAGTGATTAGGTGCGTAAAGAGATTACAAAGAGACAATAGTGACTTTCATTATTCTTCTTAGTCCTCATTGTGCCGTTCAATTATGTACGTAATGAACAGTACCAAATGAGAGTAATAAGTTAGACAAACAGATAAAAAAGATGTTCAACGTCAGACAAACTTACCTCTAAGCTATCACTTCCTTCAGCCTCACGATCAATAATATCAAAGACTTCTTCTTCTAGTTTTTCACCCTGTGTATATCCAGCGGCCCAATTATTTCCAGCACCACCTCCATGTTTAGATAGATAGACATTTTCTGGATTGTAAAGTCGAGCGTAGGGTGAGGATAGAATTGCATTTATTACACGTGGTTCTAAGTCCAGCAAAACAGCACGAGGGATGTAATGAGCATCATCTGCCTTTTTTACACAGAAAAAAGTGATGAAAATGCGATCATTGTGCAGATACTTTATATAATAGGTATGAAAATAAGTAGAGGGAATGGAAATGATTTCTTCCACGATAATTACCTAGTTACTTGTTAACTAACCAAACAGAACGAACACAATAGTTAACGTGTTTAGGATACGTTCTATAAGAGATGAGAATTCATTTATCATAAGACAGCTAGATGGATTCATTGGCACTGACCTGTCAAAGAAGTCTGTGAAATAAGTGCTGATGACAGTACCTATCTTGATAACCAAACGTCCAAGGGCAAGTGTCAAAGTTCAGAAACTTAAAAGAAATTATCGCCCTCATCTTAGACTACAAATATTCTCTGCTACCTCAAAATAACAAACGAGTCTGATAAAGAACTTGGAAAAAGCCAGTCATGATCATAGAGCAACGATAAGAACTACCTCTTCATTTGTCGATTTGCGTAAGGAAAGTTGGCTTTATGATTACGCTCTCAAAACTGTTGAACTCGTCATGAGCATTATTAGACAAAAATACTGAGAGAAGTATATGGAACCAGAAAACCAACGGAATATTTAATCAATAAGTAAGTATGATATGCTACTAGCGAAATGAATAGTGAATACAAACACTGACTGCATATACACACTATGAAAGTAAAGAGTAAAACTTCATGTAATTTCAAGAAAGGTTCAAATAGTATAACTGCTTGTATTATACCGTCGTTGATTGGACCCAAATGATTGGTCTCTATTGGAATCCAGTGGATTCCACTGCTAGCCACTATTCATCTTTACTATAAAAAATTCGAATTTCTGACACATTCTTCTGTTCTGTCATTGTTTATAACTTATAAAATAAAACAAAAAGTAATAAAAAATCCGGTAGATAAATGTGAAATTGGAACGCAAGAAGTGCATCTATCAGAGGATGATGGAGTACTGTTGAAAGTGCGGGGATCTGTAAATCAGGTTTTATGATAACTAACTTATGAAAATGAACGCAGCACCAAGATTACTGTGAAAATCTATTTTGTTGCATTAGATACTTTATTCACAAAGTTATGTACTGATCCTTTCAGAATATGATAAAAATTTCACGAAGACAGTTAATCCGATTTTTTCAGTACGCAACAGGACTGAATATCAGGAAGGTCACGTATAACAATAAAATAATTAAAACCATAAATTTTAGCACTTACTCTTTAACAGTCTTGAAGACTTCATGAGATTTTTTGGGCAGTTTGTCACTGCCAGCCTTGATCTTGGGTAGATACTCCGGATTTATAGAGTTACTTAATTAAGCTTGTACATGCACACCAGTAAGTTTAGTCAGTAGTCTTGTGCATCTCATCTGATTCCTTTCGGCTGGGATTTAGTGATTTAGTTAGTAGTTAGGCAACAAAACATTAAGTTTATTTTGTTTGAAAACGAATCGTTAAACACGCTTACTAAAAAAATGTAAATTACTGCCGTATACTATGTTAACCAAATCTAAAATGATGAATAGTTTAACAATAAATAGGTTAATACAGTGTGAGTAAAAGGTTGGATTTCCACACGTGGCAAGCAGAGGAGAATTCAGTAATCAAGAAATCTTTCGTGCATCAAGCAGTGAGCCAAATATATAGTGTGAGGGCTAATGATGCTACTCGGCTACCCAGACCTCAGAACGTGGAGAGGGAATCAAACCCGTGGCTCACTGGTTGCATTGGATACATTTTTACACGTATTCAGTGAACATGACATGCTTGTTTGTCGCCAGTTATCTGAACACTGTTTACATACTATAGGTCTAAGAAATTTTTCTTGAAATAAGGACTTCGACAGACAGTTATCGTTTGTAACTGCCAGAAAGATGTAGACATCAGAAACCAACTTACATCAAATTCAAAGGAATATCTTGTAGTGATAACATGTAATCAGTTTCCTTACTTTCAGATTCAAACTTATAACGTTTTAGAGACAACTGTGCAAAGACACGTTTAATATAAAAAGTTATTGCATCATCTAGAACTCTGACATTATCTCTCGATCACATGACAAAAGGAAGTTTACTTGGTGTCCTTATCAATTTAGTGATCAGTAACCTAGATCACAATTGATAATTCAACAGAAAAGTGTAAGGCAGTTGTAAAAGTTTGTAAATACTATCACCTGTAACGATGAATCACGTTCAAGTAACTGTCTGAATGTTGTGAGGGGAGTGATAGCAGAGAACTATCTTCGTGTAACCAAAGAGATTAGTAGGCCAATCAGCATCAACTTGTGTATCACAAAATGTGTTAGAATATGGGGTTCACCTTGTGATGCTATAGTACGGTACAGTTATATTTTGGACTTGTCAGATCTAAACGCACAGGCTATTCGATACATCTTCCTATAGGAGTAGCAGTGTCTCTACAATACCGACGACATTGCATACCTAATCCTGGAGTTACCAATAGGTATGTGGACAAAATCGACATTATTAATCGACAGAGGTTATTTTATGCACACAGTTTCAGAATACACAACAAATAAAATACGCTTCACATACTGAACTCTAACTAACCTTGGTTATTGGTGCCGTGGTTGACCAAGGGACAGATACATATTTTTCTGCACATTTGGGGGAGTTAAAAGGTAATTTTGCAAAACTATTGTTTCTGTAGGGATCAAACCATCTGGGTTGAAGGAAGAAACCGTGTGATATTTGTGTCAAGAGATTAGAGCTCTTTGCAATCTTGCTGTAACTTTCATATAAAGAGTGCAAGAATATTTTTACAGGATGTATTACCCCAGTGATTTTCTACTCCGCTATTACTGTTTTATTATTCTCACAATACCTCAGTGTCATTCTATGCGGGTCACAGCTCAGTACTTTACAACTAATATATTCCTGCTGGCGACAATAATAAGCTAGACGGAAATTGATATTTACTAGTTCTCAAACATGCAATCTATAACCAGTCGTAGTGGAAAATAAAGCTACTAAGGTCGGAATGCCTCAAGTACTCAAGATTCAAAATGATCGAATCTGAATCATTTGTGGAAATCAATACGTTGTTATTCCATCAAGTGGCATTTCATATCCGTTTGTCTAGAATACGGATGTTGGTATGATAAAACGTATGTAATGAAGCAAACAAACAACCTCGCTACCAAACACTAATTATTGGCTCACTCATTGTGGATCGAAATACAAATGTAAAAGATTCGATTCAACAGAATTTACCACGCCGTCAACAACCTGTGATTACCTAAGTGCAAGAACTTAGCTTTTGGGTTCCACTTCAAGCACTACAACTATATATCCTTATCGTCAAAATCTCAATTTAAAGTTGTTGATAACTAATTGTAGCACTTGAAATGTTATTCGGTCTTTTGGAAATTGCAATAAACTTAACAACGACTAAAAATTGAACACAATGCAGCGTAAATGGATATGCGGTGATTACTTGGTAGAAAAATACGTCTTTACGATCAGAATCACTAGTAGCGAATTCTTCAAGTGTGCCTTCAGGACTGATCCCATGCTCAGCGCAAAGCTGCTTCCAGAATTCCATTCCAACTGTAGTGTAGGTAATGAATAAAAAAGAAGTAAATGAACGGTTTGAGAGAAGAATGAGGTTTGTCTTTTGTGACACGTTGATTTAAGGCTTTCACCACAAGATCAGAAAGCACTGAAAACAAAGTAAAAATCAGCAACTTTGCTTCAATTTACAAGTTTTGAGAGTAGTTACCTATAGCATAAATTGCTAATGTGTGCATAAATACCTTTTATGTAGAAAATACCGAATATCAGTATAATTTCTGGAAACTTTCTGGATTCCTGTTATTAAAAGTGATAGTTCTTGTGAATATCAGTATCATCGTGTGGAAACTTATTCCCAACCTAAATAGGTAATTATAAAAAGGTGATTTTTAAATAAACACTTTTTTGGTGATGTTCATTTGGACTTCACAATGGTAAATGAAGACCAGCCGACGATCTTGGTAACTTTTAGAAAACAACAATTGTTTACGGTAATGTAAACAATGCATGAATTATTAAGCTGGAACACCGATTCACGTTTGTACATACTTAAAAATTACTATCGCCAATTTCTACGGATTTTTGTCCTTGCAAAAGCACGTTTACATGTACGAAGAGCAAGAGTGAACTATATGTGAAGGTTCTTACGTTTACACATGATTCGTATGAACATACTGGTACCTTTTGTAACCCTAGAAACCCAGTACTAAGTATAGAGACCAAGTTTTCCAAACAGCTCATCTTCAGGTAAAGGCAACAATTGACAGCAGAATTTATCCAGAGTAGGGCGATTTCTAAGTTTTAAATTAACTAAACTGATAGACTACATCTGTCCCAGGCACGGCAATTCCCAGCAGCGTGACATTTTTGAAAGAGTACTTTGGAGGTTGCAAAACTTAAAAATTACTTTATACAACAAGACTACGATGACGATTGAAATTAGTTCCCTGAATATAGTTTCTCTACAACATCTGAAGCATCAAGAATATGAAGGCATATATGGTTTTCAACATTTAATATTGTTCAAGCGAATATAAGAAACTGGTAGTTTTCGAACTCTTGTGTCCAGGTTTTAAGGCCAAGCTATTTTTGTTCGCCTTTACTGCTTCGGTGGGCAGGGAAGTACTTTCTGTTTTCCTACATCTAGCTTTTTGGGATATGTTTATCTGTAGGTTACTTCTCGTTGTAGTTTTTGGACTACGTAAAGAAGCTACAGAGCTTCTAGGAAGATCTATAGTCTTTGTGCAACTACTGTCCCAATGGGAGCCCAAAGTTGCAGGTGCTGATAGAAATTAGATGACGAGGAAACGAAAAGGTGCTCATCATGTGTTAGAAAAGGAAGGAAAGAGTACCCATTCTCAGTGAAACTAAGTATTAATTGAAATCAAGACTGAGGGAAGGGTAAGGTCATATGATGCAAGTGTCACGGTGGGGTTGGAGACTTCCTGCATAGGTTAGTTGTAAGCCATGTGCGCCAATGTGTTTATCTAACAATGTCTGAAATGAATCCAATGTGGAGGCCATTGGTATCTATCATGGTAAGGCGTTCCGTAGGGCACATACCCTTAGTGAAAAAAAGTTGGCTCTAAACTTGATGTTAGCCCTTTGGCATACTACTTTCACTGGGATTCTGCGTGACTGTCTATTCTGGGTTGGTAGGAATTTTGTAAGGATGGCTCACCCAATGGGTAATCGTACACACTGTCGTTAGGTCACTTCACTTACTATGATAGTTAAAGGTAAATAAGTTGTCAGAGTTCCTCTGAATCAACAGATGCACGCAAAACGCATCACTGCAGGCTCCGAGCACAGTGAGGAGCGTATGCAGCTTGAATGTAGGCTGAATACTTTTTATATAATGACCGCGAGTAGTGATGGGAAGTGAAGGTTAGAGAGACGCAAAAGGCAGCGGCGATAGCATTAGACGGGTATTTAGACTATTCAAGAATACTTGAAAAAAGGTGAATGGTCTGTAATTCACTAGCAGAGGAAACGACTAGAACGATGTGTGGAACACTCCGGGGGACAGTCCAACTGGGTTCTAGTTACTATTCCATTGCCAGCTATCCGGTCGGATTCTGAATGGAACATAGAGATAGCACCCCTAACACTTCACAAGTTTATACGATAGTCATTAAATGAACATTTAACTAGTGTGTGTGAGTCAGATATGACCTCCTCTGAATGGTTCCAATCATTGATTGTCTCGTTTGTAAAGAAAGGTGAGAAATCTTCCTGTGATGACCACATGGAAATCGATCCGACGAACGTAGTGTCTAGGATCTAGGTTCGATGATCATTACATGTGTAAGTGGAGCTAGGAAACACCAAGTCCGAGAAAAACCAGGCAGGCTTTAGACCTGATCGTGGGTGTATCGACCAGCCACACACCACCAAGTTTCACAACACAGGCAAACTTATAGACGCATGATACTGACTGCATTTCTCGACCTGAAGGCGGCATTCGACGCTTCTAGGGTCAAGTGGTCCTATGGCAATGACTCTCACTGAAAAGGCTACTGAGTAAGTTCGCCACTCTGTTGAAGGCTGTGTACTTAAACAGCCGTGAGTGCGTTGGTCTATGGTGAGTTGTGTACGTCGATTGGAATCCGTCGAGGATGTTCACCCTCTCCATCCTTAGTTGAATTTATCTGAGACGTACTTATGAAGGTCTCTCTCGTCGTTTGACTTCACAGGGATTAATCTTATCATAGGAGAATCCTTGTTAAATCTAGAGCACACAGATGATACAGTTCAGTTAGGTGAGGGCGCTGATAAGACGCAGTCTTTTGGACGTTTGGATAGATATATGAGAAGGTTTTGGATGTATTTCTTGCCACCCAAACGCAAACTATTTCCTCGAAACTGGTCTTCAGTGCAACCCTGTCTAACAATAGGGAGTGAAATGGTTGAGCCCATTGACTACTTCACTTACCTGGGAAGTCAGATCAGGTCAGGTGGGCCAGTGGTCGACGAAATCTTTCCATGGATACGAAAAGCTCAACTGACTTTCTTCAACTTACGTCATTTATGACACCGCCGTGATACCTGATTTTCCATTAAGGATCGAGTGTACCGCTCTGCAGTTCTCTCCGTTCTGCTGTATGGTTGTGAAACATGACCATTAAAGATATAAAATATGAGAAGGCTTCATCTGTTTCACCCCTATTAGCCTCGTAGTTTAGGCCGTGTGTTACTATGTCAACATCCCAGTAATGCAGAAGTTAGATGAGGAGTCTTAGGGAGAAGAGGAAGTTCAGTTGATAAGGTTGTGAACCTTCATCGACTGAGGTGGTTGGGATATGTGTTACACATGCTCAGTTACCCTCCGCCTCTTTGCACAATGTCAGCTGGTGTAGGTTTAGGCTGAAAAAAGTTTAGAGGTGATAAGACTAAAATAAGGCATTAGTGCATGAAGTCCTGGACTGTTGGTGTGAGCAGTGTAGAGTTGAAGACTTTCCAGTTGGGGGTCGTGCGACAACAGAAGCCAGCAGTCGGAGATTCGAGGTGACATAGCTTATTACCGATATCAATGACGCAGATGTATGCAATTACTCCCTTCATTTTAGTGGTTATACTTAATGAAGTGTATTCCTTTTTATTCCTCCTTCCACTCTTTTACCTGCAGCTGTGGCTCAATAGTTCAGGAAGTCAACTTTCAACAAGTGGGTCACGGGCTCGAACCCATCTTCGCCTACCGGGGTTTGGGGAGCCAAGTAGTATGATTAGCTATCTCGCAATAGGTGTGGCTTATTGCTTACTACACGAATGTGCACAGGGTTGCTGACTGGATTTCGATTTTTTCTTCCCCTTACCACTTTTTACTGTTTTTAACCGATTCTCCTTTGTTCTTTTGTTTTTCATCTTTGTGCTTTCTCGTTTGATGTGCTGATATGTGTGGCAACCTGGGATACTAGGCAGAAATGCCATGCCTTTTGTTGACGTTTGATGATTGATAGGGTTCATTTTAAGACCTACCATGCCAACCCTACGACATTTGTTACCCATCCTTACACTTGAAAAAGTTTATAGTGCCACTCAAACAGTGGACGGGAACCAGAGTTAAGGACTTTCAGATGTGGTTTGAAGAATGTTATAAAAACCATTAAGAAGAGTTCAAGGTAAGAGTTCCAAACAGTATCCCAAAAGTGCAACAGAGTTCATTTTCGCAATTATTTCTTCATAGTTCATATTGATGTATAATTTAACAAAATTGAGGTTTAAATTTCTATCTTCGTAATAGTATGGTTTTCTAGAGTTTAGTTTATTGTATCACATTCAGGAGCTAAAAGATACATCACTTTGCACTTTCCAGGTTAAAGCACTGACTACTTCTTGCTGTTCAAAATTCCAGCAATGTAAGGTCATCTTGGGGCTAATTTGATTCATTACTCTCTTTTATTACCCGCCGTACCCGCATGCTATCTGTTGATGGTAAGATGTAGAAGGAGACTTGTAGACAAATTATTTATGAAAAGCAGAAACAGAAGTGGACTAAAGACACCCCACAGACACACTAGATGTGAAAACATTCCATTGACACCAGGTCTTCTCGGCCTTGGTACAGAATTTCATCCTCCAAGAGAGCACGAAACCAATAGGTCAGTAATTCGTTGACACACCCCTCCCCTAAAGTTTCTTAAGTAGTGTCATAAAGAACAGTAAAAAGCTGTCACGTCAATTAAGATGGTGTGAACTACCTGTTTAGTCTCAGTTAGTCATCCAATCATTCCTAGTGTTCATTAAACTGGTGGCACAAGATCTTTTATTCTGAAGCCAAGGTGGTTGAACAGAATAGTGCCATTACTATTATTATGAAGGAGTTTCTAAACGGTGTCGGCTACCTGGATTTCCCGTACCTTAGATAGCATTAAAAATAGATTAGGACGTCTGCATCTAGTTGCGTCTGTTATGCCATTTGTTTTGAATATTGGTGATAGGATAGCTCGGTTTTACTCTTTCAATATTTAGTTCCACTCTACTGAGGTTGTGAACAACTCGCAAAAGGGTAGGCTTAGTATTTCAGCATTACTAGTTCTCACTCATCATAGGCTGGAAATTCTTCCGGCTTGAACTTAAGGTACCTTTTCAAAAACCTAACTTGTTGGGATTTCTACATTATACAATTTTTCAGAGCAATCATCAAGTGGTGGAACGTTTATAGCTGGCACGTTTAAGGATAGTAGGCTGAGTAGCTTGTGCTAATATTGGGAGTATAAATTTTTGTGAAGGTCCGGGTTTTTCTTAAAAGCATTCACCGAAGGAACCCTACCACAAGTTTCGGTTATAAGTTCCAATCGTTGAACACACTGAGAGAATCTGAGTTTCACTTGTAGTAAAGCACCTGAGAACGCCAATGTAGTTTAGGGTGCTTCTCGTTACAATTTAGTTGTGGGTCGAATTTCAAGCTCAACTATTTCGGCACTTCTCCAGGGTTCAGCGTCACCTTGCGTTCATACACATTAATTTAGTTTCAGTTTTCAGTTATAAGGATAGTAGGTCAGTTGGCCTGTGTTAATCCTTGCAGAAGATATCTCTGTGGAGATCTAGTTTCTCCTTGGACGCGTTGACAGGTGCTGATACTACTTGCTGAGTTAAGGAGTTCCAGTCGTTGACAACAAGATGGGAGAAACACAGATTCACGCTAAGTTGATTCGATCGCGGTTTCAGAATTTTCTTGTGAGGCCCTCAGAGATAGTCAGTTCTAGCAAGGGAGAAAAGATAGGACATATCAGTAGCGAAGTCATTATTAAGAATACGAAATGTCAGTATGAGATAACCCCGTCTTCTACGGTAAGACAGTGGGAATAAGTTTAGCTGATCTAGTCGTTCCTCATAGGACAGATTCGTAAGGCCTGCCGCAAGCTTACTAGCTACCCTTAGAACACGCTCGAGTGCGTCAGCATCCTTTTTTAGGCATGGGCTGGCCACCTGAATGCAGTATTCCAAGTGAGGTCTAACGTAAGTAGAGTAGAGTATTCTAAACATGTCCTCATCAAAACATTTGAAGGCTCTGAGGAAGAACCATAATATACGGAAGCCCTTTGCTGCAGCTGAAATTACAGCTTGCAAAGGTTTTCAAATCATGACTAATGATGACACCCAAGTCTTTTAGTTCAAGGACTGGAAGTAGTGGTGTACCATCAACGGAATAGTGGAAACAATTGTTAAGACCAATGTGCATTATTTCACTCTTGTTAGAATTGATTTCCAGGCACCAACGTTTGGACCGACCCACTAGTTCATCTAAATTCGCCTGAATTGCATACCTATCTGCATCACTGCGTATGACTCTCCAAATCTTTACATCATCAGCAAATAACAGTACCGAAGAGTTGAGCATATTTGGCAATTCGTTGATATATAACAAGAAAAGTAGTGGACCTAGGATTGTTCCTTGAGGAACTCCACTCATCACAGGTTTCCACCCGGATAGGGTCCCATTTACCCTTACTCTTTGCCTTCTATCGTATAAAAAGTCCCTAATCCAAGCTTGCAATGAAGCACTAAACCCGAAGGAGGAGAGCTTTCCGAGTAATTTCACATGCGACACTCTGTCGAATGCCTTACTGAAGTCTATAAACACGGCATCTATTGGCAGCTTGCAATCACAGGCTGCAACCTATTCCTCTCTTGCGATAAGGAGGTTAGTTAGACAGGAGTGCCCAGTACGAAAACCATGTTGCTGTGGTGCCAAAAGATTGGTTGATTCTACATGTTTAAGTACCCTGTCATGAATTATTTTTTCTAAAATCTTAACAACTATGCTAGTTAGACCCACAAGGCGATAGTTAGACACCAAATGGTGACTACCGATCTTAAAAACTGGGCTGATTATGGCATCTTTCCAGTCTCTAGGGAGGCAAATCTGAGTTAGGGACATATTGAAAAGATCCGTGACTGGCTCAGCAATGATGTCTGCGAACGAAGATAGAAGTCTGGGATGTAACTCATCGGGACCTGGGGATTTTCCAGATTCAAGGTTAGTGAGCAACTGTAAAACTTTTTCCTTTGTTGTGAACACTGTATCTATTAGTGTAACAGTGCTGACACCACTACTTAGCACTTCATCGTCATGATCTACAGAGAAGACTTCACTAAAGTAACCAGATAGACATTCAGCTTAGGACAGATTAGATTCCGTCAGACTATCAGACTTCTCATCCGTCGCCAGAGGGAATTCCACCTTTTTTTTAGTCCTCCTTCTGACGAATGCGAACAGTCTTTTAGGACAATTTTGGCAATCCCTCACAAGCTGCTTCTCGTAGGACATTCGAGACCGTGTAATCAAAGTCTTGCAGAGATTACGGACTTTACAGTACTCAGTCTTAAATGTTTCCAGTCTAGTTTCTAGAAACAAGTCCCATAAACGTTTCCTCCGCCTTAACAGTAGCTTAATGTCGTTATTAAATCACAGAGGGCGATGTGAGGGTCGTCGTGGAGTCAAACATGGAACGAATGGCGTCGTTACATCTTCAAATAGAGTTCTAAACCTATTCCATGCATTCTCAATTGATGAGTCCTTGTCGATGGTCCAATCCTTACTGATTGCGCAATCCCTTATACTTGAAATGTCTGCACGCCATACATTAGGTCTAGGGGAGGCAGTGTCATAATCAAACTCGTCCGAAAACCAAAAGTTAGTACTACATGGTAGCTGTTAGCTAATGGAGGGAAGTGTGGTAGATCCAGAATGTCTTCACATTGATGGGTTAAAACTAAGTCTAATAACGATGGCTTGTGTTCAAAATCGTGACGTGTTGCACATGTTACGTTTTGAACTAAAGCAGATTCTAAGACCGTCAAAAGTAAGTCATTTTCGAAGGAACCACTTGGTGGTGAGACTGTTAGCTCCGTCCAGTTCGTGTGGAGCATTTAGATCCCCAACTATAGGGTATGTTACTTCTACTTCAGTTACGTATATGGGCAAGCACGAAGTCATTTGCAAGGCAGGATGGACTACGGTAAATGACCCGATAGTACAGAAACTATGCTTTGACTTCAGCTCGCAACTGGCCACTTAACAGGTCCCGCATTCATGTGCTTCAGAAGTGACTAATCGTACGTGGACGTCATCCCGAACATGTAGTAGTGTGCCGCCATCTTTGCGACCCACAACCCTATCCGTCCTTACACAGTAGTACCCTGCGAGGAGTGGCATAAAATCTAGATCCTTGATTAACCAGGTTTCAGTAAGGGCTACTACGTCAGGACCTAGTTCGCAGATCAGAGTCCCAAGGTCTGTCATTTTGTTTCTAATACTGCGAACGTTAGTGTAGATAACCTTCACTGTGTTGGACGAGTTCTATGACCCACTCCACCTCACAACCCGAAACCCACTATTTTAAGATCATTTTCTCCACTAGCTTGTCGAGCCTTAAGTCCGGCAACAGCTTCTCTTCTTTTTATGCGGTCCTAGAGGGGCCATTCAGGTCGAATGCGGATATCCAAACTTCGTAGTTTGGATGAGTTACTCAAGAGTACATCTACTTCATCCTTGTTGCCCAAAACAACCTTTAAAATTCTCTTCTCAGCAGGTTTTTCGTCTGTTTTCCTGCCTATCCTAACTACTTTAGAGATGTGTACCCCTTTAGACCTTTCAGGTAAAATACGTCTGATGGCCGATTCGAGTAGTTGCAGGTCATGGCCGTGGTGTATTGAAGCATCTTTGTCCGATGACTCAACATTACTCGTAGTAAAGCACCTGAGAACGCCAATGTAGTTTAGGGTGCTTCTCGTTACAGTTTAGTTGTGAGTCGAATTTCAAGCTCAACTATTTCGGCACTTCCCCAGGGTTCAGCGTCACCTTACGTTCACATTAGTTTAGCACTGACTACACATCCAATTTAACCTATGGACTTTCAAGATTTACTTAGCAATCGAAAAGCTTTAAAAAATGGGAAATATGGAGGAAAAATTTCAACTGGACATACTTTGATTCCCACATTGTCCCAATTGCAAGGTTATAATATCCCGCGGCATCAGTGTTACCATAAGCTATCCACAAAACGAATTTGGCTGGCTTCTGTTCCCAATCGACCTTGAGCGACAGAAGTGAAGCGGGTTCCACATATTTAATCGTGTTCAGGTAGTTGCTGTATGCAATTGGGTATAGTGTACCTAATATACTTCAGTAAATGGAGCGTTTTGTGATTTAAGAGGTTTAAATTACCACAAACTACCTATTGGAGGCGAGTGGTTGTTTTATTATTTTTTTAGGCGAGTTTGTAAACGGTAATTTGAATTTGTGTCCAAAGCGCTAGCAACCATGCGTCAAGATAGGTAACAATTACTCTGATGCCGTAGGTTTCTAACTTTCACCGGGCACCAGTGGGTTTTATTACATTATTTGTAGGGTGTTTAGGGAGCTACGGGTTGCTGGAACGGTTAAGTGACTGTCGTGACTCCTGTCTGTGTAGGTACCTGGAAGAGAATAGTAAGGTAGTGGCAAAAAATGAAAAGAATGAGGAAAATGGGGGAAGAAAAATAAGGAGACGAAAGAAAGAAAAAGGAGGAGTGAAGGAGAGGAAAAGAAAAGAGAGAAAAGTATATGGGAATTCCCCGGATGGTGGAAATAGGCAGCGTGGGTTTAGTTCCTACTGAAGAAGTAGTAGGTAATGTAGGTGTATTAAGGAGCGAGATCGTGAGCGGTAGGTAGGTAGGCCATAATGAGGTCACCCCTCTTCCTGCGATAGCCCAAGGCAAATAGGTTTAGGTGTTTAAGTCTTTCAGGATATGCCTTCCCCCTCAGACTCACAACTGATTTTTGTTGCGGTTCTTTGTATTTCTTTCCAAGGAGATTAGGGTCTCTCTTGAGTTTTGGGGGCGCCACCGTATTGAAGACCTCTAGATGCTGCCACACATGGGATTTTAAAACGGTGAGGAAGAGTTCGGGGTGATGATGCCAAGTTATCTACGCAGAAAGTGTAGAATGGCGTTCGCTCTCTTTGTCATATCCGTGTAGTTGGAGCTAGTATTCAAGGTGTCGGAGAAGTTGAGCCACAAATCCTTCTCCATGGACACTCTGATGACAGCGCGGTTGCTCAACATGTACTGGAAGTCGGTCGTATTTGCCTCATATTTACTGATGTGCATTACCTTGCACTTTTCCAGGTTGAAGCTCAGGCCATTTTCCGACGACCAGAGTTGGATTTGCTTCAAGTCCTTTGTGGTGGCTGTGCAGTCAGCTTTGTTTATCACCTTCCAAATTTTAATGTCGTTAGCGAAGAGCAGGATGGGTGAGGATATTTTGTCGTTGATCGTTGACAAACAGGAGGAACAGAAGTGGTCCTAGGACTGCACCTTGGGATACTCCTGACGTCGACGGCCTCCACCTCGACCCTATTCTGTTTACTTTGGTATAGAACTGCCACCCTTCCAGGTACTTCTTGGACCAAGAGAGTAGGGGTTCACTTATTCCAGCTGACATGATCTTGTGAAGCAGGACTGTGGTTGGGACACTGTCAAATAAATAAATAAATAAATTTTTATTCTCACATTAGTAATTTGACATGAGAAAAGCCAGTTTGCAGGCATCATGATGTTGGTATATGTCGAAAAGTCTGCAAGATTTTACAAGTCCTGAATAATACAGAGGGGAGGTCGTTTGACTGCACCAAAAACATTAGATCGCGGTTACAGGACCAAGAAAATACCACTCTCAGCATATGCAGTGCGTCAAAGTGAAGATGATAAAAATTTTTGTTCCCATAGAGTGGACTTAACATGACAGACACCAGTTCACAAGCACCGTAAAAATGATGATTTTGAAAGTATACAGAATAGTGCCAGGACTTATATAACTCACAAAGCAAGTTACTGATGTGCATAAACTTATTAAAACTTGCTGCAAATCAAGAGACGGGCATGGATTTCCATCTGTAATTACACAGATAGGTTCCACCATCAACGACAAAAGCTTGCAATGTTCGAAGTTTGCGTTACAACCAGACGACGTTGTCAGTCCATTCGCATAATTTCTTATTTAGTAATATAAATATCCATTCGCTAGAAAGTTCTTCAGGTCTTAGCTCTGCTGACCACAAAGGGCCTATTTATACTATCTGGAGTATTAGTAAGTATCCACAGTTACATAACCAAGATGAGTGTTTAAATCGATGCATTTCCAGTTCACCATGTGATGTTTAAAGGTAGTATACATTAGTTCCACTGGAAATAGTTCTGGTAGTAGATGGAAGTAGACGTTAAAACGGTTAATAGTCCAAACGGCAGCAGTTATATATGGACTTCGGGCATCGTTCGTATAAGCGTAAGCAACATCATTCGAGAAGTGCATTTGACGCATGGTAACTCTTACCTGAAAAGATCACTTGATACGGAGTTCCAGATAAAATGTAATGTGGAATTACTGTAGGTAAGTCATTCCGAGCGAATAGGTATATTGGCCCCTCGTTTGATCATTTGTTCACAATATTTGTGCCACTATGACTGTTGGGAAACTTTGGACGGTTCGTCTCGAGAAGAATCCAGACCAGCTGATGAGTTGATTGTGAAGATGTTCCAGAGGCTGAGAAAGATTGGAAGCAGTCCAATAATTCATGGAGTGAAACCGCAGGTATTATTTCCACTTAGTAGGTCTGTCGAGATTGAAATTCAGCACTGAATGTCGTCATCGCCCAAACTGACCGAAATGGGGAAAAAATAGGGAAAAATGAGGAAAATGCGGGTGGATCTAATGGTGAAAAAATGGGAAACAAATGGGGAAATGCAACGAAATATCCCCATTTTAGTTATGACAATCCGTAGATCCTGATAGATCACTGATTAAAGCAAGAAACAGTATCAGACCCAGAATAGAAGCTTTGAGGTACACTACTCAGCATTGGGAACCAAACACATAAAGAGGAGACAACTATGAGTACAACCTAGTATAAAGAAAACCTCTGAGCCGAGGGATTAGTTTTCCGAGTACACATTTATAAGCTGAAGCTACTTACTCAAGATATCGTGGTTTGCCCTATCAAAGGCCTTGGAAAAGTCAAGTAAACTAATGTGAATGGGCGTTTTCTGCTCAACAGGGAGAGTCCAGCTATTCAAAGTTACATGACGTTCCGGGCAGAAAACTATGTTGGCGGCAGTTTAAGATTGAATTCTTGAAGAAGTTATCAGGCACTAACTCTTTTATTATTCCATGGTCTTCACGACTGAAGATATCAGGGAGATTTGTCAGTAGTTAGAGGGAGATAGTTCGTTTCCACTTTTATACATTGGGACGACGGCCAACCGTTTCCAATCACAGGATAACCTGCCTTCAGGAAACGAGCATCAGAAGGGGTTTGCCGGTGGGGGACTCAGAACATCTTCACAGTTTTGTGCGAATCCCATCACCTCCTGAAGACTTATTCGGGCTTAATTCCCCTAAGATTACCTTAATAGTAGGAAATTCGCTGCTCATTACAACACACCAGGAGAAACCAATGAGCATGCACATATGTTCAGCACAAATTTATTCGAAGATGCAGTTTCTACACAACTTCCTTCCGAACAGTTTCCAGTGTAGAATTTCATTGACTTCACCCACCTGCCTCCATTTCATCAGACGTACATCAGCAGTGAGCCATCTCCTAGTAAGTATAACCTCATGGATTAATCTGAAGAAGAATGAAAGAAAGCATATTTCAAATTCGCTTTCCAATACCCACCTTTTTTAGCAGCTTGCCAGAAGCAATTGATTTTTTTTGTGCCAGCCTTTACGTCTTGCAGGACACTTCCAGGTCTTCGATGCAGCACGTCTCCCTGCTCACCTGCCAGAGCAGTTTTCGCCTGTTTTGCACGAAGCAGCCTACTTGAAAGCAGAAAAATATCCACTGCCATACAGACCAAAAACGGAAGGTTGTTTTCAGGGAGCAGTTGGATGGAAAATAACCGGAACAATTTACGACTTATCTTAAAGTGGCCCGGTGTCATCCTCAGCCGACAGTAAAAACAGCCTTAAAGACAGTAACTGACAGTCAGAAAGAGTCGCTGAATGTAAGTGGTTTCTTCTTAACTGACAAATGCACGTAGACGCATTCCAGCAGGCTCACAGCACAAAGAGGAGCGAGAGAAATCCAAACAGTCAGCGCTACGACTACGAACAGTGGTACCCAGTGAAGGTGAACGAGATGTAGAGGGCAGCAATAAGTAAACAGTTGCCAAAAACGCACAGAAACGACAACATTTAGTCGGGCTATTGGAAAAGGAGGGGTCTGGGATTAACTTGCGGATGAGATGACTGCAGAGATGGGTGGAACGCCATGAAGGAACAGTTTAACTGGCTTCCGGTTACTATTCCGTTGGCCACTATCCAGTTAGGTTGGGGATGGAACGTGGAGATAAGGCCCCTGACTCTTGCAGAAGCTTAAAAGGCTGTAGGTAACTTAAAACGAGGTCGAGAAGCAGAGTCAGACGGGTCGGCACCATAATTATCCCAGAACAGTATTTCAGGATTACCGGTTAAATTAACCAGTGTTAACTTGCACACAGAAATCAGACATGAGTCCTTTCGACTATATTTAACCAATGAATGTCAAGAAAGGAGTGGAATCCCGTTTATAACCACGGAGGGACAACTCTGATGAATATGGGGTCGAAGATTCTAGGTTGTCATCAGGCATGCGTGGGGCTTCTGGAAAGCGAGCCCATGAAAACTAAGCAGGTCTCAGTTTCGGCCACGGGAGTATAGAGCAGATATTCATACTGTGCCAAGTTTTGGTACTCAGGTACACGTTAACGCCCGAGACTGGCTGGTATTTGCACGAATATTTATGCATTTCTAGTGACGCATCCAAAAACTTGTCTCCGTTCGGTATAAGTTGCTTCAATGCTTATGGGCATTTTATGTGGAACTATCCGCGGGCTCAAAAAATATTGACTGCGCATGACAAAAACCTATGGCACCACTGAACCAAATAAGGTGTCTTAATACGGGTAATTTCCGGCTAAATATTCCTCATCAAGGGTCTATGGACTAACATCACTTTTAAATAAAAATAAAATGTCTTCTTGTCGTGAAAATTAGAGCCACTGCAAATAACAACATGTGTGACACATCTGTGCATACAAATGAGAAGACTTTAAAGGCCAGCCTAGTAACCGATTTTCAGAAAATACCAAAGTGTGATTAGTCATTTAAGTTATGGCCAGGGTGGCCTTTGAAACCACTGCAAGTGCCTTGGCTTGAAATCAAAACCAGACCTAAACAGTACTGAGGTGACAGCCTTCCTTTTTATATGAATAAACAATTTTGCTGCGTATATCCAATATTCAATACATTTCACCGAGCTATTCTACACCAGCTGGCTTTTCGCTAGCTCTTGAGTCTTGAGGAATGGTTCCGGGTCTTTGTTGGATCTTGACAACTAACATTGATAGTGTAAGCGTAGAAAACTGATAGCTTTGATCTTTCGTGTCCAGTTCTTGGTTCGGGTTATTTGGTTTTCTCGTTTAGGGATTGTCCTGGTGAGAACTTGACAGACACAAAGACCAATCACTAATTATTCGAACTCGTTGAATACCTACTAACACGAGACCAAAAAGAACACAATAGCGTAGTCGGATGGAATAGTATACCTGGGTGGTTGTACCAAGATGCCGGTGCATCCGAACCAGCTGGCTAGAGAGTCGAATACGAGCAGTGCAACGTAACACGACAGCGTGCCAAATGGCGAGGATGCTTGACCGGGTGCTTTCAGCTTAGCGAGTCCAGTTAAGCTATCATGGTCAGCATTAATGTTGAGTGTCGTCGAACCCTAGGCTACTGATTTTGGGGAAGTGTGTGACGCCACAAGATAAATGTGACCGGTAATAACAAAGAGGATAGGTGCGTCTTACTGCACATGCTAGGGTTTGGGAATACAAGGGAAATACAGGTATGGAAGGGCGTATTATTGATTGCTACTAACAAATGTTCGTGGTAAGCCATTTGTACCCACATACTCGTCCAAGACAGGTGTTCATCAGCCTGAAATCAGTGTGGAGATCTGCACTCAGCATGCGGAACAAGATCAGGATTTTCAACACCAACGTCAAGTCAGTGCTCTTGTATGGCTCAGAGACTTGGCGCGTCACGAAAGGGATTTCCAATAAACTACAGACATTCATCAACAACTGCTTACGCTCGCTACTGAAGATCAGATGGCCAGAAAGAATAAGCAACAAGGAGCTCTGAGAACGAACCAGTCAAGAACCTATCACGCAACAAATATGCAGGAAGAAGTGGAGATGGATTGGCCATGCACTGAGAAGGCCAACTGAGGACATCACGCGTCAGGCCCTCGAGTGGAATCCCCATGAGAAGCGACGAGTTGGACGTCCGAGGGTGACATGGAGGAGGTCGTGCGAGGAAGAAATGAGAGCTTCTGGGCTGTCGTGGGACCAGGTTCAAAAGATCTCAGAGAACAGAGGTCACTGGAGGCGTGCTATTGAAGCCCTATGTTCCACTAGGAACCCAAGGGAATAATAAAAAAATAATAAAAATAATACTCGTCCAACAGTTGGTAAACCCTGGGATGTCCTTCCTGCAGATGTGATCCAGACTACTTCATCTGAATCCTTTAAACACTTAATAGGTACTTACTTGACATGTGGCTAGGATCTGCCCAGAACTAACTGAACTGTCACATTTAAAACTCCAATTTTTCCTCTTTCTTTTCTTGTGCACAAGGTAACAACAGCAAGATGTAGTGGTTCAAGCTAGTTAAGCGATGGCTTCATCTATTCGGTGGACGACCATGTGAAAGCAATAATATTGGATTTTAAAAGTCTGCTCAATGACCTTGGCAGCGCAGCCTTTCAAGGGTGTCATACATGTGGCTGGTTGTTGTCATGTTGTTTATCATAGGTCATTGTCACTATTTATATAGCTTTAACTTTCAAAAGTTGGTTTATGTCGTATATTTTCGTACTGAGCCTTTTTTGGGGACCGGGAAACCCCCTGTCAACCGGTTTATCTCCGATCTTTCGAGTCCTTTTGTGCTAACTGAAGGCATTTGTGAGATATCTTACCATTGCTTTGGGGAGAGAAGAGCATACATTTTGTAGCGCAGAAGGCAATGACCTAAAGGGACGGGCTATGCTCAGTCAACATTTTTACAGAGAAACGCCCAGTCAACATTTCCGTCAGATCAGACAGGGCAACATCGGGCCCAACAGTGGGTCATAAAACTGATAAAGGGCCAGATCTCTCACATATGGGGCTAAATGTTTTGTCCACGGGTGAAACGAGTGGAACGTACCGAAAAATGGTAATAAACACCGGGAAAAACTCCGAAAAATATTTTGAGACACTTCGTTTTTATCCTAGTTTTCAGCGTAGTTTTGCTTTACATACCCTCTTTAAGCCCCGCAGAGATACTGAGTGGGTAGCAGAGAATAGTCACTTTTTCAGTAACTTGAACGTTACTGGGTATTTTTCAAAAGATGTAGCGGTCATAATTGATTAGGGCTTTTTCCATATTAAAGTTTGTATAATTAACATTCTAGTCCAGTTGCATCATGATTCTATTGTCCAGTTAAACTACCAAGGTCGGCACCAATGTTGAATCTCGTCAAACCCTAGGCCATTAATTTTGGAGAAATGTGTGACGCGACACCTGCAGTTCCAACATCCAACATGAATAGTGCGAGTAGTTTTTGAGCTGTCACTGTGACGGAAAATTGATCTGAAAATCCCCCCTGACCACCCTATTTCATAGTATTGACATTTGTTTCAATGTTTTCACCCTCGTTATGGATGGCGTACCTTTGACCCTAGCCGGTGTAATGTTATTTGGTTGTTTGACTGTCTTCCCTGACTCTACCCCGTATTTGCCTTTGTATGATTGAGACTTATCGTAAATGTTTCAGTTTCCCATTGTGTGATGCCGGACTGTTGACAGCGTGGCGTTGTTTTACTACGCCCGACATGTTTTGCTTTGGTTCAACTTACGGTTTTGCTGTGATTTGACTGTCTACTGGAAACGTTTATCTGTTGATTTGATTCTGAAAGACAGAGCTTTGATCCCTTTTGTCAGGAATATTCCTATTGACTGACAGGTACTTAACAGTCGTATTTGTTTAACCAGTTTTTGGCGTATAGTACGTATTTGCGCCCGAGAACGTTTGGACTGTATAGTTACCCAGCGGCACTGTTGAGGTATTTTTGTAATTTCGATACAACTTGTTGTTGCTTTGATAGTGCCACAGATATTGTAACGAACCTGCCACTGATTTACTACACACCGTGTTTTGATATTTGATCCGTCCTTTGACTATGCGTCACTCGCAGAAGTTCGAAAGCTATACGGTAGAACGCAGGAACTAGTCAGATTCGTGTTACTTGGCACCGTCTAGTTATTTCCCTCATTCAGGCCAAGATTATCGGATTTTGGCTGTTACATAGATTACCTCGTCTTCCTGGATAGCTAAATGTAAACAAGTTAAGTTGTCTAAGGCGTTGAGCATATGTTTTCCCCGTTAGTCTTTAGGATTTGTCCTGGTGCGAACTTGACAGACGCAAAGACAAATCACTAATTATTCGAACTTGTTATATACCCACGAATACGAGACCAAGGAAGAACACGATAGCGTAGTCGGATGGAATAGTATATTTGGATGGTTATGCCAAAATACCGATGCGTTCCAACTAACTGGCTAGAGTCGAATACGAGCAATGCAACGTAACACGACAGCGTGCCAAATGGCGAGGATGCTTGACCGGGTGCCTTCAGCTTAGCGAGTCCAGTTAAACTATCAAGGTCAGCGTCAATGTCGAAAGTCGTCAAACCCTAGGCTATTGATTTTGGGGAAGTGTATGACGCTACAGATCACTCCCCCCCTAGTGGGTTCGTGAGGACCCTAAGACGATACCAGCCGGAAGTAAAAACCCAGTGGTTTCTCCACTGGTAAAACTCTTCCGATGGGCTCACTGCGTGAGGTGGCCCCTGGTTGTCTGAACTTATTCTAGGGTGTCGTGGTGATTAAATAAATAAAATACAATAAATGAAATTGTTCCTTTCGACGTTCCGTCCAGTGCTCGTTGCACCTGGAATATAAATAAAAGTCTTTAATACCACGAAAACATTTCGTAAAAATGGGAATTATTTATATATAAACATGTCGAAAAATAAAAATTTACGCTTATCTTCACCGTTTTTTTTAAAAAAAGTTTCATTACATGGTGAATAAAAATTGATATAAAAAAGGCAAAGTGTACGAGGGTTTGTATTGAGGTATCGGGTAGCAGTTAGGAGTTGTTTTGGCGTTGAGCCTTCGGTAATCACCGGTTGGACGCCAGTCGTTGCTATCCTTTTGGGAACCATGTGCAATGGCGATGCCCAAGGACTGTTTGACGGTCTGATAATGCCCAGTTCGGGCATGTGGTCGAATTCATTTTTCGCCGTTTTGAGCTTATCGGGGGCTAAACGGCGCGCTTTGGATGCCACAGGTGGACCTGTGGTTGTGACGCGATGCATAACATTGCTGGTTATGCACGGAAGGGTGTGCTTCGGTTGCTGCAACTCTGGATATTTCTCCAAAACTGCCTGGTAGGACGCGTCCCTGATTGTTTGGTTCTAACGATGGCTAAACTCGGACCTACATAGGTGGTGCCGCCAATAGATAACTTTGTGTTGCTATCTATCAGTCGTCGACGGCGAGCATCTACGAGTAGATCGTAATGGTTTAGCAAATCTATGCCAATGATGGGCATAGAGACGTCAGCAAGGAGGAAGATCCAGTGAATAGGTTTGCGTAAACCTAAGTTGAGGTAGGCATACCGTCTCCCGAATGTCGCGATTGCCTTGCCGTTGGCTGCTTGAAGATTGAAGGATGGGTCGTGATGACGCTCCTTTGTCGTTGCTGGAAGAACGCTAACTTCTGCGCCGGTGTCGACGAGGTAGCGGACTTTCGTTTTAATGTCGGTGACGTAGAGCAAACGGCTTTTTCCGCCGGCTACGGTTGCCGTGAGCACGTGCCGGCGTGACCGTTTCCCGAGTTTGTGTCCTTCTTAAAACGGCATGGTTTACGACATTTTCTGGCTTCATCTCCGTAAGTGTTATGAAACCAGCACCATTCAGGGTTTTCCACCCTGTTGGGTTTCCTTTTAGGGCTACCACGCGACTTGCTGCGATGCGCCAAGGTGCGTTTCTGTGAAGTGCTACGTGATCTAGGACTTCGAGATCGTAGCAACCGTTTCACAGAGTTGCACAACTTGGTCACCTCTGAATCCTGGCGCTCTGGTTTGTCGCAGATAGAATATACGTTGGAGACGGGTCTGCTGGAAATCTCCAGTATTTTATCTGCTGAGGCTGCCAGGTCGTCGAGTGGGACTGACTGGAGTGTCACCAACACGGTTTGCACCGGTTGTGGTAGTTTCGAAAGAAATAGTTCTCGGAAGAAACCATCGTCGAATATTCGTGCACCGATTACTTCTCGCATGCGTGCGAGGACTTCAGTAGCTGAGTGGCTGCCTAGCTCGATGTTACGAAGCAATTCGTCTAGACGTTGGCGATCTGTGAGATCGCTTTTCTTCAAGAGTGCGGCCTTAAGAAGTGCATAAGGGTCACTTACTTCAGGATTAAACATGTTTGCTGTAACATACCTGTTTAATTCTCGCGGTAGTGACCGTATGACAGCAAGAAATCGAGAATGAGGATCTGAGACACCCTGTTCTCGAAAATCTGCCTCGGCATACAGAAACCATGTTTCTGCATTGTCTGGCCAATATGGCACGAGTTGGATCGTGTTCGCAGTCGGCTTAATACGAATAAGCCTGGGAGTGTGGTCGGACGTGAGAAAGTGTAGTAAATGGATATATAAATGTTATCGAAATGAAAACAATAGACAAATATAAAATGGAATAGGCTCACCAATTCAATACTTGTTATTGGTAGGAATATGTGATCACGTCGGGCTCGCCAATTTACGATTTGTCCTGGTGCGAACTTGACAGACGCAAAGACAAATCACTAATTATTCGAACTTGTTATATACCCACGAATACGAGACCAAGGAAGAACACGATAGCGTAGTCGGATGGAATAGTATATTTGGATGGTTGTGCCAAAATACTGATGCGTTCCAACTAACTAGCTAGACAGTCGAATACGAGCCATGCAACGTAACATGACAGCGTTCATTCGGGCCAAGATTATCGGATTTCGGCTGCTACATAGATTACGTCGTCTTCTTGGATAGCTGAGTGTAAACAAGTTGAGTTGTCTAAGGCGTTGCACATATGTTTTGCCTGTTAGTCCGACAACCGACCTTGTTGCTCTTCTCCGTAACTTCTAGGGGGTATTGGCGTCCCTCTTCAGTACTACCACTACTAATAATAATAACGATAATAATATATCTCGACTAAGGAATTATACGAACACATGCCACTTCCACAGGCAATATCTAAATGTCTTTTCCCTATTGAAACTGTAAAAAATTAGGAAAATAAATCTTCGTGCCGTGCAGAGTCTTCTGGAGCAAACAATTGTTTACACATTGCTTGTCACAAATATTGAACAGAAGTGACGTCGTTGAACAACAGTGGTGAAAATTGATGAGGGTATAACCACTCAGTATGAGAAACAGTAGTGAGTCATAAAATCTATAAGATAATATTCCACATCGAATGTTGAGAACAAATGAATCCGGAGATATGTCTGTATTCGATAAGCTTGTACTTTCTAGAGATGGCAAGCGAAACTATCTTCTGGGGAGTATTTGCGTCTCTCTTTAGTGGTGGAGGCGCTATAGTGATGGACACCTCTGGGTGTGGTCCAACATAGGTTCTAAATACCATAAGGAATAATTCTGGGGTTAGCAATCCAAGCTGCCTTCTCAGAAAGTGCATGATGGCGTTCACCTTTGCTACCTTCCCCTTATAGTTGCCAGTAATGTCCAGTGTGTCAGAAAAGTTTAGTCCTGGGTTCTTCTCTGTGGTTACCCCAGTGGCTGCACACTTATTAAGGGTGTAGCTAATTTTCATCGCCTCTGATGTGAGAAGATACATCATCTTACACTTCTCCAGGTTAAAGCTTAAACGGCTTGCAGCTGACCAGGACTCCAGCTGCAACAAGTCGCTTTGGATTATCCCGGGATCCTCCTCATCACCCATCCTCCTCCGTATTTTGATGTCGTCGGCAAACAGGAGGATAGACGAGGAGATTTTAATGAGGAGGTTGTTTATGAACGGTAAAAGTAGGAGCGGCCCGGGGATCGCTCCTTGAGAAACTACTGTTCTTGCATTCCTCCAGGTTGGTCGAATTCTGTTTACTTTAGTACAGAATTCTCTATCCCCTAGGCATGTTGTAAACCAAGCAAAGAGTGGTTAAGGGATACCCACGTTTGCAAGTTTGGCGAGCATAATGCGGTATGGGACGCTATCAAAAGCTTTGGCCAATTCCAAGAAGATAACGTGAACTGGTTGTAAGTCGTCCCATCTAGTAGTCAAGTCATCCCAAACGGTCATCATCGCCATCCGGTTCTGAAACCTTGCTGGGTGGAGTGGAAGATGTTGTTTCTGTTCGGGTAGTCTCAAGCGACATCTGTTACCAGGCTTTCCAGTACTTTGGAAACTATGGGGAGTGATGCCATCTGTCTGTAGTTAAACGGGTTTCTTTGGTCTCCCCCTCAGAAGAGTGGTGCAAGGATGACGCGCTTCCATTCTTCGGGGAGTTGACTTACTTCCAACGAGTGAGTGAACAGGTTGCATATGGGTATGCTTAGGACTTCGGCACAGTTGCATAGGCCTACCGGTCTTATGTCGTCACAACCCGGGGATTTCCCTATCCTCAGTGTTGAGCGTTTCACAAACATTTGGTTCGACGGGATCTTCACGTTCATCAGCTTTGTATCACGGTCCTGGGACTTCGTTGCATTACTAGATGATGGTAGTGGATGTATTACTGGGTTGAGTTGCCTGCCAAATCGGCTGTTTAATAGTTCCGCTACCTCGCTGCTGCTCAAGGGTCCTCCGAAGACAAACACGACGGAAAGAATGTTTATTGTGTAAAATTGGAACGGCAATTGTTACATATGGTACACACTGCTATCAGGTTTATAAATAATAAATAAATAAATACTTTATTCTCATATTAGTAGTTTAACACGAGAGAAGCCAGTTTACAGGCATCACCACAATGATATATGTTGGAAAATTTACAAGATTTTACGGGACCTAAATGGTACTGAATGGGGGTCATGAAATTAGATTAAAAGCACCAGAAGATCACGCAAGTCATGAAACGAACAAGAAAATACAATTTTTAGAGTATACAGAGTGTTAAAGCTTGGATCGTTTTCAGTCGTACTTTCTTTTATCACCATTAGTGGCACCACGGTCGCGCGAAATTCCAAATTTCCGTTACAAGCAGTCGACTTGTCTGATTCGTCTTCGCGATGCCCAGTTATGCTATATAAATGTCTATTTCACCATAAGCCCTTATTCGTCGGTTCATGTTGTGACATAAGCCGATACAGACTCTTTGGATTTTAATTTAACTGTTTAGCCAGGTTACTCTGGTGTGTGTACCTGTCATTATAAACTCTCATATCACATAAGTCACTAAAGTCTTGTAGCTATGATAGTGATTCTTTGCGTAATGTACGCCACTGATACCATGCCTTCTTTCCCCTCTGTATCCGCCAAAGGGTTGCGCGGGTTACCCAAGACCGTCTGAGAGGTTATTTTTGGAACATTTTTCGATGGCGCTCAACATAATATCTCTAATGTACATCCACTATTCGTCTATCGATAGTGAGTGCCAGTCTTGCGGCCGTGCAGGTTCCAGGAATTCCTTGTTAATGGGCTGATAGTCTGCTTTTTGGTAACAGCGGGACGCCTCTGGCTCAACTACTGGTAGCGTCTCCTTGGTTGCCAGAAAGAATCTCACCAATGCTTAGTCGCTTTCGCCTACGGGGTGGGGGTAGACAGATATCGTCCACCAAAAGATAATCGTCTGTTAGAAAGTAGTCGAGTAGTGGTACTTTTCCATCTTTTCGCCTTCTGGGGTTTTCCACAACCTTCTATACCAGTCCTGCTGCCACAAACGTATTTCGAGGTTTGTATTCGAAGGATTTATGCCCATATCTTACTTCACATCCTGAGTCGAGTGCCAGTGTTCTGAAGTTTCCAGCGAGAGCTATATGGTTATAGGCTGCCGAGGTGGTTGTTGAAATGGAACTGAGCAATTGTGCCTCATGCTCTATCATGCGAATAAATAAATAAATATTTTATTCTCAGATTAACAGCTTAACATGAGAGGAGCCGGTTTACAGGCATCATCAAATTGATAACAGTAAAGAAATCTCCAGTTATTGAACTGTCCTGAATGATACAAAAGGTATCGCATCAGGGTTTATCATGACAATAAAAGTGACCGCAGAATATTAAAAGAACAGAAAAATATCACTTCACAATACATTCAGATTGTTCACGGGTTTCAGTTGTCTCCACTCACCATTCTTTTAACACGATAAAGTGATACAAAAATCGTACAATATTCAACGTTTGCGTTACGTGTGGCCTAGATGGCTGACCTGGCGGTATAGTTCCATGTTTCCTCAGACAAACGTTCATTCTGACATCAGTTAACATGTTTATAGTGTCACTGGCCAAGGAAAACTCACTTCATTGATTTCAGGTAACAGTGAGCGTCAGCGTAACCATATAATCCACACGAGTATATAAGTCTTTGCATTTCCCACCTGTAGTGTGACCTTGCCCAGCAATTAAGATGTAATCCATCAGATTAAGTCTTTGCTGCGAAAAGAGATAAACATCTGAAAGACTATTATCCAATGGTGGTGGAGTTTCGCACATAGAATTCACATTGAAGCATACAGCGTTATCAAGAAAGTATGTTGACTGTTAATTGTCTTCTACAAAATGGAGTCAAATGAGGTGAAGTATTTGAGTCACAGAGTGAGTTTATTTCTTAGATTTAGTTATTTGTCCAGATTTTCGCTACCATTATGACCGTCCAGAAGCCTTAGATCATGTATTGCAGTTGGGTTTTCATGCATGGTTGCATCTAGGCTGTTGTAGAACGTCTCAGAAAATTGAAAATCAATAGGGGAGGACCAGATGAAGCATTCTTCCCATAATTTCTGGTATCACGTATATTCAGTAGGTTGAAAATTTTGGCCAAATTATGCTCAAGGTTTTCTCTTCAAACTTTAGCTGAAAAGAGAAGGAGAAAAGGAAAGCACGAGCAGAAACCGGAGAATGATTACCCCACAATACGAAACTTGGAAGAGAGAAGTTCTTATCTTTGAGAGACTCGGGCTATACATACGCTTTAATTTATGCATATAAAAATGACTCTTATGAATATCCTACGTAAAATGCTTACAAGGTTTTGGATATACCGTGTTTATTTGTAGACGTGCGGGTAAAACTGACTCAACATCAAGGTGATATACACTTTGCCAATGTGTACTTTACTGACTACACAACCTAAGCTAGTGGAGTAGCAGCCAAACACCCCGTGCAATAATGTTAGGGCCGACTAAGAAAAAAAGAAAAAAATACTTGTGATTGACGATAGCTCCACTCTACACGTTTAGGGGTCCTAGTATGTTTTCATTAGCCCAGAAAGTATGTGTAGCGACCAAACGAGTGATAGACTTATCATCTGTGAGGAGCCTATTAAGTGAGGAACGAAAGACAGATAATGAACCTGTATTACTTATTTCCTCGGGAAATCTATTCCAGATGTGGGGGAACTTACTGAGGAAGAAATTACTTCACACACTGGTCTCACAACGCTCAGTTTTGGCTGACTGTTTGTGATTACGTATATTGTAAATAGATGTTACAACTATTTTAATTCCTGGGCTGCATGAGTGCATTTGCTTACAGAGTAGTTTATAATAAAGCACAAGATTAATCCTAAGTCGCCTCTTCCAGATGGGTTCTAGTCCTAGCGTGTTGCATCCGGAGATGTAGTCAAGGTTGCAGTCAGCTCCTAGCGTTCTTGATGTAAGGTGGTGTTGTACCCCTTCGATTTTAGCTTGTCGTCCATTCGAAGGCTGCTTATGACAAATGAGCAGTATTCTAGAATTGGACGGATGCATACTTTGTAGAGTGGGACCCTTGATTCAGTACCATGAAAGTTACGAATGATGCACCCTTGGGAGTCTGCATGGCTTAGTTTCGCTGCACGCAGCCTGCTCAGAGAAGTTCAGGTCACTGGAATATTTGAGTCCCGGGTCCGAGACAGAACTAAGTTTTGGCAGCCGTTGTCTAGATACTTTAAATATCAAGTCAAGGTTACCGTCACCAATGCAGATCCATCCACATTTGCTGATGTTGAACTGTAGAAGGGTATCAGCACACCATGAAGAAGGCTTTTCTGGCTCATGTCAAATAGCAGTCACAGTGTCACCTAGCTTGTGGCTATAACAAGAGTAAACGACTTTTAGATCGTCGGCAATATAGAAGGGCGTCACCTGTGGCAAAGCAGTTGCAAACACTGTTAATGTAGATAATAAACAAAAGAGGCCAGAGGACGCTACCTTGCTCAACTCCGCTTGTGATGTATTTTGGAGTAGACAGAGCTGAACTGATTTTTTTTATTGGGTGCGATCACTGAGAAATGATTTTAGCCAGCTTAGCAAAGGGTTGCTAATACCTAACGCGTTTACTTTTTCGAATCGTATACTGTGCGAAACCATGTCAAATGCCTTTGATATATCGAAGTACAGTACAAGGACTACTTTGCATGCCTCATGACTACTGGTAATGAGGTTGAAGAAGTCGGAATGACACGTAATGCATTATCTATTCCTCACAGAGGCGTGCTGAGACTGTTACAAAATCTTCCGCAAGAAGGCATTCGGACATACTGTCTTTTGCAACTTTCTCTATAGTTTGCGATGGGACTGAGGTTATATTGATGGGGCTGTAGTTGCTAGCACTAGCTTTGTCCCCAAATTTGTAGTACGGAATCAAAGCTAGTTTTCCACTCAGTAGGATACGTCCGATTTTCCGTCGAAAGAACGAACAAATTAAGCAGAATCAAGAGAAGCTCCCGTCCACCATTCCTTGGGGCTATTGAGTCGAGGCCGTCTACCCCCATTCTATTTGTAGGTCGTAGGCTTTTGATGGCTTCAGCTATATTTTTGCAAGTGAATTCCACAGTAGCAAAATGGTTATTGCAGAGTGGCATGCTACTGGTGGAGTATGCTTATCACAACCGAAATTCCCGAACCAGTCACTAAATAATTCACAAATCGTGGCTGGGTTGCTATAGACTACCCCATTATCAAGTAGGTATTGTATATCCCCTGTTGTATGAAGGCGCTTATTTAGAAGCGGTGTTAGACTGTACGCCTAGGAACTAGTTATAAGGGCTTGTAACTCATCTTTTCGGGCATTTTGTGCACATAAGCCTTTAAGTGATTCCAGGGTATCATGGATCGCTTGCGGTGGGAGAAGTCCTTAATGTAGTGGTGCAGATTCAACAGTCGCCTGAGCTTTCCGCGGTATATGGGTGGAATGTATTCTGAGTGGCGATATAGTTTCGCTGTTTTCACAGGGGCAGCAGTATCCAGACACGACTTAACATTCTTGTAAAAAAGGGATACCGTGTTTGTCAGTGAGTCGGTGGTAAAGTAGTCATTCCAAGGGGATAACCTAAGAAGCCCTGTGAGCAGTTTCCAATCCATACCTCTGTAGCCGCGATATTTAATAGCTTAAAGCTTGCTTACCACCCGCATTTAGCGTTCGGATAGGTAGACAACAGAATACCATTCTGCGGTCGCTATTGGAGAATTCTCCACTAACATAGGTAGCTACCGGGGTGATGTTATAGCAAAATACTAAGTCCAACATGTCACCACGAGTAGGTACTTGGACATGCTGCTTCCAACCATGGAGATCTATCACGGAAAGTATCCCACCAAAGCGTTGCGGACAATAACCAGCTACCCAGCTAATTTCGGGAAGACTGAATTCACCAGCGATCAGTTTAAAATTGGCACCAAATGAGGAAGCATGAGCAAATGATTTGGCTAGGAGTTTATCCGTTTCCGCTGTTTAGCATGGCGCTCTATATACGCAACCTATGAGCGCTTCGTATTTGTCACTATGTACGGTGACCCACAGTGAGTCAGGTACTGCATTTAGTATATTGTCTCCAACCTTATTTGCCGTAACTTGGTTACATATATAAATGAGACAGCCACCCCCACGCTTATGATCTCGATTAGTGCGATAGAGAGTGTATCCATCCATGGACAAGTCTGCATCCAGGGTGCAAGGTGGACACCGTGATTTAGTTATAAGTGTTATCGTCGGTTTAGTGATTAGAACCGTTGTTCTAAGGGCAGATATTTTTTTAGGTAAGGAGCGTGCGTTGATGAGCAACGATGTAAATAGGTTTCTGTGACTAATGAACTTACCTTCAATATCAGTCATACATTACATTCATTTCCACGTAGTATGCCTATAGGTGATGTGTAGTGTGTGTTAGATGCGAACTTAGGCTCCCCATTGGTCTGTGTTGATAAGACGGTGGGCAGGTTTGCGACATTTGAGTCTATTGGGTGGGACAGCTTGCCTATTAACATGTCCATGCTCCCTACTGATATCGCATGTTGAGGTTCGTTGTCGGTGGGTACCAGATTGGACGGTTCCAAATTCGGGCCTGTGAATTGCCGGCGGGATACCAAAGGTCGTACATAACGTTTGGTGACCCTAAAAAATCACTGGTTTGGGTATGTTAACGTAGTTGGCAGGTGGGGTGATGTACCTAGTCCTAGAGTTGTGATCATATGGGTTACACCCTGGTCCCTTGTTCTGCTTAGAATAACTAGGCCCCACAGGATAAGTTCTAATGCTAGATGTTGGCATGCTGCGGTTCAGCGGTTCGTCGAAGAGATTAGCGGTAGCATAATACCCGCCACTAAAACCTGAGTTATGACCATGGAAGTGAGTTAAGAGGTTTTTGTTCCTAGGCAGCGGTTTATGTTGCTTGGTGGTGCGTATTCGTGTTGAGGCTCTTTTGACAACGAAATATTCTTCACCGTTTTTAGACAAAATAGGCTTAAAATTGCTCCGTCTAATGTCAGTATTGGGTTTAGGCCCCAGAGTATCGCCTGAGGGCTTCCTGGTTCTTATTCTATCCTTTGATGGGATGCTCACTATATTATGACTACAGTGGTTGGTCTTGGGAGTGGAATTCTCGGGAACTGTCAAGTTTAATGGAGGAGTCGCATCAAGGTCCACAAGTGCCTGTTTCCCAGGTGACGCCAGAGGATAACTACACACCTTCAGCTGCCATGTGTCCCTTCTATGCCTTCAGGTGCCTCTAAAATTGTAGAAAGAAAAACTAAATCAATCTTAAAGTGCTTTCTACTTTGGCAAGGCGCTCTATCTCGCATAATAGTAACTTCTTTGTAATTACAGTTAGCTCTGATGGCTTTCTGCTGCTAAATAAGTTTTCTAGCATCAAATGGCGTTAGAAATTTGAAGGTGGTGGGGCAACTGCTCTGTGGAAGTTTCTTGCGTAGACGTTTACACTCGCAGGGTATATTAACCATACCGCGAGCTCGTAGGATCTTCCCCTTAGTTGTTTCCAAGTGCACGTTATCAGGTACATTGCACACTATGACTTGCTGAGACGACGGTAATCGCTTTATTACCTCAGTAACAATGAAATCTACTGGGCTGTTGGCCTTCTGCAAGTTGTCATTTGATAGGGTGTTAGTTTGGCCAAACAAACAAGCTAACGGAGAGAATCTCGCCGGCGTCCCTTGAATATCATCTAAGATAATCCTAATATTGGTTATGTCATTTTGGTTTTTCACGAGTCTTGTATCCATTCCGGAGACAATGTCTGAGGCTCTGATGATCCACGTGCGTAAAATAGTCTCTCTCGCATCCAAACTGCAGGTTGAGGCATCTATCTCACTACATTTAGAGATGTATCCTGAAGCACTCGTTTGTGAATTATCATTAAAACGTTCCGTTTTCGGGCGCTTAGCCTTATTTCTTCCCGTAGTCAAGTTGTGTTTCTCGGTTTTTTCTCTGTTGCATCAACGAGAGGTTATTTAACACTTAAAGCTGAACGAATTCGCTGACCACGCATAATATACGTGTGTGCTACCGTTTTTTAGTAGTACTAGATACCACAGTACACAGAACAACCGATTAAGAGCAAGCGGCAGAAATCACGTTAAAGCGTAACACAGTTCCGAACGTACCGCGAGTATGAGAGAGTATGGGAGGCCTATATACCACTCCTGATAGGTTCTTTGTCCGGTTTACGGTTAAGTGCCACCTTAAGCAGCCTGGTAGTAAATAAATAAATAAATATCTTTATTCTCAAGTTATGGAGTTAGCATGAGAGAAGTCAGTTTACAGGCCTCATCAAATTGATAATTGCAGAGAAACACAAAAGGTTTTTGCAGTATTGAATGATACAGAGGGAGGACACTAAACTCTATCATGATACCAAGTGTCTAAATGTTATGAAAATAGCAGGGAAATATCACTTTACAGCACATACACATCGTTCTGAGTTTAGGTCATTTCTGCTCACAATTCTTTCTTCACATCAAACGGCGCAGTATTTGGTGTTTGCGTTGTGAGTAGTCGACATGATTGAACCATTTCAATGATTTCAGGAAGCCGAACACACCCTCAGTTGCTTCCTTGATTTGTAGATGAGTGCTAATATACGTGGCAACTTCTCCGCCTTCTTTGAACTGCCTGACCTTTCGGAAAGGGGTCATGTTAGGCAAAGACATTTCCTCATCCACGGTGTCTGATGGCAGACATGTCTCCGTGAAGGCAATTATACCTGCACGCAGATTATGGCACACCGTTTTTAGCCCCTGAAGTTTACTCCTAAAACCTCTTGCGTCGCTGTAGACGTATGTCAAGGAGCTACGTTCTGGGCTTAGCGAGACATGGGGACTTGTTTGGAGGCTGGTATACCGTTGCATCGGATTCTGACTGTCAGTGCCCACTGGACTGACGAGTCTCCGTTTTTGGTCCCCTTGGCATCTTCCTGCTGATGTGGTGGTATTGCTTATTGTACCTACAGGTAGTCCACTAGCTAGTTCTTTTCTGACTAGTACTGTCTGTAGTGTTCTCGGAGGTTGCCTCCTATCTTGTGGTCTGGGAGCCCGTGGTTTACTCTCACAACATCCCGTAGCACCTCCTACTTGTTCTTTCACGTGGTACCATGGTGTGGAAACTCCTGTTAGTGATGCCTTGCAGTCGAAGCGTACAGCTGGCATTCTTGGTGAGGGAATGCTCTTCAAGTGTGTAGGTCTTGGCAACCTGCTTACACTGCTGGCTGGCAAATTTCCAAGCCCCATTTCTTGAATGCGTTTTGACTCGTTCCTGTAACACATTCAGAAACATTGATAACTCATCTAGTTTAACTTCATTCAGTTTGCTCGTAAAACCATATTAAACCACTTGTTTCGATTAGTGTTCCAATCGTATTCCGTGTTGGATGGAAACTGCAGTGGCCGTTAAAATTGAAGGTTCGTAATAAGGTTTTGTACATATATTTTGTTGTGAGGAACAATTGTCGCAGGGTTCACTTACTGTTTGAATATACATTCGTTTTTGGTAACCAATTGTTTTGGATTTGGTCGGTCTTGCTTTTGGTTTTGGGAACTCCTAAAATTCGTATCTTCGTTACATGCTGCTCAAAGGATTTAACGTAACACAATCTTCGCTCCTAACCACCACTGCTCGACACCATGGAGGTAGCTGTCACACTTTGTGGATCCATCCTGCAGTTTGGGTGTTCCATACACCACATGGTTGCAGATCACCACAGATTACAGGTCTGGTTTCACCCTCATGGGACAGTGACCTGCAATCTCCAGTAGGCATGACAGCAGCTGTATGTCCTCCGACTGTTTCGCCATCATTGCGGAGAGCCAAAACTTCACAGGCCATTACGAATTAGGCGTTACATTGCTGCTGCCTGTCGTGGTATTTTATATCGGAACTCTGCGTGGTTTGGCATATACTGCTTCCCCTTTTCCAGAAAATCAACCTCCTGGGGATCATACACCCTTTGTGGAACATCAAGGAATACTGCCCTCAAAAGACACCCACTTGGATACACACAGAGGGGGGCAAGAAATTACTGAGGAGGAGGAACTAAAAAGAGGACTAACCTTATTTGGTCACGAACTAAAGCTTTTAACTTCGAGACAAAATGGTCTTGCAATATAACTTACCTAAACCGTAGGGAAACATTTGCCAATAACTGCCATATTTGCAGCGTAAATCGTCGACAAACTTTCTGCAACTGCCGGTTATGTCACTTGTTTTTGACATTAGAGAACCCGATAAGTGGGTAGCTACTGCCACTCAACCACAGTCCAACACGATGAACGTATATGTGCTGGGCGTACGCGTAAACTCAATGCCAGCGTCTCGGCTAAAAAAGCACTTTCGCTAACTGGTCCGACATCAAGACCTGAAAGACGCCCTGAAGTTAATAATAATAATATATATTTCATACAACAAAGGTTACATGAATACAAACCAGTTTACAGGTTTGATCATTTTGGTAATGAGAAATGACTATTATGCACAATGTTAGGCTACACATTAGGTACTGCTATTTATGGCACATAAGAGGTGTGTTGAAACAGGCTCAGTTCGAATTTAAAGATAATCTGGTTATCGTTTGAATCCTCCAATATTCTTGAAGGTGAGGCCCCATCACAGTAATGACCTTGAGATGTGCGCGTTCGTCATAACGTTTTGATGGCAATATTTCCCACTGACAAAAGCGATTTGTAGGATTCCATTTGAATGCGGGACTGGTTAGGTAATCCTGAAAAGTGAACAAGCAAAGCGAGCAGCAGGCGAACTTCGAAACAGGAGCACAAAAGTACGCAGGAGTAAATCAACTACGATACATCTGGGTGAGTTCTTTGTGCTGACTGTAAAACTTACTTCAAGAAGTATCCAGAACCAATAGTTTAGAGTTAAGCTTAGGTGGAAGGAGATGGAGGTGCGCACGACAGTAATGAAAATCAGTCTGAAGCTGAGGATATCACCACTTGTTATATACCTATGTACAAGCGTTTGATGAAGTTATAAACATTTAAGTGAAATTCATGGTCTTTTCTAAGACGGTTACCACCCTGTAGCTGGTCACGAAGGGGATGGTCATGGTGCTGCCCGTTGAGTATTACCATATTGGGGCTACCGAAACTATATTGGCGCAGAGTACTTACATGTAAGAACTGATAGCAAAGGACAAATAATAAAGAGTTGCTTGCTACGAAAATGTACCGACAGACAGTTCTTTTATCTTTTCAGAGTAGAGAGATTACTTTAAGGGACGATTTTTAGGAAATAGGTGTTAAGTCATGAGATCAGTTAGGTTATGTAGAAAAGTAGGTCACATTATAGTAGCTACTTAGTTCACTGTTGCATATCGTATCGCACTCCGCTTCCTGTTCACTCTTGGTCATTTTTTTGAAGAAATTGGATTTTAACTTAACTATTGCGTTTAGTTTTCGACATTGTATACTTTTGTCATTGCTGTTAGTCTCCCTTGAGTCCAGGTACCAGTAGCACCTTTGTACATGGCATTACCGTTTGTGGTTTGGCCGTCAACTAATTGATGAGAATATTTGGATGGGAGGAATTCACCAAGTAATCGTTGAAACTGGCCGAGAGGACGACATGCTCGTGTAGGCGCGGGAAGTTTGTTCCACAGCATATTGTATTGCGTTATGAAAAGCCTACATCGAAGTTTTGAGCGGTACTTATTTATTGGGATGATGTACTCGCTATGACGCAGATTATATGTCTGTGTTGATTTAAAAGTGATAGCACGTTTCGTTTTAGAGTTTCCAAATAAAAGACGAAAAAGAAGTGTTATGTTGAGCTTCAGGCGTCTCAGCCAGAGTGATTCTAGTCCTAGTTTTTTGCATCTTGCTTCGTAAGGAAGTCCTTCGTTATGTATTAGTAGGCGCCGAGTAAAGTTTCGTTGAATGTTCTCTACTCGAATTCTGTCCGACACATTCATGCTACCATAGATAACGGTGCAGTACTCTAATATTGGGCGAACCATAGCCTTGTACAGTATAAGTTTTGCCTCAGCTGTGGGTATGTTTCTGTGTAGAAGACCAATGAGTCTTCTGCCCTTGGAAACTACTGAATCTGCATACTCCACAAAAGTCAAACCCTTCGGAGTAGGTGATTCCGAGGTCTTTCACAGTGTTGTGTATCTGCAGTGCGATGTTACCCAAGTGTAGTGTTACTTCTGGGTGGGATTTATTGAAATGGAGGATGCCACTTTTACTTGGGTTTAGAGGGAGCTGCCAGGCCATGCTCCATATGAATATTGCCTTCAGATCTTCTTGTATTTGAAAGAAACCTTGTGTGAGTGCTGCAGGAGAAAAGCTGTAGACTATCTTCAAGTCATCTGCGAAGGGGTAGGGTATGCCATTTCGGATAACACTGCAGATATCGTTTACGTAGATTGGGAAAAGTATCGGTCCTAGCAACTACCCTGGACGACACCACTTTGTTAGGTCTAGGAGGAGCGTAGCAATCACTGGATTTTACTGCTTGGAAGCGACCCTCTAAAGATGTTCTAAGCCAGGACAGTAACGGGTCTTGGAAACCGTGTGATTGCAACTTAGTGACCGGGAGTTTGTGAGGCACCTTATCGAATGCTTGCTTAAAGTCTAAGAAAAGGGTAGTTATAAATAGGCCTTGGTCATGCTCGCTTGTTGCAACGGAAAATTGATCTGAAAAATCCCTCCCGATCACCCTTATTTGATTGTACTGACATTTATTTTAACATTTTCGTCCTCGTTATGGATAGTGTACCTTTAACCCTAGTCGGTGTAATGTTATTTGGTTGTTTGACTGTCTTCCCTGACTCTACCCCGTACTTGCCTTTGTATGATTGAGACTTATTATGAATGTTTCACTTTCCTATTATGTGACGCTGGACTGTTGACAAGGTGATGTTGTTTTACTGAGCCCGACATTTTGTTTTGGTTCAACTTACGGTTTTGCTGTGATTTGACTGTTTGTCTTTTGACTGTCTACCGGGAAGGTTTATCTGTTGATTTGATTCTGGTGTGCAGAGTTTTGATCCCGTTTGTCAGGAATATTCCTATTGACTGACAGGTACTTAACAGTCGTATTTGTTTAACCAGTTTTTGGCGTATAGTACGTATTTGCGCCCGAGAACGTTTGGACTGTATAGTTACCCAGCGGCACTGTTGAGGTATTTTTGTAATTTCGATACAACTTGTTGTTGCTTTGATAGTGCCACAGATATTGTAACGAACCTGCCACTGATTTACTACACACCGTGTTTTGATATTTGATCCGTCCTTTGACTATGCGTCACTCTCAGAAGTTCGAAAGCTATACGGTAGAACGCAGGAACTAGTCAGATTCGTGTTACTTGGCACCGTCTAGTTATTTCCCTCATTCAGGCCAAGATTATTGGATCCTGGCTGCTACACTTGTAACGTCGTCTAGATAGTCAAGATAGCTTGTAGCGCATAACCGGCCTTTCAAGAATCCATGTTCTGCTGGTGAGAGTAATTGGTTAGTCGTCATATAGTCGACAACTGCTTTCACAATCACCTTTTCCGTAGTCCTGGATACTACTGACGTGATGTTTATTGGTCGGTAGTTTTCTATATTAGATATTGGTTCATATTTGTGCTTAGGACATATGTATGATAGTTTTCAGTTCTCAGGGTAATTGCCACTGAAGAGGGACGCATTAAAGAGCTTCAAGAGACTCAGCGGTATGTCTTCGCCACCTCTTTTTAACAAGATGGTTGGAATTCCATCAGGTCCCGCACTGTATGAGGTTCGAAGTGTTGCTATAGCTAGAGAAATGTTTTGTTTAGTGAAGAGCGCAGTACTTATGGAGTGAGTTGGTGTTGACGGTGCACCAATGACTTTAATTTCGTCCTCTTGTGTAAAGCAGCTGGCAAACTGGTAACCGATCAGCTCGCTGATTTGTAGTGGGTCTTTGTAGAGGATGCCGTTGTCCATGATTAAGTTATTCGATTTGATACCGGAGCTGCATAATACTTCACTTAAAAATAAAGAAGATTTGATAACTCTGCAGAAGCCGAAGCAAAGCACGGACGCTAGGCTTGAAGTCATTCTGCCACTGCTGCATCTTTGTCAGTGTAATCTAGAGACCGGTGCTGAAACCCTATTAAAACCAGGAAACGCGCTAGATTTCGCAGCTACTGAGGTTAATAGAAGAATTATGTCCTATTATAATGTGCTAGTATACAGCATACGCAACCATGGACCGATAAGGCTTGTAATATGTCCCCTGCAGAATGTCAAGTTATCCGTCTCCGCAAGAAGTTGCGGAAATGTACCTGCCCTCTGTTGTTCAAGTATAATAGCTGTTACCACGCCTGCCACTTTCTATAATCCAATCAACTTATCAGTGTGTCCACACCATGTAAAAGTGTCAAACTTTCACGAGACTTAACACCTTGTGGAAGACGTAATCGCATAAAAGTACCAAAGCTTGCAAACTTTAGTCGGGCTGTGGTATCCCCAACGGCAACACAATCTATTAGTGAACTGGTCACCGCACCAAAACAACGAAATGAGGGACATGGAAGCCCCGAAAATAGCCCGCTCACGCACAGACGTAGTAGAACCGATGACCCGAAGGTAGGCTTGTTGAACTCGAAGAACTACACCCGAAAAACACGATCTCCTAGAAGCGATCTTTCTGCCTACAGAAGTAAAAACCTGGTCTCCGTCTCACAGAACTTACCACCAAACCAGGCGCTACGCTTTCGATCCATCACAATGCTGAGGAGGTTACTACGTCGCCACTAGGAGTCACTCAGTCATTAAATTAACCGAGCTCCAGCCACAAACAGCCTATCACCGTAGGACTGTTCCGAAGCCCAGCGCACAAACGGTTCATTTTTCTCCCACATCAGCCGGTGCACAACCTACATGCATCAAATGGGCAGATAGCAGAAAGTACGGATAGCATTAGACACTATTATACAGACCCTGCTATGGACCCACTCAGGCGAACCAAACTGCCGAAAAGTCAGTTAAGTGGCCGAGCCAATAGACGAAAAAGCGAAACGAATAACCAAAAGACCAAATAACTATTGTCCAAGCCATCCATATCTCTAAGCATTTCCGCGATTACTAACAAAGACACACCACGGCCGGACCGCTCACCGGTCACAGTTATTGGATAGTAAGCCAAATGACGGTCACAGGCTACGCACTCCAACTCACCCATATTCTGCAAAGCGTGTGCCACACGCCACTCAGAGACAAACTTGCAATAGATCCCCTAAGGAGAAACTTAGTGAACATGAACTTAGCTATGACTAGGATGTATACTGCAGCCAGCAGATAGGCGTGCCATACAACCTGCCACTCCCCGTAACGTCCTGTGAACAGGATTTTCTCGTACAGCTTATGGCTGCAACGCCACCGGAAATGCAGGCGATTCGGATGCGGTCAGACCATCTGCTCTCTACACTGGCCAACAGCATACCGATCATAATGTGGCGAATACCTGCTCCTTCCGAGGTAGACGGCACTGATCCGTCGCTCTGAACTAGAGATCGTGACATTGCTGGCGCGATGTACGTAAAGGACCCACAAGGAATGTACAGAAGTATTGACCTTTTTCGAAATTTATCCAAACACTTTTGTACTCTGTCTGATTAAAGTCCGCCCTGTGAGCAGCAAAATGAAAGAGATTATTCTGCCATCTCTGGTTTGTGACCCCCCAAGATAATGACCGAAGAAACATGGTATACCTCCTATATTTGTGGCACATAAATCTCCATCGACAACTATTCTGTGTTCAGGACAGACAGGCTACATGACAAAGGAGGAGGGCGTATTGTTTATATAGAGTTCAACGCCACTGCCTCGCAGTACTCAACCTCTGAACAAACGAGATTGACCACTCAGTATAAATAATAAATAAATAAATATCTTTATTCTCAAGTTATGAAGTTAGCATGAGAGAAGTCAGTTTACAGGCCTCATCAAATTGATAATTGCAGAGAAACACAAAAGGTTTTTGCAGTATTGAATGATACAGAGGGAGGACACTAAACTCTATCATGATACCAAGTGTCTAAATGTTATGAAAATAGCAGGGAAATATCACTTTACAGCACATACACATCGTTCTGAGTTTAGGTCATTTCCGCTCACAATTCTTTCTTCACATCAAACGGCGCAGTATTTGGTGTTTGCGTTGTGAGTAGTCGACATGATTGACCCACCTAAAACACCAAGTGTTTCGTTAGGTAAACGTCTATTTTAACAGCAATTCTTATGTTCATAGATTTATTGACCAATAATAACCTACTTCGACGACTTCAGGAATAAGTAAGTATCCACACAATCGTTTAATGCAGGTGAATGTCTAAGTTCAGGCGTTAACGCCTGCGTAAGAAATTTCCCACTCTTCAAGTGTTACCTCTTCCAGCAAATCAGACTGGTAGTACTGGAAACATTTATTTTGGTGCAAGTAATTAGAGAATGAAAGAATCGTCGTTCAACTGTGGTGAATATTACACATGTGTAAAACTTCATAGACCTCACATTAAAGTATGCAACACTGTCAAGGAGATACATTAGCTATTAATTGATTTCTGTTAGGTTGATTGATACAAGACAAAGTTATAGAGAAATCTATTGCATAGCATTATTATGGATGTGTTACCGATAGGCAAACTGATCTGTCGAGTTTGATTGTTTATCCAGATTTCCGCTGCATTTGTCACGGACCAGAAATCTGAGACCAGTTATCATGCTTGGAGTTTCGTACGTGGTAGCATTTAGGGTACTGGTAGGGGGGTGAGTTGGTTGTGAAGCTGTTCAAGAAACAGGAAAATCGGAGCGAGCCAGTTGGATACCTCTAACATCAGTGTCCGGCATTAGGTACGAAGTAGGATTTCCATTAGGTTGATACGTTTTGATCGAACTAATGCTAAAGACTTTCTCATCAGGCTGATACTGAAAGGAAAAGAGAAAAGAAAGGGCAAGGAGAAACTGGACAATGGAATACCACGTAAAACAAACTGGGAGGAGAGAAGTTCTTGTCTTTCCAAAGTCATTCGAGCTATATGTAAACTTTAATTTATTCATATGAGAATGAATCTTCCTTTTTTTCTTATATGAAGTTCACACGAGTTATTATATAGGCAGTTTTTGTTGGTAAACTTAAAGGGAACACTGGCTATGTATTTGTACTGCATAATCCGACCAGATGGACTAGTAATCAAACACCCTTTATGAGCCCATTGAGGTAAAAGGTAGCTAAGATTTACGAAAGCTTTACTCTATACGTTTAGAGGTCCTAGTATATTTTCATTAGCCCAGAACATACATATAATGCCTAGGCGAAAGATGGACTCATCATCTGTCAGGAGATTATTGAGTGCAGAACGAAAGGTAGATAATGTGCCTACGGCAGGTATTTCCTCAGAAGGTCTATTCCAGATGTGAGAACGTATTGATGAAGAAGTTTCCACGCAATTTGGTCTAACAACACTTATTTTCAGCTAATAGTTTGTGATTACTTAAATAGTGAGTAGATGTTACAACTATTTTGATTTCCGGGCCACATGAATGCACCTGCTTACGAAGTAATTTATAGTAAAATATAAAATTCATTCTAAGTAGCCTCTTCCAGAGAGGTTCTAGTCCTAGCATGTTGCATCTGGTGATGTAGTCTAGGCTGCAGTCATCTTCTAGTGTTCTTAGTGTAAAGTAGCGTTGTACTCCTTCAATTTTCCCTCTGTCGCTTATACGAGGGCCACTTATGATAAACGGGCAGTACTCTAAAATTGGACGGATGCTCACTTTGTAGAGTAGAACCCTTGATTCAGTGCTGTAAAAGTTACGGACGATGCATCCAAGGAGTCTGCGTGACTTAGATGTGATACAAGCCGTCTGCTCAGAGAATGTTAAGTCACTGGAATATCTAAGACCAAGATCTAGCACTGAAGAACGTCTAGGTAGCTTTTGCCCACATACTTCGAGAGACACATCTGGGTTATGGCTGCCTATGCTAAGCCAACTACAGTTATCAATGTTGAACCCCAGATGGGACTCGTCACACCATTTAGCGACTTCACCTAATTCTTGTCGAGCAGTAGATGGCGTATTACCTGGTTCATGGGTACAACATGGGTATGCAACCTTAAGGTCATCAGCGTATAGGAATGTTTCTCCTACAGTGAAGCGCTTGCACACACTATTAATATAAGTTATGAACAACAAAGGTCCAAGGACACTATCCTGTAATACTCCACTAGTTGTGATCCTAAGATTAGACCGCATGGAACCTACTTTATCGATTTGGCTCCGATCACTAAGAAATGATTTTAGCCAACGAAGTGAAGGGTCGTGGATGCCAATCAATTGTAGCTTATCAAAGAGAATACTGTGTGGCACCTCATCATATGCCTTTGATATATCAAAGTATAGAACAATGACGATTCTACATGCCTAGCGGCTACTAGTGACAAGGTTGAAGAAGTCGAAATGGCAAGTAACGCAAGACCTGTTTTTAATGAAACCGTGCTGGGACTTTGTGACGAGGTCTTTGCTAATTAGGTAGTCAGACGTGTCGCTCTTAATCACTTTTCCATGATTCGGGAGACGACTGGCGTTATGTTGATAGGTCTGTAGTTTCCAACATTCGCTTTGTCGCCGGACTTGTAGTGAGGAATTATAAAGCTAGTTTTCCACTCGCCAGGATACTCCCCACTTTTCACTGATAGTATGAATATCTTAAGCAAGAACAGCTCCGTATCATCACCACTGTTTCTGATGACTACTGAGTTTTAGCCATCTATCCCCGTACCTGTCGATAGTTTCGGTCTTTCGATAGCCTCAGTGATACTTTTGACAGTGAACTCCACTCTAGTACATGAACTAGCGGTAATTGGAATAAAGCTAGTGGGGTTGAGGGCATTAGGGTTGAAATCAGCGAATGATTCGCTAAACAGTTCGCTAATCTTGAGGGATCGTTGTGTGCCATTCCATTATGTAGTAGATAGGCTACATCCGTTGATGGCTTCAGATGTTTACTCAGAAAAGATGTCAACTTGTGTATTCTAGACCCTATTTTGAGAGCGACGATCTCTTCGTTTGCTGCGTGTTTCGCATGTAGTGTCTTGATAGATTCGTAAGTCTCATGAATTAAGTGCAGTGACATGAAGTCTTTCAACAAGTGGTGATGTGATGATAATTTCCTAAGTTTATTGCGGAATATTTTAGAAATATATGGGTCCGACTCCTTATAAACACCAATTGTTTCAACGGGAGCAACAAGTGTCTAGACAGAGCTCTATATTTCTGTAGAAAAGTGAGTGTGTGTGTTAATGAGGCTGGGGATGACGTCACAGCAAAAGACCAGGTGCAGTATACTACCTCCACGCGTGTGTTGCTAGATGTATTGCTTCCAGTCATAGATATCTGTGACAGCAAGTATTTCATCAAAGCGTTGTGGGCTGCAACCGACCTCCCAGTTAACTTCAGGTAAGTTAAAGTTGCCTGCAATCAGTTTGAAGTCAACAGTGAGGGATCCAGCTTGGGCAAATGATCTAGCCATCAGTTCGTCATTTTCTTTTGTTGAACATGGTGCTCTATACACACAGCTTATGAGGATTTTGTAGTTGATACTGCTTATGGCGATCGAAGTAAGTCCGGCAGACCATTGAAGATAACATCTTCAATCTTATTTGAGGTAGCAAGGCTACACACATAGATCAAACAGCCTCCACCACGCTTGTGGTCACGATTAGTGCGATACAAAGTTTAACCATCCGTACACAGGTCCACGTCTAAGATTGAGTCAGTACACAATGATTCAGTAACTAATAATGCAGTGGGTTCGGTTAGCAAAACTATTGTTCTAAGATCGGATATTTTCTCAAGTAACGAGCGGGCATTAATAAGTGCAAGCGTAAAAAGGTTACTATGGCTTGCAAAGTAACTTACTATGTCTCTTAAGCCTCGGTGAGCGGAAGTTTCTGGTATCCAGTTCGCTAGACAATGCACTACCTACGTCCCGGACGTGACAGGACTCAACAGTGGGGTGTGACTGGTGAGTTTCTGTCTCTCATAAGTATGTGATTACTTAGTTTTTCACGGCACTTATAGGTTGTTAACATGCACCTCTTCTTTGCTGTTGGCGTAAGGTATGTTTTATAACCGGTGTAAGTCGAGGAAATTGGTTCCAGCTGCGTTGTCGGGGGGTCGAAAGTGCCTAAACACCACGGGTCGTACATATTGTGCGGGATCCGAAAAAAATCTTGGTGAGGCTCATAAGTGGGGGAGTTTCTTGCAGGGGGTGTACGGCTGTTCTCAAGGTACTGACCAGGATTATTAAGATGCGCAGCTGAACAGTGGTTAGGTGATTGTGGTATGTAGGGCATTTCAGCGTTCGGTACGCTAATCGGCACCACGTTGTGACCCCTGTGATTAAAGGGATGTGGTCCGAAGTAGTGCCTCGTGTTATGCAACCTCGAGTTGTCGTGGCAATCATTTCCGAAAAAAGGAGTTTGACGGAAAACTCTCCTTTTGGGTCCATGTATTGCTAGTGTCTTAGCTATGAAATATTCTTCTCCGTCATCAAAAAACACGCGCCTGAAATGGTCCTTCTTCAAAAACGTTTTAGCTTTAGATGGTGAGGTTTCGCCCTAACTTCTGAGTTTTCTGTCACTCAGCGGTCTTCTGTTTATAGTGACCTTAGGGGTACCAGTGGTTTTCTTTTTACAAGCAACTGAAGGATCATGTTCACTTGCAGCTAGATTTGGCTGAGACTGTTGTACCGAGGAAGAGGTATATCCAACAGAAGTGCCGACCATGTCAGCACTTTCTGATGGCCTGTTTGTGTGCACAGCAGCCTCTATGTTTAAAGGTGATGAACTGGTCAGACCACTCCTTTTTTGCTTTCTACGCTGACACGCGGTTTTGTCTTGTGCAATAGCAATATTTTTAAAGCTGCTATGTAACCTTATGTAGTCTTGTAGTTTAATAAATTTTTTGGCGTCAAATGAAGTAGTGAACCTGAAGATCACGGGCAGCTAGACTGCGCTGACTTTTTGTGGAGGCGCTTACAGTCACAGTGTATTCCTGTCATACCCCAAGAGTTTAATACCTTTGTCTTAACTACATTCAGGGGTAGGGTATCAGGTATGTTATAAACGGTGGCCTGTTAGGATGACGATAGTCTCTTCATTACATCCGTCGCCAAGTGGTCTATTAAGTTTTCTGCTTTCACTACATGTTCTTCAACTAAATTCTCATGCTTCCCTGGAAGATATGCTAATGGATAGAAATCCTCAACTATTCTCCGAATCTCTTCCATTACGGTCTTAATGTTATCGATTTCTTTCCTATGGTCATTAATACGGCTACTCATGACTGATATGATGTCTTCGGTTCTGAAGAAAGGCGTGGGGCATGCCAGATCGTCGAGATCTGAGTTACAAGGAGTAACAATGCTTCTGTCACACAGAAGAGCACTGGAATGACCAATTCTCCACTTTTTCTCACTACAGCAGTGGATTTTACCACGCTTAGCCTTAGATCTTCCCATTTAAAAAGACGTTAAAATCGAAGCTTATTGTTAAAACAGAAAAACGGCGAACGATAAACGTAGTATACCAAACGTTGGTAACAGTATGTGAGGAGAATGGCGGAGCCGTAAGCCAAATATATGGGATAGGCTGAAATACTACTACGAAAACATAGTAATAAGTAGCCAGGCACGACAGGAAATCTGCAAATTGATATGATCAAGAACCACGTGGAAAAGAAGCGTATGGATTCGACTTTACCGCGTATGTGGGGGTGAAGCAGAATTCTATTTCGTACGCAGGACGCTTTAATTTGTATTTCGTCCACCAATTTAAGCGGTGACGGACTAGCCCCTGAAAAGTTTTTGGCTATGAGATCAGAACAATAGAGACGTGAAAACTGGGGTTTCCACAAAGACCCGAATCCGGCGTCTTATAAAGCGCTTCGAGAAATGCAGGATTAGCCGGCGCTTAGGACGACATGGTCACCCATGAAAAATGCTGAACAGGGAAATGGTGACAAGGATGGTGTAAATTGTTGGCAGTTAAAATGACAGTAGTGATGTTGCCAATTAAGGCAGGCATGTTTCTAGGATGTGGGCTACTGCGGTAAGCACATCGACTCAGAGAAAATACCGATTAGTTCATGTATGAGCAAGGAATGGTCATGTGTCTCATTTACCATTGGCATTTTTGCATAATCCAAAATAGGAGTTTATCTGCCTCACTTTGTTCATGATGTTTCCACCAGTAAAACGTCCGCGAATTTTTCGCAACGCAAAAGAGAATCACGGTTAAGAATTATTCGCTACCTCCGCGGCACGATACTTGAGGTCCACATGAGGAATACACATTTTTGACTAGTTTTGCCCCGTCTACAATCTCGCAATGTAGCAGCATGTACACCCATCCAATCTAGTTTTTCATTTCCACAAGTAATTATTTTGTAAAAACATTATCTGAGGAAAGTACGATCCTCAACTGGTCAGCACCAATACTTCTCAGCTGTCTCGATCAAATGTTATAGCTCAGATTGCTGCATCCGCGCGTGATATTTACAACAGGTGGGGACGCTGCCAGTAGTGATAAGGATTTACCAGACCGGTGTTGCACTTTCATGACGCGTCACTCATGCACGGAGTTCTGGCAAATCTCTCCACGGTGCCATGTGCACTTATTCCCCACCACAGGCTAGTTTAGGCCCGAGAAATACCCCAGTGGCTGTTTACACGCTGGCATCCTCACGAACCAGACGTGAGGGTCCAAGAAACGGGAGCGACGGCATCGCCCCTTGGACAGTCACACGTATGAGCCTGTTGGACCCAAGGGCTTATGGCTAACGCTCTGAACAATTTGTTTTAGACAACCACAAGGTAGCAAACAAAAAGACAGTAGTAGAAGTAATAACATGTCTATTCCAAGCGCTCTATTGGGCAGGTCCAGCAAGCAAAATTTAACGAGTGCATCAAAAGTTATTCATCATTCAGTTGCAGTCAATAGTGAATATAAAGCTTATGACGGATAGAAATCACAACCAAGTTTACTGGGCACTACACCAGCCTCCCCCGAGAAACGGCCTGTGGGAGACTGTCGTTTTCATGAAATCCTGAATAAAGTGAACAAAGTGGGGAAGAAAATTGGGAGAGATGAAGAAAATTCTGATACTGTGTCCGCAAGGTGTTCCACTGATCAAATACAACGGTGATGAATGGAGAAATATTGTACAGAATGTCAGCGTAGCATTAATTTATCAATCTTGTCTTCACAATGATGTAAAGTACTTCTTGAATCTTCTTTTGACCTGGAATATTTGCTACTTTTATTCCACAAAGCACTCTTCATGCTCCTCACTCAGCAGTGATAGTGGATACTGAAGTACTTCTGTTTCCATAGATGTCTGAAGGTTCTTTAGTAGTAATCCTACACAAACTCTTAAACAGATATTATCTTAGGGACGGAAGTAACTGATACTAAGAACTCACCGTAAGTTTCTGACTTCCGTACGATGGAATGGCTCACCCACCAGAACGTTGCTATAGTGGATATCCTCTAACATCGATAATTTCGCTGTTTGAAGTTCGAGCGTTCGTGGGTCCACTGGCACTCATTCGCTATATTTTGAGTTCAGGTTAAAATAGCATAGATACTCAAACAGGGGCAAAATAGCCTGAATAGTTGATGTTATTTTAGTGTTCAAAATGATTTTTTTTGTAAGATACATATTGTAGGCGACATACATTTACTTCAGATAAAGTATGAAAACGAAAAACGTACATCTGAGTGTCACCGTTTTATCAACCTTTTCTTTTCTAACCGGTCAATTTTGTATCAGAGGTTGTGCCCACCTGACTATTTTAACTGGTTTATGGACCTGTGTATTGTTTGTTATACCATCAACTACATGTTGTAAAAGTTTTTCTAGAGTTACATATGGTGGGTCGTTGTCTAAGTATGCCGGATTAAGTCTGTCCATACTAACGCTACCTTGGGAGCTACAGCGTTATATGACGAAATGTTTTGGACGTCGTGAAAGAACTTTAAGGGGTCCTTCATATGGAGGGCCAAGTGGTGGTTGAATTCTGTCACAACGGACCCATACGTGTGTGCTATTGTCTGTATCTTCGGGAATACAGACTCCTCTAACCGGCTCACGGGTTGCAACCGGTTGTAAGCTAGCCGTTTGGTGTCTAAGTCGATCGACATAGGTTGACTGGTCGATTTGGTCGCTTTCAACCTTGGGGTTGATAAAATATCCAGGAAGTCTTAGGGTGGCACCGAAAACTAATTCTGCCGCTGAGCATTGGGCGTCAGTCTTGATTGCAGTGTGGATACCTAACATTACCATGGGGAGGTATCCTGTCCAGTGAGAGGGGTCAGAGTGTGATATCAAGGCGGTTTTAAGTTGTCGATGAAATCTTTCCACCACATCGTTTGATTGTGGGTGGTACGCCGTGCAACTTATTCTTTGAGAACCAAGGAACCTAGCTACGTTATTAAACAGTTCTGATTCAAACCGTGCCCCTCTGTCGGTGGTTATCGTTACAGGGACACCAAATGTTGACACCCAGTTCTTCAAAAACGCTTTGGCCACTGTTTCTGCAGTAATGTCCGCAAGTAGAACGGCTACTGGAAACCTTGTATATCTACCAATACATGTGAAAAGATACATGAAACCATTAGAATGAGGTAAAGGACCTACCAAGTCCACGTGTACATGTGCGAAACGCACATCGGGTTGCGAAAACGTTCCCAAAGGCGAAAGTGTGTGTCCGTTCACCTTGGTTTGCTGACATGCTACACATTCCTTAACCCAATTTCGCACATCGCGCGGTAAGCTGGGCCAAATATATCTATCGGCAATTGGTTTTGTAGAGAGTTTTGCTTCGGGGTGTGACAGCGAGTGAAAGTTGTTGAATACTAACTTCCTCATGTTTTTAGGCACATAAGGTCTCGGTGGATCTCTCGTCGTATCACTGTAAATGAGTGGGTGAAGGCAGCCGTTTAAGTTTCAGGTTACAACTACTACTGGAAAGTAAATTTCTAGATTCCTCATCTGTTTCTTGATCTGCTGCTAAAGCTTTGAAATCTGCAGAAGACTGATGAATAGTGCCTACCTTAATTCGAGACAGAGCGTCCACCACGAAATTTTGTGCACCCTTAACATGTCTTACATCGCTAGTAAGTTGCAATATAAAATCAAGGTGACGAATTTCGCTTGGTGAGTACTTGTCAGGTTTTGCATCTAGCGCATAAGTTAAAGGGTTATGATACGTGTAGACCGTAAGTCTCCTGCCTTCCAGCATGCGACGGAAATGCTTAATTGCTAGAAAGATCGCTGGCAGTTCTTGGCCAAACGTTGAATACCGAGTTTCGGGTGGGGAAAGGCTTTTTGAAAAGAATGCCACTGCTTGTCCACGGACTGGTTGAGTGATTCTCCTACAGCCTTGTTGGAAGCATCGACCGTCAGTGCTAATGGTGCGCTGACTTCGGGGCACATTAGAATTACAGCTTTATTAGGGCCGTTTTCAACTTGCTGGCAGTATCAGCAAGTTCTGTGGACAGCTTGAAGTCCTTAGGATTTCCTCTCAAGGCGTCAGTTAGGGGTTGCATGTGCTGTGCACAATGTGGTATAAATCTCCCACAAATATTAATCAGACCAGGAAAACTTCTTAGTTGCGTTATAGTGGTGGGTAGTGGGTACTGGTTGATAGCCTCCACCTCTTTAATCATGTGTCCTAGGAATTGAATGTTCTGGACTCCCAATACACACTTACTTTGAGTTGTCATGCCGGCGTCTTTTGACTTTTGTGGGACCGCCCGTATGTGACTCTCATGTGAGTGTCTGTCTGGGCTGGTAATCAGTAGGTCATCAATATATGCTTTGGCGAATGGTAAGTCCCGTAGAAGGTCGTCCATATACCTCTGGAAAGTTTGTGCAGCATTCCGAAGGCCAAAAGGCATCCGCAAAAATTCATGTAAACCAAATGGGGTGGTGACGGCTGTTTTTGGGACGTCTTCTTCGGCCACTGGAATATTGTGATACGCACGGACTAGGTCTATTTTTGTTAATATAATGACACCTGCAGGACAGCTAGTGGAGTCCTGAACATGAGGAAGTGGGTACCTGTCAGGAGTGGTTTGTTTGTTTGGCGTTCTATAATCACCACACGGTCGCCAGTAAGTTTGATTTTTCTTGGGCACCGTATGTAATGGGGAAGCCGACTGACTCTTAGAAGGGCGAACGATACCTAGCTGAAGTATATGGTCAAATTTGGCCCAAGCAATTTTCAGTTTATCTAGTGCTAGTATCCTGGGTTTCGCGAATTCGGGAGGGCCATGCGGTTTTATGCTATGCATCACCTTCAGACTAGCATGAGGGGTCTGTTCGTTGGATGACGTCAGGTTTGGAATGCCCACCAATATATTTCTAAACATTTCTGTTGATATTGGAGGAGATTACGCCAGGTTAAGGGACGTGATTGTACTGACCTCGCCTATTGTGAATCTAGAAGTCTCTTTCAAAGTCAACTTCCACTCCCTTACGTCTACTAACAATTCATGCCTCTCCAAAAAATTTGTACCCAGTATCGTGAGGTCTAGATTTGCTATGATGAACGCCCAAAAGGATTGAAATTCAAACCCAAAATCTAGGGTGATGGCGTTTTGTCCGAACGTTGCTATACGTGTTTTATTGGTGGTCTGCAGCGTGACTCTGAACATTTGGTGTCCGAGCTCAACCCTGTTTCGAGGGAGAATACTAAGAATGACTCCCGTGTCTACCAAGAATTCTATGCCAGAATTTCTGTATGTGACGTAGAATAGGTGACTGTTCGGGTACCCCTCCTCAGCAGTCCCTACCTGAGAAGGGGTCTTCAGTTTTCCTGTTTGCCAGGGGACCGCTTAAGCCACGCCCATGGTTCTGTACACCATTAGGATTGTGCGCCGTATTTCCAGTGATACCAACAGAGTTGTCCGGACAGCCCCGAGTGTCTGGGTCTACTTCGTGATCCATGTCTGAGTGCTGACTTGCCTGTTTGACTTTGGCTCAGTCGGATTTGAGCCACAGCTTCAGCTAGTGATTTCACGTTCGCCACCAATTCAGTGATGACAGCGTCTTTGGATAGGCCAGGACTAGTATACGGTGATAAGTGTTTGTCCCCGGTTGTTCCTTCCTACATAATGTGATCAACAACTTCCGCCAATTCTAGAAGCCGGTTTTTCGAGTCCTGTGCGCCAAGCGCACACTGGACATGATGCGACAGTGCCTGTGTTCAACCCTTCTTGAGGATGGCTCCTCCGACCACATTTTCTCTCACTACCTCTTGCAAGTGCTTCAAAAACGGTGATGTGGATCTGTCTTCCAACATCTCCCCTTCTAGCAGACGGCGGATTCGTCGACAGTCTGACATTGGTAGACGACTTATCACCGCAGGCTTGAGCGTGGAATGGGGGTCTTCTTCTGGGGTATCAATCATGAGATCACGGACCTCTTTACTGACTGATAGAGAAAGAATGGAGCACAAGTATTTGTGTCTCAGTTACTCTGACTTTATGTTATGTCGGTCAAAGAAATGCTCCAACTGGGTGAAATATAGTTCTGGGTCTTGCTTATTGAAGGCTGGTGATCGATTCCCAGTAGCGACTAGACTTTCAACCTGTAGTAAAACGGACTCACTGACGATAATGGAATCAAAATCGATAAGGTTAGAAATTTTTTAAAATCAAAAATCAAATTAACAGATAAACAGTTAGGATGAATAGGCGCAAACGATACACTTTGTCGGGCTTACCAATGTTGGACCCAGAGGGTTACGGCTAACGCTCTGAACAATTTGTTTTAGACAACCACAAGGTAGCAAACAAAAAGACAGTAGTAGAAGTAATAACATGTCTATTCCAAGCGCTCTATTGGGCAGGTCCAGCAGGCAAAATTTAACGAGTGCATCAAAAGTTATTCATCATTCAGTTGCAGTCAATAGTGAATATAAAGCTTATGACGGATAGAAATCACAACCAAGTTTACTGGGCACTACAGACGGTCTAAAAGTTACTAAACGACCACCAGCCGTTAGAGCAGTCACTGCAGTCTCAAACCCTGAAGTTGCTTTGACGACCGCCCGTACTGTACATGAGGAAAAATGGATTAAGGTGGAAAAGAAGGCACACCTCTTCGATTAGACGCCAACCACAATACAAGACGACAGGGACGTCGACGATAGGCCGAACTCCATTACCTTATCAGGAAGTTCTGTTACTTCATGATAGCCTCGTCGACAGAAGGGAACTGTTCGATGAACAGTAATGGAAAACAGTGTGCTCAACACTAGGGCTTGGCAACCCAGAAGCAAAGTTATGCTGGTTCTCCGAAGCCAGCCACTCACTTCACGGAAAGTCCCCGCCTATGAGGGTGACTTCAAGTTCAGGTAAGGAATATGAGAGATTCCTGTTTCTGTCGTTCACACCGGTCATCAACACGCCATTCAACGTTACGGCTGGGCCAGATCGGACATGATCGGAGAGAAAATACCCCAGGGAGCGCTCAACACACTGAAACTCACAACCACGGTTATCCACCGTGTATCACGACTAACAACCAGTAAATAAGCAGGGAAGTATACCCACGATGTCAACAACGCAGTGGCTACCAGCAAGGATATAGTTAAATGGGTGGTGATGGCAGTGGTCTCCAGGCTGTCACGTCCCCCACACCTGCAGCAGTGGAATCACCCAGGTTGATGGTAACTGACTTCGGTTGCTGGGAGCTTATAATCTTGGCACTGCAAACCTGGTACGCAATCAGCGACACTATCGCTGGGAACGTTCCATGTCACAAAAGCAGGCCCAGAACCCTGCGATAACGGCAAACGACGGCCTGGCTTGACGCTGAAGTCACCATAACCGCTTATAAATAAGACTTTCAAACTGACTTTGAATCTCTAACAACCCCAGAAACCACTATGGGAAAACGCACGACTGGACCGGCTCCTCTGGAAATAGCGGACAAGCAAACAACTTCCAACATCTCTCACGACCTCCAGGGTTCTCCACCACTAGGGCACTCCTTGTTGTCAAAATCAACTACAAGCGTCTTTACAACGATGTCAGGAGAGTTGGAAGTAAAGATAGCCAACTTACGACCCCTCCGCTTCTTTCCTGCTACGAATATTATAATCCAGACAGGAACTTGGTTATCACCTGATATTAGCGACATCGAAGGCAGCAAGAACGGCGTTCGGAGGAGATAGGGAACACAAGGACGGAGGCGAGGTGTTGGTGGTTATCAGTAACCATCTCATAAGTGAACGAGCCACAGCAATTCCACCGTCAGGGCTCTAAGACTCAATATGCTGTTCATTTACGATTGGGCACACTAAGCACCTGGTAGGAGGATCGACAGAACTCCTATTAGCAGCATAAAACGAAACCGACAACTGCTCCAAGTAGTGTCCCCGGCGACGTCTACGGGAGTCATCTTGGCGGGGTATGATAATATTCCAACCCTCAACCCTTGGCAAGACAGGGCAGTCTCAACCCGGGGTTCTACGGAAACCCACTCAACGCTATCAAAAAGGCTGGACTGCATGAGAACATTGGCGATAACACTCTCTGGGGGTAGCGCGGAAAACTGTTCAAACTGGGCTACTTCATAGTCACTATCTGTCAACGGAAAACGTTCAGGCTCAAAACCCATCCGCAGCAGTGACCACGGTACGGTAGTGTTCGCTCTGGTGTTCACTGAACAACCATCGTGGGAGGGACCTCACCCCTGTCTTTGCTGCAGCAAGGCTAACTAAGTGGCGATGAACGAATATCTGTCGACATCACCGTGGCCTCAGGAGTGGAGTGCCGTTTCCACTGATCAACACTGCGAACTAGCGAGGGATATCATCAAGGGACCTATCTCTGAAAACGTCCCAGTAGTCACAATAACTCTGAAGAAACGAACCTCATTAGCTGAACCGAGGCCGTGAACGCCCCATGAGGGCAGGGAGTGTCATAACCGGAGGATCTTCAGGGAAGAGTCAGGCCACAGCGTGTATGTATCTAAGGAACCAACTCAACACCAAAGCGAGGGGCGACAGGAGGCCGCTCTGGAAAAAGCTTGCTCATAAGCCTGAGACGAACTCCGAAAACCTATGTCGATTCGTGGCGAAGAAAAACTCCGCCACCCAAGGGACCTGCGTTATGGAAGGCCGACATGAAGAAAGCCTCTGTGAACCTGGGATTGCTGAAACCTTCAGCACCGCCTCCGATACATAACTAAATACGCCGCCATCCGACTGAAACTATCAACTTCCTGAGCAGTTGTCAGCACTGCTTGGTGCAGTAGATTGGCGTGAAATGCGGGTAACCCCAGCCACGGTCTTCATACACTCTAGAATTTGCGTGCAGCAGCACCACGGAGACGCGATGACATTCGGCCGTCCGCGTAGAAACAACATGTAGGTGCATTATGCTGTTCAATTCGCAATGCTTCAACGCTCCTTAAACAAACAATGCTTCCACGACAGCGGAAGCATGCTCTTCTCTTTCCCGTCTTCAAAGGAGAAGACAAGCGAAACCCGAATGCTATCGACCCAAAACACTTCTACTGCTGGTGTCGTAAGCAACAAAGGGCCTAGCAGACGACCAAATCAGGGAGTACTTGGACAACAGGGGAGCAGCAGGCGATGGCCGATGCGGTTTCCGAAACTACTGGTCCTGTGCCTCAAGCCTTCTGGAAGCCGGTGATAAACAGACGGTATTGTGGGGCCTCCAAGTATCTTCCTGGATTCCGTCAAGTACGTTGTTTTGGTCTGACGGGAATTTAACCTCAACAAATGTCAAAACACTTTTCTCCGCACCCGAGACTTTTGGAAAGTGCCCTACCCCTCCGCGGAACACAACTTTCCCACACTATCACAGAGAGAGACCTGTGACTACCGCTGACTGGCAAGATAGATACTGGCTCCAACTACCCAGAAGATGTCTCCAGAGCCTATACAATTATCCGCTTCATGCCCATGCAACTAGATGTCCTCACTCCGGGTCTCTTCCCATATCCGTGCAAGGCCTGTATGCGGCCCCACTTAGAGGCCTACAACGTCGTTGCACCACTATACCTGGAGACAGATGTGAACCTCCTGGAAAATGTCCACAGGTGAGCAGCAGAGGGTGTTGTGGGAATGCGACAAAAGCTATTTGAGAGTAAACTGAAAGACCTAGGGCTCTACTGTCTTCGCGATTTTCGCCCGATAACGCGTCACAAACTGCTAAGCAGTTCAAGCCATTTGAACGGTGTAGTCCAACCGGACAGCCACCGTGGCAGTCTTCGTGGTAGTTCAAGGGGAATCGCCGGTCACAGGGCGAAAACCCACATTTTTTCTCTCTAGGTTTGCAGACTCTGCAACATATTGCTTGCCAAGATTGTCACTGCCCTGTCTATTATAGTTTTCCAGAAGAGATTGGACGGCCATATAGCAGCTCATGGTTTGCGCCTATCCAGCTAAGATTTGGACTAGGCCGAAACAACTTATTAATTCTGCGCAACCCAGCACAGTCAGCCTAATATCGGGTCTTCCGTACAACCATTGTCATCAAAAACGTGGCTGGACCTCATATTTCCTTGTTAGACGTCCCTTCCAGCTACCATCCCCCAGTAGCAGCATTACCACTTGTACTCCTATAACCCGTCCTATAATCTTGCCCCTTCTCTTCCCTCTGACTCCGTGATCTCAGCTTACTTATTAATGTTCTTTTTTTCACTTATCCCCCGTGAATCTACCTGAATTTCTTATTCTCTTCCGTTCCACTTCTGCTTACCTTGATTTTTTAACTTCTCTGGACATCGTCTCTCTTGACTTCGCTTAACAACCAGTTCGAACAAATCCCTGGTGATGCTGCAATTGAGAAATCTGTCTGAGCCATGGTCACTGAACAAATTATGTATTCCCTGCATATTTAATCAACCCCCAACCGCCTGCCGGAATAACGTGAGCCACAGGAGGTATCGACCTAGCCTGCAACATGGAGGTCATTACGGGAAACACTATCAGGACGGCACATAAGAGAGCTATCACCAGGCTGGAGTCTAACTTTTCTTCTTAAGAGTATGTGCCACACCACGGAATGTAGTCACAGCCCCCTCCGTAGACCCATCCAAAAGACGGTTAGATAGTCATGTCCCTTTGCATGGCATTCAGGGAGTTTCTAACCTCAGTAGCTCGACACCACTTCCTTTTCAGTCACCACTCACCTGTTGATACACCTACATCATCTAACTCCGCTCCGGTAACTAGACCCATGCTATCTACTTCTGCCTTCCGGGCGATTCCCGTGTGCATTTTCTCATTGTATTGTCGTTGACATTCAGACATCTACACAAAAAGGAGTCGCGACGGACCCCTAAACTTTCCAGCAAGCCGTGACTGCCTAATCACTCTGCGAATTACAGTTTACCAACCCATAGGCACAATCACCTCACTAGAGCTGAAAAAACAAACCAGAACGGGTTCTTTTTGGTTTGGACGGTGCGCGGTTTGAATAGCGTAATGCCTTGTTCATCTCCAATCCAGAGGCAATAAGCTGTTTATCACCAAAAAACAGCTGTCAAACAAATCGTAACAGTGAACACAATCCAGTTAATCAACTGGATGCAAGGATCGCCACGTACAACGACGCAATTATCTACTCAGCTTGGAAATACTTCCTGCTGGTGATTCCTAGATGTCTGGACAGTTCAACTGCCATAGTTTTCAGCCCTCTTCGTAGACTTTTCGCCAAGAAAAATCTTCCTTGCTCCTTACATACGCACTTGGAGCATTCGGTCAAAGTTGTTGATAAAGTGGGGGAGACCGAGTGTCAAGTCTCCTCTTCATTCACATTATTTGTACATTAATGGCACAAAATATGAGATCGTAAGCCCTTAACCGTATAACGAGGTCCGCGGGCAGACAGAATCTAGTCTGTACAGAAAAGGTGGGCGCAGCAACACCCTTATCGTCTAAGATCGCCATAGCGCTGTCACACCAGACACAGCACTCGTCAAAACTGGCAACCCCCTGTAGTTGGGGTGACAGTAGCACGTGTCCGATCATAATGTTGGTGGAAAATAAAGCATGAAGGAAACGCACTACGGTTGACATCACCCTACAGGAATTAAACCACCCAGTCGTCGACTGAGCAAACCCCTGAAGACCATGGTGTTTGCAGAATCAGTGTCAGAGACTCAGAAAGCCTTTGTGTGCAACATCTGTCTTAGGTGGGCACACTAACTGTGGTAATGGTTTACCAGGGCAGTACTATAGCTTTTTGAGGAAATACCCGTGTAAATGGATGTAGTATATATGTTCAGTGTCGGAAATCACATGATATCACCAACGGCAAACTGGAAAACCCAGTGCAGTCAAGAATGTTACAGAGCGCTAGCTCTAGTAATCTCCTCTCAGAATGTGGTCAACCTCCACAAGTAGGTAAAAGTGCCACCGCTAGAGGTGGAAAGAAATCGGCTCCCACTCCAAGCGAGACATCAAAGAAGTCTTCGCTTGTGTTGCTGCAACTCAGACTATCCGATGGAACCGAACAACCTGTGGAAATCGGTTGTGCTGAGAATGAGTGCACGGAAGTGAATAGAGTAAGGGGTAGACCGGAAGCACTGGCTACCAAGCCGAATGTTCCACACTCGCAGGGCAAGGGGATGGATTCCTTTATTCCGTTCAACGTCCCTATACCAACAAAGTCATGCTTAGAAGGGAGAGAAGGGTCTGACAAGGAGAGGTGGGACGACTACTGCAGAAAGTTGGGAATAGAAACCATCACGGCCAACTTATGCCGGCCGTCCCCAGGGGTAGAGCACTTCGAGACAAGCCGCCGCCTCTCACGGTATCAGCAATGACGGTGAAACAGTCGTAAAACATACCGCTGCTGTCGTGCCTACCAGAGATTGCAGGCCACTGTCCCATGAGGGTGAAACCAGACAAACCTTGGGTCACCAGAGAGGCGGAGAGAAATTCTTCACTTAGTGATCTGCAACCATGTGATGTATGGGACACCCAAACTGGAAGATGGATCCACAGAGTATGACAGCTACCTCCATGGTGTCGAGCAGTGGTGGTTAGGGGCGAAGATGAGACTTAGAAATTTGCCAGCCAGCAGTGTAAGCAGGTTGCCAAGACCTACACACTTGAAGAGCATTCCCTCACCAAGAATGCCAGCTGTACGCTTCGACTGCAAGGCATCACTAACAGGAGTTTCCACACCATGGTACCACGTGAAAGAACAAGTAGGAGGTGCTACGGGATGTTGTGAGAGTAAACCACGGGCTCCCAGACCACAAGATAGGAGGCAACCTCCGAGAACACTACAGACAGTACTAGTCAGAAAAGAACTAGCTAGTGGACTACCTGTAGGTACAATAAGCAATACCACCACATCAGCAGGAAGATGCCAAGGGGACCAAAAACGGAGACTCGTCAGTCCAGTGGGCACTGACAGTCAGAATCCGATGCAACGGTATACCAGCCTCCAAACAAGTCCCCATGTCTCGCTAAGCCCAGAACGTAGCTCCTTGACATACGTCTACAGCGACGCAAGAGGTTTTAGGAGTAAACTTCAGGGGCTAAAAACGGTGTGCCATAATCTGCGTGCAGGTATAATTGCCTTCACGGAGACATGTCTGCCATCAGACACCGTGGATGAGGAAATGTCTTTGCCTAACATGACCCCTTTCCGAAAGGTCAGGCAGCTCAAAGAAGGCGGAGAAGTTGCCACGTATATTAGAACTTATCTAAAAATAAAGGAAGCGACTGATGGTGTGTTCAGCCTACTACCAGGCTACTTATAGTGCCAATTCACTATAAACCGAATAAAGTACCTATTAGGAGTGGTATATGGGCCTCCCATCCGCACGATAGAGCATGAGGCCCAATTGCTCAGTTCCATTTCAAAACCACCTCGGCAGCCTATAACCATATAGCTCTCGCTGGAAACTTCAGAACACTGGCACTCGACTCAGGATGTGAAGTAAGATATGGGCATAAATCCTTCGAATACAAACCTCGAAATACGTTTGTGGCAGCAGGACTGGTATGGAAGGTTGTGGAAAACCCCAGAAGGCGAAAAGATGGAAAAGTACCACTACTCGACTACGTTCTAACAGACGATTATCTTTTGGTGGACGATATCTGTCTACCCCCACCCCGTAGGCGAAAGCGACTAAGCATTGGTGAGATTCTTTCTGGCAACCAAGGAGACGCTACCAGTAGTTGAGCCAGAGGCGTCCCGCTGTTACCAAAAAGCAGACTATCAGCCCATTAACAAGGAATTCCTGGAACCTGCACGGCCACAAGACTGGCACTCACTATCGATAGACGAATAGTGGATGTACATTAGAGATATTATGTTGAGCGCCATCGAAAAATGTTCCAAAAATAACCTCTCAAACGGTCTTGGGTAACCCGCGCAACCCATAGGCGGATACAGACAGTTTGGGATGACTTGACTACTAGATGGGACGACTTACAACCAGTTCACGTTATCTTCTTGGAATTGGCCAAAGCTTTTGATAGCGTCCCATACCGCATTATGCTCGCCAAACTTGCAAACGTGGGTATCCCTTAACCACTCTTTGCTTGGTTTACAACATGCCTAGGGGATAGAGAATTCTGTACTAAAGTAAACAGAATTCGACCAACCTGGAGGAATGCAAGAACAGTAGTTTCTCAAGGAGCGATCCCCGGGCCGCTCCTACTTTTACCGTTCATAAACAACCTCCTCATTAAAATCTCCTCGTCTATCCTCCTGTTTGCCGACGACATCAAAATACGGAGGAGGATGGGTGATGAGGAGGATCCCGGGATAATCCAAAGCGACTTGTTGCAGCTGGAGTCCTGGTCAGCTGCAAGCCGTTTAAGCTTTAACCTGGAGAAGTGTAAGATGATGTATCTTCTCACATCAGAGGCGATGAAAATTAGCTACACCCTTAATAAGTGTGCAGCCACTGGGGTAACCACAGAGAAGAACCCAGGACTAAACTTTTCTGACACACTGGACATTACTGGCAACTATAAGGGGAAGGTAGCAAAGGTGAACGCCATCATGCACTTTCTGAGAAGGCAGCTTGGATTGCTAACCCCAGAATTATTCCTTATGGTATTTAGAACCTATGTTGGACCACACCCAGAGGTGTCCATCACTATAGCGCCTCCACCACTAAAGAGAGACGCAAATACTCCCCAGAAGATAGTTTCGCTTGCCATCTCTAGAAAGTACAAGCTTATCGAATACAGACATATCTCCGGATTCATTTGTTCTCAACATTCGATGTGGAATATTATCTTATAGATTTTATGACTCACTACTGTTTCTCATACTGAGTGGTTATACCCTCATCAATTTTCACCACTGTTGTTCAACGACGTCACTTCTGTTCAATATTTGTGACAAGCAATGTGTAAACAATTGTTTGCTCCAGAAGACTCTGCACGGCACGAAGATTTATTTTCCTAATTTTTTACAGTTTCAATAGGGAAAAGACATTTAGATATTGCCTGTGGAAGTGGCATGTGTTCGTATAATTCCTTAGTCGAGATATATTATTATCGTTATTATTATTAGTAGTGGTAGTACTGAAGAGGGACGCCAATACCCCCTAGAAGTTACGGAGAAGAGTAACAAGGTCGGTTGTCGGACTAACAGGCAAAACATATGTGCAACGCCTTAGACAACTCAACTTGTTTACACTCAGCTATCCAAGAAGACGACGTAATCTATGTAGCAGCCGAAATCCGATAATCTTGGCCTGAATGAGGGGAATAACTAGGCGGTGCCAAGTAACACGAATCTGACTAGTTCCTGCGTTCTACCGTACAGCTTTCGAACTTCTGCGAGTGACGCATAGTCAAAGGACGGATCAAATATCAAAACACGGTGTGTAGTAAATCAGTGGCAGGTTCGTTACAATATCTGTGGCACTATCAAAGCAACAACAAGTTGTATCGAAATTACAAAAATACCTCAACAGTGCCGCTGGGTAACTATACAGTCCAAACGTTCTCGGGTGCAAATACGTACTATACGCCAAAAACTGGTTAAACAAATACAACTGTTAAGTACCTGTCAGTCAATAGGAATATTCCTGACAAACGGGATCAAAACTCTGCACACCAGAATCAAATAAACATGTAGCGACATACACGTCCCCAAAATCATTAGCCTAGGGTTTGACGACTTTCGACATTGATGCTGACCTTGATAGTTTAACTGGACTCGCTAAGCTGAAGGCACCCGGTCAAGCATCCTCGCCATTTGGCACGCTGTCGTGTTACGTTGCATTGCTCGTATTCGACTCTCTAGCCAGTTAGTTGGAACGCATCGGTATTTTGGCATAACCATCCAAATATACTATTCCATCCGACTACGCTATCGTGTTCTTCCTTGGTCTCGTATTCGTGGGTATATAACAAGTTCGAATAATTAGTGATTGGTCTTTGCGTCTGTCAAGTTCGCACCAGGACAAATCCTAAATTGGTGAGCCCGACGTGATCACATATCCCGACCAATAACAAGTATTGAATTGGTGAGCCTGTTCCATTTTATATTTGTTTATTGTTTTCATTTCGATAACATTTATATATCCATTTACTACACTTTCTCATGTCCGACCACACTCCCAAGCTTATTCGTATTAAGCCGACTACGAACACGATCCAACTCGTGCCATATTGGCCAGACAATGCAGAAACATGGTTTCTGTATGCCGAGGCAGATTTTCGAGAACAGGGTGTCTCAGATCCTCATTCTCGATTTCTTGCTGTCATACGGTCACTACCGCGAGAATTAAACAGGTATGTTACAGCAAACATGTTTAATCCTGAAGTAAGTGACCCTTATGCACTTCTAAAGGCCGCACTCTTGAAGAAAAGCGATCTCACAGATCGCCAACGTCTAGACGAATTGCTTCGTAACATCGAGCTAGGCAGCCACTCAGCTACTGAAGTCCTCGCACGCATGCGAGAAGTAATCGGTGCACGAACATTTGACGATGGTTTCTTCCGAGAACTATTTCTCTCGAAACTACCACAACCGGTGCAAACCGTGTTGGTGACACTCCAGTCAGTCCCACTCGACGACCTGGCAGCCTCAGCAGATAAAATACTGGAGATATCCAGCAGACCCGTCTCCAACGTATATTCTATCTGCGACAAACCAGAGCGCCAGGATTCAGAGGTGACCAAGTTGTGCAACTCTGTGAAACGGTTGCTACGATCTCGAAGTCCTAGATCACGTAGCACTTCACAGAAACGCACCTTGGCGCATCGCAGCAAGTCGCGTGGTAGCCCTAAAACGAAACCCAACAGGGTGGAAAACCCTGAATGGTGCTGGTTTCATAACACTTACGGAGATGAAGCCAGAAAATGTCGTAAACCATGCCGTTTTAAGAAGGACACAAACTCGGGAAACGGTCACGCCGGCACGTGCTCACGGCAACCGTAGCCGGCGGAAAAAGCCGTTTGCTCTACGTCACCGACATTAAAACGAAAGTCCGCTACCTCGTCGACACCGGCGCAGAAGTTAGCGTTCTTCCAGCAACGACAAAGGAGCGTCATCACGACCCATCCTTCAATCTTCAAGCAGCCAACGGCAAGGCAATCGCGACATTCGGGAGACGGTATGCCTACCTCAACTTAGGTTTACGCAAACCTATTCACTGGATCTTCCTCCTTGCTGACGTCTCTATGCCCATCATTGGCATAGATTTGCTAAACCATTACGATCTACTCGTAGATGCTCGCCGTCGACGACTGATAGATAGCAACACAAAGTTATCTATTGGCGGCACCACCTATGTAGGTCCGAGTTTAGCCATCGTTAGGACTAAACAATCAGGTGACGCGTCCTACCAAGCAGTTTTGGAGAAATATCCAGAGTTGCAGCAACCGAAGCACACTCTTCCGTGCATAACCAGCAATGTTATGCATCACGTCACAACCACAGGTCCACCTGTGGCATCCAAAGCGCGCCGTTTAGCCCCCGATAAGCTCAAACGGCGAAAAATGAATTCGACCACATGCTCGAACTGGGCATTATCAGACCGTCAAACAGTCCTTGGGCATCGCCATTGCACATGGTTCCCAAAAGGATAGCAACGACTGGCGTCCAACCGGTGATTACCGAAGGCTTAACGCCAAAACAACTCCGAACTGCTACCCGATACCCCAATACAAACCCTCGTACACTTTGCCTTTTTTATATCAATTTTTATTCACCATGTAATGAAACTTTTTTAAAAAAACGGTGAAGATAAGCGTAAATTTTTATTTTTCGATATGTTTATATATAAATAATTCCCATTTTTACGAAACGTTTTCGTGGTATTAAAGACTTTTATTTATATTCCAGGTGCAACGAGCACTGGACGGAACGTCGAAAGGAACAATTTCATTTATTGTATTTTATTTATTTAATCACCACGACACCCTAGAATAAGTTCAGACAACCAGGGGCCACCTCACGCAGTGAGCCCATCGGAAGAGTTTTACCAGTGGAGAAACCACTGGGTTTTTACTTCCGGCTGGTATCGTCTTAGGGTCCTCACGAACCCACTAGGGGGGGAGTGATCTGTAGCGTCATACACTTCCCCAAAATCAATAGCCTAGGGTTTGACGACTTTCGACATTGACGCTGACCTTGATAGTTTAACTGGACTCGCTAAGCTGAAGGCACCCGGTCAAGCATCCTCGCCATTTGGCACGCTGTCGTGTTACGTTGCATGGCTCGTATTCGACTCTAGCCAGTTAGTTGGAAAGCATCGGTATTTTGGCATAACCATCCAAATATACTATCCCATCCGACTACGCTATCGTGTTCTTCCTTGGTCTCGTATTCGTGGGTATATAACAAGTTCGAATAATTAGTGATTTGTCTTTGCGTCTGTCAAGTTTGCACCAGGAGAAATCCTAAATTCCTTTGTCCCAGGTAGGTTGTATTCTACCTCATTTTGGTTGTCTAGCTGCTAATTTATAACCTTGTCCGCCCCTCCAGATTCATAAAATCGACTTAAAACTATTACTGTTTCGGAATTTTCCTTGTGCGAACTTAACAGGCGCAGAGACCAGTCGTTAATTATTCGTTCCTGTTATATGCCCACGAATATGGTGTCAAGGGGGAACACAGTACAGTAGTCTGATGGGATAGTTTATTTGCGAGGTCGTGCCAAAATACTGATGCGTTCGAGCTTGCATCTAACATTCTGCTCTAGGTACCATACTGAGTTATCTCTTCTGAATTGCTTTTTTCCTACACACCAGCTCTTGCTGCGGTACGAAGGCTAGAATGTATCTATTCTATCATATGCTGATGGCCAGGCTAAACTGTCTGGCAACTAGAAGTTTGTCTACTGTTATTGATACTAGGTGATGATTGAAGGTGAAATAACAATATTGACCGCTGCCGGACTGGAACCGACGACCACCGAATTTCTGGCGCGATGCTCTACCAGCTGAGCTACTAGTAGTTCATTTTTTTTCGATCTAAACATACAGTGGGCACACTAAAGGTTATGCACTTTGCATGTTATCAGCCACGACTTTCAGTTATATGCAAAGTAATGCTGTACATTTTGAAAGTCGAATGATAAAGATGGTGCTATGAAATAAATATCTATAAATCAAATGCACTTCCTTGTATTTACTCACCGTTTTGTAGGTTTTAAGGTGTTACTAGTTTAGCCTACCTAACTACTGTTTTGTGTTTCAGTGGACTTTAAACGTACACAGACATTTTGTGTGATGCATAAATAGGAAAATGTTGCATATTCGCAAACATGTTTCTTCTGATCGGTTTGAAGAGCGAGCGATCGGTGTAATGCACACCATAGCATAATGATACCTTTCTAATGGGTTGCTTACAGGTAACAAAATGCTCTAAAGACATAGCTTTCTGGAATTTACGCAGTGTATAATACTATAAAAAAGTGTTTTATCACTTTGTGTACCAAAAATCACTCTATTTTTAATTTTCAAAGAAACACTGGATTAATTTTTAGTAGCTAATTAACTTCATGGTCATTACTAAGTAAATATCGAAATGCTGGTGTGTAGTAACTTAGTTCTTTCCATTTTATTACTTGCGTTTTCGTGATCTATACTAAGTCTGTATGTGTGAAATTCTCTACACATGTATACATTTAATAATCGGCTCACGTTTCCTGAGTTGCCTTTTTGTACCGCATTCTTTGTGCTAGTATTGTATCTAAAGTCAAGCATATCCTGTCTTATGTATTATTAAGTGCGTTGACCAGGTTAATCAAAGGGTGTCTGATGCACTTCTTTTGGAAATTAGGAAAAATCACATTGCTAGCTGTCTGAGATGTGTGCCCTAGTACTTACGTTTGCTTATGATTATCCTTGTATTCTTATCAGTGCACTGAAAAATACCTCTGTTACGTCTATTCTGTCTAGTGATTCTTATTTCAGTGATGTCATTTCAAGCTTCTCCTTGTAGATCAATTGAATGGATCCTAAACTTGATGCAGCTATAGAAGAATGGGTGAAATATGATAAGGTGAATGTTTTTATGCATATGACGTCGTTGTAGAATGAAACCACTTGTTCACAGATTAAGTTAAAGAAGGAAAAGAAACAATGGGATGAGTTGAGAAAGTTATTACTGGAAAGAATGGCTTTCGGAACTGCCGGTGTGTATATTAAAGTACTACTAATGCATTCCAGGCTTACGTGCAAAAATGGGTCCAGGATATTCACAGATGAATGATTTAACTATTATACAAACTACTCAAGTAATAAAAGGCAGTTCCATTTCATGAATATTTTCAGGGTTTACTTAAATACGCGTCGATCGTGTTCCCAAATCTCAAGTCCGATGGGATTACAGTTGGTTATGATGCTCGCCATAACAGCAGAAGGTAATTGTTTGTTTATTCTAAGCTAAGTTGTTTAACACACATAGATGGGCATACATTGTTGCCAACATATTTCTCAATGCTGACTGTAAAGTCTACTTGTTCAAAGATCCATTCCCAACTCCTATGGTGGCGTTTGGTGTTAAACATTTCAAGACTGCCTTAGGTGTTATGGTGACTGCATCACACAATCCAAAGAATGACAATGGTTACAAAGTAAGTTGAGTGCTAATGTTTCAGTTATTTCGTCAAGGTTTACTGGTCAAATGGGTGTCAGATAATCAGTCCTCATGACAAAGGTATATCAGAGTGTATCATTCAAAGTTTAACTCCTCTGGAGTCTTCATGGGATGTGCAATCTGTTGAGACCAATGCTTTGTGTCTAGATCCAATGCCTGACCTTATGGAAACGTACTGTAAATTACAAAAGGCCAAATTATGTTTTACAGAGTAAGATATATTTGTTATATTAGTGCATTGGTAAATTTAGGAGTAGAATAATATTATCTGGATAAACGTGTTCTAGTTTATATTTACAAGCTCTTAAAAGTATTCGTATGTGTTTGAAAAGAGAAGTGTTACGTCTACACTGTTGTTCTTTGTAATTGACTAAACTCATCGTAACCATTGTCTTGATTGCGGATATGTCAGCGAAGATAAGAGTTTGATATTGAATACTGTCTGATGACTTGTTTTATGCATCGCTTTCTTCTTCACGCTGTCGTACATATTTTTACAGCTACAATGAATCCCTAGTCTAAATGATAATTGATTAACAGCTAGTGTTTCTCTCTAGCCTTTTGTACAACTGTGAAAAACGACTGTCAAAAGCAGAAGGTATGGTGTCACATGATTTTTGAGCTTAAGTGTCTTCGTAGCACTGGATTGTGTGTAGTGGAATCACAATGTATGCAATATTGAGGTTAGGCGTAAAGCACTGGTGCTAAGCTCTGAATCGATTCATCTGTCTGTCTAAAGCTAGCGTTCCAGATTAAAGTTTTACTAACTTCACAAACACATATTTACTTTTTTCTTTTGCCTACATTTTGGCACGCTGATCAGACAGGAGAATAAAAATTGTCAGGTGCCTTTTGTGTACACACCTATGCACGGTGTTGGTTGGGAAGCAGTCAAAGCTTTGGTTTCATCTTTTGGATTTCCACCGCTGGAACCAGTCCCAGAACAGGTATGTATTTATTTTAATTTTCTCTATGGGTAATTTAGGGTAGATTGTACCAATTTTTTTAAAAATAATCTCCACATATCAGAGCTGAATTTTGATGAATGTATCTTATTATTTCTTTGAACATTCGATGACAGGCATAAATAAATCATTGTACAAGTTTAACTACATGACACTAGTCTTTGGAAAGTACAAGAGGCTTTATATAATCACTCATATCTAGTTTTACTCGAGAAATCATAAGGACTTCTAAATTTGTGACTGAATATTGCCCATCACGTAGCTGAGATACTTTTAGTAGGAATTAGACCCAGTAAAACATCATTTCTAATTGTTCGGTCTCTCAGACCAGAACGTGAGTTTTATCCGTCTTTAATTCGTTTAAGCAGGAAATAGCAGTAAAATTTACGGGATAAAAAGATTTTATTTTAAAATTATGATAAAAGATGGCTGACCTTATGGAATGGATTTCAAGGTAGAAGTGTTTATCAAGGCGGTGTTTTTCGAAGTAAAACTTACAAGTTCGCTCTCGTTTTCATTCTCACTAAATTTAAGTTAAGCTTGGTGGTAATCAAATCAAGTTATGCAGCTTAAGTATGAAAGGGGATATGACACCTCACAAGTTAAAGTAAGCTAGTAAATCAAGGAAGTGTTATCACTCACCGTAGTTCTATTGGACAGCTGATTTGTGCCGTCTGCTAAGAAGTTCTTTAGTTATTAAAAAAGGGATTTCAAGAACAGTTTGCTCACTAAAGTGCTGCATAACACAGATGAACTGAGAAAGATCAAACTGGAAATGGTTCAGTGAATTAAAATATTTAGTCAAGCACAAATAAAGGCCTGTGTAACCAAATAATATCAAAATATAGATATCAAGCAAGTAGAAAATTGGTTAAACCTATTTTCTATGTTTCTGTTTAAGGAAGTTCTTTTTACAGTAACAAATTTTACAAGTTGTAGTCCGGGGACTTCTTTACCTGTCTATCACTTTTAAAGCTCTTCGTGATGAAAAACCTTCTTTCAGTTTTCTCATACAATTTTAAATATTGTTACACTTAACTTCAAAAAAATACATTTGGTGTTTACTCGAGTCAGGCAATAACTAACTTGCGACTTGTTTTATGAGGGTTTGGTGTCAGATGCTAATTCCACTATCCGCAAAGAAACTCTTTTTTTGTGTTTATTTGATTTAACGTTTGTTTTTGGTCTTAGACTGAAGATGGATAAAATTTAGTTCTTTCCAACTCTTATGTATTAGGTTCTTTTCACCCCGTTTTTCTGTATCGCAGTTAACGTCTTAGAATATTCATCTGTTCAAAGACTTTTCTTATCATGGTTTACTCTTCACCTGATTTATTTCTTAAGGACAAACTTTTCTCTTTACTGAAAAGTGTTCTGACCAATCTATGCTGTGTCTGGAGAGAGGAGAAACCTTATGGTCGAGTTGTTGAGATCTCTGCATACCTTTCATATATAGGTATCTTTCAGTGATACTGTAATTTTTCCTCTAGTTTGGTTGGATGGGCTTGTAACGACTAGCTGTTGATAGGTTTTTGTATAACTTGTAGGTAGGTAAGTAGGTTAGGGATCGCGTAGAGCAGAGTTTGGTGGTGATCACGAGAATCTGTAAGAGAAAAGAGTAAGAGAGAAAAGTGAGTCAACGACTCATCAGGTATGCAGAATGTACTTACATTTGATAAACGATTACTGAAAAACGGTAAAGCTTGATAACGAAGAGGTGAGGCAGTCTAAAAATCGAAACTAAAAGATGAATGAGTAAGATTTCGAACGTGTTACAAGTTAAACCTGTCATGATAATTGTTTTTTCGTAACAAACCGAGGTTCAAGGCTGGTTTGGCTTGTTAAGAGGCTGTGCAGCGTGATTCACATAACAAAAATTGTGTCATCACCTTGTGTGAAGTAATGTGATATTTTATTTATTACCAGGCTCAATTGTAGTTGTTCGAGATAATCCGAAAGAATATCAGCTAAGATAGGTAGATTTTAACCAGACCATTAATAAGAATAGAAGACATGAGCTAATAATTCTGAATTGTGTCTTAGAAATGAAGTGGCTCAATAATTTAGTTTGCGTTGAGCTTTGTACTAAATATTCACTCGCCTGTTGATCGCCAGAGTAGCAAAGGGAATATCAAAAATGTATTAATGTCAACTATATCGTATCTATGAGTTTGTAACTATATACATTTGCAAGAGCTTAGCATTGTTCACTCTAGTGTATGCATAGTAATCACTAGTCGGATTATTGTCGGTTTTCCCGAAATCAGTGTTCGAATAACTTGTAGAGGATTTCGAAGTCGTCAATGCTTAGTTTATTAATAAATTAAGCATATAAATACGAAGTGTAAACACATCCACTTTGATGATGGCTTGTCATGGACTTCTTAATAAAGTTAGTTCTGAGGATGTCGCTAAGCCTGGTGATGAAATGTTCACGACAAAATGCACAAATCTCCGGGAACAACAAGCCACCATCATTCTCATCCTGTGCTATAAATCTTTTCCATCATTTTAGAAATCCAATTTACGACTGCATTCATTTATGTATATTTCTTTTCTTCCCTTTAAAGATAACCCCTGACCCAGATTTTCCAACTGTCGACTATCCTAATCCAGAAGAAGGTCCTTCTGCACTAAATTTAGCTATTAAACATGCGGAATCTGTAAACAGCGCAATTATTTTTGCTAATGATCCAGACGCTGATAGACTAGCAGTTGCGGAAAAACAATCATCGTAAGTGAATCAGATAAGATTACAGTCGTAATTGTGTTTTCGGCAGTTTATTTTCATTTTTGCGTTATCTAGACGCTTACTCGATCCATGATGATACCATGATAGTTTGTTTGTGGTTTTTTGAAAAGTATTGATCATCATCATCATCATGGCATGATAATCTTGTTCTTCACTTCTCAACATGTTAGTCTACAAATCTCATCAGTTTATTTCACAAAAATTATTGGTAAAGTTGGAAGTCATCTTTGTTCGAAGCTTTGTGTCACTGATTGGTTACTTTTTGCTGAATCGAAGGAAACTAACTCAAGCAGTTGTTTAAACGGTATAGTGGAACAATAGGATTGTCTTGTTAATACCAGAACATATGACTGAATTTATTTCTTTACAGCATATAGTTTATATTATCATATCATTACAGTTTATGCATTTCCCTAATGAAATATACGAATATTACACTGGTCCTGAGTTTGTTGTTGATTTACTTTGGAATTATCACGTGTAATAAAAAAAGAAGAAAATTAACGGCAAATATTATTCAAACGGTCGATTTCTTATTTATATTCCCATTTACTTGGGAAATTATTTGTATGTGAAAACTTGCCAAACTATGTTCGGTGTATTTAAAAAACAAACTAATAACGACTGTTATGTTGATTTCGGTGACTAAGAGAGGAATCCAGTACGCGCGTTTCGTCCTGGTGAAACTCGTCGGCTGGATGTACCTGCACCCCAGCAAGTGATGTTCCCACCGGGGCTCGAGTCCGGCACCCTCCGCTTCAAACGCCAGGACGTTACCCATTCAGCAACTGGGGCACAATAGCCACCCCTTGTGCAACGGGTGTCAGAGGTAGAGGAATTCGTCCCTGTAGAGCAACGGGCAGTTACAAGTTTCATTACAACAACTGATACCCGTCGCACAAGAGGTGGCTATCGTGCCCTAGTTGCTTGGTGGATAACTCTCTGGCGTCTGAAGCGATGGGTACTAGGTTTGAGCCTCAGTGAGAACAACACTCACTGGGGTGCAGGTAAATCCAGAAGATGGATCCCAAACAGGACGAAACTCGCGTCCTGGATTCCTCTCCTAGTCACCAAGATCAATATAACATCATGAATATCTGGCGGTATCGAGTCATCCGCATAGGAGCCCATCTGCCAACAGAGGTCACGCAGTTCAACCCTATATTGCAGCGGGAAATTACAAGTATCAAAGAATATGTTCACATTTACTTAAATGTTGTAGCAGTCGATGCCAGTGAACCTAAATCAATTACTAAACAGTAGGTTTATATCTGCCAGTAGAATTTCCGTATAAGATCGCTTGCGAATGTTCAGAGTGGCACGACAATGTAAGCAGGTGTTCAGACAGACAAAGTTTGGAAAACGACAATAAGGCTGGGTAATACTGGAAGATGAAAGCAATAAATAAATAAACTTTGAGTGTGAATAAAGTATTAGTACGAAGACAGTGACAAAAATAAAACGAAAAGGGAGGAAAGGGCATTTAAAAATCCATCAGTAAGGTCATTCATTAAGTTTCCCCTGATCGGAGCAGGAAGAAAGGCTGTACAAATTTCTTCTGAATACAGACCCTCGGATTGTTCATTCGAATTCCTATAGCCTCAGCTCTATGTAAAAGATGAGTTCGAACTTCATCTGGAAGTTTTGGTGTGGGATGCAGTAAATGGCTTGAAACGCTTTCGTTTAGTTCACTCAGTGACCACTCAACTAGATGCGACAAAATAGTCATCCTATAGATTTAACGCATCCTTTTCCCACCTACGAAAGTAGGTGTTTGGTCAATTTGTTCGTTACCTAGTCGTACGCCTGACATAACTGTCTCCATAAGATCAATTAAATAGGTAAATTTTATTTCATTTGAACATTTTTCAATAAACGAACAGTATTTTTTCCAATAATTCCATCTTTGCGTCCTACGCTTATATATCCATGTTGTTTAGTCAAAGAAAAAAATGTCACGGGATCCTTGTTATTTTCAAACCATCAAAATAGTCCCACTAAATGATTAAAAATTAACAAGAGTCATTTCCTGAAGCTGTACATTCCGAGTTATAGTTAAAATGAAAATGTGACTATCAATTGATCATTACAAGGTCATCAGAAATTGTTAACAGAGTCACAAGGAGATAATAACTACAAAGTCATCATTTTTTTCATAGGAATACAATGTGATGTTTGAAAGTTCAATGCTAGGTGGTTATGCAATAAAACGGGTACGAAAAGTAGGACAGTCCTATTGAAATAAACTATTACGGAGTAAGGAAAAGAGGGTGAAAATTAGTAATGTTGATGAATGAAACCAAATTAATAAGGAAAATGATATTATGACCAAAGTAAGGTTAGAGATAACGTGTACCTCGTTTGAACGCAGAGATCGAGCTTGAACTGACGAATTGTCAAAACCTCCACTGTATTCAGGTAACTGTTCCCCAATCCCTTCGAAATGTCTGGTTTGATTTTATAAACGACTCCGAAGTAAGATTCTAGTGGGGCAGAGTGACCAGAGTTAATCAATTGGTCAAGAATTCAGCTGTTAATCGTTTTCCACTTTCCTTTCGATAGCTATACAGAGTATTATTCGGAGATGCGTTTCGATAGAATACACTTTCTGCGGCCTATGAATTTCACTGTCGAAGCAAGTAAGATTCATTTTATCGTTTAGGACAATAATGATAATCGCTTTATTCCAAACAACATATATGATATAATATAGAATTTTCAGCATGGAATACTTCAACAAATTCGCTTTCCGTGCAATATTTTTAAAAGAAATAATTATTACATCTGCATAGTGTTAATAATAACAGCATTGAAGGCATAAGTGTGAAACGGGCAGCTAGTGTTACATTAACATCTGTTCTCGACTCGGAAATTAACACAAAATCGAGCGCAATTTTGGTGGTGGCACTTCAGTCAGCCTGCACAGAAATTCGCAGTCCCATACAGGTATCATAGGAAAAGTAGTGTGGTGTGTTCTTGAGAGCACTTGCAAATCCATTTCCAACAGACGAAATGTTTTTCCTTTGTTTTGCTCTTTACTCGAGAAACGAAAGTTCAAAGACATCCTAAAAATGTGCGAGAGTACATGATGCGTTCAAAAGACACTTAAAAGACTAAAACGAATGGAAAGGGAAGAATTTGATAGAATATAATTAGTGAGAAGTTTTTTCATAGCTCAAGATTTGAGCAAGCTGCCTTAACCTTATCATTTACTTTGAATAACGAATTTCTAAGATAACTGGTTTTGACCATCTAGTCTTGCATAATACATATTATCATTTACATAATTAATTATTGTAAGCTGAATCCCGGTGATATTTCACTATGATATATCTTTTCTCAAGCGAATTCTCGAACTATTCAACAAAACCAACTGACTGTCAGATGAAATCTTACTGTTAGCCCACATTAAGTCCTTGACTAAACAATATGGACCTATAATAGGTGTATAACGTAGGGAAGTTTTTGAAAAGACTACTCTGTAATTATTAAACTATCTTTTTGAATTATAATCAGAACTTCCTTAGAAATAAACTTACTAATTAAGGTTAACATATTGTCAGTTTAAATTTTATTATTTACCACAAATCTAATTTATAGAGGTCGGTGGAAAATTTTCACTGGTAATGAACTTGGAGCTTTGTTTGGTTGGTGGCTGTCTATGCACTGGCAAGAACGTAATTCGAAAGGAAACAGTATGTCATAATTAAATGTGTATGCAATAATTTGAATTGGGTGGTGGTTGGAGATTGAAGGTGAAATGAAAATTTGGACTGTGGCGGGATTCAAACCAGCGACCACCGAGTTTCCGGCCTGATGCTCAATCACCGTAGCTACGAGGTCCGACTGCTGATGAGATTTTTATTTCACTTCAGTCACCATGCGTCAACAGGTGGACCTCGTAGCTAAGTTGGTAGGGCATCGGGCCGGAAACCCGGTAGTCGCTGGTTCGAATCTTGCCACAGTCCAAACTTTCATCTCGCCTTCAATCATCACTCAGTATAAATACTAGTCTGTCAAACTACGGCTATCTCAAATGGCCAAATTGATAATAATTTAAATTGAGATACTTATATGACTTATGAATAGATGTTTACGTAATTTAACCAGAGTATGAATCTATAAATTGAACAAAGTGCATCATGTTACATGACACACTCCTTGTTACTCTTCTGTATTCTAACGAAATTCAACAATTACTATAATTTACTTGGTTGTGGCTACCAGTGGGATCCAAGACACTCGTTTCGTCCTATTTGGGTCTCGTCATCTACATATATATATATATATATATATATATATATATATATATATATATATATATATATATATATATACGTATAATCGTATATTGACTTAGTTTTCCTAGACCCCAACATCGATGAGATAGAATGGGTAAAATAATTTGATATTCAGCCTTCATAGAACTTAACTGGAAACAACTGTATAAAACAAAGTAACGCAAAAATGTTCAACTTGGTATTTTGAAAGAATTGATTAACTTGCAAATAGCCTTCGTTACAATTTGTATCAAAAAGCAAAGCATCAGTGTATAGCAGCTTCACAATCTTTACAAACAGATGGATTCAACTAACTGTCTCATAGAAAGCACAAAGTAATCAAATCCTGCTACAAACACACTGTAGTTCAGTCATTTTCCTGGGATCTAGTTAGAAGTTATGTTGTATGCAACGAACCTAGTTGATGGAGGGAATAATGATGATTGTGGGAAAAGTGAAGCTTTAAACTTTAAACGACTCTATTTCCATCTGTTAGCTGAATACCTACTGCGCACACGATGATTCTTCACCGAAGTGGTTCAGAATGTTCAAAACTAAGATAAGAATTCATGTGATATACTCAATGAAAGATGTATTACATAGGTGAAGATGCTTACTTGCTTTCAGGTTTCGATACTAATTCAGAATAATATTTAATTTTTGGTTCAGTTCCACTTGTACGAAGTGTTAATGTCACACCATTCACGAAATCAAAAGTAATTAATTGACTTGATTTACTGACGGGCAACACCTATAGGAAAGAATAAAGTGAAAAGTAAGCAAAACAACAAGCAAAAGTATATGTTACCAGGAAATTCGAGAGAATCTTTCACCAGTCAATGGTTATAAAGTAATTACGTGCCATAAATAAGTATAAGGAAGCCAAAGATGAGGAAGACGATTCTTAAAACCCCTACTATACTGTAGCTTACTTGGTGGTTAGTATCGTATTCCAGAACATGAGCTTCGTCCTATTTAGGACTCGTCAACTGGATGTTCCTCCACACCAGTGAGTGATATTGTTCCCACTGAGACTCAAACCCAATGCCCATCCTTTTAAACACAAAGGGTTATCTCCAGTAGGCCACTAAAGAACAAAAGCCACCACTTGTGCAACAGGCACCAGTTGTTGTTTGATGCTTACAATTTCCCGCTGCTATACTGGGCCGAACAGCTCGACGTCTGTTGACAGATGAGCGTCTATGCGGAGGCCTCAATACTACCCACAGGTCGAGTAATTCAACCCGGTATAGCAGCAGGAGATAACAAGTATCAATAAACAACCCTTTATTATACCTTATAACGTGTTACTCCTCTATATTCTAACGAAATTCAACAATTACTATAATTTACTTGGTGGTGGCTACCAGTGGGATCCAAGACACTCGTTTCGTCCTATTTGGGTCTCGTCATCTGGGTGTACCTGCATCCCAGTTAGTGGTGGCGTTCCCAATGAGACTTCAACCCTGTGCTCATCGTGCATCATTGACCTGGCTTTCGGATTGATAAGCACTGGGTCTGAGTCTCAGTGGGAACACCATCACTCCCTGCGGTCCAGGCACACCTAGCTGTCGAATGCCAAATAGGACGAAACCCGTGTCCTGGATTCCCTTGCTAGCCACCATCAAGTAAATTGTAGCAATAAATAATTAGGCATCATTGAGGTATCCGCATAGCATTCCGTTTGCCAACAGAGGCTGGTCAATTCGACCCCGCGTAACAAAGGGGAACTACAAGTATCAGAAAATATAATAATTCAATAATTACCATTTGACTATTTTATTTAATTTCATATTGACAGAGAGATGAGGCTATGTGGTTCCGTACATGAGAGTGTAAACTGAGTACAAATCTCCCAAAGTTAGAAATCTTTCCTGTATACAGAGTTTGCTTGTTTACTACAAACTTGTTGGTGTCATCTTTATTACTATTATTTTCCACTGAACAGCTATCTTTAACCAGTTGCTTAAGACATTTACTTGATCATAGATTTTGTCATTCTGAAGGCCTGTCATGATGTTTGTTTAGTGCTAGTGATAGGCACACAATTACACCTCAAATATGAAGCATTTATGCAAAAGAAAACTGATTGCAGCTACGCCTAATCCTTAATTAATTTGGGATAGGCGTATGTTTTTACTGTTTTAGTGTAATGCTGAACTGAATGAACACTGTATTTAAATCGCAACATGTCTTCTCTGAAAATGACTTCAACAGCTTTAGGAGAGGTTGGCAGACAGGATATATGACTGAAAACAATTCTTCGAGAACCCTTTTGAACTTTTATTCTAGATATATCGTCAGTAGCAAAAAGTATCCACTCACTTGTGAAACCGAGCGATAACTGACTACGCTTACTAGATGTTCGAACCATATAGATCTACCATTAGATATCGAAAAAATTCTAATCATGTTTTTAGATAGAATTTATAATTTTCATTACACTGAAGCTAAGTGCAGTTGACCTTTGGTTTAGTTCATATAACGGAAATGCCAAACTGATGCGTCTATATGCATGTAATTACAATTAATTGAAGCCAACGATTAAGTTAATGTTGTTCTTGTAGAATTATTAACTGCTTACGGATACATTTATCCTAGTAATTCTAAACATTTTTACAGAGAATGATTTAATTGCGTAGTTATTTATCCACCGACATATTATATAATTCAAGTATTTTCTAGTAGTAAATTATATATATATATATATATATATATATATATATATATATATATATATATATATATATATATATATATATATATATACCCAATCATTGAAGTTATCCAATACAGGGAAAGCATGCAAACCAGCTACTGAATTATATAAATGGAGACGAAACTAAGGAAGAGGATTTCGAGCTGTTGACTGACCGAGAAAAAGTTGTCAGTATTATGTCTTTACATCCAGTTGGTTATAGAAACTGGAAAGCTGAATGTTCTGAATTCAACATTGCATAGTGCCGGTGGTAGCGCACACTGTTCAAGACTCTCAAAATGATACAGCTATCCTCTGCTTTCTAGTTTCCCTAGTTTTCAGTTACGAATAGTGGCTACTATATTCTTTTCATTGGCTTGGTACTGACCAGGGATTTTGTCCACAGAAATAACTTCCCACACTTACCTATTAACCTAAATTTATATTCATTTAGAGCATTTGGAGTACAGTTTGTTGTACTACTTACCTACACTCCGCACCTTAACCCCTGGTTTTGGTGAGTTAGGTACCGTGTATTTTGATAACAGATTCGTTCTTCTTTTCCAGTTGTGTGCTTTATACTGAGATTCACGGAATCAAATACCCGCACTTAGAAAACTGGTAGATTTCGATGGATGCGTGGGTGTTGGAGAATATGTAGTGATTTCAACCACCAGTAGCCGGGTCATGAAGTCTGTTTGTATTTAGGACGCAAGGTTCACAAGACCCATCAACCAAAGTCGTTCTTACCTTCTATGTTCCCTTGCTAACAGCTCTGTAGCACCGTGTGATACACATTAAGTATCGTTACATATTAGAAATCCCTAGTCAACTAGTGAAGTTGTCGTAGAAGAGATAACCTTTGGTAGTCTGAAGACGTTTTAGTCATTTAGTCCCCAAAGTCAAGTATCTATTCTGATTGAAACTGGTCAGAATAAGCCAAAACTTGTCCAATTCGTGATAAAGTGCTGGAGAATAAAGTACAACTGAGTTCGATGAGAATCTGCTCATCCATCATGATTCTGCAGAACTAGAAGATTATTTCATTGATTCGCCAGAGATATTATTAAACATGATTCACAAAGGTAGTATGTGACTATCACAATATTGTTTTATTTCATCTTCTACATGAATAACAAGTCTATTTACAATGCAGAAAAGTATTAAAACATCTGCTGAATACATATTTATGCGACTGCCTGTGTCTATCTCACCATAACTAGTACACCACAGCTATATTCCCCTATAATGTTGTCACATTGCTTTGCTATATGGATCGCTTCTTATAAGAGGTGCAGCCTTTTTATTTCTTAAATAAAATAAGTAAACATAAGTGAACAAAATTGGCGATAATATGTTGTTGTTTTATTCTCACACAAAGAAAAACAATAATTACTGGTTTAAAATCTGGAAAATGATCATCATAGCCAATTGTTAAATCACGTATCCCATTTATCTGAAATCGTCCAACTTTTTGAGGATAACCTTTAGGACCAGGCTTATTTGACCAATGACGAATACGATCGAACATCTTTACAATTTTCTCTGGTTCATGACAAAAGTAATAGCCATTATTACTAATATGTTGACCATACCTGACAGAAGAGATACGCATAGATGAGAATAGTAAAAAATAATCATGTACACCTTTGTAACAAGCATAATGTAGACTGAACTTATACAATCACGAAGTAATTTATATGAACTATGGTTAAGATTTGACTGAACAGTGACGTAGTCGGTGAGTTAGTGAAATCTACAACCAATGTGAAAGGTACACTTATCTTGTAGACATTTGGTAGCCCATAGAACCTACAGGGGTTGCACGTTTTTTTGTGCAAACGGTAATCCGTAGAGAAGTGCACAATTTATCCTTTATGGATTGATTGGATTATTTTCCTAGTTTCAGCTTTCAGTTTGTTTAGTACGGCTCATGATTTTGTCCCATTCGTCTACTGATATGGTCCCGGTATTAAGATGTTCCCTTGTCTTTTTTTCTCTCACACAGTCAGCTGTCAATTGTAAATCGAAAACTTCAGTGCACAACTCACCATACGATTCAAAGTTTAGATTTTAAGCTATGTGACATGTGGTATGCGCACGATAAGAAAACCTCATTATGATGGAGCCGGGTTCATCTTCACAACCCATAAACCGACAGGCATAACTTAAAAAAAGTAGCGACATCCAGCCCCATGCCACCCAAGTTATATAATAGACATCGGTAGATAATAAACTAGGGCAGTGAAATAATAAACCTCATTGCTATCTAAACCTAGTTTTGATCTTGCTGAATCGAACTAATCCACTGTTACACCGTTTTACTCAAATAAAGGTAACTTTTACTTTGCTCACTTAGACACATAAATATGAAGCAATCCCAATTATCAGCTGGAATAATATACACTGTAAGGCGAGGCTGATAGTCATATACAATAATTAGTAAGGAGATCATCTAACCACTATTTACTGGATCGAATATTTCATCTGTGGTTACCACCAAACAGATAAAAAACACTAAACAGATGCATGCACACTTGCGTGAAATACTGGACTACTTTTTAAACAGAAGCATAACAAAGTCCCACTGGCGCTTATAGACTAGAAAAAAAGCTCTTCAATTCTCCCACCTCTCCCCACGTGATAGTTCACTTTCAAATTAACAGATTATGATTATTGTATTTATTATTTGTCCCTTGGGTTCCTAGTGGAACATACGGCTTCAGTAACACGTCGCCATTTCACTCTCTCCTCTACAGTCTTCTTAACCTGGCTCCACCAATGCCCACAAGCTTTAACTTCTTCCTCACACTATCTTCTCCATGTCACCCTCAGCTGGGACGCCCAACTCGTCGTTTCCCATTCGGGTTCCACTCGAGGGCCTGCCTGGCCTGGCACGTGATGTCCCCGAATGGTCTTCTTAGGGTATGTCCAATCCAATCCATCTCCACTTTCTTCTGCATATTTGTTGGGCGATAGGTGCTTGGGTGGTTCGCTACCAGAACAGAATTCTTTGTAGCTTATTCTTTCTGGCCATCTGATCTCATCTTCAGTATCGAGTGTGGGTAGACGGTAGCCGTTGATGAATGTCTGTAGTTTGTTGGAAACGCTTTCCGTAACACGCCAAGTCTCATCCATCACATAGAAGCATTGACTTGACTGAATTAGTGTTAAAAATCCGGATATTGTTTACGCTTTATGCTGAGTGCAGTCAATCTCCACAATGCCTATTTCAGATTATTCAAGACCTGTCTCACCGTCTTTCGGGTCCGGCTGCTTTGACATCCTCATCTGTGCCTATGCCGCCTGTAGTTGAAACAGTGCTGTCTAGATAGGTGAAGGTGAAGGAGGCTACTTCCTTTAGGCTTCTCCCGTTGATGGTGACTGGAGTTTGTTGTTGTTGTTGTTGGAGTTGTTGGTGCGGTATCTTCATCACTTCTGTATTCTCTATATTCACCTGAAGTCCCGTCTTCGCTGCCTCTCCTGCCAACTTGTTAGTTTTCGCCTGCAGATCCTCAAGTTTGTGTGACATCAGGCACAAGTCATCGGTGAAATCCAGATCTTCTAGGTTCTTTTCCGCTGTCCAGCCAGCGTATCCCCCTCTTCTCGCTCCCCACTGTTTGCTGCATGATCCAGTCGACCACAATCAGGAATATCATGGGGGATAGTAGGAAACCTTGTTTCACTCCTGTCTTCACTTCAAAATCATCACTGAGCTTCCCATTGTGAATTACTTGGCATGTGGAGTCTTCATATAGTTGTTGAATGAGGCGGATAAAGGTTTGCAGTACTCCGTAGTAATGAAGCAGTTTCCAAATTACCTCTCGGTCGACGCTGTCAAAGGCGTTTTCAAAGTGGATGAAGTTGAGGTAAGGTAGAGAGTTGACTGCCATGATGATGCGATGATGCCATGATGAGATGATGCGAAGCGTTGCAATTTGGTCCACATGATTTGTACTTCCTGAATCCAGCCAGCCTGTTCCGGTCATAGTTTTGAATCCAGTGCATCCTTTAGTCTCTCCGGGATGATGCGGCTTAATATTTTGCTTGGGGTGGACAGGAGAGTGATTCCGTGCCAGTTGTTGCAAACACTGAGGTCTCCCTTCTTCGGGAGTTTGACAAGGTAACCGTTTTTTCAATCTGCAGGTACCTTCTTTTCCTTCCACACCTTCTGCAATAGTGGTGTGAGCATGTTTGCTGTTGTCTCTGCATCTGCTCTCAGTGCTTCTGGCGGGATCCCATCTCGTCCTGATGCTTTCCCACATTTCAGTAGCTTTATGGCGTTCAGGACTTCCATTTTTGTTGGAGGATTTATGTTCACTTATAGTTCAGCGGCTGCAGGTGGTATTTCTGGACGAAGTGCAGGTGGTGGTCGATTCAAGAGCTTCTTGAAGTGGTCGGCCCATCGTTTCCTTTGTTTCTCTTCTTTGGTAATTAAATTTCCTCCATCATCTTTTATTGGTTTCGTCTGCGTTGATCTCTAGCATCTACCATCTCTACCATCCCTGGTTATTTGATACAATGTTGTCAGGTCTCTCTTACCTGCAGCCTGTTCTGCTTCACTTGCCAGTGTTTCGTAGAAGTGTCTTTTGTTTTTCCGTGCACTCTTCTTCACTTCTTTGTCCAGTGTTTTATACATTGTGCTCAGTTCCTCTTGTCGTTGAGCATCCTTGCACTGGTTTATCTTCTGTTTCACCATCCTCCTCTCCCTTCTCTATCAGCTTCCAGGTATCCGTCGAGATCCATTCCTTATCTTCTTTCTTCTTCCTTCCTAATACGGTTGTGCAGGTTTCTTTCCACATCTCTTTCAAAGACTTCTAGTGTTCTTCCAAACAGGTTTCTTCAGGGATGTTCCTTGATATCTCCCATTTTGTCTTGATGGCTGACGTGAAGATGTCTTTTGTAGTTTCATCCTTCAGTTTCCGAGTGTTGTACTTCAACTGTGGTCTATCGCCAACTTCTTTGGAGGCTTTTAACTTGATTTGGAAGGTTCCTTGCACTAGACAGTGAGTGGTCTGAGCCTACATCTGTTCCTCTTCTTGACCTTGTGTCAAGTAGACTGCGTCTCCATTTTCTCGAGATTGAGATAAAGTCGATTTGATTTTTAGTGTGTCCATCTGGTGAAATCCATGTCGCTTTGTGGATACCCTTGTGCTTGTACACACTGCCTCCAATCACCGAATCGTTGAATGCACAGAATTCTGCAAACAATTCTCCATCCTCGTTCATTTCACCTAGCGCCTCTCGGCCCACGGTTAGCTTGGCATTCATGTCACCCATTCGAATTTTGATGTCGCCATTTGGGATGGGCTCTTGTCGACTACTGATTGCAGTTGTCTTTAGAATTTCTCCTTCTTCTCTTCATCTGCATTATTTGTAGGTGCATAGCGTAGCATTGTATGTTTGTGAGTTTCTTTTCTTTTGAGTTGAATCTTGCTGTCGTGATCCTGATGCAGGAGGAGATTGGTTCCCACTGCATGAGAACCTTCAATGCTCTTGAGGACATCATGATAGCCACTCAAAAAATGTGTGCTCGTGGTTGTCATTTGGATGACAATATCGGGGTAGATTATTGACTCCTCTCCATCCCATCTGCTTTCGCAGATTCCTAGCACTTCTTTGCTACACCTTCTCATCTCTTTTGCAATCTGGGCAGCCCTGTCAGCCAGCTTCAAACATTGTTCGGATACTCCATGTCTTCATCCTCACTTTCGCTTTCATCGAGAGAAGAGAAGACACATCGGCCAGTTGGCTTCCTTAAGGCTTTCACCAACTGGCGTCATTTCGCCTCTCCGATTCCAGAGAGGAATAAGTTTAATTTTATGTTTTATATTTTGTTTGTGCTTTGAAGATTCTTTAGCTGTTGGATTTGGTTTACGGGGTAGGGTTGCTAGCCCTATGCCCAACCTTCCCTCTTTACCCGGGCTTAGGACCGGGTAGTAACTAGTGAACTAGTTAACAAGGCGAGGTTCCAATGTGCATACATTGCGGAATTGGTCTTTGTTCATCGATACTTGTGATTTCCCGTTGGTTTTGTTGTGTTGAGTTGCTCGACTTGTGTTTTCAGATGGGCTCCTGTGTGTATGCCTGTACGCTGTTCGGACATTCGTTATCTTGTAGTCTACTTGTTGACTTGCAGGTGAGTCGCGACGCACGTTTCGTTCTATTCGGGACTCGTCAGCTGAATGTATGTGGCGTACGTAGAGGATGTACCTAGTAGATTGCGCTTCGGCATTTGGAATGATAGATACTGATTTCGAATCTCAGTAAGAGCAACACCACTCACTGGGGTGCAGTTACATCCAGGTGATTTGTCTTTGTGTTTTGCTGTTACTGTCATCTATTAAGTTACCTGCTGATATGCAGGTGTAAAAATGCCTGCGTTTCCTGTTTTACTGGTATACTCAACAGAAATATTAAATACAACATGGTCTGTTTAGTATTCTGACGCATGATTATGCAGTGAAATGAAACCTGATGTAGGTTTCCAAATGCCAGGTTCAGGATCTGTTCATCATCGGTGAATGGTTTATATAATGCGAGAAATGTCTCCTACAAGGTCAGAAAACACAGAAGAAAGTCACTAATCTACTATGTTCAGGTTTTTTAGTTAGCTAACAATTGAAGTAAATGAGTGATATATCAGTGAAGCTTGTCATAAGTCATATAACTAACTGTTAGAATTAAGCTGCACCAATGGGGAAAAGTTAGTAAAAATTAACTGTAAAATGAGATAATTTTGATATGATTGAGAAATTCAAATAATCGATCCAAAACTAGTTAAAAACGTGAACTTGAGAATAGGTTTGTTTCGAGCGGGGATAACTAAATTCAGTCTGATGGACTTGTGGTGAGTTTTCAGCAGAATTTGAAATGATTCTTTGGAAAAGTCAAAAGTAAACATCGTTTCAAAAAGAATTTATCTTGCACTGGGTCTGAATAACATTATACAGACATTACTGGTGTCTAAATGCAATGAATGAGTAATTTTGCGAAGTTGGTGCATTCGCCTTTCAAAGACTGCGTTTCGTTTCAAAAGTTGTTTGGGGTTATGGATGTTAGTCATTGGAACAGTGTTTCTGGAGAGGACACCGGTGCAAAAGTACTAAGTAATCAAGTGTCCAGAGTATTTAGAAGAAATTCTTCCCCTTCCACCCTACGGTTTTTCGTCTCTAAGTAATCCATAGATGTGTGAATAACAAGTTACCGTCTTAGACCATTTTCATAAATGTCTATCAGCTTTTGTACTCTTTGAAAGTTGGCTATATTAGGTGTTAGAAATGTATTCTTTAGAAATACATCCTTGAATATTACCCTGCCTGGTTGCTTAAAGGAGAGTGTAGGTCAGTTAAAAGCTGTTGTTTTCAACATTTAACCAACTGTGCTCACTAGACCTCAGAAGTTCGTCTTCAAAACCACCTGTCGAGTTGTATCGAACGCCTAAAAACAAGTAGAGATTCATGATTTTCACGTTACCAGGGATTTAACGACTCATCAATTCAAATCCTGGTATTGCATGCTATTTTACTGGATTTATATATACACACCATCATTACCACTTATTATGATTATCATTTAATTTATTTCCTTCATAATGGTTAACGATACTCTCTGTCTCTCTTGCTGTAAATCATTTTATGGTGGCCTAGTTGTGATGTATTAACCGACAGTGTGTTTGTTTATTGTAACTATAGTCTATGATGGTACAACTATTGAAAATCATTTGAAATAGCTTTGTCTACAAGAGTGGTTTTGATGTAGCGGCATAGTGTGATTGAAGTTAGAAGCATATTTGAATCGTGACACAGTCGGAACGCAGGTCTGTCATACAATTTTTTCTTCTTTTAACTTAAAAATACAATGAGCGTTGAAATTTAATGCTAGTTAACTCATAAGTATAGTTTTTGGTATGTAAAAAACTATAAGGACCATGAATGGGTCTACTCTAATCTACGTTGTCAACAAATACTTATCAAATAATAGATTATACTTATTTTACCTTATCTACTTAAGGTCATGTTGATTACTGTACATACAAAGCAGAGATTATTTATGAATAGTTATGTATGTAAATAAAGTGCGACAGACAGCCTGAAAATAAATCAGAGTTTATTATTCATCTGGCTACAAGTTCTGCTTTCTTTCAGCGAACGTAATAACCATGTGAATCTATTCCAGTTGAAATAAGGATGTAACCATATAGAGAGAGAAGAGATCTGCTTGTGTATGAGTGAATTTTTTTGGTTACTTACCTTTCTTAATGTGTCTTCAAAAGGAAAGGATGGATTCTTTTTCCTAACTAAAAGATGAGGACTCCCTGATATAGTTTATAAAGCAGAACGATATGAAAACAGTACATTCTATGCTTCGAGAAGTGCTCTACTTTGCTAGTTAGTGAAATCGATGTCCTCCAAGGTGCTGTTCTTTATCACTTTCTTTTTCTATTTGCATGACCTATCCACCTCAGCTAAAGCTAACTTTGTTAAGTACGCAGATGACTTGGTAGCAGCCCTGCCGATCATCCCTTCTTCAAATTGTTCTCAGTTTAATAACTTCTTAACCGAAATTGGTCACTGATTTTCTTTAACTGGCCTTACGCTCAATCCTTCAAAATGTCAGATAGTTAACTTTACCTTAAGATGTGAACAAGACCCTCAAATTGCTTCACTCCCATGACTCTTGTCCTATAAACGGCTGTATTGTAGAGAATGTATCAAGTGTGATCCATCTTGGCTTATACTTTTCTTCCTATCATTCTTGGTCCCTTCATATCTTACTGATTTCCAGAAAAATCCTTCACTTGACCTCTATATAAAAAAACAGGCTGTCTGGCCTAACTCAACTTCTACTCTTATTATTATTATTATTATTATTATTATTATTATTATTTATTAATCACTTGGGTTCCTAATGGAACATACGGCTTCAGTAGCACGTCTCCAGTGAACTCTGTTCTGCGAAATCTTTTGAACCTGGCTCCACGACAGCCCAGAAGCTCTCATTTCCTCCTCGCACGATCTCCTCCATGTCACCCTCGGACGCCCAACTCGTCGCTTCCCATGGGGATTCCACTCGAGGGCCTGACGCATGATGTCCTCAGTCGGCCTTCTCAGTGCATGCCCAATCCATCTCCACTTCCTCCTGCATATTTGTTGCGTGGTAGGTTCTTGGTTGGTTCGTTCCCAGAGCTCCTTGTTGCTTATTCTTTCTGGCCATCTGATCTTCAGTAGCGAGCGTAAGCAGTTGTTGATGAATGTCTGTAGTTTATTGGAAATCCCTTTCGTGACGCGCCAAGTCTCTGAACCATACAGAAGCACTGACTTGACGTTGGTGTTGTAAATCCGTATCTTGTTCCGCATGCTGAGTGCAGAAGATCTCCACACTGGTTTCAGGCTGATGAAGGCCTGTCTTGCTTTTCCAATTCTGACTTTGACATCCTCGTCTGTGCCGCCTATAGTTGGGACAGTGCTGTCTAGATAGGTGAAGGTGAAGGAGGCTACTTCCTTTAGGCTTCTCCCGTTGATGGTGACTGGAGTTTGTTGTTGTTGTTGTTGGAGTTGTTGGTGCGGTATCTTCATCACTTCTGTATTCTCTATATTCACCTGAAGTCCCGTCTTCGCTGCCTCTCCTGCCAACTTGTTAGTTTTCGCCTGCAGATCCTCAAGTTTGTGTGACATCAGGCACAAGTCATCGGTGAAATCCAGATCTTCTAGGTTCTTTTCCGCTGTCCAGCCAGCGTATCCCCCTCTTCTCGCTCCCCACTGTTTGCTGCATGATCCAGTCGACCACAATCAGGAATATCATGGGGGATAGTAGGAAACCTTGTTTCACTCCTGTCTTCACTTCAAAATCATCACTGAGCTTCCCATTGTGAATTACTTGGCATGTGGAGTCTTCATATAGTTGTTGAATGAGGCGGATAAAGGTTTGCAGTACTCCGTAGTAATGAAGCAGTTTCCAAATTACCTCTCGGTCGACGCTGTCAAAGGCGTTTTCAAAGTGGATGAAGTTGAGGTAAGGTAGAGAGTTGACTGCCATGATGATGCGATGATGCCATGATGAGATGATGCGAAGCGTTGCAATTTGGTCCACATGATTTGTACTTCCTGAATCCAGCCAGCCTGTTCCGGTCATAGTTTTGAATCCAGTGCATCCTTTAGTCTCTCCGGGATGATGCGGCTTAATATTTTGCTTGGGGTGGACAGGAGAGTGATTCCGTGCCAGTTGTTGCAAACACTGAGGTCTCCCTTCTTCGGGAGTTTGACAAGGTAACCGTTTTTTCAATCTGCAGGTACCTTCTTTTCCTTCCACACCTTCTGCAATAGTGGTGTGAGCATGTTGCTGTTGTCTCTGCATCTGCTCTCAGTGCTTCTGGCGGGATCCCATCTCGTCCTGATGCTTTCCCACATTTCAGTAGCTTTATGGCGTTCAGGACTTCCATTTTTGTTGGAGGATTTATGTTCACTTATAGTTCAGCGGCTGCAGGTGGTATTTCTGGACGAAGTGCAGGTGGTGGTCGATTCAAGAGCTTCTTGAAGTGGTCGGCCCATCGTTTCCTTTGTTTCTCTTCTTTGGTAATTAAATTTCCTCCATCATCTTTTATTGGTTTCGTCTGCGTTGATCTCTAGCATCTACCATCTCTACCATCCCTGGTTATTTGATACAATGTTGTCAGGTCTCTCTTACCTGCAGCCTGTTCTGCTTCACTTGCCAGTGTTTCGTAGAAGTGTCTTTTGTTTTTCCGTGCACTCTTCTTCACTTCTTTGTCCAGTGTTTTATACATTGTGCTCAGTTCCTCTTGTCGTTGAGCATCCTTGCACTGGTTTATCTTCTGTTTCACCATCCTCCTCTCCCTTCTCTATCAGCTTCCAGGTATCCGTCGAGATCCATTCCTTATCTTCTTTCTTCTTCCTTCCTAATACGGTTGTGCAGGTTTCTTTCCACATCTCTTTCAAAGACTTCTAGTGTTCTTCCAAACAGGTTTCTTCAGGGATGTTCCTTGATATCTCCCATTTTGTCTTGATGGCTGACGTGAAGATGTCTTTTGTAGTTTCATCCTTCAGTTTCCGAGTGTTGTACTTCAACTGTGGTCTATCGCCAACTTCTTTGGAGGCTTTTAACTTGATTTGGAAGGTTCCTTGCACTAGACAGTGAGTGGTCTGAGCCTACATCTGTTCCTCTTCTTGACCTTGTGTCAAGTAGACTGCGTCTCCATTTTCTCGAGATTGAGATAAAGTCGATTTGATTTTTAGTGTGTCCATCTGGTGAAATCCATGTCGCTTTGTGGATACCCTTGTGCTTGAACACAGTGCCTCCAATCACCAAATCGTTGAATGCACAGAATTCTGCAAACAATTCTCCATTCTCGTTCATTTCACCTAGCGCCTCTCGACCCATGGTTAGTTTTTTTCCTGTGTTGTCCGCTCCGAGTTTGGCATTCATGTCGCCCATTAGAATTTTGATATTGCCAACTGACGTCTTGTCCAGTGTTGATTGAAGTTGTCTGTAGAATTCCTCCTTTTTCTCTTGCTCTGCATTATTTGTAGGTGCATAGCATTGTGTGATTGTGACCTTCCTTCCTTTTGAGTTGAATCTTGCTGTCATGATCCTGATGCAGGAGGAGATTGGTTCCCACTGCATGAGATCCTTCGATGCTCTTGGGGACATCATGATAGCCACTCCATAACTCAGTATGCCCGTGGTTGTCGTCTGGTTGACAATATCGGAGTAGGTTATTGATTCTCCAGTTGACAGTTTGGAGAGTCCACTCCCATTCCATCTGCTTTCGCAAATCCCAAGCACTTCGATGTGATACCTTCTCATCTCCTTTGCAATCTGGGCTGCCTTACTGGGTTCAAACATCGTGCGGACATTCTATGTCCCCACGTTTACTTTCGCTTTCATCGAAAGAAGACACATCGGCCGATTGGCTTCCCGAAGGCTTTCACCAACTGGCGTCATTTCGCCTCTCCGATTCCAGAGAGGAATAAGTTTGTTTTCAGTTTTTATATTTTGTTTGTGCTTTGAAGTTTCTTTAGCGGTTAGATTTGGTTTACGGGGTAGGGTTGCTAGCCCTATGCCCAACCTTCCCTCTTTACCCGGGCTTAGGACCGGGTAGTAACTAGTGAACTAGTTAACAAGGCGAGGTTCCAATGTGCATACATTGCGGAATTGGTCTTTGTTCATCGATACTTGTGATTTCCCGTTGGTTTTGTTGTGTTGAGTTGCTCGACTTGTGTTTTCAGATGGGCTCCTGTGTGTATGCCTGTACGCTGTTCGGACATTCGTTATCTTGTAGTCTACTTGTTGACTTGCAGGTGAGTCGCGACGCACGTTTCGTTCTATTCGGGACTCGTCAGCTGAATGTATGTGGCGTACGTAGAGGATGTACCTAGTAGATTGCGCTTCGGCATTTGGAATGATAGATACTGATTTCGAATCTCAGTAAGAGCAACACCACTCACTGGGGTGCAGTTACATCCAGGTGATTTGTCTTTGTGTTTTGCTGTTACTGTCATCTATTAAGTTACCTGCTGATATGCAGGTGTAAAAATGCCTGCGTTTCCTGTTTTACTGGTATACTCAACAGAAATATTAAATACAACATGGTCTGTTTAGTATTCTGACGCATGATTATGCAGTGAAATGAAACCTGATGTAGGTTTCCAAATGCCAGGTTCAGGATCTGTTCATCATCGGTGAATGGTTTATATAATGCGAGAAATGTCTCCTACAAGGTCAGAAAACACAGAAGAAAGTCACTAATCTACTATGTTCAGGTTTTTTAGTTAGCTAACAATTGAAGTAAATGAGTGATATATCAGTGAAGCTTGTCATAAGTCATATAACTAACTGTTAGAATTAAGCTGCACCAATGGGGAAAAGTTAGTAAAAATTAACTGTAAAATGAGATAATTTTGATATGATTGAGAAATTCAAATAATCGATCCAAAACTAGTTAAAAACGTGAACTTGAGAATAGGTTTGTTTCGAGCGGGGATAACTAAATTCAGTCTGATGGACTTGTGGTGAGTTTTCAGCAGAATTTGAAATGATTCTTTGGAAAAGTCAAAAGTAAACATCGTTTCAAAAAGAATTTATCTTGCACTGGGTCTGAATAACATTATACAGACATTACTGGTGTCTAAATGCAATGAATGAGTAATTTTGCGAAGTTGGTGCATTCGCCTTTCAAAGACTGCGTTTCGTTTCAAAAGTTGTTTGGGGTTATGGATGTTAGTCATTGGAACAGTGTTTCTGGAGAGGACACCGGTGCAAAAGTACTAAGTAATCAAGTGTCCAGAGTATTTAGAAGAAATTCTTCCCCTTCCACCCTACGGTTTTTCGTCTCTAAGTAATCCATAGATGTGTGAATAACAAGTTACCGTCTTAGACCATTTTCATAAATGTCTATCAGCTTTTGTACTCTTTGAAAGTTGGCTATATTAGGTGTTAGAAATGTATTCTTTAGAAATACATCCTTGAATATTACCCTGCCTGGTTGCTTAAAGGAGAGTGTAGGTCAGTTAAAAGCTGTTGTTTTCAACATTTAACCAACTGTGCTCACTAGACCTCAGAAGTTCGTCTTCAAAACCACCTGTCGAGTTGTATCGAACGCCTAAAAACAAGTAGAGATTCATGATTTTCACGTTACCAGGGATTTAACGACTCATCAATTCAAATCCTGGTATTGCATGCTATTTTACTGGATTTATATATACACACCATCATTACCACTTATTATGATTATCATTTAATTTATTTCCTTCATAATGGTTAACGATACTCTCTGTCTCTCTTGCTGTAAATCATTTTATGGTGGCCTAGTTGTGATGTATTAACCGACAGTGTGTTTGTTTATTGTAACTATAGTCTATGATGGTACAACTATTGAAAATCATTTGAAATAGCTTTGTCTACAAGAGTGGTTTTGATGTAGCGGCATAGTGTGATTGAAGTTAGAAGCATATTTGAATCGTGACACAGTCGGAACGCAGGTCTGTCATACAATTTTTTCTTCTTTTAACTTAAAAATACAATGAGCGTTGAAATTTAATGCTAGTTAACTCATAAGTATAGTTTTTGGTATGTAAAAAACTATAAGGACCATGAATGGGTCTACTCTAATCTACGTTGTCAACAAATACTTATCAAATAATAGATTATACTTATTTTACCTTATCTACTTAAGGTCATGTTGATTACTGTACATACAAAGCAGAGATTATTTATGAATAGTTATGTATGTAAATAAAGTGCGACAGACAGCCTGAAAATAAATCAGAGTTTATTATTCATCTGGCTACAAGTTCTGCTTTCTTTCAGCGAACGTAATAACCATGTGAATCTATTCCAGTTGAAATAAGGATGTAACCATATAGAGAGAGAAGAGATCTGCTTGTGTATGAGTGAATTTTTTTGGTTACTTACCTTTCTTAATGTGTCTTCAAAAGGAAAGGATGGATTCTTTTTCCTAACTAAAAGATGAGGACTCCCTGATATAGTTTATAAAGCAGAACGATATGAAAACAGTACATTCTATGCTTCGAGAAGTGCTCTACTTTGCTAGTTAGTGAAATCGATGTCCTCCAAGGTGCTGTTCTTTATCACTTTCTTTTTCTATTTGCATGACCTATCCACCTCAGCTAAAGCTAACTTTGTTAAGTACGCAGATGACTTGGTAGCAGCCCTGCCGATCATCCCTTCTTCAAATTGTTCTCAGTTTAATAACTTCTTAACCGAAATTGGTCACTGATTTTCTTTAACTGGCCTTACGCTCAATCCTTCAAAATGTCAGATAGTTAACTTTACCTTAAGATGTGAACAAGACCCTCAAATTGCTTCACTCCCATGACTCTTGTCCTATAAACGGCTGTATTGTAGAGAATGTATCAAGTGTGATCCATCTTGGCTTATACTTTTCTTCCTATCATTCTTGGTCCCTTCATATCTTACTGATTTCCAGAAAAATCCTTCACTTGACCTCTATATAAAAAAACAGGCTGTCTGGCCTAACTCAACTTCTACTCTTATTATTATTATTATTATTATTATTATTATTATTATTATTATTATTATTTATTAATCACTTGGGTTTCTTATGGAACATACGGCTTCAGTAGCACGTCTCCAGTGAACTCTGTTCTGCGAAATCTTTTGAACCTGGCTCCACGACAGCCCAGAAGCTCTCATTTCCTCCTCGCACGATCTCCTCCATGTCACCCTCGGACGCCCAACTCGTCGCTTCCCATGGGGATTCCACTCGAGGGCCTGACGCATGATGTCCTCAGTCGGCCTTCTCAGTGCATGCCCAATCCATCTCCACTTCCTCCTGCATATTTGTTGCGTGGTAGGTTCTTGGTTGGTTCGTTCCCAGAGCTCCTTGTTGCTTATTCTTTCTGGCCATCTGATCTTCAGTAGCGAGCGTAAGCAGTTGTTGATGAATGTCTGTAGTTTATTGGAAATCCCTTTCGTGACGCGCCAAGTCTCTGAACCATACAGAAGCACTGACTTGACGTTGGTGTTGTAAATCCGTATCTTGTTCCGCATGCTGAGTGCAGAAGATCTCCACACTGGTTTCAGGCTGATGAAGGCCTGTCTTGCTTTTCCAATTCTGACTTTGACATCCTCGTCTGTGCCGCCTATAGTTGGGACAGTGCTGTCTAGATAGGTGAAGGTGAAGGAGGCTACTTCCTTTAGGCTTCTCCCGTTGATGGTGACTGGAGTTTGTTGTTGTTGTTGTTGGAGTTGTTGGTGCGGTATCTTCATCACTTCTGTATTCTCTATATTCACCTGAAGTCCCGTCTTCGCTGCCTCTCCTGCCAACTTGTTAGTTTTCGCCTGCAGATCCTCAAGTTTGTGTGACATCAGGCACAAGTCATCGGTGAAATCCAGATCTTCTAGGTTCTTTTCCGCTGTCCAGCCAGCGTATCCCCCTCTTCTCGCTCCCCACTGTTTGCTGCATGATCCAGTCGACCACAATCAGGAATATCATGGGGGATAGTAGGAAACCTTGTTTCACTCCTGTCTTCACTTCAAAATCATCACTGAGCTTCCCATTGTGAATTACTTGGCATGTGGAGTCTTCATATAGTTGTTGAATGAGGCGGATAAAGGTTTGCAGTACTCCGTAGTAATGAAGCAGTTTCCAAATTACCTCTCGGTCGACGCTGTCAAAGGCGTTTTCAAAGTGGATGAAGTTGAGGTAAGGTAGAGAGTTGACTGCCATGATGATGCGATGATGCCATGATGAGATGATGCGAAGCGTTGCAATTTGGTCCACATGATTTGTACTTCCTGAATCCAGCCAGCCTGTTCCGGTCATAGTTTTGAATCCAGTGCATCCTTTAGTCTCTCCGGGATGATGCGGCTTAATATTTTGCTTGGGGTGGACAGGAGAGTGATTCCGTGCCAGTTGTTGCAAACACTGAGGTCTCCCTTCTTCGGGAGTTTGACAAGGTAACCGTTTTTTCAATCTGCAGGTACCTTCTTTTCCTTCCACACCTTCTGCAATAGTGGTGTGAGCATGTTTGCTGTTGTCTCTGCATCTGCTCTCAGTGCTTCTGGCGGGATCCCATCTCGTCCTGATGCTTTCCCACATTTCAGTAGCTTTATGGCGTTCAGGACTTCCATTTTTGTTGGAGGATTTATGTTCACTTATAGTTCAGCGGCTGCAGGTGGTATTTCTGGACGAAGTGCAGGTGGTGGTCGATTCAAGAGCTTCTTGAAGTGGTCGGCCCATCGTTTCCTTTGTTTCTCTTCTTTGGTAATTAAATTTCCTCCATCATCTTTTATTGGTTTCGTCTGCGTTGATCTCTAGCATCTACCATCTCTACCATCCCTGGTTATTTGATACAATGTTGTCAGGTCTCTCTTACCTGCAGCCTGTTCTGCTTCACTTGCCAGTGTTTCGTAGAAGTGTCTTTTGTTTTTCCGTGCACTCTTCTTCACTTCTTTGTCCAGTGTTTTATACATTGTGCTCAGTTCCTCTTGTCGTTGAGCATCCTTGCACTGGTTTATCTTCTGTTTCACCATCCTCCTCTCCCTTCTCTATCAGCTTCCAGGTATCCGTCGAGATCCATTCCTTATCTTCTTTCTTCTTCCTTCCTAATACGGTTGTGCAGGTTTCTTTCCACATCTCTTTCAAAGACTTCTAGTGTTCTTCCAAACAGGTTTCTTCAGGGATGTTCCTTGATATCTCCCATTTTGTCTTGATGGCTGACGTGAAGATGTCTTTTGTAGTTTCATCCTTCAGTTTCCGAGTGTTGTACTTCAACTGTGGTCTATCGCCAACTTCTTTGGAGGCTTTTAACTTGATTTGGAAGGTTCCTTGCACTAGACAGTGAGTGGTCTGAGCCTACATCTGTTCCTCTTCTTGACCTTGTGTCAAGTAGACTGCGTCTCCATTTTCTCGAGATTGAGATAAAGTCGATTTGATTTTTAGTGTGTCCATCTGGTGAAATCCATGTCGCTTTGTGGATACCCTTGTGCTTGAACACAGTGCCTCCAATCACCAAATCGTTGAATGCACAGAATTCTGCAAACAATTCTCCATTCTCGTTCATTTCACCTAGCGCCTCTCGACCCATGGTTAGTTTTTTTCCTGTGTTGTCCGCTCCGAGTTTGGCATTCATGTCGCCCATTAGAATTTTGATATTGCCAACTGACGTCTTGTCCAGTGTTGATTGAAGTTGTCTGTAGAATTCCTCCTTTTTCTCTTGCTCTGCATTATTTGTAGGTGCATAGCATTGTGTGATTGTGACCTTCCTTCCTTTTGAGTTGAATCTTGCTGTCATGATCCTGATGCAGGAGGAGATTGGTTCCCACTGCATGAGATCCTTCGATGCTCTTGGGGACATCATGATAGCCACTCCATAACTCAGTATGCCCGTGGTTATCGTCTGGTTGACAATATCGGAGTAGGTTATTGATTCTCCAGTTGACAGTTTGGAGAGTCCACTCCCATTCCATCTGCTTTCGCAAATCCCAAGCACTTCGATGTGATACCTTCTCATCTCCTTTGCAATCTGGGCTGCCTTACTGGGTTCAAACATCGTGCGGACATTCTATGTCCCCACGTTTACTTTCGCTTTCATCGAAAGAAGACACATCGGCCGATTGGCTTCCCGAAGGCTTTCACCAACTGGCGTCATTTCGCCTCTCCGATTCCAGAGAGGAATAAGTTTGTTTTCAGTTTTTATATTTTGTTTGTGCTTTGAAGTTTCTTTAGCGGTTAGATTTGGTTTACGGGGTAGGGTTGCTAGCCCTATGCCCAACCTTCCCTCTTTACCCGGGCTTAGGACCGGGTAGTAACTAGTGAACTAGTTAACAAGGCGAGGTTCCAATGTGCATACATTGCGGAATTGGTCTTTGTTCATCGATACTTGTGATTTCCCGTTGGTTTTGTTGTGTTGAGTTGCTCGACTTGTGTTTTCAGATGGGCTCCTGTGTGTATGCCTGTACGCTGTTCGGACATTCGTTATCTTGTAGTCTACTTGTTGACTTGCAGGTGAGTCGCGACGCACGTTTCGTTCTATTCGGGACTCGTCAGCTGAATGTATGTGGCGTACGTAGAGGATGTACCTAGTAGATTGCGCTTCGGCATTTGGAATGATAGATACTGATTTCGAATCTCAGTAAGAGCAACACCACTCACTGGGGTGCAGTTACATCCAGGTGATTTGTCTTTGTGTTTTGCTGTTACTGTCATCTATTAAGTTACCTGCTGATATGCAGGTGTAAAAATGCCTGCGTTTCCTGTTTTACTGGTATACTCAACAGAAATATTAAATACAACATGGTCTGTTTAGTATTCTGACGCATGATTATGCAGTGAAATGAAACCTGATGTAGGTTTCCAAATGCCAGGTTCAGGATCTGTTCATCATCGGTGAATGGTTTATATAATGCGAGAAATGTCTCCTACAAGGTCAGAAAACACAGAAGAAAGTCACTAATCTACTATGTTCAGGTTTTTTAGTTAGCTAACAATTGAAGTAAATGAGTGATATATCAGTGAAGCTTGTCATAAGTCATATAACTAACTGTTAGAATTAAGCTGCACCAATGGGGAAAAGTTAGTAAAAATTAACTGTAAAATGAGATAATTTTGATATGATTGAGAAATTCAAATAATCGATCCAAAACTAGTTAAAAACGTGAACTTGAGAATAGGTTTGTTTCGAGCGGGGATAACTAAATTCAGTCTGATGGACTTGTGGTGAGTTTTCAGCAGAATTTGAAATGATTCTTTGGAAAAGTCAAAAGTAAACATCGTTTCAAAAAGAATTTATCTTGCACTGGGTCTGAATAACATTATACAGACATTACTGGTGTCTAAATGCAATGAATGAGTAATTTTGCGAAGTTGGTGCATTCGCCTTTCAAAGACTGCGTTTCGTTTCAAAAGTTGTTTGGGGTTATGGATGTTAGTCATTGGAACAGTGTTTCTGGAGAGGACACCGGTGCAAAAGTACTAAGTAATCAAGTGTCCAGAGTATTTAGAAGAAATTCTTCCCCTTCCACCCTACGGTTTTTCGTCTCTAAGTAATCCATAGATGTGTGAATAACAAGTTACCGTCTTAGACCATTTTCATAAATGTCTATCAGCTTTTGTACTCTTTGAAAGTTGGCTATATTAGGTGTTAGAAATGTATTCTTTAGAAATACATCCTTGAATATTACCCTGCCTGGTTGCTTAAAGGAGAGTGTAGGTCAGTTAAAAGCTGTTGTTTTCAACATTTAACCAACTGTGCTCACTAGACCTCAGAAGTTCGTCTTCAAAACCACCTGTCGAGTTGTATCGAACGCCTAAAAACAAGTAGAGATTCATGATTTTCACGTTACCAGGGATTTAACGACTCATCAATTCAAATCCTGGTATTGCATGCTATTTTACTGGATTTATATATACACACCATCATTACCACTTATTATGATTATCATTTAATTTATTTCCTTCATAATGGTTAACGATACTCTCTGTCTCTCTTGCTGTAAATCATTTTATGGTGGCCTAGTTGTGATGTATTAACCGACAGTGTGTTTGTTTATTGTAACTATAGTCTATGATGGTACAACTATTGAAAATCATTTGAAATAGCTTTGTCTACAAGAGTGGTTTTGATGTAGCGGCATAGTGTGATTGAAGTTAGAAGCATATTTGAATCGTGACACAGTCGGAACGCAGGTCTGTCATACAATTTTTTCTTCTTTTAACTTAAAAATACAATGAGCGTTGAAATTTAATGCTAGTTAACTCATAAGTATAGTTTTTGGTATGTAAAAAACTATAAGGACCATGAATGGGTCTACTCTAATCTACGTTGTCAACAAATACTTATCAAATAATAGATTATACTTATTTTACCTTATCTACTTAAGGTCATGTTGATTACTGTACATACAAAGCAGAGATTATTTATGAATAGTTATGTATGTAAATAAAGTGCGACAGACAGCCTGAAAATAAATCAGAGTTTATTATTCATCTGGCTACAAGTTCTGCTTTCTTTCAGCGAACGTAATAACCATGTGAATCTATTCCAGTTGAAATAAGGATGTAACCATATAGAGAGAGAAGAGATCTGCTTGTGTATGAGTGAATTTTTTTGGTTACTTACCTTTCTTAATGTGTCTTCAAAAGGAAAGGATGGATTCTTTTTCCTAACTAAAAGATGAGGACTCCCTGATATAGTTTATAAAGCAGAACGATATGAAAACAGTACATTCTATGCTTCGAGAAGTGCTCTACTTTGCTAGTTAGTGAAATCGATGTCCTCCAAGGTGCTGTTCTTTATCACTTTCTTTTTCTATTTGCATGACCTATCCACCTCAGCTAAAGCTAACTTTGTTAAGTACGCAGATGACTTGGTAGCAGCCCTGCCGATCATCCCTTCTTCAAATTGTTCTCAGTTTAATAACTTCTTAACCGAAATTGGTCACTGATTTTCTTTAACTGGCCTTACGCTCAATCCTTCAAAATGTCAGATAGTTAACTTTACCTTAAGATGTGAACAAGACCCTCAAATTGCTTCACTCCCATGACTCTTGTCCTATAAACGGCTGTATTGTAGAGAATGTATCAAGTGTGATCCATCTTGGCTTATACTTTTCTTCCTATCATTCTTGGTCCCTTCATATCTTACTGATTTCCAGAAAAATCCTTCACTTGACCTCTATATAAAAAAACAGGCTGTCTGGCCTAACTCAACTTCTACTCTTATTATTATTATTATTATTATTATTATTATTATTATTATTTATTAATCACTTGGGTTTCTTATGGAACATACGGCTTCAGTAGCACGTCTCCAGTGAACTCTGTTCTGCGAAATCTTTTGAACCTGGCTCCACGACAGCCCAGAAGCTCTCATTTCCTCCTCGCACGATCTCCTCCATGTCACCCTCGGACGCCCAACTCGTCGCTTCCCATGGGGATTCCACTCGAGGGCCTGACGCATGATGTCCTCAGTCGGCCTTCTCAGTGCATGCCCAATCCATCTCCACTTCCTCCTGCATATTTGTTGCGTGGTAGGTTCTTGGTTGGTTCGTTCCCAGAGCTCCTTGTTGCTTATTCTTTCTGGCCATCTGATCTTCAGTAGCGAGCGTAAGCAGTTGTTGATGAATGTCTGTAGTTTATTGGAAATCCCTTTCGTGACGCGCCAAGTCTCTGAACCATACAGAAGCACTGACTTGACGTTGGTGTTGTAAATCCGTATCTTGTTCCGCATGCTGAGTGCAGAAGATCTCCACACTGGTTTCAGGCTGATGAAGGCCTGTCTTGCTTTTCCAATTCTGACTTTGACATCCTCGTCTGTGCCGCCTATAGTTGGGACAGTGCTGTCTAGATAGGTGAAGGTGAAGGAGGCTACTTCCTTTAGGCTTCTCCCGTTGATGGTGACTGGAGTTTGTTGTTGTTGTTGTTGGAGTTGTTGGTGCGGTATCTTCATCACTTCTGTATTCTCTATATTCACCTGAAGTCCCGTCTTCGCTGCCTCTCCTGCCAACTTGTTAGTTTTCGCCTGCAGATCCTCAAGTTTGTGTGACATCAGGCACAAGTCATCGGTGAAATCCAGATCTTCTAGGTTCTTTTCCGCTGTCCAGCCAGCGTATCCCCCTCTTCTCGCTCCCCACTGTTTGCTGCATGATCCAGTCGACCACAATCAGGAATATCATGGGGGATAGTAGGAAACCTTGTTTCACTCCTGTCTTCACTTCAAAATCATCACTGAGCTTCCCATTGTGAATTACTTGGCATGTGGAGTCTTCATATAGTTGTTGAATGAGGCGGATAAAGGTTTGCAGTACTCCGTAGTAATGAAGCAGTTTCCAAATTACCTCTCGGTCGACGCTGTCAAAGGCGTTTTCAAAGTGGATGAAGTTGAGGTAAGGTAGAGAGTTGACTGCCATGATGATGCGATGATGCCATGATGAGATGATGCGAAGCGTTGCAATTTGGTCCACATGATTTGTACTTCCTGAATCCAGCCAGCCTGTTCCGGTCATAGTTTTGAATCCAGTGCATCCTTTAGTCTCTCCGGGATGATGCGGCTTAATATTTTGCTTGGGGTGGACAGGAGAGTGATTCCGTGCCAGTTGTTGCAAACACTGAGGTCTCCCTTCTTCGGGAGTTTGACAAGGTAACCGTTTTTTCAATCTGCAGGTACCTTCTTTTCCTTCCACACCTTCTGCAATAGTGGTGTGAGCATGTTGCTGTTGTCTCTGCATCTGCTCTCAGTGCTTCTGGCGGGATCCCATCTCGTCCTGATGCTTTCCCACATTTCAGTAGCTTTATGGCGTTCAGGACTTCCATTTTTGTTGGAGGATTTATGTTCACTTATAGTTCAGCGGCTGCAGGTGGTATTTCTGGACGAAGTGCAGGTGGTGGTCGATTCAAGAGCTTCTTGAAGTGGTCGGCCCATCGTTTCCTTTGTTTCTCTTCTTTGGTAATTAAATTTCCTCCATCATCTTTTATTGGTTTCGTCTGCGTTGATCTCTAGCATCTACCATCTCTACCATCCCTGGTTATTTGATACAATGTTGTCAGGTCTCTCTTACCTGCAGCCTGTTCTGCTTCACTTGCCAGTGTTTCGTAGAAGTGTCTTTTGTTTTTCCGTGCACTCTTCTTCACTTCTTTGTCCAGTGTTTTATACATTGTGCTCAGTTCCTCTTGTCGTTGAGCATCCTTGCACTGGTTTATCTTCTGTTTCACCATCCTCCTCTCCCTTCTCTATCAGCTTCCAGGTATCCGTCGAGATCCATTCCTTATCTTCTTTCTTCTTCCTTCCTAATACGGTTGTGCAGGTTTCTTTCCACATCTCTTTCAAAGACTTCTAGTGTTCTTCCAAACAGGTTTCTTCAGGGATGTTCCTTGATATCTCCCATTTTGTCTTGATGGCTGACGTGAAGATGTCTTTTGTAGTTTCATCCTTCAGTTTCCGAGTGTTGTACTTCAACTGTGGTCTATCGCCAACTTCTTTGGAGGCTTTTAACTTGATTTGGAAGGTTCCTTGCACTAGACAGTGAGTGGTCTGAGCCTACATCTGTTCCTCTTCTTGACCTTGTGTCAAGTAGACTGCGTCTCCATTTTCTCGAGATTGAGATAAAGTCGATTTGATTTTTAGTGTGTCCATCTGGTGAAATCCATGTCGCTTTGTGGATACCCTTGTGCTTGAACACAGTGCCTCCAATCACCAAATCGTTGAATGCACAGAATTCTGCAAACAATTCTCCATTCTCGTTCATTTCACCTAGCGCCTCTCGACCCATGGTTAGTTTTTTTCCTGTGTTGTCCGCTCCGAGTTTGGCATTCATGTCGCCCATTAGAATTTTGATATTGCCAACTGACGTCTTGTCCAGTGTTGATTGAAGTTGTCTGTAGAATTCCTCCTTTTTCTCTTGCTCTGCATTATTTGTAGGTGCATAGCATTGTGTGATTGTGACCTTCCTTCCTTTTGAGTTGAATCTTGCTGTCATGATCCTGATGCAGGAGGAGATTGGTTCCCACTGCATGAGATCCTTCGATGCTCTTGGGGACATCATGATAGCCACTCCATAACTCAGTATGCCCGTGGTTATCGTCTGGTTGACAATATCGGAGTAGGTTATTGATTCTCCAGTTGACAGTTTGGAGAGTCCACTCCCATTCCATCTGCTTTCGCAAATCCCAAGCACTTCGATGTGATACCTTCTCATCTCCTTTGCAATCTGGGCTGCCTTACTGGGTTCAAACATCGTGCGGACATTCTATGTCCCCACGTTTACTTTCGCTTTCATCGAAAGAAGACACATCGGCCGATTGGCTTCCCGAAGGCTTTCACCAACTGGCGTCATTTCGCCTCTCCGATTCCAGAGAGGAATAAGTTTGTTTTCAGTTTTTATATTTTGTTTGTGCTTTGAAGTTTCTTTAGCGGTTAGATTTGGTTTACGGGGTAGGGTTGCTAGCCCTATGCCCAACCTTCCCTCTTTACCCGGGCTTAGGACCGGGTAGTAACTAGTGAACTAGTTAACCAGGCGATGTTAACTTCTGCTGTTACTTCTCATGAATTCTTGTCATGCTTATACTAGGTTATTATTTCGCCTTATTCTTTCCTGGACTCTGGGGAAGTGACTACTTTTGTATTGCGTGGGACTTTGAAGGCTGTTAGTAGAGCAAGTGGTACACCACAAATAGTGGTGATAAATGCAGTCATGGATAGGCATCTGAACTCTTGTAGACTACTGGCTAAAAATATTTTATCTGATGTCAGGCATCCTCTATATCCGCACCTCTTTCCATGTCCGTCCTCTGGGAAGACAAAAAGCAAATACACTGACCTCTAAGCATGCACAACTATATACAAAAATTCAATCATACCTTATTTACTTTGTGTATTGTGTGAAGAAAATCACGTTCGACAAAGTCTTATCAAGTAACTTGCAATGGCGAGCAGTTGTCATGTCCCTGAAGTCGTTTAACATTTAAAAATCCTGTTAATCTTTATTACATATTAGGAACCAGTATCATTGTTAATATATATTCGAAAAATGTACAGTGAGTTAATTTATGAAATATCACATGCTGAGAATTCCGTACTGGAAACTTGCTTATGGTTCGGATTAAATCAGATGTATCATTTTAAGGCAGTATTTATCATGGACTGACATTAGTTAGAGAATCATTGGAAACCTGGGAGCATGGAACAGCTGTTTCGTCCTATTATCATGCGACTCAGTAGTATGTAACTGATGTCAATTCATGTTAAATACTACCTTGAAAACAAAATCCCCATACAACTCCAACTGCATCACTGTGTAGTGCTCGTTACTTGTATCAAGATGGATATCCCGAAGTTCTGTTGCGAAACCATGACCTGTTGGGTCTTTCATTTGCAAGTGAAGCGAATTCCAACTGAAGACTTTGGTGGTTAGTAGCGCTATACAGTTAATTGACAGAATTGGGGAACTATTGACCATTGGATTTTGACCCTGTGGCTGAACGGTTAACGTGCTTGCCATGAAACCTGGAGATTTTGAATTGAATCCCTGGCGAAAAGTGGCCAGTTCGTGAGTGGGGATTACTGAAGAATCTCATACTCAGACAAAACAACTTTCTTGTGCTCTCAGGTTTTCAATGATTCTCCAGCTAATGTCAATCCGTGATGAATACTACCTTAAGGATAATCAATTATTTCGTACTTACCAAACAAATAACAAACATAACTATCAATGTATAGAGGCTTTGTAGAATAATCTTGATTTGTAGACTTCAGTAAGTTACTTCTATTTTCCAATTTACTAATCAGGTACTCTATTAGCTCAACTACAAAACCTGGCTCAGAATCTTTTTTCAGGTTGCTTTCGAACTATGTTTGTCTCATGATAAGATTTGGAGCAGTGGTCTCCTAACTTGACACAGATTTCCTTTCAGATCAGTGTGATAGTAACTCTTGAATTTCGACTTGTATAGGACTTCCTGCAGCTAACTAAGCAACAGGATACACTTTTTATCATTATATGACTCCTTTATGATATCGTTAAAAAGTTCGCTTATTAACATTCAAAGCCACCAGTTACTTACATTAGATTATTGAATTCTTTCACTTCTACTCAATATTTCAATGAAGTTGTTTTTTATTACTGTTTTGTTTTTGCAGACTCTAATGCTGTCATGTTGTCCAGTACTGTTTCTTCGAAAATATTGCAAGCTATTGCCAAACGTGAAGGATTTCGTTTTGAAGAAACTTTGACTGGTTTAAATGGTTGGGTAATCGATCATGTGATCTGGATTCCCAGAATATCACAACAGTTTTCGCTTTCGAAGAAGCTATAGGTAAAGTTGACATCATCTTTCATTACTCAAGCTTTAAATTACATTGTTAGTCGTTACTCTTGAGATTCATGCACTTTAATCCAAACAAACAGTTAGTAGTAACTGGATAGATTACAGTTATAGTGAGTTATACTATTTATTTTTTCTTTTGAATCTTGAACCGTTTATTATTTTGCATCAATTTCTTTTTTTTCACTCTCTGATGTAGCAAAGTGCGGTGACTTTGACTACTGTTTTTGTACCGTAAGGTGTACAAAACTAAGTTAAAGTGTGCTGCCTTACGCGAAGAGAACTAAATATCCACGTTATTCTTCAGTCACCGTTATTTTTTAGTCTTTCGCGTTATTTGCAATCCAGAAGTAAGATGAATAAAGTCTCATTGCCAAAACAGGACATTGATCCATGAAGCCTTTGAATATATATCTAGATTATATAAGGAACTCATTGGTCTGGAATGTAGAAATGAGTTCTTAGACGATGGCAGTTATGGAGATATAGGGTCTTACTTATTTTCTATCCAGTGACATTTTTCGTCTACTTAAATTTATCCTATGTTTGTTGTGATGCATTTGTGGAGTCTGACAACCTGAATTATTCAGTCAATCGATGGAAATAATTCTTTTAATATCCATTTACTTTCACTCTGACCCAAGACTGTTACCCTTATCCCAGTATTTTAAACATAATTAATTAGTTACCACTGGGGCCAACCAAGTTGAACATGAGGATAGTAGTTACCCAACAGCGGTATGGGATGGAGGTAACGTTATATCGTGAGCTGGCAAAAGTAGGAAATATGGACCATTGGATTCCGACCGATTGCCTCAGTGTTAACCTACTGGTCGCAGAGGTTCTGGGTTCGATCGCTAGCGGGGTCGTTGTTGCTCACCACTGAGGAGTCCCATACTGGAACTAAACTTTCCAGTGCTCCCAGATTTCCAACGTTTCTCCATTTGATGTCAATCCATAATGAATACCAAGCTGAAATCAATAATCAATTGATACTGATTTGATGACTGAAGATGGAGGGAAAACCTAGGTTGCCGCTTCCAGAACACCAGCCAAACGTTCTACCAATCGAACTACGGGACCCATCTACTAACCAGATTTTAGTTTAATTTCGATTACTGAGGGTGTTTTGTTCATTACGGATATTGTGCTGACGTAATTCCACACCATAAATTTACACTTACCAGGTTTTATGTGTGGTGATGTTGTCTGGGATAAAGATGGTGTTGGAGCTCTAGCAGTTATGGCTGAATTAGCTGCCCATGTTGGTCGTGAAGGGAAACTTTTATCTGAACAATTGATGGAGATTTACAATAAGTAAGCGCTCACTTTCTTAATACCAAATTCACATACGCTTATTTGTTTTTATGAACACTAATAACTGCTATATATTCACTGGTAACCATTTTTCATTGATTGGTCAGTCTAACTATAAGTTTTAACTTTACTTGAATGGTTTTAGTGGAACTGATTGGTTTCATCCCATTTCTCACCACTGATTGACGCCAATTCGAAAACCATTAAAAACAAGAGTGCATTGAGCATTCCTTACAAACCGCTCAACCTATTAGCAATTCAATGCTCACTGGTGACCGGCTTCAAGGAGAGTTACCCGTAGTTGCAGTAGAAATCTATGATCTTGGCGTTCGATAAAATCTTAGGTTTGACAGTGGATGTTTACCTATATCATTGATCTCCTCATTTTACGAAGAAAGTTACCTTTCCAGACAGAATAAACAAACCTAATTATTCACTTCAGTATTTGCTGGAATTACTTTTAAAGTCAGTCAAAAAATGCACACTCATTCGAAGTACTAAATAATTCTTTAACCGCAGCAGAAATTAAGAGTGTTTAAAGAGTTTAACAATCATTTAACAAATCCATAATGCTCATTGTGACATCAAAAACAAGACATTTAGTGAAGAGGACTCTTTCCAACGAAACAACAACCATGATGGTTATTTGAATCATGAATACTAGCTATCATTGGAATCCGGGACACATGTTTCGTCCTATTCGGGACTTATCAGCTGGAGGCACCTGCCTCTGACTGAGTGGTATTGTTCCCTCTAAGACTGGAACCGAGGACCGGTCGCTTCAAACACCAAAGCGTCATCCACTGAGTCATGATATTCACTCCTTGTTCGAAGAGTTCGGTTTTGACATTATTGCTTGTAATTTCCTGTCGTTGGTTGGATGTTGGGATAACACCACCCACTGAGAGGCAGGAATATCCAGCTGACGAGTCCCAAGTAGGACGAAACGTGCATCCTGGATGTCACTGCTAGCCACTATCCAATATTAATATCAAAACTGAAATTACCGGCAATGTTGAGGCATCCGCACAACAGCCCATATACCAATGCTGACCGGTCAATTCTCTGCAATCACTGACGGAAGCGTACAAGCTATAGCGTAAAGAGAATCAAAGCTATGTTGGTTATAGCTATAATAAATTTGCTAGCTGATGACGTAAAGGTTGTTTAGTAACAAAAGGGGGGCAATACAGAATTTTTAAGTCGTCCATAGGTTGCATGTAGATTGCAAAGGGGTAAAAACATGATTGAGTTAATAAAAAATTAAAGGATTGGGGTAAAATGAAAATGTTTTGTTAAAAGTTGCAATTAATGGGAAGATTAAACAAAGTAACACTGGAAACGATTATATGTAAAAATAAAGCTGATAATAATGATATAAGAGCATAAAAATTAATCTTGCAAAGGGAGTTGTGGAAAGAACGAAGCGAAACAACGCACGATCAAATTAAGGCCAGGGTAGAGACAAAGACTATATGTGCTTACTTTGCACACCAAAATCAGGCTTCAGTTCATGGATAGCCAAGGCCTCTGCTGTTTTTAGAAGTTAAAGACGCAGAAAACTTGAGATGTTTGAGCGAATTCGATAAACAACTTCAAAACCATTGCTTAGGTCGTTTGAATGGTTGGGATCGATTACAAGGATAGAACTTTTAATGTATTTCTTTTCACCAATCAATACACCTTTTGTTATTGCATCACATTTTAAGATAATATTTACGATTTCAACTTGAAGCATTTTATTAAACTCTTTTAGAAACAGAAAAGAAAACACTTGACTCATGCTTTTAGCATTATCTTGTTCGCAAATTGGTCAAAGTTGTCTGACTGATTTCTGCTTCAGATCTTCATGACCTTATGTATGTTGTAGTGACCTTAAATGACCTTTTGGAATAACTAATCACTTCGGAGAGCAAATTGTTTATGACCAGCTGTGATTACACTAAATCGTTCGTTTAGGAAAACATACGTAGGAATAGAGTATTTTAAACGAGAAATGAAACTTTGCATTCATTTTATTTAGGTAGAATATTGAAATTACTGTATATATGACCAAAGTGCTAATTCATATTGTTTAGCAGGAATCATTACCAATATGAGTCAACGATCTTCAGTCTCTCGCGTTATACCCGCCTCCTGATGAGCTAACTTTCGTCAGTTCGTTATCTGGATCATTTAGAATTTTTGATGCTGAAAACGGGTTTCGGGTTTAGAATGATCACAAAGATGTCTTTCTTCCGTATGCAAAGCTATAAATGAGGTTATTACCACAACAAAAACGAATGAAAAACTCCAGCGTGACTATGTTATATCAGCCTCTTTTAGCCATCTCTGTTTTCAGTGAAAAAGACTGTTTAGAGAGTTTTCTTCCACTTTTTGACTCAGCTTATGGTTCCAAGAACCTGGAGGATCGGTCCCTTCACTGAGCAGAAAACAACAAAGCGATTCATGCGCATGAAAACGAATACTCTTGCCAGAGTGCTATATTAAAACTCCCTCAAAACTGATCACTGGATCCCGAAACCCTTTTATACCTCGGGCTTCAATGAATCCACATTAGTCGGATAACCGGATCGTTAATCGTATTAACCTGTCTGTGGGATACGTCTCACAAAGTCTCCACACTTGCAGAAGAGATGTGGCACATATATCCGGAAGATTATTCCCTTCTTACCAACATTTCAGAAGCGGGGTATGCTTCCAGGCTATCTGTCTAAGACCTGTACCAGAACTAACAATACCCACCGCCCACATTCGCAAGGTTAACTACACCATTCTTCTTGAAACTGCTTCAACAACAGTGATTAGGAGCCTGGATTCCCCCACACCTTCCGGTTGCGCTGCACGGATTCCTAACTGTTACCTGGCCCATCCGTGCTTTGGAGATCCACACCACTGATCAGCATACATGGATTTCATCAACCGCTTTTACTGCTAAGTCAACTCTGACAGTGTATTGGTTGATATCCAGCGGGGCTGCGAGGAGGCTCATCGTCTTTGCCTAACTAGGCTCAGCCAGTAATCACCAGTGCACATATCATCTCCGGTTTTCTTAACCGGGAGCACAAACACCCACACCAATTAACCGCGAGTGTAGAGCTTCGACGCGTTAGCACGTAACTAAGGTGGGACATTTGGCCACTCTATTTTCACTGGAAAATTGTTACCGGTTAGCGAAAAATAACTACTTACGGTTGCTTTTGGTGATAAAACCAGTCACACACATACTATAAACCTACTGGTATGCTGAACACATTCTTACTTTACCGTTGCCTATAGATTCCCGCTTTGTACAGTCGATACAAAATGTAAATAAGAATATTATGCTTTCTTCATTCTTCTTGTTATGCTTTCATAGTCATCCACTACATCACTGACAGTTGACTGTGCAGAGAAGATTACTGGTAGGCCAGTTTGTTGATGTGTATCAGGCATATAATAAGTGTTTTCGAGGTTGCCTATGTCAGTGACTGAGGGGTTCCGCTTATTATCTCCCACGGTAGTCGCAAGATTGATGAGTTAAAGAACAGAAAAAGGCTACAAGGTTGTCCGGAAGATATCATCGTCGTCATCAAAATCAACATCAGACCAAGCATTATTACGTAACGGCTCAAGTTGCCACATGTCATATCAACACAAAAAGTAACAAGGTAATGAAGTTGGAGATGAAGCAAGAAAGAAAAATGGATCAAAAGAAGTAGAAGGTACTAAGAGAGAGGAATGGGGAGTGAGAAAACGATGAGACTAAGTAAAGCGGTTAAGATGAGGATAATAAGTGTATGCATCTGCGCCACTGACATCGGTTCCCAGCCATATCACCTAGAATCTCCAGTCACTGGTTTCTCTTGTTCCGCAGACCCCAATCTGCTAGTCCTCATCGCCCCTACATGACTCAGACAAAAAGTCAACGACTTCATGCATTGATGCCATGTTTTAGTCTGGTTGCCACGAACCTTTTTCCAGCCTGAACCTACTTCGGCAAACATTGTATGATGAGACAGACGGTGGTCAGTCATACGTAACACATGTCCCAGCCATCTCAGTCGATGAAGGTCCAGAACTGCATTAGCTGTCTTACCTCTCTTACCTAAAACTCTACATCTGACTTCTGCATTACTCACGTGGTTACACCACAAAACACAGCCTATGCTACGCAGGCAACGGTGGTCAAACACCTGAAGACTTTTCATGTCTTCTACCTTTAATGAACATGTTTCACAGCCATACAGTCGAACAGAGCGGACTGCAGCACAGTACAGTCGACCCTTAATAGACAATCAAATATAGCGGCGGCCCCACAGATGGCGTAGGTTGGCAAAAACCAACCGAACTCCTTATATCCATGCGGAGGTCTCGTCAGCCACTGACCCACCAGGACTTATCTGACTTCACAGGTAAGTGAAGTGTTCAACTCACTCAACTACTTCACTCCTTTTGTTAGTTGGGGTGCCGTTGAAGACAACAATTTGAACTTAAGTGGTGAGAAACATTCCCAAATCGCTACTCAAGGTGTCCAGAATGCTCTGCATCTTGTCAGCGTCTTCACCTAATAGGACTATATTATCTGCGTATAATAACCTCGCCTGGTTAACTAGTTCACTAGTTACTACCCGGTCCTAAGCCCGGGTAAAGAGGGAAGGTTGGGCATAGGGCTAGCAACCCTACCCCGTAAACCAAATCTAACCGCTAAAGAAACTTCAAAGCACAAACAAAATATAAAAACTGAAAACAAACTTATTCCTCTCTGGAATCGGAGAGGCGAAATGACGCCAGTTGGTGAAAGCCTTCGGGAAGCCAATCGGCCGATGTGTCTTCTTTCGATGAAAGCGAAAGTAAACGTGGGGACATAGAATGTCCGCACGATGTTTGAACCCAGTAAGGCAGCCCAGATTGCAAAGGAGATGAGAAGGTATCACATCGAAGTGCTTGGGATTTGCGAAAGCAGATGGAATGGGAGTGGACTCTCCAAACTGTCAACTGGAGAATCAATAACCTACTCCGATATTGTCAACCAGACGATAACCACGGGCATACTGAGTTATGGAGTGGCTATCATGATGTCCCCAAGAGCATCGAAGGATCTCATGCAGTGGGAACCAATCTCCTCCTGCATCAGGATCATGACAGCAAGATTCAACTCAAAAGGAAGGAAGGTCACAATCACACAATGCTATGCACCTACAAATAATGCAGAGCAAGAGAAAAAGGAGGAATTCTACAGACAACTTCAATCAACACTGGACAAGACGTCAGTTGGCAATATCAAAATTCTAATGGGCGACATGAATGCCAAACTCGGAGCGGACAACACAGGAAAAAAACTAACCATGGGTCGAGAGGCGCTAGGTGAAATGAACGAGAATGGAGAATTGTTTGCAGAATTCTGTGCATTCAACGATTTGGTGATTGGAGGCACTGTGTTCAAGCACAAGGGTATCCACAAAGCGACATGGATTTCACCAGATGGACACACTAAAAATCAAATCGACTTTATCTCAATCTCGAGAAAATGGAGACGCAGTCTACTTGACACAAGGTCAAGAAGAGGAACAGATGTAGGCTCAGACCACTCACTGTCTAGTGCAAGGAACCTTCCAAATCAAGTTAAAAGCCTCCAAAGAAGTTGGCGATAGACCACAGTTGAAGTACAACACTCGGAAACTGAAGGATGAAACTACAAAAGACATCTTCACGTCAGCCATCAAGACAAAATGGGAGATATCAAGGAACATCCCTGAAGAAACCTGTTTGGAAGAACACTAGAAGTCTTTGAAAGAGATGTGGAAAGAAACCTGCACAACCGTATTAGGAAGGAAGAAGAAAGAAGATAAGGAATGGATCTCGACGGATACCTGGAAGCTGATAGAGAAGGGAGAGGAGGATGGTGAAACAGAAGATAAACCAGTGCAAGGATGCTCAACGACAAGAGGAACTGAGCACAATGTATAAAACACTGGACAAAGAAGTGAAGAAGAGTGCACGGAAAAACAAAAGACACTTCTACGAAACACTGGCAAGTGAAGCAGAACAGGCTGCAGGTAAGAGAGACCTGACAACATTGTATCAAATAACCAGGGATGGTAGAGATGGTAGATGCTAGAGATCAACGCAGACGAAACCAATAAAAGATGATGGAGGAAATTTAATTACCAAAGAAGAGAAACAAAGGAAACGATGGGCCGACCACTTCAAGAAGCTCTTGAATCGACCACCACCTGCACTTCGTCCAGAAATACCACCTGCAGCCGCTGAACTATAAGTGAACATAAATCCTCCAACAAAAATGGAAGTCCTGAACGCCATAAAGCTACTGAAATGTGGGAAAGCATCAGGACGAGATGGGATCCCGCCAGAAGCACTGAGAGCAGATGCAGAGACAACAGCAACATGCTCACACCACTATTGCAGAAGGTGTGGAAGGAAAAGAAGGTACCTGCAGATTGAAAAAACGGTTACCTTGTCAAACTCCCGAAGAAGGGAGACCTCAGTGTTTGCAACAACTGGCACGGAATCACTCTCCTGTCCACCCCAAGCAAAATATTAAGCCGCATCATCCCGGAGAGACTAAAGGATGCACTGGATTCAAAACTATGACCGGAACAGGCTGGCTGGATTCAGGAAGTACAAATCATGTGGACCAAATTGCAACGCTTCGCATCATCTCATCATGGCATCATCGCATCATCATGGCAGTCAACTCTCTACCTTACCTCAACTTCATCCACTTTGAAAACGCCTTTGACAGCGTCGACCGAGAGGTAATTTGGAAACTGCTTCATTACTACGGAGTACTGCAAACCTTTATCCGCCTCATTCAACAACTATATGAAGACTCCACATGCCAAGTAATTCACAATGGGAAGCTCAGTGATGATTTTGAAGTGAAGACAGGAGTGAAACAAGGTTTCCTACTATCCCCCATGATATTCCTGATTGTGGTCGACTGGATCATGCAGCAAACAGTGGGGAGCGAGAAGAGGGGGATACGCTGGCTGGACAGCGGAAAAGAACCTAGAAGATCTGGATTTCACCGATGACTTGTGCCTGATGTCACACAAACTTGAGGATCTGCAGGCGAAAACTAACAAGTTGGCAGGAGAGGCAGCGAAGACGGGACTTCAGGTGAATATAGAGAATACAGAAGTGATGAAGATACCGCACCAACAACAACAACAACAAACTCCAGTCACCATCAACGGGAGAAGCCTAAAGGAAGTAGCCTCCTTCACCTTCACCTATCTAGACAGCACTGTCCCAACTATAGGCGGCACAGACGAGGATGTCAAAGTCAGAATTGGAAAAGCAAGACAGGCCTTCATCAGCCTGAAACCAGTGTGGAGATCTTCTGCACTCAGCATGCGGAACAAGATACGGATTTACAACACCAACGTCAAGTCAGTGCTTCTGTATGGTTCAGAGACTTGGCGCGTCACGAAAGGGATTTCCAATAAACTACAGACATTCATCAACAACTGCTTACGCTCGCTACTGAAGATCAGATGGCCAGAAAGAATAAGCAACAAGGAGCTCTGGGAACGAACCAACCAAGAACCTACCACGCAACAAATATGCAGGAGGAAGTGGAGATGGATTGGGCATGCACTGAGAAGGCCGACTGAGGACATCATGCGTCAGGCCCTCGAGTGGAATCCCCATGGGAAGCGACGAGTTGGGCGTCCGAGGGTGACATGGAGGAGATCGTGCGAGGAGGAAATGAGAGCTTCTGGGCTGTCGTGGAGCCAGGTTCAAAAGATTTCGCAGAACAGAGTTCACTGGAGACGTGCTACTGAAGCCGTATGTTCCATTAGGAACCCGAGGGACTAATAATAAAATAATGATAAATCTGCGTATACTAGGTCTAGCGAAAATTCTCCCTGTGTAGTCAGAAGACAAGGGGGAGACCTCGACAAGAACTTCTATGGTAAAACTGAATAGGAATGGAGAGACTTGGCATCGTTGACGGACACTACTCGACGATCATAGCCCCCCGGATAACTTACCATATGCTCTAAACGCCCGCTGTTGTTCTTGTAGGAAACCTTCAATAAGGTGGTGTACTTACTCGGTACGCCTTTCAGTGAGAGACATTGCCATAAGTCTTCTCGATCAACGGAGTCAAATGCCGCCTTCAAGTTGAGAAATACAACTATTGTCGGGCGTTGGTAAGCGTGTCTGTGTTCCAGAACCTGGTGCAGTGTGAATATTTGGTCGATACACCCGTGGCCGTGTCTTAAGCCTCCCTAGTTTTTTCGGGCTTGCTGTTTCCGAGCTCCACTTAGACATCGAAGAATTATGGAACCAAGAATTTTAGATACTATGTTCGTCAGGTTGATTCCTCTATGATTATCACAAGAAGACTTCTCGTCTTTCTTGAAGACTGGAATAATCAGTGACTTAGACCATTCAGAGGCAGGTCGTATTTGATTCCCATATACTACCTAACACATCCGTTAACCTGACTAAGAGCACTCTACCACCATCCTTGTATACCTCAGGAGCTATTCTGTCTGGTCCTGCTGTCTTTCCTCGTTTCAAGTTACCTACAGCCTTCTCGATTTCTGCAAGTATTGGGGGGCCTATCTCAATGTTCCATTCAGGATCCGACTGGATAGCGGGCAACGCAATGGTGGCAGGAGGCCAGTTAAACTGTTTCTCGAAGTGGTCTGCCCATCGTTCCAGTCGTCTCCTCTGCGAGTGAATCGCAGACCCTTCCTTCTCCGCTTTAGTTTCACTAACCGTAGTTGGCCTTTTCCCCTCAGTTTCCTTAATAAATCTGTTACTGTTACCAATCGCCGCTGCCTTTTCCATCTCTAGCTTTCGCTGCCCACCACTGTTCGCTGTCGTTGCGTAGACTTTTTCTCAATCTACTTTTAAGTTGCGCTCGCTCTTCATTGTACTGAGAACCTGCAGGCAGGGATGCGTTCGCATGCATCCATTAGTTCGAAAAAAGCTGCTGATATCCACTGGCTCTTTTTAGCCACTATTTTGAAGTCGGCTACGGTTTTCAGCGCTGTCTTTGCAGCAGACTGGAAATGCTACCAAGCTTCTTCTGGATGAGTGATGATGTTCTGTTCCGATAACTGTCTGGCCAGTTTCTCACCGAAAGCGGCCTTAGTGCTGTCATTGTCGAGTTGCACTCGTAATGGTCTTGTTGCCAAGGTTTTTCTACGTCCATTGAGATACAGACATATGCGTCCTCGAACCAACGTGTGGCAGCTATCCAAACACGTACTCCAGAAGGAGCGGCGGTCTTTCACCGATCCTCTCCAGCGATGATTGGTAGTTGTGTGTGTCCATCGCTGAGTTGAGCTCGGTAGACACCACGTCAAACAGTGTCTTCCTTTATGTCTGAAATTTGTGCTATCTAAAAATAAGCGATTATCTGAGCACAGTTGTAGTAGGCGATCACCGTTATCTCGACAATGACAGCACTAAGGCCGCTTTCGGTGAGAAACTGGCCAGACAGTTATCGGAACAGAACATCATCACTCATCCAGAAGAAGCTTGGTAGCATTTCCAGTCTGCTGCAAAGACAGCGCTGAAAACCGTAGCCGACTTCAAAATAGTGGCTAAAAAGAGCCAGTGGATATCAGCAGCTTTTTTCGAACTAATGGATGCATGCGAACGCATCCCTGCCTGCAGGTTCTCAGTACAATGAAGAGCGAGCGCAACTTAAAAGTAGATTGAGAAAAAGTCTACGCAACGACAGCGAACAGTGGTGGGCAGCGAAAGAGTTATCTGTTCGTTCAGCCGGGATTCCGAAAGTGCCTTTCTGCGTGACTCAGCCTACCCACTTGTGCATTGAAATCACCTGCAACAACAGCCATGTCTGAGCGTTTGACTTTCAGAAGGAGGCTAGATAGTTTTCGGTAGAACTCGTCCTTCACTTCCTCCGAATTTCAGTCAATGGGTGCTTAAGCAGAGATTACAATAGACAACGGCGGGTTTCACCATTCCTTTTAGTTCGCATTGTGCCGTTTATCCGGACAGCGCATAGGTGACTGTCAACTGGGGTCTAATATAGTAGTTAACTTTCTGCCCTAGTGCTTAGTGCTGTGTCTACACCTGCAAGACCGCGACAGCTAGCCATCTAATCTCCAGAAACTCGAAGGGTAAATTTAGCAGATTCACCGTGTTGGCTGGGAGAGTTTAAGTAAATAAACGCACTTGGTTCTTATATGCGTGTCTCACAAGCACAGTACACATCCATGATCCTGTTTGCTAGTTTTGGTCACTGAAGCTTGTTGACCAATTTGATGGAGGGTGCGAATATTGAAGGCTCGAATGTGTAATTTGGAGCGTGGTTCAAGGAGACCAGTGATACTGTGGGTTGTTGTTTTACTGCTTGGTGGTTCTTGCGCTGGATAGACAGAAATCCCATACTGCCGACACTGGGAAACCGTGGAGAATGGTGGAATGTGTTATTTTGGGGGCCGACGTTTTTTATCCCTCCTCTTGAGAAGGAAGCATCAACTTGGCACTGTTGGTCATGCAAAGGAAACACTACAGCTATCACACCCCATCCAGCTAGCGCCGGTACGACTTCGCCCTTAGGCCTCCATCATAGTGTAGTAATTTACATAACAACCGCAACGGCTTTTCGTCTTACCGCTATCCAACGGACCTTTCTGGCATGGTGGGACGTCGAGAAAACAAGCGTTCCACCAGAATAGCTCGTTGGGTCATTGCGTTATGCAAGCCTGACCGCCACGTTAGTGTAGCAGCTATCGGTCGGGTCCAAAAGGTTTGAAACACCCTTACTTATAAATATTTACATTAACCTATTACTTAGTAAGACTGTATCTACCGAGTTCTGTCTTGTGACTACTCGTTGAGTTTTACCGTGTTTTTTTCTTGTAAGCAGGCACTTTCGATGAAACCTGATGAACTATTTTCTTGTCTATAGTCTATACTTCATAACTGAATGGCATCAAACTTGAATAACTTGGACTTGTTGCGCAATTTATTGGTGGATAGGATATATCAGATAACCCATAATTGTTATTATCTTTCTGGTTGAAAAGAAATTATCACTGATATACTGATGTATCCATTATGAAGGCCGCTTTTGTTTCCAGGCTATACCTCTAGAGAGACTTTTAGAGACAACAGAATTGACGCGTGTATCATTTCATTAAAGCCATTTCCACCGGAATGTTTCTCCATGCTCTTCTCGAATATCTTAGACAACCAAACCATCGTTAAACAACACTTGTATAAGGGAGATTTATTCCTCTACATTCAATCATATTGTGTAACCTGATAAGTCCTAAGTGTTGTGGGAGTGGCTGAGATATTCCGTTAACTGTCTCTACAACTATTCAGTGAGACACGTTGATTTCTAAATTCGAGCTAATCTGCTTAGAAGTTCGTAATAAGTGCTGAAGACTGTGGCGCTGTCGATTTATAGTATCTCCAAACTTATTTGATATATGATATAAGGTTTACTCAATTTCTGTTTTGAATACATGCAAATACTTTTAGAAAGTTTTGTTTAACTTGATGAAATAAATTCTAATTGCTCCTTTTAATTGATGAGAAAATAACGGAAATCTAACTATTGATTCTCTACTTGTCTGTAATGAGATCGGTGTTACTATGTACATAAAAAAATTCCACCCACTTTTTTTTCTTGAAAAATGAATACAGTATGTATTTTTATTTATTGTTTTGTACATGAGACGTATATTTGCAAAACCTGGGGTGATAGGAACAGTGACAATTGATTTCCTGCATTTAGCTAGTACGGTTTATTTTATCTGTTGTACTGGTTGGCATATTTAGCGAGATCATGTTGTTCATGAGTTATCTCCCTGCATTGAGCCGTTATTGTTTGTGGAATTGACTGAGAAATGCGGATATAGAACAGCTGCAGATATTACTGATTTTAAGTAGAAATTATCATATGGTGACAAAATTAGACGATCACGCTCCTGCTTGCTTTGATGAAGACATTGAGTAGTCATGTAAACTCAGTAGAGATAGCAGATACTTCTGGTTATTTAACTTGGGTTTTATGGGGATTTCATTTAATTCAAGGTAGTGTCCATCACTGAGACTTAAAGGTTCTAGGTTCAACCCCTGGCGAGTTTGTGGGTACGTACTATTGAGGAGTCTTACACTGGGACGAAATAGATATCTAGTGCTCCTCCGTTCTCAATGGTTCTTCTACTTCCAGTTATGTTAATTTGTTGGGTAAACATGAAGAAAGCAAAACTGAATGATATTCTATCAGTGTTTTCCAATACCATCAGTTAGAATCACTCACTGGATTTTCACCCGATATTATCTTGTTTTTATTTTCTAAATACACTGGGATTATGTTATAATTTACTCTGAATGACTCTAAAAGTCACTCTAACAACGACTGAAATAACCAATTAGACTTTTTGCTTTTATGAAAATCAGTTTTTCCAGCCGAAATTGCGAAACCTGATTGGTTGTTTCAGCAGTCTCCAAAGTGATCTTTGAAGTCACCGCATGCTCTCATAAGGATTAAATCAGACTTAGTGCTAAACTCTTCCCAGGACAGTCGTAACAACTATGGTCTGGATGTTTTTAATAATATCCATATCCCATAATCCTCAAGTAATTCTTACTAAATGGTGTCTAAGTTACCAGTAGACAACTCGTGAACTGAAATTCATTGGTCGACGATTTTTAGTCTCATGACTAATTCTGTATATTTTATAAATTGAAGTGAATTTATACTTATGCACCAATTATCGAGAAAAGTATCATTCAGATATATACACACACACATTAGACTTTCCATTCGTGTTAAATACTAACCATAATCCAACTTCGCTTGGTTAACTGGTACACTAGTTACTACCCGGTCCTACGCCCGGATAAAGACGGAAGGTTGGACATAAGGCTAGCAACCCTACCCCGGAAAACAAATCCAACAGCTAAAGAATCTTCAAAGCACAAACAAAATATAAAACATAAAATTAAACTTATTCCTCTCTGGAATCGGAGAGGCGAAATGACGCCAGTTGGTGAAAGCCTTAAGGAAGCCAACTGGCCGATGTGTCTTCTCTTCTCTCGATGAAAGCGAAAGTGAGGATGAAGACATGGAGTATCCGAACAATGTTTGAAGCTGGCTGACAGGGCTGCCCAGATTGCAAAAGAGATGAGAAGGTGTAGCAAAGAAGTGCTAGGAATCTGCGAAAGCAGATGGGATGGAGAGGAGTCAATAATCTACCCCGATATTGTCATCCAAATGACAACCACGAGCACACATTTTTGAGTGGCTATCATGATGTCCTCAAGAGCATTGAAGGTTCTCATGCAGTGGGAACCAATCTCCTCCTGCATCAGGATCATGACAGCAAGATTCAACTCAAAAGAAAGGAAACTCACAAACATACAATGCTACGCTATGCACCTACAAATAATGCAGATGAAGAGAAGAAGGAGAAATTCTAAAGACAACTGCAATCAGTAGTCGACAAGAGCCCATCTCAAATGGCGACATCAAAATTCGAATGGGCGACATGAATGCCCAACTCGACCAACAAATATGCAGAAGAAAGTGGAGATGGATTGGATTGGACATACCCTAAGAAGACCATTCGGGGACATCACGTGCCAGGCCAGGCAGGCCCTCGAGTGGAACCCGAATGGGAAACGACGAGTTGGGCGTCCCAGCTGAGGGTGACATGGAGAAGATAGTGTGAGGAAGAAGTTAAAGCTTGTGGGCATTGGTGGAGCCAGGTTAAGAAGACTGTAGAGGAGAGAGTGAAATGGCGACGTGTTACTGAAGCCGTATGTTCCACTAGGAACCCAAGGGACAAATAATAAATACAATAATCATAATCTGTTAATTTGAAAGTGAACTATCACGTGGGGAGAGGTGGGAGAATTGAAGAGCTTTTTTTCTAGTCTATAAGCGCCAGTGGGACTTTGTTATGCTTCTGTTTAAAAAGTAGTCCAGTATTTCACGCAAGTGTGCATGCATCTGTTTAGTGTTTTTTATCTGTTTGGTGGTAACCACAGATGAAATATTCGATCCAGTAAATAGTGGTTAGATGATCTCCTTACTAATTATTGTATATGACTATCAGCCTCGCCTTACAGTGTATATTATTCCAGCTGATAATTGGGATTGCTTCATATTTATGTGTCTAAGTGAGCAAAGTAAAAGTTACCTTTATTTGAGTAAAACGGTGTAACAGTGGATTAGTTCGATTCAGCAAGATCAAAACTAGGTTTAGATAGCAATGAGGTTTATTATTTCACTGCCCTAGTTTATTATCTACCGATGTCTATTATATAACTTGGGTGGCATGGGGCTGGATGTCGCTACTTTTTTTAAGTTATGCCTGTCGGTTTATGGGTTGTGAAGATGAACCCGGCTCCATCATAATGAGGTTTTCTTATCGTGCGCATACCACATGTCACATAGCTTAAAATCTAAACTTTGAATCGTATGGTGAGTTGTGCACTGAAGTTTTCGATTTACAATTGACAGCTGACTGTGTGAGAGAAAAAAAGACAAGGGAACATCTTAATACCGGGACCATATCAGTAGACGAATGGGACAAAATCATGAGCCGTACTAAACAAACTGAAAGCTGAAACTAGGAAAATAATCCAATCAATCCATAAAGGATAAATTGTGCACTTCTCTACGGATTACCGTTTGCACAAAAAAACGTGCAACCCCTGTAGGTTCTATGGGCTACCAAATGTCTACAAGATAAGTGTACCTTTCACATTGGTTGTAGATTTCACTAACTCACCGACTACGTCACTGTTCAGTCAAATCTTAACCATAGTTCATATAAATTACTTCGTGATTGTATAAGTTCAGTCTACATTATGCTTGTTACAAAGGTGTACATGATTATTTTTTACTATTCTCATCTATGCGTATCTCTTCTGTCAGGTATGGTCAACATATTAGTAATAATGGCTATTACTTTTGTCATGAACCAGAGAAAATTGTAAAGATGTTCGATCGTATTCGTCATTGGTCAAATAAGCCTGGTCCTAAAGGTTATCCTCAAAAAGTTGGACGATTTCAGATAAATGGGATACGTGATTTAACAATTGGCTATGATGATCATTTTCCAGATTTTAAACCAGTAATTATTGTTTTTCTTTGTGTGAGAATAAAACAACAACAACATATTATCGCCAATTTTGTTCACTTATGTTTACTTATTTTATTTAAGAAATAAAAAGGCTGCACCTCTTATAAGAAGCGATCCATATAGCAAAGCAATGTGACAACATTATAGGGGAATATAGCTGTGGTGTACTAGTTATGGTGAGATAGACACAGGCAGTCGCATAAATATGTATTCAGCAGATGTTTTAATACTTTTCTGCATTGTAAATAGACTTGTTATTCATGTAGAAGATGAAATAAAACAATATTGTGATAGTCACATACTACCTTTGTGAATCATGTTTAATAATATCTCTGGCGAATCAATGAAATAATCTTCTAGTTCTGCAGAATCATGATGGATGAGCAGATTCTCATCGAACTCAGTTGTACTTTATTCTCCAGCACTTTATCACGAATTGGACAAGTTTTGGCTTATTCTGACCAGTTTCAATCAGAATAGATACTTGACTTTGGGGACTAAATGACTAAAACGTCTTCAGACTACCAAAGGTTATCTCTTCTACGACAACTTCACTAGTTGACTAGGGATTTCTAATATGTAACGATACTTAATGTGTATCACACGGTGCTACAGAGCTGTTAGCAAGGGAACATAGAAGGTAAGAACGACTTTGGTTGATGGGTCTTGTGAACCTTGCGTCCTAAATACAAACAGACTTCATGACCCGGCTACTGGTGGTTGAAATCACTACATATTCTCCAACACCCACGCATCCATCGAAATCTACCAGTTTTCTAAGTGCGGGTATTTGATTCCGTGAATCTCAGTATAAAGCACACAACTGGAAAAGAAGAACGAATCTGTTATCAAAATACACGGTACCTAACTCACCAAAACCAGGGGTTAAGGTGCGGAGTGTAGGTAAGTAGTACAACAAACTGTACTCCAAATGCTCTAAATGAATATAAATTTAGGTTAATAGGTAAGTGTGGGAAGTTATTTCTGTGGACAAAATCCCTGGTCAGTACCAAGCCAATGAAAAGAATATAGTAGCCACTATTCGTAACTGAAAACTAGGGAAACTAGAAAGCAGAGGATAGCTGTATCATTTTGAGAGTCTTGAACAGTGTGCGCTACCACCGGCACTATGCAATGTTGAATTCAGAACATTCAGCTTTCCAGTTTCTATAACCAACTGGATGTAAAGACATAATACTGACAACTTTTTCTCGGTCAGTCAACAGCTCGAAATCCTCTTCCTTAGTTTCGTCTCCATTTATATAATTCAGTAGCTGGTTTGCATGCTTTCCCTGTATTGGATAACTTCAATGATTGGGTATATATATATATATATATATATATATATATATATATATATATATATATATATATATATATATATATATATATATAATTTACTACTAGAAAATACTTGAATTATATAATATGTCGGTGGATAAATAACTACGCAATTAAATCATTCTCTGTAAAAATGTTTAGAATTACTAGGATAAATGTATCCGTAAGCAGTTAATAATTCTACAAGAACAACATTAACTTAATCGTTGGCTTCAATTAATTGTAATTACATGCATATAGACGCATCAGTTTGGCATTTCCGTTATATGAACTAAACCAAAGGTCAACTGCACTTAGCTTCAGTGTAATGAAAATTATAAATTCTATCTAAAAACATGATTAGAATTTTTTCGATATCTAATGGTAGATCTATATGGTTCGAACATCTAGTAAGCGTAGTCAGTTATCGCTCGGTTTCACAAGTGAGTGGATACTTTTTGCTACTGACGATATATCTAGAATAAAAGTTCAAAAGGGTTCTCGAAGAATTGTTTTCAGTCATATATCCTGTCTGCCAACCTCTCCTAAAGCTGTTGAAGTCATTTTCAGAGAAGACATGTTGCGATTTAAATACAGTGTTCATTCAGTTCAGCATTACACTAAAACAGTAAAAACATACGCCTATCCCAAATTAATTAAGGATTAGGCGTAGCTGCAATCAGTTTTCTTTTGCATAAATGCTTCATATTTGAGGTGTAATTGTGTGCCTATCACTAGCACTAAACAAACATCATGACAGGCCTTCAGAATGACAAAATCTATGATCAAGTAAATGTCTTAAGCAACTGGTTAAAGATAGCTGTTCAGTGGAAAATAATAGTAATAAAGATGACACCAACAAGTTTGTAGTAAACAAGCAAACTCTGTATACAGGAAAGATTTCTAACTTTGGGAGATTTGTACTCAGTTTACACTCTCATGTACGGAACCACATAGCCTCATCTCTCTGTCAATATGAAATTAAATAAAATAGTCAAATGGTAATTATTGAATTATTATATTTTCTGATACTTGTAGTTCCCCTTTGTTACGCGGGGTCGAATTGACCAGCCTCTGTTGGCAAACGGAATGCTATGCGGATACCTCAATGATGCCTAATTATTTATTGCTACAATTTACTTGATGGTGGCTAGCAAGGGAATCCAGGACACGGGTTTCGTCCTATTTGGCATTCGACAGCTAGGTGTGCCTGGACCGCAGGGAGTGATGGTGTTCCCACTGAGACTCAGACCCAGTGCTTATCAATCCGAAAGCCAGGTCAATGATGCACGATGAGCACAGGGTTGAAGTCTCATTGGGAACGCCACCACTAACTGGGATGCAGGTACACCCAGATGACGAGACCCAAATAGGACGAAACGAGTGTCTTGGATCCCACTGGTAGCCACCACCAAGTAAATTATAGTAATTGTTGAATTTCGTTAGAATATAGAGGAGTAACACGTTATAAGGTATAATAAAGGGTTGTTTATTGATACTTGTTATCTCCTGCTGCTATACCGGGTTGAATTACTCGACCTGTGGGTAGTATTGAGGCCTCCGCATAGACGCTCATCTGTCAACAGACGTCGAGCTGTTCGGCCCAGTATAGCAGCGGGAAATTGTAAGCATCAAACAACAACTGGTGCCTGTTGCACAAGTGGTGGCTTTTGTTCTTTAGTGGCCTACTGGAGATAACCCTTTGTGTTTAAAAGGATGGGCATTGGGTTTGAGTCTCAGTGGGAACAATATCACTCACTGGTGTGGAGGAACATCCAGTTGACGAGTCCTAAATAGGACGAAGCTCATGTTCTGGAATACGATACTAACCACCAAGTAAGCTACAGTATAGTAGGGGTTTTAAGAATCGTCTTCCTCATCTTTGGCTTCCTTATACTTATTTATGGCACGTAATTACTTTATAACCATTGACTGGTGAAAGATTCTCTCGAATTTCCTGGTAACATATACTTTTGCTTGTTGTTTTGCTTACTTTTCACTTTATTCTTTCCTATAGGTGTTGCCCGTCAGTAAATCAAGTCAATTAATTACTTTTGATTTCGTGAATGGTGTGACATTAACACTTCGTACAAGTGGAACTGAACCAAAAATTAAATATTATTCTGAATTAGTATCGAAACCTGAAAGCAAGTAAGCATCTTCACCTATGTAATACATCTTTCATTGAGTATATCACATGAATTCTTATCTTAGTTTTGAACATTCTGAACCACTTCGGTGAAGAATCATCGTGTGCGCAGTAGGTATTCAGCTAACAGATGGAAATAGAGTCGTTTAAAGTTTAAAGCTTCACTTTTCCCACAATCATCATTATTCCCTCCATCAACTAGGTTCGTTGCATACAACATAACTTCTAACTAGATCCCAGGAAAATGACTGAACTACAGTGTGTTTGTAGCAGGATTTGATTACTTTGTGCTTTCTATGAGACAGTTAGTTGAATCCATCTGTTTGTAAAGATTGTGAAGCTGCTATACACTGATGCTTTGCTTTTTGATACAAATTGTAACGAAGGCTATTTGCAAGTTAATCAATTCTTTCAAAATACCAAGTTGAACATTTTTGCGTTACTTTGTTTTATACAGTTGTTTCCAGTTAAGTTCTATGAAGGCTGAATATCAAATTATTTTACCCATTCTATCTCATCGATGTTGGGGTCTAGGAAAACTAAGTCAATATACGATTATACGTATATATATATATATATATATATATATATATATATATATATATATATCAGTGTGTGTTATGGGGAACATATATGCCCTCAGTTTATACTCTTGGCGAATTCCTGAAACACTGGGAGGCGGATACATCCAGATAACAAGGCCCAAATAGGACGGAACACGCGTCATGGATCTCACTGCTAGTCCGTTATCCATCAGTAACCTTCAATATGTTAGTTTAAAAGTGCTGATTTTCGAAATTGAGTAGGTAAGCCCTTGTCAGTATTTCTGCTGTCTCCAGCACTCATCAAAATCTGTCTAACGAAACGGCTTAAAATGTAGAAATACTTCCTTAGGTCTTAATATCCTCTAAATGCGAGGTCACACCATTCAGACAATGTTTATATATTCGGTATCCAATGTCTAAAAAGGTGGATGTCAGCAAACGTTTTATCATCGGTGTCCTGTTTTGCTCACTATTTTTTAGTTGAAAGTGCTTCCTTTAGAAAAAATCATTCAGTGTTCCCTCTTGATCATTTTATTAAGGCATATAGAACAAGATTTATTTCTTGGCTTCGACACAGCTACGAACCGACTAAAATAAATATTGAATTAGTTTAGGGTAAACTTAGTGAAGTACTTTGTGCTATAATGGAATAAATCTGTACAGTAGGAAAGCTGGATGGAATAAGTAAGTCTGACTGCATGTCGTGGACATGACTGTTCAGATGATAAGCTGATAAAGTACACCTTTTCTTCATTTTCCTAAGTTCATAAAGACTCACAGTTTGAAAAGTATCCTTTTTGTCTAGATACGAAGAGGGAGAGACGTCAGTGTAGCATTGCTGTGCTGGACAATCCTTTTTTCCCCAAATTATCTGAATTTTCATTGGTTTTTCTTTACCTATTTCGCAGCCCTACGCACGGTAATATTGAGTGATTTTAAAGGCCACCGTAACAATTGATGAAGTAACCAATCAGGTTTTACTATTTTGTCTGAAAAGGTAAATTTTTATAAAGTGAAGAAACCTAATAGGTTCTCAGTGGTTGCTTGGGTGGCCTTTGAAGTCACCTAACTCTAGAGGCCACCCTAGCAACGATCAAAGTATCCAATTGGATTTTTTCGTTTTGGCTGGAAAGTCGGGGGTGATTTTAAAGGCTACCGTAGTGACCGATGAGACAGCCAGTTACATTTCTCCATTTTATGGAAAAGTACTTTCCCAGGTGAAATACCGAAGCCTGATTGGTGTATCCAGCAGTTGCTAAGGCACCCTGTAAAGTCACTCAAAGGCAGATTTTCACAAAATAAGAAAGTCTAATTGGTTATTTCAGTTGTTTCTGGCGTGGCCTTTAAAGTCAAACTTAGAGTCACCCATAATTTTCATTACTTTGTTGTCATATAGAAAATCTGTTCTTATTGTCATCCTGATCATTGTTATTGTTACACATTCTGCTAAAAATTCTGAACCTCCTATTAAGCTACTTATAAATAAACAATTGTTGTCACTATCATTTGCACCGCCAACAATCTTAACTAGATTCTACCTATTTCATATAACTTCCCCGTTGTGTAGTAAGCACTTGTTTTTTTCGTAACTGACTAGCAAAATCAACTTAGAGCCTCACTTATAAGTGCATCGGTTCAAGTCACCGCACTTCATATTAGTACACAAAGAACAGGTGAATAGAAAAACATTGATCTCAAAAGAAAACAAAGTTGTACGAGAGAATAAACAGTTTGAAAATAACGGACAGTGTAAATATTCAAGTTTAGAAGACATCAAAGAGTGAATACATCTGCACCACTGCGACCAGTTTTCAACCGTCATCAAAAGTCTCAAACCACTGATTCACATGGTCTTGAGAACCCCAACCAAGCACTCTGCGTCTCCCCACATTACTCAGACCAACAGTAAAAGGCTTCATCGACTGGCGTCAACCTTTGGTTTGGTCACTCTGAACCCTTTACCAAGCTAATCGAACTTCCTCTTGCATGAGGCTCGGCATATACAGCATATGCTTAAACCATCTCATCCAGTTAAGGTTCACAACCTCATCAGTCGACTTATCTTGCCTGGTACCCTTCCCTTGACATCAACATCGCTCACATGGTGATCCCACCATACGGGATCAGTGCTAAGAAGACACCTGTGATCAAAAACTTATAATTGCTTTATGTCTCATACTTTAAACGACCACGTCTCACAGCTGTATAACAGTACAGAACGGACTGTAGTGTATTATACTCGTCCCTTAACAGGTAGTCAAATATGTCATCAGTCGGCACCACAGGTGACGCAAGTTGTCAAGAGGTAAATGGGCCTTCTGAATCCGAGATGAGGTTTTGTCGGCAAGGAATCCGTTCGAACTGAGGCCAAGTAAGAGAAGTGGTCGGCACATTCCACCACTTCACTCCCTATCATTCAGCTGGGAGTAGTTGCAGAAGACCTGTCTTGGAGCACCATCTCACGTTTGACAGATGCGAGATGCATGCCAATAATACTCAGATTTGTGCTCAAGGCAGTCAGAGGACCCTACATTTTGTCAGCGTCTTCACCCAGCAGGACAATATCATCTGAATACTCTAAATAAACCAGATGACCTCCAGAGAGTGGGTTAATCCCTATGAAGTCGGACATTCCAAATGTTATGTCTATCAGTACGTCTATAACGACATTAAATAAAAACGGTGACGGTGGGGATCCCTTCAGGACACCACTAGTTGTCGTCGTAGCACAAAAGTGTGTTTTAACTCTGTTTGTGGCTAAAGAGAAGTCATGAAATAAAGATGAACTCAGTTTTGCTATTAAATGGTGGGAATCGGTCTATGGGAAGTCCCGCTTCACCTAGGTTTCAGGCTTCTTGGCACTTGCCAGCAAGGTGTGTCTGGAATCATGAGGAAATTAGTTTCCCCTCAGCGCCCCGAACCCGCACTTCTTAGTGCTAGGTCCAGAGACTTAACTACTAAGGTATTCAAGCCATAAATGACTAGCCAAAGGACTGGATAATGTACATAATTCGATCACCAGTGAGTGAACCATGCAACCATTGTAGTCCTTAGTGCTGGTCGAATTCTGTTGACCAAGGTTTGCAATGCAGCCACTAAGCGAAGTGACACAACACTTCAGCGCAATCTGTTTTTGTGTTGAATGGTAGGAATGAGTTAGCAGTGTTGTGTGACTTCAATCACTGACCACATTGAGGAACTTGATCGATGGATTTAAATCAGTGTTAAGCACTGAGGACTAGATAACCAGCCACATTGGTTACCTACTAGTGAACAATTCATGCGTGCAGTTTATTCTTCGAAATTTCTTCTTATTTTAATGAGAATGTCTTCAACATGTCCAAACGAGCTGCACCTATTTATTAATATATATTCTTATGAGAAGAAATCTCATGAAGCTGATATAAGTAAATACGTTTTATTCTTTGATCTTATATTTCTCATGACCAGAAAACCTTATTACCATTTTATGTTGTTGCTTGTATTATTCCGTTGTTCAGTAAATCGAGTTGATCGATCTCTATTTGCAAAGGGGCTGCTGCGCGGATGCCTAATGGGAACAACATTGCTCACTGGGAGACAGGTATATCCAGCTGACTAGTCTCAAATGGGACGAAACGTGCGTCCTGTATCCCACTGCTAGCCACTATCCATCATTAATATATAATTTATTACCATTTACATTAGTACTTGTAATATGCAGACAGAATCATACTATTGATTGACCTAGTCAGCTTAGTACTAATTCTTTTACAAGTGTGCTTTTTTCGTCGTATAGTATCGAGTAAAACCTTCTGACTGTCTCTGTGCACTAAATATGACTGTTAGATATGGTTATATATTTGCAATTATTGTACTATAAGTCCTCACGCCATCGCACACAGTAGTCATTTGAACTGTGAGTTCATCTACCTTGTCCATTCTGTTCCGTCGGTAGACTTCGTTTGCTAATAAAAATTTATTTTATGTAAAAGGAGTAAACGGCCTTTTTTCCATTGAAATTGAAAGATTTCAGACTACTTGACCTAAACGAGGTCTAAAACTTTTATTCGTGTTTCATCTTTTTACTCTAAACAATATTTAATAAATTTACAGTAAGCCTATTCACTTACATCTTGTTAGAATAATGAATGTCTGTACTCTGTAGACATGAATTCATACATGTTCCTAGTTCTGTAAGCGCAAAATCGAAGTAGTATGTCCATCAATTCACTCTAGTTAGTAGTCAAAAAAAGATTACCATAAACTGCCTATTTCTGATGAACACAATGGATTGAATCGAAATCCCCTCAACAACCTTGTGCATATTCGTCCAGTAGACAATGAAACACACCTATTGCACGAGGGTGAATGATATTACTGGGCTGTCTAAACTTCGATAGGTGGGGAGCGGTGTTCGACCTGTCGATCCGCTGGTTGGAAATCAATGAGCCCATGGAAGCAGTCACGTTGGAACATACTTTTTTCCTAAGGAATTTGCTCAATTTATTGCGCAACCTCTTTTTTCTTTCTTTCCTACTTTGTAACGTTTATGAAGATATATTTGCGTGTAGTATATCAATAAATTACTGAGTCAATCTGTCAAAGTGATGATCAATATGATGCTCTTCCTACCCGATTCAATTAGATTTGGATTGACGTGAGAAGTCCTGACTAAGTAGTCAGTTTGAGTACGATCAAACGATAGTAACGCGTCATTAATTCACATAGCAGTCAGACAAATATCCCTGGTGATTGAAGTGAAATCTGCTCAGCGGTTTGGTCTCGTAGGTCAGTTTGTAGAACACCGAGTCGGTAGACCGGAGGCCAACAGATCGAATCCTACCGCGTCGCAGATTTTCATCTCACGTTCAATCATTACCCAGTATATATTACCAGGCCACCAGACCATGGCTATTTTATTCATTGATGCATGAAGATTATTCCTTTAGTGTAGTATTGATTATTTTTGTTTATTTCAGGACACCTGTTCAATCTTTAGTAGCTGAACTCCAGGAACTTGTGGAAAAAATGATTGAAGAATTTTATCAACCGGAGAAAAATGGCTTCTTACCTCGAGTAGATTAAATCACCTTCACTTAACTTTCTTATCTCGTTTTTAATTTTGTCTACATTGTTCACTTCTCATCACTTTTTTCTCCCTCTCTCTGTCTCTATTATGCATTCCTATTCTTATTATTTTGTTGACTAATCCATCAATTCCCTAAGTGAATAACAGTCAATAAATAAGGGTTGAATTTATCCTCTCTTTCCAGTATTTTTTCATTTTATGAGTAACGTTTTTCCTTTTTTGAATCACATGAAAGAAGTATGCTAACTGTCCAGGTGAACAATCAAAAAAGGTTTAAAATGGTGCAGCTGTTGCCATCTTGCTAAATTCCTGATTATAATTGCACTTTATAATGAATTGTTTTGCCCAGCTTTATTTGCTTAGTCTTTTTTTTTTTTGAAGAAAAAACACGTAACGCATAACTTTGTTCTAATGTGTTGTTGTCGTCGTTCATATTGTTGCTGTTGTTGCCACCACAGTGTTACTAAATTGTGACGCATTAGTCAAGGAGAGGCAAAAATGTAGGTAGTTACACAAATATCCGTTGATTTAATTGACTGTTAAGTGGAACAGCAGAGAGTGAGCTTCTAAATGAACCAAAAGATTACACGAGGAAAAACATGATGATCATGTGTTCAAAATCTAGAAAAGGATAAGGATTGGATTTATCTGCTCCAGTCTAATGAATGTGGAGCGTTTTCACCCAGACTTGACCACTTTTGACTGCTGATATTTCAAAGAACTCGACCTCAAACCAGTAGTCATAGACCTCATTATCATCTTAATCTGGTCATCTATGTCAGTTTTTTATACCTAATCGTATTTCAGTATTGTACGCTGATGCTGATAGGTTCTCTGCACTTGAAATGTATATCTCGGTTGATACGCATCCGTACTTAATCGTTACATCTGACTTCACAACTTCTAGTAAGCGAGAAATACTTCGAAAAAGACATATCAATGCATACCTGGGGTGTAAATTGTATACTATACTCTCAGATACCACTTCTCACGAATATAAAGTAGAATTAAGTGAACTGCAGCCGAGTACACTTGATTTTTGGTGCTTATTCATAAAAAAAAGTTGACTTTAGGCTCAGAAATACCGAATAAAAGGTTTTTACTTTGTCGACTGTTTATCAGCCATTAGCCTGGTAACGTGAATTCAACTCTTCAGTTGAGTGTTATAGTCAGTTGGCACTTCGTTTTCCGTTTTTAAACCAGGTACTGGTGGACGACATTTGATGTTCAGAATCCATTTCCACCATATTCGCAGGCCGCTGAAGTTGTACAGGTGATTTTGCATCTTTTCAACGTCACCTTGCAGCATAATATCCTCTGCACGCTGCATTACTCTGAACATTATGCTAATCCTTGAAAAGTTTCATATCCAACCGCATAGACGTTATCAGGGTCAATATCCTTATCGGATAAGAAGGTCTGTTGTTAGCCTATAGGGAATCACACTCATGTCTAATTTGGTAAAAAACAATATTTCAGCCAGTCGGTATTAAAACAGGACGTGACATCACTGCGTAACGGTTTAAGTTGCCACTCCTCACATCAGCATATTAAGATACGTGGAAACGAAGAAAGACAGGGAAAAAGTAATATTGTGATCGAGACTCTAAGGAGCGACATGGAAATAAAGCGAATAATTATCTATGATATAAAGGTTGGTATGGAAATAAAGTATGGATACATATGCACCACTGCAATCTATGCAGATTTGTACCTATAGTCTCCGCACACCGATTTCAGCTGCCACATGAATTTTAATCTGTATTTCCACATTCCTCTAGACAGCTCAGAAAGACAGTGAGAGTTCATAGACTGATGACAAATTTTAGCCTGTTCACCTTCAACGTTTGTCCATCCTGACTCAGCTGGCACCACGGGTCGGGATAGGTAGCAACTAGGAATGCATAACATATGTCCGAGCCACTTCAGTTATTGACAGTGTTCTCTTACCTCTTTCGCCATGACACCAAAACTAACCTAGAGGCTACTGCCGAAGTGGTTTTATGATACAATCAATGCTGCGAAGACATAGGGAGTCGAAGACCTATGGCCTTCTCATGTCTTCTGCCTTTCACACCCATAAGGTAGAAGACAGCCAACTACAGCGCAGTATACTGGACCATTAGTGGGCAATTTGTCGTAACCAGTCATATTTTTAGTATTTGTATGTACATTTAACCGATTATTGACCCGACTTCCTAATAAGCTAAGGTGGTCAGTGTTCCACGAATTCACCTTCTATTGTCAGACAGTGTGTGAATATAGACCAGTCGTGAAGCCCCAGTCTGCATTCCGTAGGAGAGAAAACGCATCTCGAATATTCTCAAGTTGCTAATCAACGTGTCCAGAAGACTCTGCATCCTGTCAGCATCTTCATCGAACAGAACTGTGTAATATGTGTACATCTATGATGGGTTCTTCTGTGATAAGGTCAATCCCTGTAAAGTCAGACGAAGAAAGGGAAGCCTCACTAAGTACGTTGGTAGTAAATTTGAACAAAAACATAGTAGACATTCTTGATGGACATCACTGGACGTACACAACTCCCTGATACCTCACCAAGAGCTGGAATACACCAATGGGTGTTCAAGTACAGAGCCTTCATTGAAACACTTCTATTAAAACTGTCGAACGCTGCCCTCACGGCAAGAAGTACAGCTAGTGTCAGGGTTCGTTTTGTGTGCTTGTGTTGTAAAACCTGACAAGGCTAATATATACTGAGTGTACGTACTCACGACTCGTTCTGAAGCCTACACTGTTTTCTTGAGTTTGCTTTTCCTGAGATTTACTTAGGCGTCTAGTGCTTACAGAACCTAGAATCTTAAATGATTTGTTGGTCAGATTGATTCTTTCGCGCTTTTCATAGAAGGATGCCTTCTTTTTTAAGAATATGGTAATCAGTTATTAAGGCCAGTCAACAGTAATCATATCTGATTCGCGTACCCTAGCTAAGACTTCATTTACCTTGACCAATAATCCTGGACCACTGTTCTTCAATACCTCCGGTGCTAGCCCCTCTGATTATGATGCTCTTCCTTGTTCCAGGTTACCTACAACCTTGTAAAATTTTGCAGGGGTCGGCGAGCCTGTTGCAGTGTTCCATCCATCATTTTAGTCAGTTTGCCTCTGAGCAAATCGTAGGCCCATCCTTCTCCTCTATGGTCTCATTAGCGATTGACATTTTGCCCCAGTTACCTTGATGAGTCTAAATAGCTGTGTATTGTTAAATGTCTTCGTTGCCTTTTCGATTTATTTTGCCACCACTGCTCACGATAATCCCGTATACATCTTGTCAGTTCGCGTTTGAGTTTCGTTCACTTCTGATTGTGACTGAAGCATTACTCCATTACTTCAGGTTAAGCTGCTAACAACCATTATGTCTTCCTAACCTGTTTTCGAAGGTCAGTTACAGTCTTTTCCTTTTTATAACAGCACCAAGCTTTTTCAGGATGAGTAGCCTCGTCGTACTCCAGTAACTACCTAACAAGTTCATCTTTGAAAATACGTTCAGTATCCTCATTATCGAGTTGAACTCATTTAAGTCTTTCAACTATAGTTTTTCTATGTTCCATTTAGGCCGAGTGGTTTGTGGTCAAACCAATTTATGTTTTACTGTTCAGATACGTGTTCCAAAAAGAGAACAAATATCTTGCCAACTCTCTCCAGTGATATCTGATGGCAATAGGGCAAAACCCCTTCTATTACTGAGTTCAAGGTGGTAGATGCTAAGTTGTCTGGGCACGGATCTTAGAGTCGAATGTCACTGTCAGTTCGTTTGGCTAGGAGTTCGGATTTATCACCTCTGAGTGCAGCTATGTCCGGCTTAGTCTTCCTACTTGTGCATTCAGGTCATCCATCAAGATAACTAGATCTAGATTTCCAGCTTTTAGAAGGAGGCTAGGCAGTTTTCGGTGGGACTCATCTACTTATTTGAATTGCAATGTATGCGTAGGCAGAGATTACAAGAAGTCCTTACAGTAAGTATCAGTCGAATAGGGTGTATACTGCTGTCAACTGAGATTCAGTCAAGTAAGGTGCTTCCTACCCTAGAAATGAACTTCAAGAATATATCTGAGGACAAGTACAGATTTCTGCTGGAATCCCAAGAATGGACTTCACTGAAACCATATAGTGATCAGGTGGGAGTAAATGGATAAGTACCCTTAGATCCTGTGTACATACCCCACAAATACAGCTATGGTCCGAGATGCCACAGTATTTTACACATCTGAATATTCCTACTGAAAATTAATAGGAAGATTTCAGCAAACAAATTTCCTTCCGATGACCACTCTCTAAAGCTGTACAATTGCATTCAAATTCAACCAAAGTCTACATCTAATGTCAAAGATCATCAATTTGTATTTTCGCGCAGAGAAGAATATTTAATATCCATGATGATCATATCGTCATTTATAAATTAGGTAGCATACAGAAAGTCACTTAATTCGACTATTCATCACTTGTGATTTTCTTCCCATAATGTGATATGGCTGACCTGGAAAAATCCTCAAGATGATCTAGTAGCAACACAGATAATGAGAGACCCACAAATTCTAGGTTTTCTTCCTAGACACGATTAAATGTATGCTATGCTGAAGACCGCTTAAACTAGGGTGAAACTGCTGCCTAGTGTATTGGTTGTTTCCACCCTTTATTTAAATAAGATCGATCCTTCGATAAAGCCACTTATTTCAGACTATAGTTATGAACAAGAACTGCGTCCTTAAATGGTAGTTTTTTTCTGAAAAGATTTATTATGATGACAACTGATGAGCTTTCTCGCATCTTAAAGTGAACATGTTATATGGTGTTTAAATGAAATGCATACCTTGAATGCTTTACAGATGCATACGTTTAAAGGAATTATAGATTTTTTGTTTAACTATCTGAGGTCGCTGGTTGGGGTCCTGCAACGTCCCAGATTTTCATTTCGTCTTCAATCATCACCCAGTATGAGTTATAGATTTGACAGAAACTGGAGGTTATCAAAATAGAATTAAAAAAATGCATCCTGTAGCGTAAGAATGATCAATTTACAATTTCAGCACATTGTGGTTAGCTAAGCACAATCACATTTTGTTATCATTTCTCTGTACATCTAAAGGCAAAGAATGCCAGCATACCTTTTAAAATGTTTACTTGGAATAGATGACTACATTACTTTTACAGCTAGTTTTCGATAATCAGGAAAGAAAATTCGGACAGTAGCCTATAATTCAAAAGAGATATCCAGAGGGAAATTTTATCACGTCTATCCAGAGCAATAAATAGGTTTCACTAAGGACGTCCGTACCTATCATTTAATAGCCAACTGCTGTTCAACTCAAGGCTTAAGAACGCCTAACCTAATTTGAGCTCATTATCACGCATATACCAGTTCAGTTGTTCCTGTTGAACAAGTTATTTAGGGTGCACTATTAGATACGTCTGTCTCAGGATACGAGAATATCTACCGGCATGGTTTGCAAAGCATGAGATCAAATCTACTAGAAGTCCTATACTAGCACACGTAATAGATACAGGAAACCAAATAGATGCTAGCACAGCTTTTACTGTGACACACTGCATTCCGAAGACTCTGCCATTTACCATTCGTTTACGTATTCTCTATATAGCGGAAGCTGTAGCCACAGGGTCAACTAAGATTGAACTTAGCATTCAAAAAAAGACAGGACCAAGCCCTACTCCTCCTTTGGCCTCCCACTAACTAAACGGTATTCCCTCAAACTTTCTGTTTCTTTTTTCCTCTCTGCTTTGGTTCTTACTCTCTTCTTTGCTTTCTTTCTAAAACAAAATTTTAAATTTTTGCTATTATTTTTGAGCGAACTTTCCTCCCGTCTTATTACAGTAAGCCCTTAAAATCCATGTTAAAACTTTTTTCTCATTATTACTACTCCTATTATTTTAGTCTTTCCACATATTAACCATCTTATGATAACATTTCCACTCCATTTCTGCCCTTGGGTAAATGCATGTCATCATTCTTTGTACTAATCGCTCACTCGACACAATGCAACTTTGAACTTTATCAGCAATTTTCCTTCCCGTACGTCTGATCACCAATCAACTGACAAAGTGTAGACTCTACTCGTCGCTCAGTTAGCACAGCACCGGGTCGGAAACCCGGTGATCTCTGGTTCAAATCCGACCATGGTCGAAACCTCCATTTCAACTTCAATCATCAACCTGCTTTTGAATTTGGAATTTAAGTGTAACACAGGAAACGACTTCCTAAGATACAAAGTGATGGAAGTTGCTGGGCGAAGATTATATACCATGACACTGCGAATCACCTATGCAAATTATGCAGAGGGTAAACTACTACTGTTAACCGTTTCATTGTGCATACATAGTTCACCTTCTAGGCAAATTGGCATATAAGCCATTCCGAAAGACATGTTTATACTGGTTTATATAAATATGAAGGCAGTTCAGTTGGATTTGGAAGCGAAGTAACAGAAGTTCATATTAATCTGTTTAGGGGTCGGGTAGATATGCTGGAATTTCTGCTATACTGATTTTTTAACTTATGCTGAAACCAAGCGTTCATTACTTCAACAGTCGACTGACAAATATTATTCGTTAGTTTCACATCATCTTCCTTATTGATGAGTTTCGGATTTCACAGACGACAATAATTCCCATTCAACTTAGCATATTAAACTCGGATTTTGCAAACGGAATCTGAATAAATTTTACTCTGAAGTTATCGATGCGCTTCTGGAAGACTTTCGCGAAACGAAAGAGATAATATGGTACTACTGTCTAAATAAAAGTAGTATAAAACGAAAAATGGAAATAAATCTCAAACAAGTCAACGGCGTGTAAGTGGAAAAGGCAATCATTAGACTGGCTAGGACACCTTAATGAATCCAATTATTCAAAACTTATTACACCTGAAGTGTCCAGTTAGTTTCCATTATGAGTGAATATTGTATACGCTGACTGTGGCAAAGCATGCTCCACCACAACTGAATGACACAGTATTATGAGCTCCTTTCAGGAATGAGTATTGTTTCCCCTCACATTTTTTTATATTTCTGTACAATATTACAGGAGACTGATTTTCACTGTGATACTTAGAGTGCCTGGGGCTGTCCCGCTGCTTTCAGCAAGTTCCTCTTATGTATTCTTATTTGGTTAAAATAAATGCTTGGCAGGCTGAGTGTTTTCACTTGTAGATCCACATTTCTTCACAAATTCATATTGTAAGCTAAAGTGCACCAAGGAAATAGAGGAACAGACTAGAGAAAATTAAATATAGTCATAAAATACGCTCATAATTCAAACTCTTGATTGTTTATCGTTACTTCAGAGGCTGTAGATCAAGCGGTATAAATTTCAGAAAGTCACCCTCAATTTTTATTTGCATCATCCAGGAGCAGCTTTGGGCGTTTGATGCAATCTTAAAAGTTATTTGAAGGTAAGAACATGATCGTTTGATCATTAGTGGCTAAAATGATGTGCATTCAGCCAATCATATTAAACTTTTACAACGTCAAAGAGCAATAATAAGAAAACTTCTGGATATCATTTCCAGTGACAATAATGAATCTGTCACCTTCCAAATCTCAGCAGGTCACCTTGTGAACCTGAATAACTAGAGAAATAATATGATCACAGATTATTGTCCGAAGTGCCTGTGAAAAAGGTGCAGGATTGGATATATAACTCTGTTAAGCATTTAACCACTCCTTCTGGTAGTATCTCAATTCCCAACAGTATTGGTCACAAGTTTTGTCAATTAAGTATGAACCTGTCAAAAACCGAGTAACCAGTCTATTTTTTCGTGCTTTTCATCTAATTCTTCAACTCATAAGGATAAGATTGTTTGTTTACGTAACAGCGATATACCGTGCTCTCATTCGTCTCAACAAAATTATAGTTTGTAATCTGTTTACTTGATGTAAACGAGTGCTTTAGATGAAGCAGGAAAGTTCACAACTTTTACAGCACCTTTATAATTACGATTCTAAGCAAGATGTGATAACGTCAAGAGATAAAAAAGTTATTAACAGCAGTGGAAATGGCAAAAACGTAGGAAATACTTTGATTACTTTTGTTAAAAAAGAAAATAAGAATATCTTCATACTATACATTTGTACATTTTTCTGTGTTGACAGTAAATGATGTCTTTTCTCGATAATTGAACTTTCATGCTGATTATTACGTTTAACCTAAGTCATCATGGTAGTGACTACCAATGGAGTTTCAGATATACGTTATGAGGTATCCAAAGCTCATCAGCTAGATACGATTGAATTAAAGTGTGTGGTGGTGCCCAGATCGGATTAAGCCCCGATTAATAATGTCTTTACTATGAAGGCAATTTCAACAATGCCCCACAGAAATTTCAGTATGTCATATGGCGTCAGTTGGACAGAAACAGTGTATATGTATACATAAAATGAAATAAGTATAAATTACATAAAAAAGATAAGAATATTCACTCCAACTAACCTCGCGTTGTTAACTAGTTCACTAGTAACTACCCCGTCCTACGCCCGGATAAAGACGGAAGGTTGGACATAAGGCTAGCAACCCTACCCCGGAAAACAAATCCAACAGCTAAAGAAACTTCAAAGCACAAACAAAATATAAAACATAAAATTAAACTTATTCCTCTCTGGAATCGGAGAGGCGAAATGACGCCAGTTGGTGAAAGCCTTAAGGAAGCCAACTGGCCGATGTGTCTTCTCTTCTCTCGATGAAAGCGAAAGTGAGGATGAAGACATGGAGTATCCGAACAATGTTTGAAGCTGGCTGACAGGGCTGCCCAGATTGCAAAAGAGATGAGAAGGTGTAGCATGGAAGTGCTAGGAATCTGCGAAAGCAGATGGGATGGAGAGGAGTCAATAATCTACCCCGATATTGTCATCCAAATGACAACCACGAGCACACACTATTTGAGTGGCTATCATGATGTCCTCAAGAGCATTGAAGGTTCTCATGCAGTGGGAACCAATCTCCTCCTGCATCAGGATCACGACAGCAAGATTCAACTCAAAAGAAAGGAAACTCACAAACATACAATGCTACGCTATGCACCTACAAATAATGCAGATGAAGAGAAGAAGGAGAAATTCTAAAGACAACTGCAATCAGTAGTCGACAAGAGCCCATCCCAAATGGCGACATCAAAATTCGAATGGGTGACATGAATGCCAAGCTAACCGTGGGCCGAGAGGCGCTAGGTGAAATGAACGAGGATGGAGAATTGTTTGCAGAATTCTGTGCATTCAACGATTTGGTGATTGGAGGCAGTGTGTACAAGCACGAGGATTTTCACAAAGCGACATGGATTTCACCAGACACCAGGACAGACTAAAAATCAGATCGACTTCATTTCAATGTGAAGAAAGTGGAGACGCAGTCTACTTGACACAAGGTCAAGAAGAGGAACAGATGTAGGCTCAGACCACTCACTGTCTAGTGCAAGGAACCTTCCAAATCAAGTTAAAAGCCTCCAAAGAAGTTGGCGATAGACCACAGTTGAAGTACAACACTCGGAAACTGAAGGATGAAACTACAAAAGACATCTTCACGTCAGCCATCAAGACAAAATGGGAGATATCAAGGAACATCCCTGAAGAAACCTGTTTGGAAGAACACTAGAAGTCTTTGAAAGAGATGTGGAAAGAAACCTGCACAACCGTATTAGGAAGGAAGAAGAAAGAAGATAAGGAATGGATCTCGACGGATACCTGGAAGCTGATAGAGAAGGGAGAGGAGGATGGTGAAACAGAAGATAAACCAGTGCAAGGATGCTCAACGACAAGAGGAACTGAGCACAATGTATAAAACACTGGACAAAGAAGTGAAGAAGAGTGCACGGAAAGACAAATGACACTTCTACGAAACACTGGCAAGTGAAGCAGAACAGGCTGCAGGTAAGAGAGACCTGAAAACATTGTATCAAATAACCAGGGATGGTAGAGATGGTAGATGCTAGAGATCAACGCAGACGAAACCAATAAAAGATGATGGAGGAAATTTAATTACCAAAGAAGAGAAACAAAGGAAACGATGGGCCGACCACTTCAAGAAGCTCTTGAATCGACCACCACCTGCACTTCGTCCAGAAATACCACCTGCAGCTACAGAACTACAAGTGAACACAAGTCCTACGACCAAAGTCGAAGTCCTGAACGCCATAGAGCTACCGAAATGCGGGAAAGCTGCAGGACCATATGAAATCCCACCACAAACACTGAGAGCAGATGCAGAGACAACAGCGGACATGCTCACACTGCTATTGCAGAAGATTGGGAAGGAAGAGGAGGTACCTGCTGATCGATTGGAGGAAGGGCTACCTTGTCAAACTCCCGAAGAAGGGAGACCTCAGTGTTTGCAACAACTGGCACGGAATCATGCTCCACCTCAGTCCACCCCAAGCAAGATATTAAGCCGCATCATCCTGGAGAGACTAAAGGATGCGCTGAATTCAAAACTATGACCGGAACAGGCTGGCTGGATTCAGGAAGTACAAATCATGTGCGGATCAAATTGCAACGCTTCGCATCATCTCATCATAGAACAGAGTATAGAATGGCAGTCAACTCTCTACCTTACCTCAACTTCATCCACTTTGAAAACGCCTTTGATAGCGTCGACCGAGAAGTAATTTGACAGGCAACTGCTTCAACACTACGGAATACCTCAAACCTTTATCAATCTCATTCAACAACTATATGAAGACTCCTCATGCCAAGTAATCCACAGTGGAAAGCTCAGTGATGCTTTTGAAGTGAAGACAGAAGTGAAACAAGGCTGTCTACTATCACCGATGATCTTCCTGATTGTGGTCGACTGAACTGGACTGGATCATGCAAGAAACTGTGAGGAGCGAGAAGATGGGTATACGCTGGCTGGACCGATGAAAAGACCCTAGAAGATTTGGATTTCGCTAATGATGATGAATTATGCCTAACTTCGCACAAACTCGAAGATCTACAGGTGAAAACCAACAAGTTGACAGAAGAGGCAGGGCAGCGAAGACGGGACTTCAAGTGAACGTAGAGAAGATAGAGGTGATGAAGATACCCAACCAACGACACCAACGAGCTCCAATCACCATCAACGGGAGAAGCCTAAAGGAAGTAGCCTCTTTCACCTTCACCTATCTGGTCAGTACTGTTTCAACCACAGGCGGCACAGACGAGGACGTCAAATCCTGGGTCGGGAAGACAGCAAGACAGGCTTTCATTAGTCTGAAACCAGTGTGGAGATCTTCTGCACTGCACTGCACTCAGCATGTGGAACAAGATCCGGATTTTCAACACCAATTTCAAGTCAGTTCTTCTGTATGGTTCAGAGACTTTGCGCGTTACGAAAGGGATTTCCAACAAACTACAAACATTCATGAACAACTGCCTACGCTGGTTCGTTACTGAAGCTCAGACGGCCAGAAAGAATAAGCAACAGAGAACCCTGGTCTGACAACAAACCAACCAAGAACCTATCGCCCAACAAATATACAGAGGAATGAAGTGAATATGGATTGGATTGGACATACACTGAGAAGACTATTCGGGGACATCACGTGCCAGGCCAGGCAGGCCCTCGAGTGGAACCCGAATGGGAAACGACGAGTTGGGCGTCCCAGCTGAGGGTGACATGGAGAAGATAGTGTGAGGAAGAAGTGAAAGCTTGTGGGCATTGGTGGAGCCAGGTTAAGAAGACTGTAGAGGAGAGAGTGAAATGGCGACGTGTTACTGAAGCCGTATGTTCCACTAGGAACCCAAGGGACAAATAATAATGATAATTATTGACACACCTTCAGATGGATTTCACAAAGTTCTGATGAAATGCCGTGCGTTACCTGTGGGTGAACGAATCGGAATTGAACAGGGTAACAAATTAAGACCTAGGGTGATAGTCGCGTGATATCACGAAGTGGTAGGTGTAAGAAACTCTAAAACACTGAAATTCGACCTATTGTCTGAATGGTTAACGCGTTCACCGTGAAACCCTAAGGTCTTGAGTTACATTCCTGCGGGGCGAGGCGGGGCTAGGTTTTGGTTGGTTACTGCCAAGGAGTCCCATTCTACGACGAAACAGCCGTTCAGTGCTCCTAGGTTTCCAATAGTGCTCTTACGAATGTCAGTTCATGGTGAATGCTACCTTAAAAATAAAGTCCCCGTAAATTTCATACATACGGAGAGAGAGAGACAGAGAGGAAGGGAGGTAGGGAGGGAGAGAATGATTTACGTCGAAATGAAATTGAAGTCATGGCAGCGTCCGAAACAAGTAAGCAACTTTCATTCATACTAAAATCGGCAATTTCTTAGATTGGTAAAGTTGAAGTGAGATATGTCCAGTGATAATATCTCGTGTACCAATCGATAATGCACCTGGTCAGTTGACAGCTGATTCGAATTTTGCCACCACCAAGGTTTCCATTTTCAGTTATATCTTAAGCATTGTCTACCAGCTACTATTGTTTCAGATAGTGTTTACGTGTGATTTCTATTGTTTAATGTTTCTTTCCAAAGTAGTTAACTGCTAACAACTTTGGTGGAATGAATTTGTTGCCTTAGCAGTAGTACTGAAAATAACGATCACTCCATGCATGATTTAGAATATCTTAGTAAAAAAATTTACTTCTCATCTTTAAAGCTGTGAATATAATGCGTTTTTAGTCGACCGACCAGTCAGTAATGAGCCCAAAAAAATTTCAGAAGAAACCAAAATTAAACGTTTCATAGTTGGTATCAATTCTCGGAGAACTAGAGTTCGCTCTTTTGGTCTAAAATCAGCTACATAGTTCAGACCAACAGGTAGAACAAATCTAGTAGGAATCTTGTTGTTTCAACATCTTGCCTTTACTTTTCTTTTTTTATCTTCAGTTCCTTGGAGTTTTATGATTTTACTTAAACAGAAGAGTGTCGCTTTGTATGCCGCTTCGACTCGTTTGTACTGATTATCAATATATTTCCATAGTAAGTTTATAACGTTTTCTTGCGTTAAATAACTCATTTTTTCATCAAGAAAACTACACTTTACTGGTGTTTGGTTCGGAGTGACTTTCATCTGAAGCCATTATTGTGTTCAAATTAGTTCGCTTCCATAACATGCAATTTCCTGTCGTCGATTTGACGTAATTGAACCGCCCCAGTTGGATTATGGGTTCCTGCGTGGATACCTATATTTCGCTATTAATCCCATATTACTAGTTATGATGATTACTGGCTAACAGTTAAAATTCAGGAGGTGCGTTTCATCCTAGTTGAAACTCATCAGCTAGACGTGATATTGTTCCCATAGAGACTTTAACACAGGACACATCCGTTCAGACACTCTGACGTTATTCACTAAGCTACTGTGTTACAGGAGCGAACAGTATGATCTCGATTTCGATTCTAGTCACTACTGATCATTACTATAAAATGTTGTTACCGGGAATATCTTGGTAGCTACGCTGAAGCCCATATTCCAACTGTGGCTAATCAGTTCGGTCAGTCAGCGATGTGAAATTAAAAGCTGAAACATTAGTACCATACTCATCATCGTGAATCAGTGGCCCAATTCATGAGGCCCTTACGCTTAAGGCAATGGGTTCTAGGTTCGAGTCCCAACAGGAAAAAATCACTCACCAGGAGGTAGGTACATCCAACTGACAAGTCCCAACTGAAGTGAAAAGAAAGATACTACTACTAAACAACTCTGGCGGTTAGAAACTATTCAGGCTGGTCTGCAGTATTTCACCAGCCACACCAGAATGATCTGAACACTGGATGACCATTTCACTAGTTTTGGGCCGAGGTTATCAAAGGCGTACCCGGACAAACTCAACCAAATTAGTTCAAATCACTTAGATCTGGCCAGGTGATATTCATGGACTAGTACACTTAGAGTGAGCTGGTCAATTTGCAAACGACTTACAAACTGCACGGTCTACATTGACACTTCTAACAGCTAAGTAGTTTTTCAACTACCCAACTGTGATGACAACATGAACCGCGCAATTTTTGAATCACTTAGTGATCATTTTATTTTAGGGCGAAATGCTAACCCAGGATATCATTAACCAGCGTTACTGTTGAATTAGGTTATCTCCGAATTCTGTGAAACACTGGCGTGACCGCTGCTGTAAGTTATGATACTATTGTAGTTAGCAGTTATTAGCAGCTGAATTACCCCTCTAAGTACAGTGAAGTCAAGAATTCGTAGTCAGTGGAATTATTTGTATTGTTGTAAATGCAGTAACTAAACACAATAACAATGAACATTTATACAATACAGTAACTGAAACAGTCACTGAATGAATCCACCACACATTGAACGTCTCTCTCTGCAGGTTCTCAATGAACTCTAGGTTTGTTCGCAAGCCTTTTGGATCTTCTTGGTAATTCCATATTAGTATTTTCGTTGACACTATTTATTTGTATCTCAAAATTATTTACAACATTAGAATTAGTGAGGAATCATGAGAATTGACATTGGAACGATCTACTTGATTAATTTGCGCCTGGTTTATTTGCCTGTTTTGAACACAATGGTGTTCTAAGTTCAAAATCATTACCATTTTCCGTAGTGTGTTCCCAATGACTGCCGATAATCATTTCCTTGATAATTGTATACATCTGACAGTCATAGTCATCAAATTTGTGCAAAAAATATGACATTTAAAGAGTTTAGCTGGTCTTTCATAAGTAATTGTATGTTCTCCATTCTGCTACTGAAGTAGGAAACTATCAACACACTTTTCCACTTCTTGTAAACTGCTTGGATTCACTGATTTTATGACACCCTTTAGTGACCGCATAAAGTTTTCTGCCAACGTATTTGACTGTGAATGACGTAGAGTTGTATTTAAATGAAGCGGCCGATACTCGTAAGCTAATCATGTAAGTTCTCAGTAAAATGGGTCCCATCGTCAGTGACTAAGATATTAGGTATACCTTCATAACTAAAACTCTTCCTCATCGCTCTGTGTATGAATCCAGCAGATAATATCAGAGCGAAAACAATTCTATTGTTCTAACATAAGAATCCTTCATATTGCGGTGATATTTTATCTCTTCTTTTATTGAACCCAGGGGATCCTTGTTTGCATTGGCCAATCCAACCTTTATTCATCGTATGCATGATACTTCCATAGGATTCCCGAGTATCCTACATAAGTCATACTCTGTCAGCAGGTAACTGTTGAATCAATAAACAATCAGTATCAGTAGGAGAACTCTCGAATGGCAAATAATGTGACAGGAAATCGCCATAAGGTATATCTTTAGCCTATCTGTGTTCAGACGTGTATTCATAAGCACTCAGTCCTAAATTTCGTCTCCGATCCATAGCAACAAATGAATCACATAAGGATTTGTCCGGACAGTAAATATATTTTGAGGTCTGATGCCCAGTGACATTGTGAACCTTCGAGCCAAACATATACTTGTGGAGACGCCTTACTGACTAGACAAGCCCTAGTGTTTCTTCATAGGTTTAAGAATATTCCTGTTCACTCCTACTTAGGTGTCCTGAAGTACCAATAACAGGTTATTCATTCTGCTCTAGTGTTACATCTGTGCCTGATAGAGAAGCGTCTGTAATAAGAATAAACTTCTCCTTTAATGAGTAAGATGTCAGGGTAGCGTGATTATTCTGAAACTTTAAAGTGTTCCGTAAAATGATTTCGTAACTCTGTTCTCAAACAAATTGCTGACTGGAAACAATATAGTAAAGTGGAAACAATAATTGCGTGAAATTAGGAATGAATCTGGAATAGGACTGCCAAAAGCTAATTTATAATCTCAAAGATTAAACGTCTGTTGGTGAAGGTAGTTGAATCCGGGAAACGAGACGACTTACATCAGGCTTAAAACCACTGGAATCCACGGTTTTTGATAAGTACGAAGCAGATGCTAAATTAAATTGACGTTTGCATGGAATGACTGCTACATTTTTACCACAGAAACACGTGAACATTTTTAAAAGGTGTTCATCTTACAGTTCGATATTCTAACCAAAGAACTATAATGTCATCTTAATAAAATTCAACATCAGGTAATCCAGTTATCATCTGATTCATAACTTTTTAAAACATTCCAGGTGTTATTGTTAACTCAAAGAGTGGGCAATAATATCTAAGCATTCCAAATACAGTATTAGTTGTGATAAACTCATGAAAGGCTTGATCAAGAGAAATTTAGATCTATTTCGGATAATTAATTCGAACCATGTAATTTTAGCAAGATACTGTCAGTTTTCTGTGTAGTGCAACTTCACTGTAATAGTCGATGATAAAGTATTAGAGGCAAATAATCATAGATTCTTGGTGCCTTTTTATCGGCCTTCAGCGGTGTCACAATAGGAGCAGCTAAATCCAAAAACCCAACTGGTATAAGTATGCTCTTTTCAACCAAACTATCCAATTCTTTCTCATCTACTTATCTTAAGCCATATGGAATCAGTTGACGTTTCAGAAAAGCAGTATCTCCGTTTATTTTCAGATGTATCTTTTAAAGGTTCATGCTACCAACAGACTGTTCTTTCAGCACGGACTTATGAAATGGGTTAGTGCACAGGAATATCTGGAGGTCGAATAATCTAACAGCCTTCACCCCCAGTCCAAATGGACCATATTCACTAAAAGGGGAAGGAACCTTTAAAAAGTTACTTCTACCTTTCTTCAAAAGTATTTCAGCTGTACCAACAACAGGTAACTTATAACCAGTAATACCTGTAATCAAACTAGTGGTGGGCTTGAGGTGTACATTATGACAGAATAACAACAAATGCTTCTTAGATATTATGAATTCCACACTTCCAGTGTAAATGACAAATAACTGATACTTACCTGACTTAGTAATGTAAGTTCTCACTAAATGGGACTCTTTTTTCTGGACTGTTGAAAGAGACAATGATACCATTTTAGTTGACATTTCATATGGACCACTGTATGTCCCAGTGGTTAGTGTATATGAACTTCTGAACACGGTACTGATGTATCCAGTTTTACTATATTAAACGCACTTATGGTAAGTATAAAAGCAAGACATATTTTGGAAGTAAAATTTCCAACATGAATAGCACGATCTGATACCATTTTTCCACAAGGAAGTTGTAGTGCATGCAGTATTCCCTGTACGAAATATATCAAATGTAGTTGACTCCTGTATCTTTGTACTTTTGACAGCTGGATTATTCACTCTAGAGAGCATTACATCAGACTGTGATGAGGTCTCAGTCGAATAATTATCATTCCCACTTTCGTATATGATACATCAGTTTCTGGGATTTTGAAATGTACAACAGGACAACTGAAGCAGCTTCTTCTCAAGCTTTGGAGTATTGGACAGTTGTGTAGTTGAGTGTCATCAAAATTACACACTGACGCTTGTGATCGTAGGTGGAGGACAGAATTTCGAACATTTTGATTAAGAGCACGGAGAAGCTTATTCACTTGAGCTCTTTCGAGGATTTCGAAACAAATGACATGAACACAATCCCCTAAAAGACTTCAGAGTTTTTCATATGATACAGAAATGGGCCTCTGAGTGAGTGCAAAATACTTCAACAAACTGTATATCTCTCGACAGATTTTGGTAGTAAAATTGGTAGATATTTTCTCATCACACTTTTTTTGGATAAACACCATGCATCGAAGCATTTAAATTGGTCAGCGACACTGCCGCAAACTACTGATAGGCTATTTCCAAAAGTTTACTGAAATCTATAGCAATTAGGCGAAAATGAAAAATATAGTTGCATTGCAGTTAGTAAGAGCGGTATTATCAGGAACTGAACTGTCCGGTCAGTGGTACGATTGTTTATCGTATTTCTTGTTCAATGTCCTCATTTAATCATGTTGTCTTAAGCGGGGATTCTGGAGTCTAGAATTAACAAGAAATATGGAGTCGAACTGTTAACAAATAGACAGAAAGCGAGAATTCGTAGTAACAGTAAATATAGCAGTAGTTATCTGAGCTGTTTTAAATGCAAGAAATGGAAAAGAGGAACGGTGGACACCTACGAAGTAATATGACAGGAACACTGATACACCCAGGGAATAGTGTGCTAAGTGAGAAACGCGTTGTGTTCAAATGGCTTATAGTTGTGGCCAGGCTGGTGCCATTTGTCTGCATACGTCTATCGGTCACCTAGTTGTTGCTGATGAAGGCGGGCTCGTTGCCAGGATTCGAAACTGAGTTAGTGTGGCCACAACGCAACGTCCTAACCACTAAGCCACAGTGACGATGATTTTCGCCTCAAGCACATTCATTGACACATGCACGAAGCGAAGGAACTGGATTTTTCAGCTATTAAGACACACACACAAACACACACAAAAGAATCAGCAGACAGATAGACTGGCAGTCAGGTAGGCAGAAAGGCATGTGGGCAAACGACTCCACTCGCAGACACACGCACGCAAGTGGAGTCAGTGACTGAGGTGGAGTATGGGGACGGCGATGGGAAAGTGGGCAGGGACAGGGATGAGGAATGGTACCTGGGTAGAGTCGTAAACAGATTCACCCAGTTCAGTCCCGGATATCACATATCACGGATTCACCCTCGTCACTTATGTAACTCTTGCAAAGGAAGGAGACGATGATATTGTTATGAAGAGAAGGCTGAGGTCCTTATGGAGGTTGAAGTAGAAATGGGAGTGGAGCACTGACACTAGGTTCAACTACGCACACTTCAAGTTGCTCTCCGAGTCTGTGCATATGTATCGTCATATTCGAACTGCAAGAGTCACAGTTGGACGTCACCACTCCCTTTTTCACGATCATCGACTGATGCCTTTGTTTGTGTAGTATTCCAATTAGAGGACAAGCTACGGTTCGATGACGAGTGGATTCAGTCAACATTGAATGCATGGGAAGATGAAGAAATCGAGTCGTTTCTTCTCATCCTGTAGTGGTTTTACATGTGTCCAAGTCTCCATACTGTCATCAACCAAGTGGTCGTGTTGATCAGCAGATGTTGACTTCCATCTTATACTGTCAGTTATCTCTCATAAGATTCTCATACTGTTGCGTCACGGCTGGTACAAACGAGTGACTTCTCCACTGTGTGATGAAAACGAATAGGTGAGTGTTTGCGCCTAATGTCTCTGGTTGTCCAGGAGTTTGGAGTCCGACAGAAGGCACTAGGAAGGCTGACAGATTATAACGGTTATTCCTCAAAATATCTAGTACTGGATCATGATGAGGCGGTTTTTACGCCAACCACCTGTTTTTAGACGACCGATTGATCAATATAGATATGTACAGCTACATAAAGTTAGACAAGTGACACTTCGACTACTCGAAGTACTCTTTTCAAGTCACTTCGCAGATAACATTAATGGAACAGTTCAACTTCACTTTCCCAGTACAATAACCACCCCCCTTGTTCCTGATGAACACTGTGGTGGTGATGCATTCATATCTTACCATGAAACACAAATCAACTAGGATGATTTCCACTTTGCATATATGCAAGGCATATCCTTCACAACATTGGAGACAACACTACAACCACCACTTCTTCCTACCCCCTCCCCCTATTCCACCTCCTAATTTCAATACTCGTTCTCCACCCATATTTTAACGATGGCCGTCTTGGCAACCACCAAATCACTTGATGATAACAGTCACTTCGAAGTGCTATCAGGCACGGAAGGTACAGTAAAGAGTACTAATAACCCACGAACAAACTGTTTCCACCGTTTTAAGCAAACATAGGGACTAGAGGAGGACAGCATGTTCACACCGTCTACAGGTGGTGCAAAACGGATAGATAAATCCTCTAACTGATGCTCCCCTCTAAATGCAGATCAGTGTAACCAGTCAGTGCAGAATTGATCGCATTCTCAATGTTGCATGCATCAATGAATGAATGTGTTGACTACACAGTCGAACATATGTATACACCTATCCACAGAAACTTAGATACACACTCATAAAACTGTCTACTGAGGATTGGGCGAGGAGGACGTGGGTTGTGTCTTCAGTCGACTGACTACCTGAATGAGTGACGTTGACAACTAGTCAATATAAAGTTAATTGACTTCTTCCCACATTTGAAGGCAAATGGATAGTGTCCGATGAGACTGGAGAGTAGGATGCTTCAACATACATCGATGTGCAATACCGATGCTATTCGCCAGGCTGAAAGACAGATGGTGTTTGCTCGCTCAGAGGAAGCTGTTCATTGTTCAGATAGATGACGTGACTCGTTCTGTTGAGAATAAGTGATGTAACCAATGGTGAAGCATGGTTCCCACGTGACGCAGTTGACGATATATAGAAGTGAGGCAGCAGAATGCTCCAAGTGAGAGCAATCAGTCCGTAAGGCATAACTGTATCGGTGTTAGCAACAACAGAAGTATTTGGAATTAAACTATACCACTAAACAAACGGATGCTGTATTTCATGGCACATCCTAAAATTTTATCATCAGCCGTTGAACTTTCTGCTTACAAATTTGTTATCATACGGATGAAATGTAAGGAATTGAAAGTAGTGGAGTCTTTTACAACTTCAACAAGTATAATAAATCTTCCATGTAAATGGAACCTCTGAAAGTAGTTTGTAAGTAAATAATTTCGTAGAAATATACTACTTAGGGACATAAGTAGTTAAATTCCTCTAGCCAAATCACTGGCAAACTTATCGTCCTCAATAATTCTATTCGGAAAGAATAAGTGATAATACGTGTTTCGAGTCTCCTGTTGCTGCACAATAATAAATAACAATATTTCTGTGTATAATACGTTTCAAACATGACAAAGAACTGGACACCCCTTACTGTTTAATAAAGATTAAGTGGTATATTTGTCGACTTTGAAGTTAATTTAAGCTAAACGACGCTTACTCAGACTATACACTCCTAACTAACTAACTTCCACTTCGACTACTGTAAACAAATAATTAAGCATAAATATCAAAAATGACTTAGATGTTAACCAGTCATCTGTTCTGATTGGAACACAGACTAATATTCGATTCATCTTAAGGTTGACAACTTTTCTGCATTACAAACAATAAGGTAGAAAAGTGTCACCTATAAAACAATCAGCAATTATGATTACAATAAGAAAGACACGTACATCAGTCTTTTTATCAGCTCATAGTTTTTGTTTAAAAAAGCAGAGTAGAAGATGGGGATAAACCAAGTCGGATGTGAGGACAAATACTCGACGATGGCGTTGGATGATGTTCGCGTTCTGTTGCAAACTGACTGAATTGGAAAAGTATGGACCATTGGATTCCTACTTATGGGCTTAGTGGTAACGTTGTTACCGCGAAATCTGAACGTCCTGGGTTTTATCCCTGGCGAGGTCGTGGGTACAGACTGCTGAGGAGTCCCACAGTAGGACGAAACAGTTGTCCGGTGCTTTCAGGTTTTCAATGGTTCCCCATCTGATGTCAGTGTGTGATGAACACTACACTGAGAGTAAGAGAAAATTTTGTTATTTTTAAGTAAGCATGCCAAAAGATGATAATTTCCTACAGGAGTACGTATTGCCTTAAAAATCTGAAGTGAAAAGAAAACAGCTATCCACTTCTCACTGACTTCACCCTACCTTGAAACTTAAAAAAGGCATATTGTGTGTGTGTGTGTGTGTGTGTGTGTGTGTGTGTGTGTGTGTGTGTGTGTGTGTGTGTGTGTGTGTGTGTGTGTGTGTAGAAATTGATTTCTTGAGTGTAATGGCTAACTCACTAAATATTAAAAGTACATCACAAGTGTTTTTGCGCGGTGCAACATAAATAAGAAGAAATTTATCAATATACAAAACTTCCTAGTAATTGGAGCCTTCTATTAGTGTTTGATCAGTTATACCCAGCAATAAGAATATTCTTAGTCGGCCCTTTTTGAGCTGTAGGAAAAATAACTGCTGTATTTTGATTTTATGCAGCTAAACTCCCTAAATTATGGCATTTATTTTTTTAGTCTATATGACAAATTTTCGAAGACATTAACTGGCTATGAGTTTGGTTTTCATAATAGGAGCCTTTTCTTTTCATTTATAGCTTAAAACTGATTCTGAATGCTTCTTAATGATTAACAAATACTTATTTGTGTACCTTAACGAGGTATTTCGTCCATGATGACCAACAGACAAAACATTTTAAGATCTGGGATTCAGAAACTAGATATATCTTGCCTGAAAACTGTGAGATAAGATTTCGTTTTTTAACACTAACGCTTACTTAAAAGTTTGTCATACTGTAACGATTGGCTGTCGGTAGGTGTTCGTTTAGCTTGTAGGTACGTCATTGAAACAGGGGAGGATCTGGGAAACAGAGAAATATGAGTTTTGCGGTGACCATGAGAACCTGGGAGAGAAACCAAACACAAATAAGCGTGAGCTGACCATTCAGCAAGCACAGGTAATGTAATCACATTTAAAAATAAAAGACAATCGAAAAACGGCAATAATTCATAAGATGAGGCAGTTTTGAAATCAAATGTGGAAGATAGATGAGTAGAGTTTCATAAACAAGACAATAAAACCATAAAGATGAAAACTAGTCATCTCCACATTTCTTCTATCACTAACAGGACAATGACGACAATAATTTGATGAAAACTGGTTGCACTGATCTTGATGGCTAGCAGAGGAATCCAGGACTCGCGTTTAGTAAATATCAAAAATACACAGGCTAGACGGGTTGAAAAGGATTGCATCCAGATGTAGTGGAAAACTCTTTTACCCTTCAACAATCAATCATTGTTAATCGTTTCTACATGTTGATCATAAACACAACACACTTTTACCGTCATATTATAGTCACCCGGGAAATTTCTGCAAGATTTTATTCAAGAATAACTCTTTAGTGTTTAAATAATTGTCATAGTGAGTTTAACAAGGTCGGAGGATTAAAATAATGCTAATATTTAAAGTAATAGTAGATAATAGTTCATCTATAAATTGAGGTGAAAATTACAACAACAGTAACAACAACTTTTGTAACACATGAGAATTTTTATCTGAATTCAATGGTTCAATAGAATAAATTGTTTTAGTATTATATTATACGCGTATGTGTATACGCGGTTAAAGCAAACATAATCCGTTGACCTCAAAAGACTTTACTTATTCAGTTAACATTTGACGCTTCTTTTTCTCTTCTTACTTTCTTAATTCACTTTCAGATTTCTATTTTTGTAATTATCAGTCCTTTTTTCTTAACGGAAAATAACCACAGGAAAACGGAAATAAATTAGTTGAGGTGATATTTCTACTACTACTGTTATTGTGGTTGTTGTTATTTAAGTAGAGTGTATAATCAGTTTGTAAATAAAGAATGTTCGAAGTTAGTGGGGCACACGCTCGCATATGTGCAAATAGCATGCTTTGGACATGCCTAAGTAGGCAAAACAAATGGAGAGGATGGATAATTAGCTCACGTAGTATATAACGGTACTTCTTTACACGCCTATCACAGGTGCCATAACCTGAACCTATCACTGTCATAATATTGAATAATTAAGTCATGATATCATCCTGAGATTTACAATCAGCATCCTCATTTACTCTAATGTAAACAATTACTCAAGATTACTGCTGAGATATGTGCTCTTTGGCCAAATTTAATAAGTTATTTTGATTTCATATTGCTTTCCTTACTTGAAATAACTTTATGAATTAACTGGTCCCCTGATGAGAGTGATCAGTTTTGAGATGATGGACAATATTTTATAGTCCAAATGATCAGTTCCATTTCATCTAATCTTAAATGCCATCTGAATTTTGTAGTTTACTTTCGAGTGTATTCATTAGGCTAAGAGACTCCACATCATGCTACTCTTGCATTACTCGTACGTGACTGCAGAGATTCGACAAGAAAACGATTATTTCATAACAATGACGTTTTAACAATAGGATTTTGTAACTTAGTCATATAAAACAGTCTGGGATTTTTTTAACCAACTTATGAAAACAAAAAGGTAAGTACATTCATATCTGTTGAAGAAGGTGATCATAGCCAATATGTAAGAGACTATTAAGTTCTAACTTATAAGGCTTTAGTAACTGAGTCCATTGGTAGCATGGTAAAATTGAGAGTGGAAACATCGATTATCCCCTCGTAGTCTCATGTTCAAATTTCACAAGCACATGCGCTTTTAGTACTATTAGTTCGACTAGACAAACCAAACGTCTCGGATATTCATAGCTGGTTAGTTAGTTAGTTAGTTAGTTAGTTAGTTAGTTAGTTAGTTAGTTAGTTAGTTAGTTAGTTAGTTAGTTAGTTAGTTAGTTAGTTAGTTAGTTAGTTAGTTAGTTAGTTAGTTAGTTAGTTAGTTAGTTAGTTAGTTAGTTAGTTAGTTAGTTAGTTAGTTAGTTAGTTAGTTAGTTAGTTAGTTAGTTAGTTAGTTAGTTAGTTAGTTAGTTAGTTAGTTAGTTAGTTAGTTAGTTAGTTAGTTAGTTAGTTAGTTAGTTAGTTAGTTAGTTAGTTAGTTAGTTAGTTAGTTAGTTAGTTAGTTAGTTAGTTAGTTAGTTAGTTAGTTAGTTAGTTAGTTAGTTAGTTAGTTAGTTAGTTAGTTAGTTAGTTAGTTAGTTAGTTAGTTAGTTAGTTAGTTAGTTAGTTAGTTAGTTAGTTAGTTAGTTAGTTAGTTAGTTAGTTAGTTAGTTAGTTAGTTAGTTAGTTAGTTAGTTAGTTAGTTAGTTAGTTAGTTAGTTAGTTAGTTAGTTAGTTAGTTAGTTAGTTAGTTAGTTAGTTAGTTAGTTAGTTAGTTAGTTAGTTAGTTAGTTAGTTAGTTAGTTAGTTAGTTAGTTAGTTAGTTAGTTAGTTAGTTAGTTAGTTAGTTAGTTAGTTAGTTAGTTAGTTAGTTAGTTAGTTAGTTAGTTAGTTAGTTAGTTAGTTAGTTAGTTAGTTAGTTAGTTAGTTAGTTAGTTAGTTAGTTAGTTAGTTAGTTAGTTAGTTAGTTAGTTAGTTAGTTAGTTAGTTAGTTAGTTAGTTAGTTAGTTAGTTAGTTAGTTAGTTAGTTAGTTAGTTAGTTAGTTAGTTAGTTAGTTAGTTAGTTAGTTAGTTAGTTAGTTAGTTAGTTAGTTAGTTAGTTAGTTAGTTAGTTAGTTAGTTAGTTAGTTAGTTAGTTAGTTAGTTAGTTAGTTAGTTAGTTAGTTAGTTAGTTAGTTAGTTAGTTAGTTAGTTAGTTAGTTAGTTAGTTAGTTAGTTAGTTAGTTAGTTAGTTAGTTAGTTAGTTAGTTAGTTAGTTAGTTAGTTAGTTAGTTAGTTAGTTAGTTAGTTAGTTAGTTAGTTAGTTAGTTAGTTAGTTAGTTAGTTAGTTAGTTAGTTAGTTAGTTAGTTAGTTAGTTAGTTAGTTAGTTAGTTAGTTAGTTAGTTAGTTAGTTAGTTAGCGGCATTACCAACAATAACATGAATCTCTGAATAAATGATAAATGTATTAGCTTCTGAGTGTGAATGTGAGTGAATTTAGTCTGGTTCGTAAATGGTCTTGTTGTTAACACTCAGTCATAGTGACCACTTAAAAAGTTATAATGCATACCGCTATTTTTTCTGAATCGAATTTCTTTCATCTTTATTTTGTTTTGTTCGTTCATATTCAAGTTGTTGGATAGAATCTATGGGTGAAAACAAAGTGTCGAATAATATCCGCGATCTACAAACACTGGTTATATTCCACTATGAAACACAAGCTTTATTTTGCTTTCGCTTCTATAATTTCACTTTATATATGTACCATAGATATACTAACACATAAGTGAAGGAACGTAAATATAAGCACAGCACATTTCTACGGACACTAAGGTCAGGGAAGTGTTTAGTATTTCAGTTCTCAATAGGATAACACGCCAAGCTTGGGTTTAAACGAGATTTTTATTGATACGGAGTGATGACTGAAGGTGGAATGAAAACTTGTCGACAGTCAGGTCTTCTTTTCGCATTCAGTCATCCTTCTGCATCAACAATACCAGTCTGCCAAACTGTGGCAATCTGACATAGTCCCAACAATAAGAAATTTATTATTTTCAGAGAAAGAAAACTAAACCGAGATAGAGTTGAATAAGTTGAGCATTGGGTAATTGGATTATAAATGAAATATATTTTGCAAAATGTAATCTGATTCGTCACCTTTTACTATTTAAACTACTCGATAACTTGTACAGGTTTTATTGCCTGAAAAAGCGATTTCCACAAAGTCGAGAAACGTCAGAAATTTATTTTTCTACTTCATTGGGATTTTACAAAATATATTTCATTTATCAACCAAGAGATGTTTTATTTAGTAAATTCGTCCCTAGACTAGACAACATGTTTTTTGTGACAAACTACAGGTCCGAATAAGTGCCCGTAAATACCAATGTAATTTTTCATAGGAATTAACTTATTCACTTATTCTGAGGAATTTAGATGTAATGTAAGGCTTTTTTTTCTGAAGTTGTTGCCTTTTTATTATGTCTTCAAGCTATTTAAATTTAAGTGCGTCTTAATGGGTTTACTGGACTCCGGTTGGTGTAAGTGCATCTGTGAAATCTGTTTCGCTGTATATCTCTGCCTGTCGGAAATTGCAGCACTAAGCTACTGACTAAATATCAACGATGATACTGTGGTACACGATAAAGTGTTCGATTGCATACTACAGCAAACAAATATGGTTTCATTTCTATAAGGGTAACCTTTACTGCTTCGAAAAAGGTTATCTCGAAAGATCAAAGCTTCTCACTAAAAATCTACTGCACTCATCTTCAAGCAGGGTAATATCTGGGCTATTAAATATTCCATCTCACATACTGCACCGAATTTTTCTACGCTTCTGTTCGTTTTAATCATTTTATTATGTACTCTGATCGCATTAAATATTCATGCACATTTTTAAAACGTTTACGGCCTTTTGCTATACCATTGTCAGATAAGATGAGAGAAAAGTATCACGGTGGATGACAACGTGCTTTGAGGCGGATAACCTTATCTCAAGTGACTTTGCCTGAAAACATAGGCACGAACTGCAGGACATTGTAGGGAAAAGTGAATTACCTACAATCTCTTATATCCTCCAATGTGCACCGTAATACTAGAGTAATTACACAGCAAGAAACTCGGTTACAAAGCTTTATGATGACAGTTTGATTTCTCTGAATGGTTTCAAAATTTTCCGCCAGGATCGATGAAGCTCTACTCAGAAAAGTGGACGTGGTGTAGCTACCTTCATCAATACCCATTGGTGCGTTTCGAGTCAAATATACTTCAAATTCTCAGATGACTACATAGATTGCGTCTCTGTTAAGTGCCGCCCAAAACATTTGGACAAGCATCGCCTTATTTATACCGCTAATATTTATTTGATGCCGGGTTGCAGTTACTCCAGATTATCTAGTTCCTCTGATATATTCACGGAATTCGCAGCCCTTATGCTCTGTGGCTCTCTGTCGATAATAATATGTGGTGATTTCAATTCTTGTGACCGAAGCTTTCTCGAAACTCTTGGTCATCAAAACCTTGTTAACTTCACAACACGTCAGGATGCAACACTAAACTTGGTATTCGTCAATGATACTGATATATATGTAACTCAAAAGGGAGCCCCACTGCTCACCTAAGATCATTGGATTATACGCATTTTTCCCAAAATATATGGCAAACTACACAAAACAGCCTTCACATATGACAAAATTGTACACAGAAACTATTCACATAGCAACATACTTAATCTAAGAGAAATGCTACAGTGTAAAAACTGGAACAGATTTGACAGAGATGTTTTGAACGACTGTTGATGTTGTGACATGTCATCTCAAGTTTTGCCTGGATATCTGTTGCCCAAATGAAATACGTTTTCTACACTTCAATCGTATATCGTCTCCCCAGCTTAAGAGACTAAGAAGAGAAAAAAAGACTGTATAAGGTAAGTGATAATGCTGGTGCTCGTCGATTGGACGTTTTAATTAGGTTGAAAATTAAACGCCTGAGTCTACTATATATCAAGAAACTTCTGTGATATGAAGGCTCTTCCAACATGTAGAAACCTTTCAAAGACATCATTGGTAGTAGACACCTTGGTAAAGAAGCACATATTGGCGTCCGTGCTTTGAACAAATCGCTTGTACGCCAACCCACCTGTCCCATCCCACTTCGTCCACACATTTCCAATGAAGAATGTTGTCCAGAGTTCATTGAGAAAGATGTTTTCAAATGTCTCAAGTCCTCGAACTCTTCATATACTTCACGTCCGGATGGTATGTCAAGCCTCGTATTCACGAGGTGTGCTGATATTTTACGCCATCCATTAGCTAACATGTTTAATAGGCCGTTTTTAGAAAACACCATACCAGCTCCCTGAAAAGATATTAAGAAAGTCCCCATACCTGAGTCAAGGACCATAGGTGCATGTCCGAAATTCCGTCCGATTGCAGTCACCTCTCGGTTCTTGAAAATAATGCAGAAGCCAATAATACGTGTACTCGAATCCACATTGCAGGCTTTCGGAGAACCCAAACCAGTTTGCATATAAAAGCAAAAGAAGCACTCCGGATGCCATCACTGTCTGATATCACTAGACCGCTTGTGATCTTGATAGAAATGTCAAGTATGTCATGTGACTTTTCAGACTATACTTCAATGTCTGATTTTGTCCAAAGACTTCTTTGATGGACAAGCTACACGGAACTAATACTGAGTCCTGGATAATCAGCTATCTGTATTCCTATTTCTCCAAAAGGAAACGACATACTGTTCATAGAGGGAAGCACTCCACCTCATGGCTTACTGTAACTGGTGTTCCCCAAGCAGCCACCCTTTCCCCCTGTCTTTTCTCTTTCCTTCTGCATGACTTACCACCTTCAGCTAGTACCAGTTTTATCAAATATGCTGATGAACTGACAGTTTGTATACCTGTCTCCTCTTCAACAGATCGTTCCCAACTGATTGGTTTCCTATCTACTGTTAGACGGTGGTCCTCCATAGATAGTCTTATGCTTAATTCTTTAAGATATCAGACTATAAACTTTAGTTTCAGACGTGAACATAATCTATGTAAGCGGCTTACTTCTCATGATTCCCGTTCTATTGATGGTTGTACATTAGAGAATACTACAAGTGTGATTTATTTCGGTGTGTGTTCTTCTTCGAACCTTTCCTGGTCCTCCCATATCTTGCTAATTTCCAAAAGAATTTTCCACCTAACTTAATATATTAGGAAGCTGAGAGTATCTGGTATTACTCAGCCTCTCCTCTTGCATTTTATAAACTCCTGCATCTTGCCTGTCCTTCTCTATTGCTCCCCTTTATTTCTTCCCGGGTTGCTGAAAAAAGACTAAGCTACACTGGGTAGAACTTTGAAGATTGTCAACTGAACTAGTGGTGTACTTATAAACCTTCTAATTGTGAAAGTGTTGTGGACAAGCATATTAACTCATGTAAATATCTGGCAGGAGTTATTTTATCAGATGATCGGCATCCTCTTCACTCAACGCTCTCTGTGTGCCGGTCATCTGGAAAGACAAAGAGCAAGTGCATATGACTTTATGCATGTACTACAAAATATAAAAGCTCTACAATGCAGTATTTAGCTCGTCTTCTGTGCGATGAAGAAAGTATTAGAAATGAACTAACTGATCAACTTCCGTTTTTGAAGGCGAACTGATTGATGAGTACACACTATATGATTATTTATGTATTATGAATCTAGTTGCTAATGTAATTGTCTACCTAAGTTAACTCCTCATTTTCAAAGAAGTTGTAGATGGAGTGAATATTCTTATCTTTTTTATGTAATTTATACTTATTTCATTTTATGTATACATATACACTGTTTCTGTCCAACTGACGCCATATGACATACTGAAAGTTCTGTGGGGCATTCCCGAAATAGCTTTCAGAATAAAGCCATTACTACTATTATTATCATGACTAAGCTTATGATATGTAAATTAAAACGATTAAACGTCCGCATAAATAAATGTTTTGGATGAAGTTGACAATCCTCGTAATGTTACTGTTCTATTTTGCTGAAGCTTTACAGACAAGTATGATTGTTCGTATTTCTGCAGTTGACTGACCGTTGACTGTTTATTTCCCAACTCTAAAGTCCCATAGATATTGCGTATCCTTCCTTTTATGAAGTTTATTTTAACCTTTGACTTATAATTATTCCGTAATGTTTCTTCCTCTCCACTATATGTTCACGGATGTAAAGCTAAGAGAACGACTTCCTAGGAAAGCATCTTTTGCTCTCCAGTCGTTTTCACCCTTTCACATGAATATCTCGAAACTGCTGACGTCACTTATTGAACAACTTCATATTAATTCTGCTTTGCGGCTCATGGGGATTATATTCATTAAGTTAGGTTGGTATTCATCATGGTCTGACACCAGTTGGAGAAACACTGGATACCTGGGAGAGCTAGTCAGCTGTTTTGTCCTAGTATGGAATCAAGCCGAACATGAGGACAGTTACTTAACGACGGCATTTCATAGTGCTATGTCGTGAACTGAGAACTGTAGGAAATATGGGTCGCTGGATTGCGACCCACTGAGTCAGAGGTAACGTACTGGTCACGGAGTCTGAAGGTCTCAGTTTCGGTTTCTGGCAGATTCATGGGTGCGCACTGCCCAGGAGTCTCAGTTGAATATCAACCTGAAATTCATTTCAAATGAATCTCCCTAAGCACACTATCGACGGGTTTAATTCCAAGCGAATCAAGTAGTCACGGAATGTCTATTTCACTTCAATGTGAGGAGCCAATTGTGCAATTTGGATAGATGTTTCGTCACTAATTGATTCAGTTATTTGTAAACATTGCTCAGTCACCCTTTTAATATTCCTGATCTCTTTATGGTATTAGTAAGTTGCACTTTCAGTCTAAGAACTTTGGTTTCAAATGGAATTTACGGCGTAAATCACAGCAGAGTTCCATCTAACTTTTTGACTTTCATCTAAGGTTTTGGTTCATGCAAAGATTTGCCTCAATAATTGATCATCGATGAGTAACCTATGTAAGTGTCTAGTCCTTAGTATTCAGTACTGTTCGATGTCTAACGACCAATTTCACAATGTGACCACTAAGCGGCGAAATGACTCCTAACATCCAAAACTAAATACAGTACACCAGTGTGTCACACCAGTTCGCTTGGAAGCCATATTTCAAAACCTAACCGTCAGAGTTTACTTAGTGCTGAACACTAAAGACTAAATATTCACATAGACTACCCACTGGTTAGCAATGTGCATACATAGTCCAATCCTAGAGGGGGTCAATCATAGCTTGAGTTACTTGGTAGTAAAGTCTCTGAATTCAGCAGCGAGGGACGCAGGTCAAAATCACAGCAGGAATGTTGATTTTATCATGGTTATAGTTACACGCTACTGATAACTGCCAGCAAGCGCAAATCCCAGGTCCAGGGAATTTCGCCTATCAACTCTCAGTATGGAATACCAGAATACAATGCACTACAGTGTCGAGTCACCTAGTTTGTTGACCGAATTCTAAAAGTGATTCACAGGTTTCTATTAATGCTGATCAATATGGAATCGACAGCCGAGTTGGCTGCTCTTTGGTGAACAGCTTGTAAGTATGACCCTGTCCAAGGGGTCACTAATGAGATCATGTTGTACAAGGTAACCTTCAGCAGACTTTGTCAACAGCCACTATAATGTGTCGTTCACTCACTTATTCGCACATTTTCATTGATAATTAAAGTACCAACTGAGTATTCTGCATTAATTTTCATCAGTGTTGCTATAAACCATTCACTTAAAATGATCAAAATCTTTAAAAATATTTGAATGACAGTAAGAGTAGCCTTTCAAAAACAAAACACAGTTCTGAGAAACCAGTGTTGTTTATTATGGCTCGTTATTTCCCGTTGTAAATCGGTTTAGACTAAGTTGTTCGGTCACTGTTGGGATTCTGGCTTCTTTGCAAATGCTATGATATAGTTGGTAGTTTGATTTTATCATAACACTCTGGAGTGTGGAACGACAGGTTCCGGATTCAAATTCTATGGGGAACAACGACGCAAAGAGACAGGGAAGTTCAGCTGGGAGATTTGCTCGAGATATCTCCCCAATCGGCCTTCGATTCATCGCCTGAGACATACAACTTATCTCGAATCCACTTTAGTTACGCACATAATAAAAGATGTCAAGAATATGAATGGGGTACTCAGAAATGTAAGTCATTTTATATTATTGTTTGGATTTATCCAATGAGACTGGATTATAGATGTTGGTGCTCACTATACAACCGTACTTCACATCTTCCCATCAAAAGTTTATCTATTTAGGCCTAACATGACAAATTTTGACATGAAGCTTAGTACAGAGACAGACAAGACAACATAAAAGCTCCCACGTTTCCGTACGTCGTGGCAGCACACAAAGAAAAGGTGGGTAGAAAATAATGACATCCAAGTTGATACACGTGTATCAGAAGTGAGTGAGAGAGAGAGAGTATTTTTGTGAAGGGTGATGAAAATATTAAGAATTTCGAACATGATAAGCAGTGCATACATCCGCGTAATTATGCTTAATTTTGAACCGAATAAGGTTAGACACAAAATATCAAACACACTACTATATCAGAAGCCTAATAAGTCAGACATAAATAAGGAGGAACGCTCTGCTATGAAGTAGTTATGCAAAGATAAGAATATTATCATCACGAGGACAGACAAAGTAAACACCACAGTGGTAATGAGTGCAACCGATTACGAGAAGAAGGCAAGAGAACATCTTAGTGCTGATCCCTACCAGAAGATAAATCTTACAAAGTCACCAGCCACATTGAACAATCTGAAGGTCAAAATTAGCAGACTCGTACAACCTATAAAGGACAAGTTAGGTACTTCTCTATGGTTCTCATTAGCACCAAAAAGTTGAAACCCATGTAGATTCCATGGACTGCCAAAACTTCATAAGACGGATGTACCTCTCAGACCAGTTGTGGATTTTACTAACTCACCCAAATGCAATTTAGCAAAGTACATTTCACGAATCCTAAAACCATACGAAAAGGAATTAAAATATGCAATAAAGAATTCGTCTGAATTCATGAGTAAAATCATTTCATCTTACATTGAAGAAGACGAAATAATGGCAAGTTTTAGATTTTTGATCTTTGTTTACTAACATACTTATTAAAGATGCATTAGATATCATTCACAACCTACTGCTGTCAGATACTGACCTAAGTTCACGGTGCCCATTAGATCCAGGAGAAATTCTGAAGTCCCTGGTATTATGCCTACGTTCGATTGTATTCACGTGCAGAGATCTTTACAGACAGATGGTATATCAATGGGATCTCCAGTATCATCAATGGTAGCTAACTTGTTCACGTATTCGTTAGAGACAAATGCAAAAGCAAATTGTTCTACATCTCCAAAAGTTTGGTTAATGTACGTAGACGACACATTTTTCATCATCAAGCGGAATAGTCTGAATGAACTCTTCCGTCACATAAATAATGTGTGCGGAAGTATTACTTTTACCGAGGAAGTTGAATCCAACTTGTCAAAATTAAACTTTATCGACTGTATAGTGGAAAGATCAAGATTTTCAGGAAAACAACACATTCTGACAGAGACCTCGATTATCAGTCTGCACATCCAGTGACTACTCAAGTAACCATCTCACAGAATCTAATCAGCTGGGCTAACCGTCTTGTTACAGCGAAAGAAGATAAAGAAGAAGAGTTAAAGTTAGTTTGCCACGCACTGGAAGTAAACAATTATCCCAAAGGTTTCGTTAAACGTATTTTAAAAAGTGAAATTAAGGATGTGCTGAAACTCCCTCCGAAGAACTGGATAAACACTGTCATAGTCCCATACCGTAAGGAGACTTCAGAAGAAATAAGAATTCTCAACAAATACGACATAAGAGTTTACTTTCGTGCAACGAATACCCTACAGTCTAACTTAATGAAAGTTAAAAATGTAGTACCTAAAGAAAATCAACAGAAATGCGGAGATTGTACTGCAGTATATGTAGGGGAAACAGCCAGGCAGGTAAATGTGAGAGTCAATGAGTATAAACTATGCTTAAAGCAGATCCCGAAAACCTCAGCAGAGGTTAAGAAACTAGAAAGCAAATCCGCAGTCGCGCTACACTCCATAGAAATGGGACACAAAATTGACTTTGACGGAACTAAGGTTCTACAAAAAGGTTTCGGATCATACCAAGAATGATTGACAGCCGAAGCCCTACATATATGGGCGAATTCAGACAGTTTGAACAGACGAGATGGAGTACAGTCAGCTGCCTCGTGGCATATGCCAATTAGTAAGCAGAAAGAGTGACTCAAAGCATTTACCGTTAACACCAGTCTCTACTTCATTATTTCTGTATCAACAACAACACAATCTGAATTGATTTGATTCACTATTACTATCATCGTTTTCTTCGTCACCATTATCATTACTCATTTCCACTCTTTTTCCGGTAAATCAACGAAAAAACTCGTGAATACTATTCACCACCATATCCCAACTGAAATTGCATACATATCCGGCATATCCATTCCATTGTACTTATGAAATTACCGAATGACAATAATGTCACCTGTGACCTTTTTGTTTGATGTTTACAACCAAGAGGAATAGATTTGGAGTACACATATACACACATACATACTCACACCAATATGCCGTACAACAAGAGACATAAAATTTCACACTGAATGATTAGTTATCATAATTTAGAAAGACAGTGATTATACGACGAGGATTGGCAAGGCGATCAAATACACGTTTTTTTGATTCATTTATATAACCTAGATATTTTAATTTTGAAAACATTTGTTTCCCGATACAAATTTAAAACAAGCAACGAATGTGAAAAAAGCAGGATTTAATGAATTCAGAATGGATATTGAAAACTGAATGGGTTGGGGGTAGGTTAACTGAGTTTGGATAATAGTGCATTTCAGGTAGGAAAATAACTATAATAACAATGACATCCAGCTGACGAGTCCCAAATAGGAGGAAATGCGTATCCTGGATTCCACTGCTAACCACTATCCATCATGACAATAATAATGTTGACACGGGTGCGAACTCAATCGATTGGGAGTCGATTACGTCACTGAGAAGGTAGTCAATAATACTTATGCAGAAAACCAGGTGTATATTGAGATGAATAATAATGATAACATTGATAATCGGAATAAGATTAATTTGGCGAAACAAAATATCAGATTGGTGATAATTAAGAGCGAAGGGCAAATAAGAAAGATTAGATATGATTAGACAATGTTGTAATTCTTACCATGGCAGATTCAAGTTGACTACCATTTCCTTCTGAATGCAGAGGTTTGGTTTGATAACTCGAATTGCTCAGGCTTCTGCATATCATAACAACTTATTTTGCTGTCTACTGATAATCGTAAAGAACTTACAGGTATCAATATCATGTCCATAGTCCACAGTATGTAGAATATCCAGCTGACGAGTACTACTGAAATTTATGAATGCATTAAATCCTGCTTTTTTCACATTCGTAGCTTACTTTAAACTTTAATTTTGATTATTTCCCTGAAGAAGCTTGGACTAGACTTTCGTGCAAAACGTTGGAATTATTTGATTTCAAACTCCCTGTGACTTATACAAGTACAATCTTTATCTAACCTCAACCTTTTACTCAGCGCCCAATCTTTGCCATACTATATAATCTAATCTTGATCATAGTTTATATAAAACCTAACCAAAGATTTACAATAACTAAATTCTAATTTTTTCAAACATAGATTCTGATAACATTATGTTCTTGGCAGTAGCACAGATAAACATCAGGAAAATACCTATATTATTATTTGTCCCTTGGGTTCCTAGTGGAAGATAGGGATTCAGTAACACGTCGCCATTTCACTCTCTCCTCTACAGTCTTCTTAACCTGGCTCCACCAATGCCCACAAGCTTTCACTTCTTCCTCACACTATCTTCTCCATGTCACCCTCAGCTGGGACGCCCAACTCGTCGTTTCCCATTCGGGTTCCACTCGAGGGCCTGCCTGGCCTGGCACGTGATGTCCCCGAATAGTCTTCTCAGTGTATGTCCAATCCAATCCATATTCACTTCATTCCTCTGTATATTTGTTGGGCGATAGGTTCTTGGTTGGTTTGTTGTCAGACCAGGGTTCTCTGTTGCTTATTCTTTCTGGCCATCTGAGCTTCAGTAACGAACCAGCGTAGGCAGTTGTTCATGAATGTTTGTAGTTTGTTGGAAATCCCTTTCGTAACGCGCAAAGTCTCTGAACCATACAGAAGAACTGACTTGAAATTGGTGTTGAAAATCCGGATCTTGTTCTACATGCTGAGTGCAGTGCAGTGCAGAAGATCTCCACACTGGTTTCAGACTAATGAAAGCCTGTCTTGCTGTCTTCCCGACCCAGGATTTGACGTCCTCGTCTGTGCCGCCTGTGGTTGAAACAGTACTGACCAGATAGGTGAAGGTGAAAGAGGCTACTTCCTTTAGGCTTCTCCCGTTGATGGTGATTGGAGCTCGTTGGTGTCGTTGGTTGGGTATCTTCATCACCTCTATCTTCTCTACGTTCACTTGAAGTCCCGTCTTCGCTGCCCTGCCTCTTCTGTCAACTTGTTGGTTTTCACCTGTAGATCTTCGAGTTTGTGCGAAGTTAGGCATAATTCATCATCATTAGCGAAATCCAAATCTTCTAGGGTCTTTTCATCGGTCCAGCCAGCGTATACCCATCTTCTCGCTCCTCACAGTTTCTTGCATGATCCAGTCCAGTTCAGTCGACCACAATCAGGAAGATCATCGGTGATAGTAGACAGCCTTGTTTCACTTCTGTCTTCACTTCAAAAGCATCACTGAGCTTTCCACTGTGGATTACTTGGCATGAGGAGTCTTCATATAGTTGTTGAATGAGATTGATAAAGGTTTGAGGTATTCCGTAGTGTTGAAGCAGTTGCCTGTCAAATTACTTCTCGGTCGACGCTATCAAAGGCGTTTTCAAAGTGGATGAAGTTGAGGTAAGGTAGAGAGTTGACTGCCATTCTATACTCTGTTCTATGATGAGATGATGCGAAGCGTTGCAATTTGATCCGCACATGATTTGTACTTCCTGAATCCAGCCAGCCTGTTCCGGTCATAGTTTTGAATTCAGCGCATCCTTTAGTCTCTCCAGGATGATGCGGCTTAATATCTTGCTTGGGGTGGACTGAGGTGGAGCATGATTCCGTGCCAGTTGTTGCAAACACTGAGGTCTCCCTTCTTCGGGAGTTTGACAAGGTAGCCCTTCCTCCAATCGATCAGCAGGTACCTCCTCTTCCTTCCCAATCTTCTGCAATAGCAGTGTGAGCATGTCCGCTGTTGTCTCTGCATCTGCTCTCAGTGTTTGTGGTGGGATTTCATATGGTCCTGCAGCTTTCCCGCATTTCGGTAGCTTTATGGCGTTCAGGACTTCGACTTTGGTCGTAGGACTTGTGTTCACTTGTAGTTCTGTAGCTGCAGGTGGTATTTCTGGACGAAGTGCAGGTGGTGGTCGATTCAAGAGCTTCTTGAAGTGGTCGGCCCATCGTTTCCTTTGTTTCTCTTCTTTGGTAATTAAATTTCCTCCATCATCTTTTATTGGTTTCGTCTGCGTTGATCTCTAGCATCTACCATCTCTACCATCCCTGGTTATTTGATACAATGTTTTCAGGTCTCTCTTACCTGCAGCCTGTTCTGCTTCACTTGCCAGTGTTTCGTAGAAGTGTCATTTGTCTTTCCGTGCACTCTTCTTCACTTCTTTGTCCAGTGTTTTATACATTGTGCTCAGTTCCTCTTGTCGTTGAGCATCCTTGCACTGGTTTATCTTCTGTTTCACCATCCTCCTCTCCCTTCTCTATCAGCTTCCAGGTATCCGTCGAGATCCATTCCTTATCTTCTTTCTTCTTCCTTCCTAATACGGTTGTGCAGGTTTCTTTCCACATCTCTTTCAAAGACTTCTAGTGTTCTTCCAAACAGGTTTCTTCAGGGATGTTCCTTGATATCTCCCATTTTGTCTTGATGGCTGACGTGAAGATGTCTTTTGTAGTTTCATCCTTCAGTTTCCGAGTGTTGTACTTCAACTGTGGTCTATCGCCAACTTCTTTGGAGGCTTTTAACTTGATTTGGAAGGTTCCTTGCACTAGACAGTGAGTGGTCTGAGCCTACATCTGCTCCTCTTCTTGACCTTGTGTCAAGTAGACTGCGTCTCCACTTTCTTCACATTGAAATGAAGTCGATCTGATTTTTAGTCTGTCCTGGTGTCTGGTGAAATCCATGTCGCTTTGTGAAAATCCTCGTGCTTGTACACACTGCCTCCAATCACCAAATCGTTGAATGCACAGAATTCTGCAAACAATTCTCCATCCTCGTTCATTTCACCTAGCGCCTCTCGGCCCACGGTTAGCTTGGCATTCATGTCACCCATTCGAATTTTGATGTCGCCATTTGGGATGGGCTCTTGTCGACTACTGATTGCAGTTGTCTTTAGAATTTCTCCTTCTTCTCTTCATCTGCATTATTTGTAGGTGCATAGCGTAGCATTGTATGTTTGTGAGTTTCCTTTCTTTTGAGTTGAATCTTGCTGTCGTGATCCTGATGCAGGAGGAGATTGGTTCCCACTGCATGAGAACCTTCAATGCTCTTGAGGACATCATGATAGCCACTCAAATAGTGTGTGCTCGTGGTTGTCATTTGGATGACAATATCGGGGTAGATTATTGACTCCTCTCCATCCCATCTGCTTTCGCAGATTCCTAGCACTTCCATGCTACACCTTCTCATCTCTTTTGCAATCTGGGCAGCCCTGTCAGCCAGCTTCAAACATTGTTCGGATATTCCATGTCTCCATCCTTACTTTCGCTTTCATCGAGAGAAGAGAAGACACATCGGCCAGTTGGCTTCCGAAGGCTTTCACCAACTGGCGTCATTTCGCCTCTCCGATTCCAGAGAGGAATAAGTTTAATTTTATGTTTTATATTTTCATTATTTACATTATTTACACAAGATTGTGATGATGAAATTATAATGATTGTAACAGCCACAGACTTGATGCACAAATTTGTCGGATAGAAGCAGCAATATTTTTTTCTCTAAGCTGATACGAATAGTTTATTCATCATTTGTTTACTCGGTCCAAACGTTCGTCTTATTTTTAATTATATTTTTACGATAATTAGAACACAGGTAACATCGAGGCATCCGTACAGGAGCCCATATGCCAATAGAAACCGATCAGTTCGGTCCAATCAACGACGGTATAACAAAGGCAATTACACTAAATCTATACCCGTCTCATAGGATGCGGCTATCGTGGTTCGGTGGTGTGGTGGATTGCGCTCAGGCGCTGGAAGCGATCACTTCGAGTCCGAATCCTGGTGGGAATAACATCACTCACTAGCAGTCAGGTACATCCAGCTGACGAGTCCCAAATAGGACGGAATGGGCATCATGGATTCCACTGCTAGGCACTATCCATGTTTACTATATCTAAATGATTTGTTTATTGACTTTAGCGAAGAGGATTATTATAATTTCTTTATTTGTGTTACTTTTAGACAGATAGAGTATTTTCTGTCATGATTATATTTATATAGTGATCAGTGGTGAAGTCCTGCTTATAACTCATGGAGATTAATCTGAAATGATGGTTAATACACACTCAAGGATCTTTGAAATGGTCAGTATCATGGTGGCCTTGGTGCCCTGAGGGCCCAGTGAATAACGCTTTAACATCTGAAGAGATGGGCACCGGGTTCGAGTCTCAGTGGGAACAAAACCACTCACTGGGGCTCATGTGCATCTGGCTGATGAGTTCCAACTGGGGTGAAACCCGCGTCCTACGTTCCGTTGTTAGTTACTAACCAGACTATACAATTATGATCTACAATTTTATCTACTGGGTAAGTTACAAATGAGACGAAACTCATATCCCTGATTTCACTGCTAAGTCGTTTCAAATACTTTCGAGATATAACGGATGATGAAATGGTCATTAAACCAATCCGTATACCTTCAGTGGTCACTGAGTATTCTCTCATCTTTTTACCAAAAATGTTCAATGGTCTCCTTCGTTATGAAGGCATCATGTCATTCAGTCAACCAGTATCGAATATGCCATTACATAATGAGTCGGTAAACAGATCAGTACTAAAGGATCACTTTGATTTCCCATACTCTAGGCAGATCACAAATATATGAAAGAAAACAGTTCCTTTTGACACTGAAACTTTTGTATGAGGACATTCAGACACAGAAAAACAAATACAGGCGAGCATAACTGACTTCATTCTCTGTTAAAAGAAGGCAGCCACTTGGCACCGTCTATAGTAATTACATAACTTTAAAACTAGGTTTTACTTAACTATATGTACGCATATTCTCTGGATCGGAGGACTGAAACATTTCTACAGTCTGGTAAGTCAAACGTAGATTTAGAGGAAAATTTCTTAAGTGATCGAAAAACACTGGTAACCTTCTTTAGGTTACTATAAATCTTGGATAAAAAGTTTTGTACATCATTTTTTACTAACTAGTTTTTTAAGTTGATATTCGTCATGATCTAACATCATTTAGAGAAGCACTGGGAACTTTGGAGCACTTGACAGCTGTTTCGCAATAGTATGGAACTCTAAATCAGTGCATCCATGACCCCACCAGGGATCGAATTCAGTTCCCGTGGCCAGCACGTTACCACTGAGCCACTGGGTCGGAATCCGATGGTTCATACTTACAGCTTCTGTCAGTTCACACTACCCAATGTCACCTTTGGGCATTTGTCCTCACAGCCATCTGGTATCTGTCTATATGTAAATGTTGTCTACAGGAAACCGATGTTGATTTCTTGATGTGAAATCACCTGAAACCTCCTGAGCTACAAATATCCTCCATCATCTCATAAAAAAGAGGATAAAATAGAAAATAATTGATTCAGTGTAAATCATTTGGGTTAAATATTTAATACATGCATTGAGTTCCAAAAGAATTTTCCTGTCTAAATTAGATTATTCTCGTACATGAACTATTGAAATCTATAAATTTGATTTAAAATAACAGACTGGGGATATGGGTTTTAGAGAGTTTATGATTCATATAATTGCTTTTACACATAATTTTCCTGTAGGAGATTAAGTTAGCTCGTTACTTTGAGATAACGAATGTACTTGACAATATTTGTTGATCAAAGCATGCAATATAAACCTTTAAGCTTATCGACTATATGAATATGATGATGCTTGGTAACCACACAGCAAAATGTTGGTTAGAATTCGGTCGGGACTCAGGGTTAGACAACATGAAATTGACTGCTCTCTATTGACGGATCAATGTATGTAATCCAGTCCTTCTGGAGGTCAGTCGTGGCCCGAATTGCTCAGTAGCAACGTCTGACTGCAGCACTGAGTAAAGTGAGTTTGAATCTCAGGCAGGATATCAGTTCCCCAGAAGCTGCAGAAATGTCTTGCTGAAGAGTGCCTATAAGCACAAAACCTAAGTCAAGCAGGTCGTCTTGTCGACTACCTCCAAACAACTATAATACCTTTTTTAGCGTTCAAACCTTCAAGTTGGTCGGTTAGCATATACAGCAAGCCTATATTTCCGAGGACTGGTTTGTATGCAAGAATAGGTCAAATTGACGGTTAGTCTTGGTTGTATTATTTTGTTGTACATTCCCTGACGTTGGCAGTTAGCAAAGCAGTGGTGAATATCTGTAAATATCTGTAATCATCTTGCTGGAGATTTTGATCAAGTAAGAACCTTCAGTCATATAAAGACGACAAGTGAATAAACTTACAAAACCCTTAATTTGTATTTACACATAAGCTGCCAGTGAACAAATAAGATCAACGCTTATACAAGCGTAAACTAAGTTAGGTTTTATGAAACTTCGTATTCTTGAGTCGTTGAATAAAGCATCTATATGATGAAGTATTACTCATACATTTGGAATTGTAGGAGGAAGGGAGTGAAACACAAAATTTAAGTTTTAGTTTGGTGTTTATATTCATTTTTGTCTTATTTATCATCTCCCGAACTCAATAATTGAGTAGAATGGCTAAATGCTGAAGAAATATATAGTACGCTTGCAACGAAGCAATTCATTACTAGTCTGCAGTAATTGTAGCACCGTTCGAACTAGTCCATTTTTACAATGGCCTATGTAGTCACCTCAGTCCAATTAAAATGGGTTCAAGCCAGAAAATGAAAACACTTTTGTAAGCGACTGTTAGTTGGAAAATATCATTCTTCCTATATTGAGATGACAGAGAATATTTGTAGCTCAGGAGGATAATTTTGGTGTTGTGTTCTCTGAGCTGGACTGCTTAGTCATCGAGCTTTTGTTGTCATTCTAAACGAAATTATCAGCACAACTTCAGAAAGAAGTGGACTATAAGGTTTTCTCCGCGATTTATTTAGTAGCCTGTCGCCTTTTGTGTGATTAATTGTTTCTGTCAATGTCTTATCATTGTCTCTATGTTTATTTCGATTGGTAGTCTTGATTACTTGGAACTTGACCTTCTTGCTGTTTCTTATTGGTTGACAGGTTGGGTCACTGTCAATGTGTCTGTTGATTGCCAACTGACCTGAATACAAAGCTTTTAAAAATTCTGTGGCATTCTTTGTTTCCTCTGTCCAGGATTACCACGTCTTCCCAGTGAAATCCATATCCGCAGTTGTCTGCATGCATTGATATGATTGAAGATATGTCACGACGTTTGGCTACTAGTTGATGTTCGTCTTGACGGATGCGAAGAGGGTGACAAATCTATCCGATGTAGTGTTTTTCTCGGTTTTCCTCAGAACCAACCCAGCTCATAGAACGCACTATCGAAAAAAGTTCTTCCGATATTTTATTGTCAGATGGTGCGAATCAATCGATAGAAGTCAGTGACCAACGAGAAACTGATGTAGCCGTCTAGTTCTTAGTGCTTAGTGGTAACAGAAATCTATCGACCAAGTTCTGCAATGTATCCACGAAATAAAATAACACATCATTGCAATGCACTATGTTTTGGTGTTAGATGGTGAGAATCAGTCGGACAAAAAAGGTTCTTATTTTACAGATTATTTACAGTTGTGAACATCTATGTATACTCTTTCAAGAGTACTTAAACAGACTTACATCACGTGTATATTTGAGTTTAGACAGCTGCAAGAAAAATAAAGCCTAAGGTTACTCCTGTGCTCACTCTGAGAGTATATATATCAAGAGTCTATTTGAGGGGGGCCTGGTCAGACAGTAGTTTTTTCTAGATTAAGCTTAATGCAACATTAGTCTTTTTATGGAGATATATTTAATGACAGATGGTTAACTGAAACCGAAAGTTAGACAAGACCCATAGATCTCTACAGTCTTATTGTAACTAACCAGTTCAATGAAATTCATTCAGTCTCACTGGAGAAAAAGTAAAGAGTAAGTAAGAGTAAGTATTTACAACTTCATCGCACTAACAATCTTTAAAGTTGTGGTGAATATTTGTAGATCAGCTTGTGTACGGTCAGAGTAAGTGGTTCTCTGAGTTTATTAAAATAACTTTTGGCATAGATTAAGCAAAAGTTAACCTTCTCTAGAGTCATTCGGATTTTGTATAAAACAATGATGATTTTGATTAATAATCATCAGCATCAACAATATAACAGCACGACAACTTATGCTGAATTCATCTGCTTTTTACATTTTGTCATAAATTGAATAATTTTCTTGTTGAAATTACTTAGTCTTTGTTAGCTTGATTATCTTTGTGTATTTTCTTTTTGTCTCTTCCTATCTGATATTGACTTCAGGGCATACTTGAGAAGACTAAATGCGAGTAAAGGAAATCAGCCGTTCCATACTTATTAAGTGAAATTAATTTTATGCATGGGACACCTAACAACTAGACAAAATACATGATTCATCTGTAGTCTAAATTATCCTCTTATGTGTATATATTCTTGGATAATTCTTTATTATTCATCTAAGGGAAATTAGTTCTTATAAGAATGATTGTAATTCACTTACGGTAATCTCATTTAATCTTCCTCATACAAGTACATTCATTAGACAGATGAAAGCATGAAGAAGCACCAAATAGATGAGAACAAAAAGGAATGAACAGATTTTGATATGTAATCATGTAATTCTCCCTTCTTTTTTTAATCATTCGCTCATTGTATCTTTCCCTTTCTAACGGTACAAATCTGTGCTTATATTAGGCACAAATGACTGATTACCGTTCACTTAGTGACCTGCATATCAAGAATTAAATTAAATTAGTTAATTAAATTATGGAGAAGGTTAACACTTACGTAGCAAAAGTTATCAAGTAATTCCTTGCAGAATGTTTCGAGTGACTTCAACCAGTTAAAGGTTAGTCTACGAGCAGGGAGTAGTACCGTTTACTAATAAACATAATCACTTCAGCAGTAGGACAGAAATGCTGTTTATTTAACCAATATTTACTGGTAATAAACGCAGAAACTTAGGGAATAAAGTTCATATCACCGATATTCACTTGGATTTACCTATAATCTGTTGGTTTCATTCCTATCTTAGGAATATGTCTTAAAGCTAAACAATAGTTTACTGTGGATGGTTTTCTTAGGGTAATCAGTTCTGCACATAGGAAACAAACTATCAAAGTGACAATATTGTTTTCCTAGTAAACACATACGTAGAGACCGAATTGGGTTGAGTAATTTCCTAACACTAGAGAGCATCAACAAACTATTTTATAATATAGTGAAACTACTGGAATTACATACTCCAAAAAATGAATCAGACAGGCCAATTTAAAACTGGATATCAGATTAATTTTGACTGACTGAACTACACCCATCAGTTCAATTATTCAAAGACACAAGGTATTCAAAAAAACTTTCAATATTCAGTTGGGAAAAACAAAAATGTCAACAAGAGTACATCGCAATTCAGACTTTCCAGATTTTCTGCAACTATTTAATCGGCCTGATAAAATATCTAGGCTATTAAATATTCCATCTCACATACTGCACCGAATTTTTCTACGCTTCTGTTCGTTTTAATCATTTTATTATGTACTCTGATCGCATTAAATATTCATGCACATTTTTAAAACGTTTACGGCCTTTTGCTATACCATTGTCAGATAAGATGAGAGAAAAGTATCACGGTGGATGACAACGTGCTTTGAGGCGGATAACCTTATCTCAAGTGACTTTGCCTGAAAACATAGGCACGAACTGCAGGACATTGTAGGGAAAAGTGAATTACCTACAATCTCTTATATCCTCCAATGTGCACCGTAATACTAGAGTAATTACACAGCAAGAAACTCGGTTACAAAGCTTTATGATGACAGTTTGATTTCTCTGAATGGTTTCAAAATTTTCCGCCAGGATCGATGAAGCTCTACTCAGAAAAGTGGACGTGGTGTAGCTACCTTCATCAATACCCATTGGTGCGTTTCGAGTCAAATATACTTCAAATTCTCAGATGACTACATAGATTGCGTCTCTGTTAAGTGCCGCCCAAAACATTTGGACAAGCATCGCCTTATTTATACCGCTAATATTTATTTGATGCCGGGTTGCAGTTACTCCAGATTATCTAGTTCCTCTGATATATTCACGGAATTCGCAGCCCTTATGCTCTGTGGCTCTCTGTCGATAATAATATGTGGTGATTTCAATTCTTGTGACCGAAGCTTTCTCGAAACTCTTGGTCATCAAAACCTTGTTAACTTCACAACACGTCAGGATGCAACACTAAACTTGGTATTCGTCAATGATACTGATATATATGTAACTCAAAAGGGAGCCCCACTGCTCACCTAAGATCATTGGATTATACGCATTTTTCCCAAAATATATGGCAAACTACACAAAACAGCCTTCACATATGACAAAATTGTACACAGAAACTATTCACATAGCAACATACTTAATCTAAGAGAAATGCTACAGTGTAAAAACTGGAACAGATTTGACAGAGATGTTTTGAACGACTGTTGATGTTGTGACATGTCATCTCAAGTTTTGCCTGGATATCTGTTGCCCAAATGAAATACGTTTTCTACACTTCAATCGTATATCGTCTCCCCAGCTTAAGAGACTAAGAAGAGAAAAAAAGACTGTATAAGGTAAGTGATAATGCTGGTGCTCGTCGATTGGACGTTTTAATTAGGTTGAAAATTAAACGCCTGAGTCTACTATATATCAAGAAACTTCTGTGATATGAAGGCTCTTCCAACATGTAGAAACCTTTCAAAGACATCATTGGTAGTAGACACCTTGGTAAAGAAGCACATATTGGCGTCCGTGCTTTGAACAAATCGCTTGTACGCCAACCCACCTGTCCCATCCCACTTCGTCCACACATTTCCAATGAAGAATGTTGTCCAGAGTTCATTGAGAAAGATGTTTTCAAATGTCTCAAGTCCTCGAACTCTTCATATACTTCACGTCCGGATGGTATGTCAAGCCTCGTATTCACGAGGTGTGCTGATATTTTACGCCATCCATTAGCTAACATGTTTAATAGGCCGTTTTTAGAAAACACCATACCAGCTCCCTGAAAAGATATTAAGAAAGTCCCCATACCTGAGTCAAGGACCATAGGTGCATGTCCGAAATTCCGTCCGATTGCAGTCACCTCTCGGTTCTTGAAAATAATGCAGAAGCCAATAATACGTGTACTCGAATCCACATTGCAGGCTTTCGGAGAACCCAAACCAGTTTGCATATAAAAGCAAAAGAAGCACTCCGGATGCCATCACTGTCTGATATCACTAGACCGCTTGTGATCTTGATAGAAATGTCAAGTATGTCATGTGACTTTTCAGACTATACTTCAATGTCTGATTTTGTCCAAAGACTTCTTTGATGGACAAGCTACACGGAACTAATACTGAGTCCTGGATAATCAGCTATCTGTATTCCTATTTCTCCAAAAGGAAACGACATACTGTTCATAGAGGGAAGCACTCCACCTCATGGCTTACTGTAACTGGTGTTCCCCAAGCAGCCACCCTTTCCCCTGTCTTTTCTCTTTCCTTCTGCATGACTTACCACCTTCAGCTAGTACCAGTTTTATCAAATATGCTGATGAACTGACAGTTTGTATACCTGTCTCCTCTTCAACAGATCGTTCCCAACTGATTGGTTTCCTATCTACTGTTAGACGGTGGTCCTCCATAGATAGTCTTATGCTTAATTCTTTAAGATATCAGACTATAAACTTTAGTTTCAGACGTGAACATAATCTATGTAAGCGGCTTACTTCTCATGATTCCCGTTCTATTGATGGTTGTACATTAGAGAATACTACAAGTGTGATTTATTTCGGTGTGTGTTCTTCTTCGAACCTTTCCTGGTCCTCCCATATCTTGCTAATTTCCAAAAGAATTTTCCACCTAACTTAATATATTAGGAAGCTGAGAGTATCTGGTATTACTCAGCCTCTCCTCTTGCATTTTATAAACTCCTGCATCTTGCCTGTCCTTCTCTATTGCTCCCCTTTATTTCTTCCCGGGTTGCTGAAAAAAGACTAAGCTACACTGGGTAGAACTTTGAAGATTGTCAACTGAACTAGTGGTGTACTTATAAACCTTCTAATTGTGAAAGTGTTGTGGACAAGCATATTAACTCATGTAAATATCTGGCAGGAGTTATTTTATCAGATGATCGGCATCCTCTTCACTCAACGCTCTCTGTGTGCCGGTCATCTGGAAAGACAAAGAGCAAGTGCATATGACTTTATGCATGTACTACAAAATATAAAAGCTCTACAATGCAGTATTTAGCTCGTCTTCTGTGCGATGAAGAAAGTATTAGAAATGAACTAACTGATCAACTTCCGTTTTTGAAGGCGAACTGATTGATGAGTACACACTATATGATTATTTATGTATTATGAATCTAGTTGCTAATGTAATTGTCTACCTAAGTTAACTCCTCATTTTCAAAGAAGTTGTAGATGGAGTGAATATTCTTATCTTTTTTATGTAATTTATACTTATTTCATTTTATGTATACATATACACTGTTTCTGTCCAACTGACGCCATATGACATACTGAAAGTTCTGTGGGGCATTCCCGAAATAGCTTTCAGAATAAAGCCATTACTACTATTATTATCATGACTAAGCTTATGATATGTAAATTAAAACGATTAAACGTCCGCATAAATAAATGTTTTGGATGAAGTTGACAATCCTCGTAATGTTACTGTTCTATTTTGCTGAAGCTTTACAGACAAGTATGATTGTTCGTATTTCTGCAGTTGACTGACCGTTGACTGTTTATTTCCCAACTCTAAAGTCCCATAGATATTGCGTATCCTTCCTTTTATGAAGTTTATTTTAACCTTTGACTTATAATTATTCCGTAATGTTTCTTCCTCTCCACTATATGTTCACGGATGTAAAGCTAAGAGAACGACTTCCTAGGAAAGCATCTTTTGCTCTCCAGTCGTTTTCACCCTTTCACATGAATATCTCGAAACTGCTGACGTCACTTATTGAACAACTTCATATTAATTCTGCTTTGCGGCTCATGGGGATTATATTCATTAAGTTAGGTTGGTATTCATCATGGTCTGACACCAGTTGGAGAAACACTGGATACCTGGGAGAGCTAGTCAGCTGTTTTGTCCTAGTATGGAATCAAGCCGAACATGAGGACAGTTACTTAACGACGGCATTTCATAGTGCTATGTCGTGAACTGAGAACTGTAGGAAATATGGGTCGCTGGATTGCGACCCACTGAGTCAGAGGTAACGTACTGGTCACGGAGTCTGAAGGTCTCAGTTTCGGTTTCTGGCAGATTCATGGGTGCGCACTGCCCAGGAGTCTCAGTTGAATATCAACCTGAAATTCATTTCAAATGAATCTCCCTAAGCACACTATCGACGGGTTTAATTCCAAGCGAATCAAGTAGTCACGGAATGTCTATTTCACTTCAATGTGAGGAGCCAATTGTGCAATTTGGATAGATGTTTCGTCACTAATTGATTCAGTTATTTGTAAACATTGCTCAGTCACCCTTTTAATATTCCTGATCTCTTTATGGTATTAGTAAGTTGCACTTTCAGTCTAAGAACTTTGGTTTCAAATGGAATTTACGGCGTAAATCACAGCAGAGTTCCATCTAACTTTTTGACTTTCATCTAAGGTTTTGGTTCATGCAAAGATTTGCCTCAATAATTGATCATCGATGAGTAACCTATGTAAGTGTCTAGTCCTTAGTATTCAGTACTGTTCGATGTCTAACGACCAATTTCACAATGTGACCACTAAGCGGCGAAATGACTCCTAACATCCAAAACTAAATACAGTACACCAGTGTGTCACACCAGTTCGCTTGGAAGCCATATTTCAAAACCTAACCGTCAGAGTTTACTTAGTGCTGAACACTAAAGACTAAATATTCACATAGACTACCCACTGGTTAGCAATGTGCATACATAGTCCAATCCTAGAGGGGGTCAATCATAGCTTGAGTTACTTGGTAGTAAAGTCTCTGAATTCAGCAGCGAGGGACGCAGGTCAAAATCACAGCAGGAATGTTGATTTTATCATGGTTATAGTTACACGCTACTGATAACTGCCAGCAAGCGCAAATCCCAGGTCCAGGGAATTTCGCCTATCAACTCTCAGTATGGAATACCAGAATACAATGCACTACAGTGTCGAGTCACCTAGTTTGTTGACCGAATTCTAAAAGTGATTCACAGGTTTCTATTAATGCTGATCAATATGGAATCGACAGCCGAGTTGGCTGCTCTTTGGTGAACAGCTTGTAAGTATGACCCTGTCCAAGGGGTCACTAATGAGATCATGTTGTACAAGGTAACCTTCAGCAGACTTTGTCAACAGCCACTATAATGTGTCGTTCACTCACTTATTCGCACATTTTCATTGATAATTAAAGTACCAACTGAGTATTCTGCATTAATTTTCATCAGTGTTGCTATAAACCATTCACTTAAAATGATCAAAATCTTTAAAAATATTTGAATGACAGTAAGAGTAGCCTTTCAAAAACAAAACACAGTTCTGAGAAACCAGTGTTGTTTATTATGGCTCGTTATTTCCCGTTGTAAATCGGTTTAGACTAAGTTGTTCGGTCACTGTTGGGATTCTGGCTTCTTTGCAAATGCTATGATATAGTTGGTAGTTTGATTTTATCATAACACTCTGGAGTGTGGAACGACAGGTTCCGGATTCAAATTCTATGGGGAACAACGACGCAAAGAGACAGGGAAGTTCAGCTGGGAGATTTGCTCGAGATATCTCCCCAATCGGCCTTCGATTCATCGCCTGAGACATACAACTTATCTCGAATCCACTTTAGTTACGCACATAATAAAAGATGTCAAGAATATGAATGGGGTACTCAGAAATGTAAGTCATTTTATATTATTGTTTGGATTTATCCAATGAGACTGGATTATAGATGTTGGTGCTCACTATACAACCGTACTTCACATCTTCCCATCAAAAGTTTATCTATTTAGGCCTAACATGACAAATTTTGACATGAAGCTTAGTACAGAGACAGACAAGACAACATAAAAGCTCCCACGTTTCCGTACGTCGTGGCAGCACACAAAGAAAAGGTGGGTAGAAAATAATGACATCCAAGTTGATACACGTGTATCAGAAGTGAGTGAGAGAGAGAGAGTATTTTTGTGAAGGGTGATGAAAATATTAAGAATTTCGAACATGATAAGCAGTGCATACATCCGCGTAATTATGCTTAATTTTGAACCGAATAAGGTTAGACACAAAATATCAAACACACTACTATATCAGAAGCCTAATAAGTCAGACATAAATAAGGAGGAACGCTCTGCTATGAAGTAGTTATGCAAAGATAAGAATATTATCATCACGAGGACAGACAAAGTAAACACCACAGTGGTAATGAGTGCAACCGATTACGAGAAGAAGGCAAGAGAACATCTTAGTGCTGATCCCTACCAGAAGATAAATCTTACAAAGTCACCAGCCACATTGAACAATCTGAAGGTCAAAATTAGCAGACTCGTACAACCTATAAAGGACAAGTTAGGTACTTCTCTATGGTTCTCATTAGCACCAAAAAGTTGAAACCCATGTAGATTCCATGGACTGCCAAAACTTCATAAGACGGATGTACCTCTCAGACCAGTTGTGGATTTTACTAACTCACCCAAATGCAATTTAGCAAAGTACATTTCACGAATCCTAAAACCATACGAAAAGGAATTAAAATATGCAATAAAGAATTCGTCTGAATTCATGAGTAAAATCATTTCATCTTACATTGAAGAAGACGAAATAATGGCAAGTTTTAGATTTTTGATCTTTGTTTACTAACATACTTATTAAAGATGCATTAGATATCATTCACAACCTACTGCTGTCAGATACTGACCTAAGTTCACGGTGCCCATTAGATCCAGGAGAAATTCTGAAGTCCCTGGTATTATGCCTACGTTCGATTGTATTCACGTGCAGAGATCTTTACAGACAGATGGTATATCAATGGGATCTCCAGTATCATCAATGGTAGCTAACTTGTTCACGTATTCGTTAGAGACAAATGCAAAAGCAAATTGTTCTACATCTCCAAAAGTTTGGTTAATGTACGTAGACGACACATTTTTCATCATCAAGCGGAATAGTCTGAATGAACTCTTCCGTCACATAAATAATGTGTGCGGAAGTATTACTTTTACCGAGGAAGTTGAATCCAACTTGTCAAAATTAAACTTTATCGACTGTATAGTGGAAAGATCAAGATTTTCAGGAAAACAACACATTCTGACAGAGACCTCGATTATCAGTCTGCACATCCAGTGACTACTCAAGTAACCATCTCACAGAATCTAATCAGCTGGGCTAACCGTCTTGTTACAGCGAAAGAAGATAAAGAAGAAGAGTTAAAGTTAGTTTGCCACGCACTGGAAGTAAACAATTATCCCAAAGGTTTCGTTAAACGTATTTTAAAAAGTGAAATTAAGGATGTGCTGAAACTCCCTCCGAAGAACTGGATAAACACTGTCATAGTCCCATACCGTAAGGAGACTTCAGAAGAAATAAGAATTCTCAACAAATACGACATAAGAGTTTACTTTCGTGCAACGAATACCCTACAGTCTAACTTAATGAAAGTTAAAAATGTAGTACCTAAAGAAAATCAACAGAAATGCGGAGATTGTACTGCAGTATATGTAGGGGAAACAGCCAGGCAGGTAAATGTGAGAGTCAATGAGTATAAACTATGCTTAAAGCAGATCCCGAAAACCTCAGCAGAGGTTAAGAAACTAGAAAGCAAATCCGCAGTCGCGCTACACTCCATAGAAATGGGACACAAAATTGACTTTGACGGAACTAAGGTTCTACAAAAAGGTTTCGGATCATACCAAGAATGATTGACAGCCGAAGCCCTACATATATGGGCGAATTCAGACAGTTTGAACAGACGAGATGGAGTACAGTCAGCTGCCTCGTGGCATATGCCAATTAGTAAGCAGAAAGAGTGACTCAAAGCATTTACCGTTAACACCAGTCTCTACTTCATTATTTCTGTATCAACAACAACACAATCTGAATTGATTTGATTCACTATTACTATCATCGTTTTCTTCGTCACCATTATCATTACTCATTTCCACTCTTTTTCCGGTAAATCAACGAAAAAACTCGTGAATACTATTCACCACCATATCCCAACTGAAATTGCATACATATCCGGCATATCCATTCCATTGTACTTATGAAATTACCGAATGACAATAATGTCACCTGTGACCTTTTTGTTTGATGTTTACAACCAAGAGGAATAGATTTGGAGTACACATATACACACATACATACTCACACCAATATGCCGTACAACAAGAGACATAAAATTTCACACTGAATGATTAGTTATCATAATTTAGAAAGACAGTGATTATACGACGAGGATTGGCAAGGCGATCAAATACACGTTTTTTTGATTCATTTATATAACCTAGATATTTTAATTTTGAAAACATTTGTTTCCCGATACAAATTTAAAACAAGCAACGAATGTGAAAAAAGCAGGATTTAATGAATTCAGAATGGATATTGAAAACTGAATGGGTTGGGGGTAGGTTAACTGAGTTTGGATAATAGTGCATTTCAGGTAGGAAAATAACTATAATAACAATGACATCCAGCTGACGAGTCCCAAATAGGAGGAAATGCGTATCCTGGATTCCACTGCTAACCACTATCCATCATGACAATAATAATGTTGACACGGGTGCGAACTCAATCGATTGGGAGTCGATTACGTCACTGAGAAGGTAGTCAATAATACTTATGCAGAAAACCAGGTGTATATTGAGATGAATAATAATGATAACATTGATAATCGGAATAAGATTAATTTGGCGAAACAAAATATCAGATGGGTGATAATTAAGAGCGAAGGGCAAATAAGAAAGATTAGATATGATTAGACAATGTTGTAATTCTTACCATGGCAGATTCAAGTTGACTACCATTTCCTTCTGAATGCAGAGGTTTGGTTTGATAACTCGAATTGCTCAGGCTTCTGCATATCATAACAACTTATTTTGCTGTCTACTGATAATCGTAAAGAACTTACAGGTATCAATATCATGTCCATAGTCCACAGTATGTAGAATATCCAGCTGACGAGTACTACTGAAATTTATGAATGCATTAAATCCTGCTTTTTTCACATTCGTAGCTTACTTTAAACTTTAATTTTGATTATTTCCCTGAAGAAGCTTGGACTAGACTTTCGTGCAAAACGTTGGAATTATTTGATTTCAAACTCCCTGTGACTTATACAAGTACAATCTTTATCTAACCTCAACCTTTTACTCAGCGCCCAATCTTTGCCATACTATATAATCTAATCTTGATCATAGTTTATATAAAACCTAACCAAAGATTTACAATAACTAAATACTACTAAAAAAAAAAACAACAAAATACAATATGCAACAATTTCCTGTACTCTAAGTAAAATCAGAAGATTTGAAAAGAATACTGGTCTATGAACAAGAACTTTTTGATATATTGCTTGCATGTAATGGTGTTTAGAGGTCGGGCTGCGAATTCAAAGCAGAGAAAGTAAAACAGTCTGGGAAGCTATGAACTTGTACCAGTTGACACAGATGAGGCGCATGATATCGCTAGTCTGCATCTATTATGAGCAACAATTAATTTTATCTAGAAAAGGCTGAGTATGAAATACACTCAGGTTCTCTTATATGCCTAGTGATGTCATGGATCTACATTGACTGAAGGCGTTTTGGTATATACTATGCATGCCAAATAGCTGTCGACAGCAAGCAGTTTAATTAGGCTAAAATAGGTTTAGAATGCAATTTTACTGCGGCGGGGAAGGGGGGGGCGTCAGACCTGGCAATCAAAACATTTTTAGTTGGAACCCAGTATCCTGAGCGTTTCATTACAAAAAAACTATGGGATTGAAAGCAGATAAATATCCTCCTTCCATGATTCTTAAGAAGCCCCTTTTCATGGATTGGCAGTTCGATGGAGACCGTTTTGTATGTTCACTGAAAAGAGACTTTCTAGGTTGCCAAACTCGGACCAACTTTCCCTATTTACTTAGTGCTTCGATTATGCATAAAGGATAGCCTAGCTCCTCTGGTTACCTCTATATATGTTTATCAAATCACCTGTTCCTGTAAAGTAAGGTATATTGGTCGTGCTCAGCATTGCTTTCTAGAAGTATTTCGAAACACTTATCAGCCTGGTTCCACAAAGGAAAAAGTAGAGCACTTCACAGCTATATTAATTAAAATTTGATTGATATCCATTTTAAGCATGTCACTAAAGAGCATTAACTACATAGTTATGTAGTTTGAAGTTCATGGGGATTTTATTTTTAAGGTAGTATTCATCACAGGTTGATAGCATTTGGAGAACTTTAAAAACGTGGGAACACTGAGCAGCTGTTTCGTCATAGTATGGGACTCCTCAGTAGTGAGCAACTCATATCAGTCCATGATGAATACTATCTTAAAAATGAAATCTCTTAAACCTGAGATGGCATATCTCTTTTTCTTAATATTGTAGTAAAACTTTTGTTTCATTTTTCTCATATATCCACAACTAAAGAAACTCAAAAGAATTAAATAATCGTAAAAAATTAACCTGCATGCTTAAAATATAATTATTCTGCTTGAGAGAAAAACGTTAAAATAAACACAACTGAACAGGACAGACTCGATATATTAGGTCATCATAATATTTGACTAGTCTGTGTGATTTTATTATTATTAATTAACAGATTGTATGCTCAAACGGTGTGTTTCGTCTCAATCTTTTGCAAGTATGTGAGTCGAGAAAAGTCACTCTAGCCATTGTGATTTAATACTACTTGATACACATATTGAAAATTCTTCTTACTTCCACATCTACATCAATATACTTTAATCAGTTTAGTTTTAATTCTCATGAGATATTTGGTGAAGGTAATCGAAAAAAAGTAGAGTGGAATTGAATTTATTTCAGTTGTTTGTTTTTCTTCTCTGAAGTAGCATCATACAAAGGTGTGCAAATTCTCATAAGAAGAGGCATCGATGGAGATACACACATATGCGTGCATCAATATTGCCAGGAAGAAAATCAGTTTCAAAAAAGTCTAAATATTCGAATAGTGTCTCCAACTATCAACAGAGAATTTTATGCTCCTTCAATGATACTCCCAAATAACTTTTAATTTGAATGTTTGAATAAGAATTGCGAAGAAGGTTTACCAAATGGTTACCATGTTTAAAAGTTTTCGTCAGTTAATGTGTCTCTTGGTCATATACTTACTTGGCTTAAGATAAATTATATACTAGTGTAAGCTGTCCTATTGTATCAGATGTTGTCTTCATCTCATTAAATATTTACTTAAATTATAATTTACAAACCAAATGAGTTCATGAAGCATGAACTCCTGCATCGTCATACAGCAAAGACATAACGGTGAACAGTTTTCTTTTCCACTGCTCCATTCACCAAAGGTGTATAGTCATCGCACTCATAAACATGACAAACGAATAATATTCGTGCAAAACACTTGATGACTGAAGTGTATTTAAGATCTGGTCAGTAGGTAGACTTAATAGCTCAGTTGACGTAACATCGGGTCAGTAACCTATAGGTCGCTGATTGGAATCCTACCGTGACCCGGATTTTTCATTAGTTTATTTGTCTTTTGGGTTCCTAGTGGAAGATAGGGATTCAGTAACACGTCGCCGTTTCACTCTCTCCTCTACAGTCTTCTTAACCTGGCTCCACCAATGCCCACAAGCTTTCACTTCTTCCTCACACCATCTTCTCCATGTCACCCTCAGCTGGGACGCCCAACTCGTCGTTTCCCATTCGGGTTCCACTCGAGGGCCTGCCTGGCCTGGCACGTGATGTCCCCGAATAGTCTTCTCAGTGTATGTCCAATCCAATCCATATTCACTTCATTCCTCTGTATATTTGTTGGGCGATAGGTTCTTGGTTGGTTTGTTGTCAGACCAGGGTTCTCTGTTGCTTATTCTTTCTGGCCGTCTGAGCTTCAGTAACGAACCAGCGTAGGCGGTTGTTCATGAATGTTTGTAGTTTGTTGGAAATGCTTTTCGTAACGTTTCTACTCGTGTTGTCGCCATTATTTGTACTCGTGTTACTGTTATTATTTCGTTTCATATGTATTCGTACGAGTTTTTTAATAAATTGTAGAGGGTAACTATTAACTATTAGCGCTTCTTTTGTGTCTCAGTTCCTTGTTCATTTTCCTCTTCGTAAGTGAATTGGATTGCGCCTACCACTGATTACTGAATCTTTGTTCATCGTATCAACATCCAACACATGTAATAGAAATGATGCAACATCCGTACCAGAAATATGGAATATTTTGCTACCAATAGAAACAAAGAATAAGAGGTGACAGGACTATAGAAATTAGATGTCGGAAGTTGTGTGATCACATTGGTATGATTGTGAGCAATAATTTATCATTGAAATAATACTGTATCACTGCGTGTTATAAACCAAATAAGCAAATCTAATATAGAATTAAATTTACGTGCTTAGTACTCATAGAGAAGAGGATTTTTTCAAAATTAGAGCAGTGATCTCAATAAAATCTAAATGGAAGAGCAACTTCTCTCCATTTAAAGGGCAGAAACTTGCATAATGATCCAGTTTTTTGACTGCTAACAAGACCGAATTGACGATTCTTCACTGCGTTCGTTCAACTGCACTCAAATATTGATACTTTAATCATCTTTGTTTCTTTTATTTCATACTTGCGTTTTCTGAAAAGCTTTGCTTTGCTTTCCATACTGCTTAGTCCGAGGAATAATGTGAGTATCATTCCCATAACCGCTTTAGTTCTTTCATGATATAGCCTCCAAATCTCCACTGTTGATTTGACCAGACTGATCGGTTACTAATATTATAGTCTCCTGTGAGGATACCTCGATATTGTTGGTATTGTCATAAGCATGATTCAGCGCCAGTTCTTGAAAAGACGTAGGTCTCCCTTCTTTGAAAGTTTGACAACCTGCAGGTACCTTATCTTCCTTCCCTGCAAACCTTCTGAAATAGTGGTATGAGCATGTCCGCTGTTGTCTATGCTTGTTTTCAGTGATTCTGGAGGAATTTCGTCTGACCCTGCTGCTTTCCCAGATCTGAGTAACTTTATGGAGTCCAAGATTTCACTTTTGCTTTTGTCGAAGGATCTGTGTTAACCGATAGTTCTGTGGCTGGGCTTCTGGTGATATTTCTGGACGAGTTGCAGATAGTGGTGGTGGTCGATTCAAGGGTTTGTTGAAGTGGTCAGCCCATCCTTTCCTTTGTTTCTCCTCTCTCTTTTGTAACTGGGTTCCCTTCACTATCATTGGTTTCATCTGTGTTGATCTCTTCCCTCCCAGATAGCAGTAACCTGGTTATTTGATATAATGTTGTCAGGTCTCTGTCTCTCTTACCTGTAGCCTGTTCTGCTTCGCTTGCCAATGTGTGTCGTAGAAGTGTCTTCTGTGTTTGCGCGCACTCTACTTCACTTCTTTGTCCAGTGTAGTGTTGTATAAGTTGTGTCTAGTTCCTCTTTTCGTTGTTCCTCCTTGCCCTGGTCTATCTTTTGCTTCGCCATCTTCCTCTTCCTTCTCTATCAGCTTCCATGTGTCTGTCGAGATTCATCCCTTGTCTTGCTTCTTCTTCCTTCCTAGCACGGTCATGCAGGTTTCCTTCCATGTCGCTTTCAAAGAGTCCCAGTGTTCTTCCACGCAGGTTTATTCGGGGATGTTGCTTAATGTCTCCAATTTTTTCCTGGTGACTGACTGATGTGAAGATGTCCTTTGTAGTTTCATCCTTCAGTTTTTGTTCTGAGTGTTGAACTTGAACTGTGGTCTATCACCAACTTCTTTCATGGCTTTCAACTTGATTTTGAAGGCAGGTTCCTTGCACTAGATAGTGGTGAGTGGTGTGAACCTACATCTGCTCCCCTTCTCGATCTTGTGTCCAGTAGACTGCGTCTCCACTTTCTTCACATTGAAATGAAGTCGATCTGATTTTTAGTCTGTCCTGGTGTCTGGTGAAATCCATGTCGCTTTGTGAAAATCCTCGTGCTTGTACACACTGCCTCCAATCACCAAATCGTTGAATGCACAGAATTCTGCAAACAATTCTCCATCCTCGTTCATTTCACCTAGCGCCTCTCGGCCCACGGTTAGCTTGGCATTCATGTCACCCATTCGAATTTTGATGTCGCCATTTGGGATGGGCTCTTGTCGACTACTGATTGCAGTTGTCTTTAGAATTTCTCCTTCTTCTCTTCATCTGCATTATTTGTAGGTGCATAGCGTAGCATTGTATGTTTGTGAGTTTCCTTTCTTTTGAGTTGAATCTTGCTGTCGTGATCCTGATGCAGGAGGAGATTGGTTCCCACTGCATGAGAACCTTCAATGCTCTTGAGGACATCATGATAGCCACTCAAATAGTGTGTGCTCGTGGTTGTCATTTGGATGACAATATCGGGGTAGATTATTGACTCCTCTCCATCCCATCTGCTTTCGCAGATTCCTAGCACTTCCATGCTACACCTTCTCATCTCTTTTGCAATCTGGGCAGCCCTGTCAGCCAGCTTCAAACATTGTTCGGATATTCCATGTCTCCATCCTTACTTTCGCTTTCATCGAGAGAAGAGAAGACACATCGGCCAGTTGGCTTCCCGAAGGCTTTCACCAACTGGCGTCATTTCGCCTCTCCGATTCCAGAGAGGAATAAGTTTAATTTTATGTTTTATATTTTGTTTGTGCTTTGAAGTTTCTTTAGCGATTGAATTGGTTTTCCGGGTTAGGGTTGCTAGCCTTACTCCCAAGCTCCCCTCTTTGTCCGGTCTTAGGATCAGCTAGTCAATTAGTGAACTAGTAAACTAGGTGAGGTTGCGACTTAGATTTTTACTTCACCTTTAATCATCACGCAGCAAAATAACATTCTACCAATAATCACTAGGGGCATGTGATTACTCCAAGGTTCAAGAGCACAAAAATGTTATTTTTAAAGATAGAACGAAAGTACTACTCTAACTGTGGTAAGCTCAGTGACTGCATATAGTGTTTTTGAACAGAAAGATCACGTCTAAGGTTGAACAGTCAGTGGTTCGGTTACGCATGGGTTACTTGTTCTAAGAATTTTGGAATTATTGGAGTGCAGTGCAAAATTACTTGGAGGGAATTAATAGGAGATAGCAAATGTTCAGAGATGGCCTAGTGCTCAAGAATTTAACTGTTGATATTCGTTTTTTTCTTCTGGACAACCAAAAGTACTAATTTTTCCTTCTGTCTTTAGAAACAACTTTTAACTCTATTCTTCACTACAACAGCAATCACGTCACCCTAGTAAGTGTGTTCTTTGTCTGTAATTATTATAAATATGGTTGTAACGTCTCAGTAAAAGAAATTATCAAAAAGAAGTTTTCTTCGCTGTTACACTTTTGATCTCTGACTCAGCTGATGTCAAGTGACTAGCTGAGTAGTACACCGATCCCCAAGTAGTCTTAGGTCAACGATGGACATATTTTATGGTTTTTCATCTAAAATCAAACTGAAATAAAAATACCTTGACACCAATAAATTTCCGACAAACAGTTTTGTTAAATAAACCCATATACGGTTATTTTGCACAATCATACGTCCTTGAAATCCAAATACACATATATGCTAATTCTGATACCACAGTTCTGAATAGTTTATTCATATTCCCACTAATTTCGATGCGCTGGCGAAATCTGGAAGGTCTGCAGAGTGAGAGACCTAGACAGTTTATAGCGATTCAACTCAGTTGCAACTCTTAAACGGAAAGAACAAACATAGTTTATAGTAAGGCAAACATACTCATACTTCTGCCCAATGCGTTCAGAAGACCCTGCTTGAACTAGGTTTTACGTTTACTGACAATCATCAGCAAGACGTATCTACAGCCTCGAGGGGACTGGTGCCCCCTCTGAGATTCGAACCCGCACCACCTATTTCTGCAGCTAGGAGACTTACCACTGATTTATTTGGGCCATAGCTGACCTCCTTTAGGACTCGACTAGATAAACTGATCAATCACTGAGTAGCAAATTGACTAGCAAGTTGACAGATACATCGTTGTGGTGCACTTTGGTAGATGTTAAATGGCTGAAGGCGATTGCAAGAAAACCCTGATTAGCCTAGATTTCATGGTTATTAGTACTCGTCAGCAAGGCGTATCTACAACTTCAAGGGAACTGATTTCTTTTGACATTTGAACCCGTACCATATATATATATATATATATATATATATATATATATATATATATATATATATATATATATATATATATATATATATATATATATATATATACAGACACTTGAAAAATGACCTTTAGGTTCTATCCTTGATGCTCGCTCAGTTACTTAGAAAACAGAAAAGAGAATAATTCAACTGATGTATAGCAGCGTTAAACTATATACAAACACAAAGATTTATGTATATTTACAGTGGCCTTCTTTATTTCCGGAACCTCCTGAAAGATATGTCCCCTACTGATTTTGCCTCATCAACCAACTTGGTATTTACAGGTATATCACGTACCTTTTCTTAAAATTTCAAAGCAAAATCATTGGTTATGAAGAGCTTCAGGGATTCAAGGATTTTTGTAAGGATCTGGGCAATCTTATTACACAATACAACATACCATACACATAATTATTCTAAAAAACTCCTAAGGTATAAAAAACAACAAAATCCACGTACAGTAATTCAACAGCTTTATAGCAGAATAACTTTATGATGAATAATCTCTTCTAGGAAATTGATTTTACCATATTTTTAGTTTTCCCAAGATTTTTAGCATTACTAACAAACAGATTATGATTAACATCAAAAGTATGTTAACTGAAGAGTTTATCAAGCAGTATCACTGTTCAGTACATGTGTATATTCCTTAAGTTATTGTATTTCTACTGAGTAAAACACATCTAATGACCTCGACAAACAGTCAATGGACAGTACAGTACATTGTCGATCAAGATTAGTGAGTTAGTCAGACATGCTGGTAAGTTAAATTTTATATGAATTTTTCAGATTTTGTTTTCGTATAATTACTAGCTGATAGTTAATCATCAATGCTTGAAGATACTTACACATACTAGGACGAAACAGATGTCCAGTGCTCCCAGGTTTCCATTATTCCTCCAACTGATGCCAGTTTACGATGAATACCAACTTGAAATACATGTAAATCCTCACAAACCCCTCAAATACACAGATAAGAGTCTGAAAATTGTACGGAAAACATAATCACTTCACACTACTGGGATCATAACCACAAAGAATGAGCAACTGTCATAACCTGTAATTGTCTCCATACAGTAACCGAAATTACTTAATCTTATCTTATAGTAAGTAACGAAGCTTTTCATATCTTCAGCATTGTATACCAAAGAAGTAGGGTCTAATAACTAGACAATATTATCTGTAACACAAAAGTTTTTCTTATTTATCAACTCAACCTGGATAGTATACAGACTTTGGAGTGCTTCTATAAGCCAAGTAGAAAGAAAACATTAGGATTTTCATTTAAAATAGAGTAATAGAAAGGAATGGATGTAATGATGACAAGTGGATGATATTGTACATGAATAATATTGATAAGTATGTTTGCATCTATTAACTGAAGCGAGCACTCTGATATTACCTAATGATTCTTGTAAAATTGATTTGCCTACTTAGTCATGTAGGTATAAAGAGAGTGTGAATTAAACTGTAACGAGAGATACAATATGAAGGTAAACTGAAAGTTTTCAAACAATAATTTCCTTTGACATTTAAGTCAAACAACTTTAACAGCTAAACATACCATTTGCAAGCGTTTAGTAACTTATCAAAGAAAAGTTAGACATGGTATACCATAGTATAAATTAAGTATGAATAAAATAACACTTGAAATTTGCAAAATATGTCCACTTACACTGAATGGAAGAGAATTTCCGGTTTACAGATATTAAGATAGTCTGAACTTCACTCCAGCGAAATAACCAATTACTCACCGTTACATACTGGAAATAATTTGATCGCAGTAGTGCTGTGTCATATAAACTAAGGTGTGGAATCTGTATTTCATAATTTGTTAAAATAAACGTTTAAAAAATTTCTATAACATTCCTTTATCATAAAGTAAGTATACTTCATATCTGTTTTTGGCAATTATTACTGGTGAATCTTTAGAACTTCTACGATAGGTCTGTACACGTGTAGCTGGATAAGCGTTACTTCCTCTACGATGAGAAAATGATATGATATTTGATGCGATGGGCCTCAGGCTCGAGTCCCGTCACTAGGATACCGGCATATCTCAAACAGAATGAAACGCACATCCTGAATCCCAAAACTGGTCACTGTCATACAAATTATAAACTAATGGATCTTCGGGTAAGATAGAGGGACATGTGTAGAAGTTTATATACTGACAAAGGTTAATCAGTTCAATCCGGTATAACAACGGGAAATTACAAGTATCAATCAATGAAAAAATGACGTGTTGACGTCTACAGAAAGCGAAATGTTCTTCATCATGAAAGAAACCTCCTTTCTATAGATACAAATGAATTGTTAACAGGAATATAAATTCATCTTTAACTCATTTGCATAAAATAATCACCTTTTCTGCTAGCAGAGTTTTTATTCTTTGTTTTATCACAAACTATTAAAATTATCAGTATATAATAAATCTCCATTATAGTATAATCTATTCGATGCTGGTATTTAAACATATATTCATTGACGGTCTAAATTTTCACCTCATTCAATCATAATTACCCTAGTGTTCAGTTAATCATTTGAGCCGAAGTATAAAGCAATAACAGCAGGTTTCATCAAATCCTTATATTATATGAATATATGTATGTGTAAAAATATGAAGAACTCAAGATCCAAAAAACTCAACCGAAAACCGCAGAATCACAAAAGTGAATAACTGAAAAACAAGCAACAGCGATATATATATATACGTATATATATATATATATATATATATATATATATATATATATTCAACTGTTCAATATGTGGTACGAAAGAGAAAGAAGAAACAAATTTGGAAAGATGGCAAAGAATGGAACAAACAAAATGCAAAAGAAAAGGATGGATGAGGAAAAAGCAAACAGGACGATCACGTTCAAACAAAAAGCAACAACAAAACTTCACGTAGTCATTTTAAAACCTAAATCAGCACTTCTTCGGTAAGCAAAAAATGCAGAGTTGAATTAAAAAGAAAAAGTAATTTTATTTCCTCTTTTCCTCTTTAAAAAGAAGGAGACTTAACGAAAACAACAACAATGAAATTTTTACAGTAGTTACGATTCTAATAAGTTTTTTTCTATTGCCTAATTTACAAGCAAATCTTTATTCCCACCGAGATTTGAGCAACACATTTAAAGTATATTAAACATTTCCGTTAAGCAGCAAAATACATAAATGTGCGCTTACAATTTAATCCTTTTTATATATACTATTCAAATACCATTATAAACTAATTGTCCCATGTAAGCTGTTTTTTCCTTTCCATCCTTTTTTGAGATTGGCGGATTGAACATTGAACATGAACGTGTAGCCGTTGCATTAAAAAGAGTAGGAATCTTTTGATATACGCTACAATAACCGGTCGATATAGTTAGTTTCACAAACGTATATTAACATTATCTGTTTATTATCAACTATCTAACAACTTCAAAATGAATTGATAAATTGGATGTGAAACAAGAGAAACATTCTACTACAAAATGAATTTTATTCGCACGAAGTAAAATTTCCTCTAATATTTATTATTTCAGCGACTATTCAGTCTTAGGAAGTATGGCTTATTTAAGAATAATAATGTGTGAAGCTATAGAATAGGAAGAAAATGGGGAGAAAAAGAAAGGAAGGAAGTAGGGAAAGGAAACATACTGTACAGATGCACTGTACTTCTTTTTTTCAAGCAGTTCAGTCATCGACAACAAACAATGCAAGGTTATGAAATACGAAATTAATACAAATAATAACAATAGCCCATGTACACATATACACGTTTGTGTATGCATATGCATGGTTCAATGATTAAATGGGTAAGTTGAAGAGGGCATGTAGAACACTGATTTTCAATACTCAGTACTCAATAACCATATATGTGACTGTGAATGCAGTTCTATTTGTGAAAGACTAGTGAACACTTTTTTCCCTGTTGAATGCACTTCTTTCTTCATCTTTCTACCACTTTATTTAGCTGTGTGAAAATGGATAACATTTCACAAGAAGAAAAATTACCATAGAAACTGTAGCTACCTATAATGAAGTGCTATGAATGATAAATTACAGAGGGGAATAAGAATGAGCATAGTGAAAGGAGAAAAACGCCATCTAAGTATGGACAAATACAAAAGTAAACATAGAGAGAGTGGTGAAAAAAGAACTTAACAAATTGACCTTGAAAAACTTCACACAACAATTAAACAGGAAACACTGAATGCATAAACGTCAAAACACTTGAATAATTAATTAATTAATTAAGCAAGGTTAGTCAAATAATCGGGGGAGAATACACACAGGATTGGAATACTGACAATATTGCGTAACACTACCAACCGAAATGACTTACTTTTTACTCACATATCTGTCAGTATGAAGTCTAGATCAGTTTTCGTCTTTAGACTAAGACTATACCGCTAATATTTTTATATTCGCAAAAAAAATAAATTATAAAAGGGTTTCCTCTCCACGTATATTTCTTGATACCTATTAGTGATTATGAAAGTGAATTATTCATCTGAATCTGAGTTTAACCTATGTCTGACCGATTCGTCTGCTTGTCTGTCAACTTCATTAGCACCATCATCATCGCCATCCTCGAAATCACCACCTTCATCATCCTCACCATGAATACCAACAACTTCTTCAATAAATTCATCATCATCACTATCATCAAAGTTGTCCATATCTTCAGTACCTTCAAGATTATTATCTCTCATATTTCTATCATCTTCAACTTTTTCATTTTTTAATAGTTTTTGTTCATTTACTTGTTTAATCTGATCAAGAAATTCATTTGTTACAAAATAATTATGTTTTGTTAACTGATTTGATGCCTGTAAGCAAAGTTGATTACATTCGTCTAATGATAAATTCGTTTTATTCATTAAATCCAATTGTTGCTGATGCTGGTACTGATTGCTGTCATTATTTTCATTGTTATTACTATTATTGGCATTGTTCGCCAATGGATTGATGTTTTCATCACCATCACCATCATTATCCTCATCCCCATCCTCATCATTATTGTTCGAGTGAATACCTCTGTTGTATACGATATTGTTTATATCAATTGATTCATTCACTCCATGTGTAATTTTAATTTCTGAATTAGAATGATAGTGATTTATCTTTTCATTGATTATCTGATTAGTATTAGTATTACCGTTAAGTGAGATAGCATTAGCTGCAGCTAATGAAGAACACAATTCTAATGCTTGTTCAGTTAATACTCTTTGTCCGTTAGTCATTGTACTCAAGAAACGGTGGTCAAACTGTGAACTACCAGTTAAATCATGCATTAGAAAACGATTTCTTAATGTAGTTGCTCCATTCATATTAGGTAAATTCATACTGAAATTCCTGTTAGCATTAATATTATTATTGTCATTACTATTACTGCCAGGATGAAGTAGATTCAAGTGTGAACTATATGACTGTAAATTTCCTGAGACAGGGAATGTATAATTACTATGAGAATTACTGTATGGATAAATTGACCCATGCATACTACCATTATTCATTATACTGTTATTATGACTATTACCATTTATACTAAAATTTTCAGTTAAATGAGTCTGTCCATGATTTTCACTCCTGTGTAACATATCCATAGGATATGTCAACTGATTTGATGACGATGAGAACGCTGTCATCGGTGCTGATTGTGTATTGACAGAATGTGATGGACTATGTAGATGATGCTGATGTTGATTATGAAGATGAGCATGATGGTGAGAAGGATGTTGGATTTGTGATGTTAACTGTATTGAATAATTATTTGGTAAGTTTTGTGCACCAATTTGTTGTTGATGTTGTCTAGGAACTGGGTTTTGTGGTGTATAAACAATACTTGGAATAATTGAAAGACTGTCAACGGAACTAAACACATGATTGCCTGTTTGATTCAAACTATTTCCAAGATTACCACATCTTTGGATAGTTGTAAATAAACCATTGTTATTACCGTTATTAGTATTATTGAACACTGTTCTCACAAGATTAGAATTTAATTGTTGATTAACAGGTTTTGCAAAACTGCTACAAACAACCATACCATTACAACGGGTTATTCGCTCTAAATCAATACAATTTTCTGGATTAAAGTTACTGTTGGGTGCTTTTAACATTGATACGGGAGTAGATATCGGCACTGAATGTCCAGGTTGATGTCTAGACTGTGGAGAATATGAAGTGCAACTACCAATGTCTCCATCCTTAGAACAACATAAATTATTGTTGTTACTTGATTGCTGACCTTGTGCATTACGACTATACGGAGAATCCGGTGGAGAATTAGCTGTACTGGATGCCTTGCTTGTATCTTCTTGCCATTTATCCAGTGACCGACGACGTGCATTCATGAAAAAATTTGCCACTGTTGAAATTTCTAATCCAAGTTGTTGAGCTATTGTTGACTATAAAAATGGATAGTAACCAAATAAAATATCATTATTATATTTGTTTCAGTTACAAAATTTAGAAAGTTACTTGGACTATAACATCTGATGGAAAAGTGCACTTGGGAGGGGGGATGGAAATATTAAAGGCCAACCGTGAAAACAAATACCTGGCAGTAGCACTAGATAGTGGTTACACCATATCGTGAAACGAAGGAATAAGGAAAATATGGACCACTCGATTCAAACTTAGTGGCTAAATGGGAACGTGTCTGTTGATACACCTAACAATTGTGTTCTCCATTCCTTGCAGGATTGTAGGTGTGCTCTACAGAAAAGTCCGAAACTAGTGTGGGATAGCTACCTAGCACTCCTAAGCTTTCAGTGGTTCTTCGGCTGACTACTTCTATTACTGCTTATCTGAATCCAGTCAATCACCACAAACCACGAATCGAAGTTGCTTATTTTTGTAAAACATGTTAGTTGGCGTGTGGTTCTATGGAAACCTTTTCATAACATTGATCTTCTGAATACCTCATTTAAATTTATTGAAGGAAAGAACTATCTGGTGATCTTTTCGGTTTCTATAACTTTAACTTCTATCCTTCAAAGTTCTTTGTATCACACTCGATAAACCAGTTGACGGTCAAGTAAAGTGAAGTTTCTTTGACTAAATATTGATTCTAGTTAAACCATATTATTCCGTCTAGTGATAACAGACTTGAGTATTTTCACTAGTTTCCAGTCTTTTCCTTGATATACTGGATTTCGGAGATTACTTTAGAATATGAGATCAATCTCATGACATTCTTCTTCTGTACATTAAATTTTGCCTACTTCAAAAGGTCTATAAAAGAATTTTTTACCATAGGAAACAAACAAAGCAATGAGTTTTATCCCAGACAGACAGGAGTTTGTGAGATGTGACATGATTACCGTTCACCAAAATGATAACTATAATCACGCTTATGAGCACAAATCATAATCATAAGATTGATATTCGAACAAGAACTGAACTGTGTTTAAACGCTCAGTTGTCTTCGCATAATTCTGCTACTATACTAGTTACAAGAGCAGTCTTTATAGTCAATCAACTTTAAGGGTCACACAGGCAACCAACCAAGTGAGAGACTGTAAAGGCCACCCCGACAAAAAGCGAAATAATCAGTTGAACTTATTTATTTTATGAAAATCTGCTTTTCCAGTCAAGATAATGAAAACTAACTAGCTCTTTTAGTCTTTAATAGGTTGACCCGTAAAGTCACTCCTAAGTTTCTCTACTTCGAAAATGTCTACTTTTCAGCCAAAATAAAGAAACTTGATCGGTTGCTTCAGTGGTTGTTAGTGTGACCCTTAAAGTCACTCCTACTGGATCAGAATTACAATTTAATACTTAGTATAAATGAATGACTAGAAAGGCTATCGTAGCGACCACTGGAACAGTCAATCAGTTCTCCTTATTTCTGCTAAAAGGGTTTTTTGTAAGATAAAGAAACCCGTTATGCTACTTCAGCAGTTGTTAGAGTAACACTAAAAGTAATTCGGAAAAATTATTCAAACTCCTCAGAATGTGAAACTTCACTATGAAATAACAACAAAAAGGAGTCACTACTCAGAAGAATTATATCTACGGCATTGAATTCATATTATTCTGACCATATCAGATCATTTCCGAAAAAAAATTCCAATAAATATAGTAAGACAATTCAAAAACCTTATTTTTGCCATATAGTGTTATCCTGTTTCCTTGCCCTAACCAAAAACAACAACACTATCAACAGAACGACACGGTTATCATCATGATGGCTGTTTTTTACGCTCACAGCATATTTGGTCAGAAATATAATCACACAATAACAATGTAGACTGTTAGCCGTGCGTATGTGTTGAATAAATTGCGAAATACATCTGTGCGTACATACTACTTATAAATAAACTCTTGAAGTCGTGCATATCAACGTACATCAAAAAACTGTCTCATTTAAAATAACCCAACAAGAATGAAGACTAGAAAATATGAATAACTGAATGGATGAAGACTGGATAGTGAGAGAAAAATTCAAAGAGGCAACTTGATTTTCAAGAGTATGGTCTTAACTTGCGTGAGCCAGGTGCATTGTTCAAAGATATATTCCCACGAATAGCGTTATTATCATTATTGTTATTATTATTATTACCATCATCATCATCACTTCTTACATATTTTGGTATTGCCTCCTATTCTTCCCTAAGTTTTCTTATGCTTGTAATGATGTCAACATTGTTGTGTTTTTCGGTCTTCAGTTGTTGATTTTTGCTTTTAAAGCGATAAAAATTTCTCACCTTCATTTTATGAATAATGAATGATTTTAAATGTTTTTCGTTTAGTATATGTTGCAGACTAGCCATCATTATAGTTTTTCTTTTTCCGAGTACACGTATTATTCGCTTTTATTTGCTCTTTATTCGAAATAAAAGGCAGAATCACTATTTGTTTTCCTTGTCTAAGAAATAACCATGAACTGACTTCATAATCACTATTTTTCTTTCAAACATTTGACTTACGGTTATTATCAGTCAGGGCTAGGTTGATTTCCAATTATTTGGTTCATCGATTGAATTGTTGATTGAATTATCTATTTAACTCCAATTATATTACCTTGTAAAACCAAATTTCAGTTTTATTAAGCTAAAATTTTGACTGATCTATGGATCATGACTTGTTTTGAAACTAAGTACCAACTTAAAAATAACGGTTTCTCAGGGGTATTAAGTGAATTACTCATTTTGAGCAGAACAGCTAAATATACATATTTGCAATTTCACTTATTTTTTTCATGAGAAACAGAGGCTGAATAATGTTGAATTCTAGCCAGTGAAGACAAATCAGCCCATGAAGTTGTGAAACTTCAGTAACTGAGATGGTTGAAACATCTGTCCTACGTGCCCAGTCAATGTCTCTCTAAAAAGCTGTATTTTAGCTAAGAAAAGATAAAGTTGATAAAGCCAAGTACTGCTAAATCCTTTCTTGACATTGACTGACTGACTGAAGACAGTGAGATTAGTACATAATAACAATAAATGAAGTCTCCAACCGTCAGTTTAAGTTGTGTTGGAAATGGAAGTTTGCTTGCTTTGGATCCTTGAAGATATTGGGAAGTAATGGCCATGGACGCTTGACATGGATAAAAAGCCACAATAACGCAGATGTAGTCAAATTGTCACTTTCAAAACAGTAATTATTTTTAGTGATTCTTTGTTTATTTGTTCTCTTCTCTTATATCGTTTGTGATTATGGTTATATCTTTCCACTTCTACTGTGCATGCCATATGCAATGATGTGAAGTAGGGCAACTTAAAATTCTCTATTTCTACACCAAATTCTCTGTTATTTGGACATTTGTTTTAACTAAGTAATAGTATCAGTTAGAATGAGTAGGTCATGAGAATAAATATAAAAAGTGAAATCGATATTCATCAACCTATCTCTTATGTAGACAACATTTCAATAACTAGCATCCATAATGCATTCAGTTATCAGAACTACTAGTACATCCCTTGACAGATCTCTTAAACGAATTGACAAGGCATTCTTCAATCATTCTGAGTACTAAACTCATCAAACGTCCGGTGTGCCTAGTTTCACAAGGGTAGGGGGACTGCTAAATACTTTTAGAGTTGGTCACATAAGCAATATTGTCTTCCAGTTTGTTAGAAAATTTTGGCTATTGGAGAACAATACTCAGGAGGTTGCTCTGATGAATTGATCTTTTAGGAGACTCTAAAACCATTCTACTTGTAATTTCACCAAGTGAACCACCTAACTTGTCAAACTGCACATGCAATATATTCTTTGACAGGGAAAAAAGTCATTTATCAAAAGTCCAGACTTGATGAACGTCCATTTTCGCAAGGTATGATCTCTTACACAATTGTCATTAACTAGCGAAATCTGTATCACTTTGGTCTACCTGGCGAAGTCCACAGATCAGACTGATTGGTTTTTAATTACCCAAGTAGTATATTTCATTAGTTCATGAGGCTTTCGTGTCAGAGATCACATCTCATGTTCTTGACTGAAGGACTGTTTCCTACGGTCCCCTTTTGACACGACATTCGGCCTCCAAAAAATCTATTCAACTAGAAGAAATGTTAACATGGAATGTGCAATTTGTAAACAAACTGAAATACGCTCACCATACTCTTAGATAATTATTTCCAAAACTAGGCATAAAATATAGTTTGCTATAAAGCTTAACACTACAGTACACGAAAGTCTTTCTGTCTTGGGATTCTTTAAACTGCAATTAAAATATACTGGTTTGGAATCGATCCGATTCCTACGATTGCAGGAAAAATACCATATAATAAATTGTTCAGGGAGTCTTGGATATAACTCACGAAAATGTTGTCATATGACCAGTAGAGGCTTGACAGAAACTGTACGAATCACTGATTAGATTATGATAATTTAAGCGCAATGGAATATTTTCGCTACTATGAAGGCAAACACGTCAGAAGTGTGTTCAAGATGTCATTAAATAAAATCGCAGAAATACTGAAGCTTGCGTATATTTACTAAAAATATGCTTTAAATAGGCAAATTTCCTGACTATTTACTTGACTGCTACCCAATGTATTTACTGAAGTTAAAATTTCAAGGAATTAAATGTGTTTGAAATATTTAGGTTAGATAAATATTGTTATCATCGTAGTACAGTGTAAAACGTAGTAGGATATTCAAACTAAAACGTGACAAAAAATTTTACAGTGTGTTCTTTTTGTGGAGAGCTGTGCTATAACAGGAAAGTGTTTTCTGAAGTAACCACATTTTAAAAGTCGAACTTATCGATATTATTGGCACTTTCAAGATAAAACTACTATGATATTTTACGGGAAGTCAACTGAAAATTGGACTCCTACTGGAAAATCTTCCTTTGAACTGGAACTTATTTTAAATATCGGTAACCGACTGTTTGCTGAACTAAATATCATGAAAACAAATTAAATTAAATTATAGAAAATATTAACAACTTATGTTAATATGACAACCGGTTTACCTGCATTTCTTTACTAGGACGTTTAGTTTCTTTAAAAATGGCGTGTAGTGTTCTTCTTTGTATATCGGTGAAAACCAGACGTGGTTTCTTAGGCTGACGACTTTCTGAAGGTTTGATATGCTCAGGTTCTTTACGTTTACATACTGTGAGACCTAAAATTCCAGTGTTTATGGTAGTAAAAAAAGGAAGATCATAATTACTCTGGGTCTGATTATTGGGAAGAGAAATGAAGCGCACTTTTGAAAATATCATAGTTCGAACACAGTAAAATAACATTTAGAAACTTCATCTAGGAAGGATTTACTAAACCGTAAGTTATTCAACATCTATCGTGTAAAAAAAAGGAAAGAAACTCATCCTGGCACGTGGTCATTAAAACAGAGCAAAAGAGTTAAGCACAGATAATAATAAGAAATCTAAGCATCGTGTACTGAGTAATGAATTACATCGATTGTATGACAAATAGTAAAAAAACACTCACGCTTAAACCTAGTTTGAAGAGGTGTTCGAGCTTGTGAATAAGATTTCTAAAATGGCTTTATATATTCTGATTAAAGTGTCTCATTTAATTGGTTAGGTAAATGCATAGTCTGAATAAATTCCAAAACAAATGTTATGTAGTCAAGAAGTCACTTTTCACACTCAAATAATACATCTTTTTAACAAGAATCAGGTAAACAGAAATATTCCAGCCCATCTAAGCCGCGATGAGAGAAAACCGAACGGTGTCAGTTTTTAAACAAGAACAAGCAATACAACTGTCAGCATTTTTATGTCTGATAGCAAGATTTAACAGTTGCATTTTTGAGTTAATAGTAGCCTCACTCAGATAGCTTTGATACCGCTTCGGAAAATGGTAAGCACTTAAGTTTGAGAAATGCAATATTAGATACTGGATAGGCATATCTAAATAAATGGAAATTATAAATTAGGTATGTGTGCATACTAACATACTCCTAACAAAAGAATCAGAAAAGAGAGTAGTTCAACGAAAAACTGATCGTAATATGAAGAAATTACCTGCAACACGACACTGATCTGCAGCCCAATGGACCCATTCAGCTTCTGTAATTATGTGGCATATTCTGATGTTGCGGTACTATCGTCTGTCACACTTAACACTGATCAACAAGAAACTAATGTCACGCTATCTATTAATTAACGTTGAGTAAGTTTTTCTGAACAATATGCCTTTTCTTAGTTACTTGATGGTCCTGTTGTGACCTGAAGAGCTTAAAGGCAACTTCTTTGACCGTAGCACAGCGTGACACGTTAAAATTTGAGGGAGTGTCATTTCTCTTAAAAATACGCTAGTGATTTTGAAGCAAAAAACCAAAGTCAAGAGTCTCTTGTCAACTGCTTCAAAACTGTCGACTTCTAAACTTATTTAGAGCTTCAGATAGTTGAATTCGTTAAAGTTCAAAATAAAAATACCTGTAGAAAATTTCTAAACATATGCGAATGTTATAATTTCCGAAATTCTTCATTTTCTGGGAAAAGGAAGTTATCTTGTTCTTTAGAACCCACACCTAATAATTTTCAGTGAGCCTTTATTGAGGTGGATATTTTAGGTGCTATATAACTTTGATTGCATAACAAGTTTTAGACAGGACATTTAACCATATGAAGAGCTTGCAATGTTTTCAAATTACATTGAAGGGGACTCATTAAGTCAGGAAGCCGAAACAGAATGGACAAAATATGAATTTTCATAGCTGGACACTACTCAGCAGAAAGAGAAATCTGATTCATTTTCTGTGATCAAGGATCAGAAGAATCTTCATGAATGACATCAACGACTGCGAGTTGGAAAAACTGACAAGTTCCCGTAAAAAATGGATATCTATCTAGATCTATTAACAAAAGCTTGGAATCTGAAGAGAATATAGAGCACGTCCTCTCAGTTATGAAGAAGAATTCAGATATGAATATGAATTCCGGAAAGGATACAGTAACAGTGATCTTTAAAACTCCGCTACCCAAATCACTGTGCACACTTTTCTTTACCAATTTTTAGATCAGCTTTAGTAATAGGTAAGTGTTTCCGGAGTTTCCTAAGGGTATGGAGCTACTTTGGATCACTTCAGCTTGTGTCTGCAAATTTACTTGCTCCTTTGGAGCTAATTACATAGGCCACAAAAAGCAGCCACTTTCCAAACATATCTCCAACCACTATCCTACATACCTATCGAGGAGAGAATACAAATCAATAACCAATTCTATCCTGGAATATATGAAAAACTCAAGACTTATAGCTCCACCAGAGACCTTCTTCACTGTCATCTACACAGTTAAAGAGGACAGTTCCAAAAAAGTGCACTTCCGGAAGCTATGCATGGCAGAAGCATCGGCAATTCAATCCAAGCTTGAACTCTGTGTGTAGGAGAAGAATATTCAGTCTCTTATCTTGTCATGGTTTTAACCTCTTCTCATTTTTTCGTCCTTAACCTTTTTCATCACATTATGATTGATCAGTTTATTATTGTCACCTCTGTTATAATGCTTGTTACGTTCTTCACCTTCTTTACATCTATGAAGTGGACACTGAGCCATCTCATTTCACATCAATAATGGACTGCTAGATGTTTGTCATACATAAAAATGCCATTGCACATCTTTAGATGGTGCCATCAAAAATGAAGATTTTGTTAAATGAATTATCTATTCCTTTTTTATGTGAAATATTTTACTCCTCGGAGTATTTATTAGGTATTTGGAGAAATTTCAAACCGAATATTAAGAGTTTATCCCAAGTTCACCCAAATCAGACTCTACCCTTTTCTTCAGTCAAATATTAGGAAGATTATTTTTCAATTATATTTTGTTACTGTTTTTAATTTAACCACTTGAGAGAGTCCTACTAATAGCCAGATAGACAAGCCTTAGTATACACGAATGTTGATTAATGTTGAAAAAGAATTTAGGCTATGGTATCATTCTAATCAGTTGGTCTTTTGACTAGACAAGCGCTTTCAGACATAACGAGATTGACATAAAATCTGGTACAAGAGCAGATTAATTCAGGTCTCTTATACTTCCCAGCAGCGTACAAAGAAGAAGTGGATAAAAAAGAAAGACAATAAACCAGACAAAGTGTATAAGAGAAAAAACATAAATAGATAGTAGTTCATAATAATATCTGAAACTTCATCTTATTCATGATGCTGGACTTCGGTATTTTCTTGTCCCTCTCTGTTCTCTTGTCACGACTTACTACCACTTTTGATTACTTTCTCTCCTTACTCATTTATTTTTCATCTTGATGCATCCTCGCTTGATATATTGAAATGAGAAGGGGCAACTTGAAGTGTTACGCAGTAAAACCAGATCTTATGTTGATACTGTCTTTTGTGTCTGTAACACTAAGTATTAAGGGGCCGATTGATGCTATCAGGGATGTAGTATAAATTGATGCCTGTATACAGTGAAGAAAACAACAAACTTAACTACTTCACTTTGTATGTCCAAAAGCAGGCAAATTATATAGGAACTTCATTCAGTTATAGCGGATAATAATGGTTTACTTTAGCCGCTATTGACCTTGAAAAGTTTTTTTGAAAGAATAGGAAATTAATCCTCTGAAAGTTAGACATAGCAAACTTTACATGGCAAACGAATTTTCAAGAAGAAATTGCAAGTAGAAACAGCGGGAATATAGATTTTTGAAAAACATCTATGATTAGAATAAGTTAAAACAATCACTTTTAAGTAACTCTTACTACATTACTACTACCAGAATACAGCCTTAAGCTATTTGATGGATTCGATGCTAGTGTTTAGTCATAGAAATCGCCAAAGCACCTCATAGATGAGTGTTTGAACGATAACTTCATATAAGTATCTGTGGTGATATGAAGCGTTGCATAGTGTGTTCAAGTGTAGTCACACTTCTCAGGTATGGTGGAATCCCCATGGGAGCGGTGGTGAGGTCAGGCGAAAAGAAGACAAGTCGATCGATGAGGTTGTGAACACTCACCGATTGAGGTGGCTAGAACATGTTCAGTACATGCCGAACCACGACCTACCTCGACGAGGCATACTAGAAGTTTGATTAGGTTAGAAAAAGGCTCAGGGTGGCCAGATAAAAACGTGAGACCAATCTATGAACCCTCTAACTGTTGGTTCGAATTGTGTAGGGAGGATGTAGACCAACTGGTTGGGGTCCCTGAGACGAAAGGAATCAGTGGTTGAGGAGTTGGTGAAATGGTTGAAAATCGGTCACAGTGGTGGAGAGTTATTCAGCATTTGATGTCTTCTAAAGCTCGAATATTTTGAATATCCCTAATTTTTTAAAATTCTTCTCCTCCTATACACTTTTGTCTACTTTATCAGTATTTCCTATTCAGCTGCTGTTTGCATACTGCTATGAAGTTTGGCAATTCGAACTTATGCACTTGTGTGCGACGTTCTATGCTGATTTTGTCTGTCTGTCTGCCTATCCAACGGACATAGATTCTCTCAACTTTGAAACATGATCAGCTTGCTCAGGCTTGTTGTTTCCTAGCACCTGTCATATATCAAATCATTGTTGATCTCAGAGTTTTAAAATCTACGCTAACCGAGCTAGTTTCAATTCGAGAATTTTCGTCATTTCTCGTCAAATGAAACAATCATAAGTGAAGAACAACGTGAAGTGACAATATCTTACATCCATTACTAAACATAAATCTCATGATAGCTTGCAGTAGAAAAGTTAGTTTTGATCGTGATTTTTTAACTCAGAAAACCTCCCTCAAAATATAACACTAACATTGTCTTAAAAATAGGGAAACTATTGGTCAATTCAATCACACTATACATGTGTATTCCATGTGATTCAAAACTAATTGATTACCATGGATTTCATAAATATAAAACTTTGTCACCTAATATCGGTTTCTTTCAAATCAGAATCATCTTCAGCTGAAATTTAGGAGTGTTTTCCCCAAATCAAGATTAAAACCAGTAAAAATTGAAACCGATAACTGTTTAAGTGGTGCTCGCTAAACCTTATACTAAAAACACTAACCACCACCCGATGACATATGCTAATTGTGATCGTTTCAGCTTTCCTTCAGAATGAATGACAGAAATTAAGCGTCTAAGTTATAGTAAAGATGGATAGTGGCTGGCAGTGGAATCCAGAATGCTTACTTCGTCGTATTTGGGACTCGTCAGCTGGATGTACCTGGCTCCAAGTGAGTGATGATGTGGGATTCCACTGCCAGCCACTATCTATTTTCACTAGAACCAGAACTACATAGATATATCGAGGCATCCGCATAGGAGCCCATATGCCAATAGAGACTGATCAATCCGGTCCAATCAACGACGGTATAATACAAGCAATAACACTACTGTCTAAGTTAGTTTTGATTTCATCTAAAAGTGATCAGTTCATCGATGACGCTGGCAATGGTAAAAGTTACCAAAATGTACTGTCAATAATTGTTTTTAAGTTGTTTTAATTGACGTGTATCTACCTATCCACCAATAAACCTGCTTACTTTCGAAGATATACTAAGTGATGTGAAAAACAGTTACACAGACAAATTGAGAAACAGAGGAAACACAATTATCAACTCAGTGGCTAAACTGTGCTGAAAAAGAAGATAAGTCTTCTTTTTTATCAAATTAAAAACTCATCTTTTAATTATTGATAAGTAACTTTAGTCTCATCAAAGTGAAATTATGACAAGGATAAATTATCTTTCATTTTCCTTGAACTGTTCATGATTACAAGTATAAGCATAAAATCAGTGTATAAGGAGTATAGTTTTATCATCGGAAGTTGTTTCATCCGTTCTGTCCTATTATACATCTGTAGGACATGGCCGTTAAAAGTAGATGTGCAGCGGTGAACGGGTTGACCATTCAGCCACTGGGTCGGAGTTCAATGGTTCACAGTTTCTAACTTCTATCAACTCACCATATAGAGCTACTATCACCCCGGGTTTTCAGTTGGCACAGGCTTCTCTTCCGATTGATTGACCCCACAGGTCACGACTTTTCATTAGAACTTCGTGATATTCATCTGGAAGCATGTCACCAGTGAGCAGTGCTCCCAGGTTATCAATGGTTCCCCAACTGATGTCAGTCCGTGATGAATACTACCTTATATATATGTAGTTATTTCCGGTGGCAATTTACGTAACTCCTATACACATCAGCCAATCACATCCCATGTACAAATAATTCGTGAAATTACGCTTGATAAAATACAATCCCGTAAATTATTTACACATGACCGCTTTCTCTGAAAGATGAGTAAACTTCATATGTCCAACCATTATCCAATATCAAAAATATAACGAAGTTGCTTTTCAATTTATTTTGTTAATAAACGGAATAAAATATAAAAATATCCTATTGAGACCATTGAACAAGAACAAATAGACAGCGTGGTACAAATGAAAATGAAATTTACTTTACTCACTTGAATATCTTGGATCCGATTCTGTTTAGAGATTGATATACAGAGATAAATACAGAGAAAAGATCAGTAAATTATATCATTTTTTGATCTGATGAATTTTAACTGAAAATTTTTACTTGAAATAATAGAAACAATATTTTACGAGGAAGAAAACGTCAACTTTATAGTTTCGCTGGTTGGATATACTAATTACAAACACTGATTGCTTGAAGCTCAAGAAAACCATACATATGGTTTCTGATGGTCTAGCTTGTAAGTATCCATCGTTGACTGAACCAAACTGACTGGCCACTATTAGTATATGGCCTCGATATTACTGGTATTTTCAGTTTTGATGTTAATAACGCATAGTGGCTAACAATGGTCTTGGGTTAGAGTTTTAGTGGGAACAATAATGCTGTGTAGGAGGAAATTATATTCAGCTTACCAGTCCAAAATAAAACGAAACGCGTCCCCCGGATTCTACTGCTAGCCACTATCGATCACTAACATGAGAACTGAAAATATCGAAAATATGGAGACATCCTCACAGAAGCCTATATGTTAAAAGTGGTCGATAAGTTAGATCTAATCAACAGCAGGAAATTACAGGCTTTAAATCAAAACCATGCTATACCATTCACACAAGCAGTGGCTTATAGGGTAATGATCCGGCATTTAAAAGGGTTGATCCTGGGTCCGAATCTTGGTGGGAACAATATCTCTCGTTACGAAGGAGGCATATCCAGCTGATGAGTCCCAAATAGGATGAAACAATTCCATTCCTGGTCACTATCCATCATTAATACATACATGTAATTATAAAATTGAAATCACTGAAACTGCAGCTTGAAGTTAGTGAATAAATTTCAAGTTCAGAAACATTAAAATTTTGAAAGTCATAGTTACTGAACCCACCGAAATCTGAAACTTCTTAATCGATGCAAAAATATAACCCAATAGCTTGAAGTCTTAAAAGGAATATACCATTAAAGATGCATGAAGCCTGAATTAGTTGGGTTATTTAAACATTTTTAATGATTTGATTCTTTTCTAATCGTCTTAGATTACAGCTTTATGGCAACGAACAATAATGCCCTTCTAAAGTAGAATTAAAAAGTCGCACCAATTCTAGATAGAATCTTAACTGCTCTTTAATTGACATTAGTTAACACCTGAATACTTCATTGCAAGGAGGATTTAATGATAGCTTCTTTGCTAGGTTATAAGTACATTATAAGTACATTATACTCTTCAGTAGTTAAGAAAAGGTTCAGTATATACTTATAAGCCTATGAAACTAGTAAGGCTTAGAATGTCATACTCACTGAAAACAAGGTAAATTAGTGTTAGTTGGAATCTAAGCATTCAAGATGATATAATAATACGGTTAGTTTCGTTCACTTGTCACATCTTGAAAAGATACTTGTTTTGTGTAAGGGTCTCATACATTTTCATACTTATGCATATCCTTGACATGTATATTTTGTCTTCCACAATACTCTTTTGATTATTTTCATGAAAAAATTTTTTAAGAAACTGAGTAGCTTAATCAAATCAGGTGCTTACAAAATATACAGTCCATGATGAGTTATTTCACTGTAATTTCCTATGGAAACCAAAATAGTTGAATACCATAATGTGATCTGCCTGATACTAAAATTAGCGTCAAAGATGTGAGCATGAAAGCTGTAAAAAATATACTACTGACTAGAATGAGTTATCGTAGACCCCACACACGTATCAGCAGTTTGTGGCCAGTCTGCTAAGTAGTTAACTAGGGTTCAGGTGGTTTGAATAATTCGGGTTTCTAAGCTGAATCAATTTATATGCACTGCTCATGAGCTGGGTCTCAAACAAGCGAAATTGTACTCTGGTGTTTAGATCACCTAGATCTGACTAGGGAGCGCTGACAAATGGCATCTGGAGTTTACAACCACTTATGTCAGTCAGCAGTATGTCTTGAGGAGCAAAATGTGAAATCTGTTTCACCCCAAACATTAAGCTTTGAATTTCCACGTATTACTTGACACTTAACAATTATAAAATTATTCGATCAAACCTTGACAAGCGTCATCTGAAATACTGTAAAAATTGTTCAGTATAAAATTGCCACCGCCCTTAAAACTGATTATAGGCATTTTTGCGTACACTTGCAGATCTCTAGGAGAAGGAGAAACTTAAACGTTGCATAGGCCTTATTCATTCAAAGATTTTAAGTGTTTTTTATGCAATCAGTATTTATAATTAATTGTTTTGAATGTAGAGTCTTTTCTGGAGTTGCCTAGAAACAACTTTTATATTAGTTTCTGACAAAATTTGAAATTGTCTGTAGTGAAGATGATTAGTTTGCAAATGATTTACAAATTGCACCCCCTAAGTCAGCTTTATGGGCTGATATTGCCCGGGTACACCGCTGACGATCTCAGCTCCAGACGGTAGAAAAGGCCATCCAGTATTTAGATCACTATGACCTGGCTGGCAGAAGTCTACAGATCAATCTAAGTGGTCTCTAACTACTCAGGTTGTTCAACAGTATATTTCCTCTGGTGACCTCATGCACTTTTATCCTACCTACCACCAAAATCCTTAACGATGAAAATGTCTGACTTCATTGTTTTGACACCTGTTATTTCCCGTTGCTATACAGGGTTGAATTGCTCAACCTCTGTTAGCAGACGGGCTTCGATAATCCCAGATATTCATGATGACATATTCATCTTGGTGAATAATAGTAGAATCTACGACGCACATTTCGTCACATTTGGGACCTGTCAGCTGGATGTACCTGCACACCAGTGAGTGGTTTTTTCCTACTGAGACTTGAACCCACTTCGGATTTCAAGGCGTAACCCACTAGGCACCGGGGCATAGGAACCACCTTTTATGCGATGGATATCAGTTGTTGTTTTCATGCTTGCTCGGCATCCGTTGGTAAGAAAACAACAACTGACACCCATTGCATAAGAGGTGGCTGTCATGCCGCAGTGGATAACGCTTTGGAGTTTGAAGCAATGAGTACTGGGTTCTAGTCTCAGTGGGAACAACATGACTAACTGGAGTGCAGGTATATCCAGCTGACGAGTCCCAAATAGGATGAATCGCATGTCCAGGATTTCGTCATTATTCATCAAGATGAATATAGAATGTCTGATATCGTCTACAGGGGGACGAACTGCTGTTGTGCTAACAATACTAAGTGATGATTCATAAAGACGGTACACATCACCGTTAAAAATAACTGTGCTTTTCAAAGCATTATCTTGATTACTCATATTTTTCTCAATAACAAAATTCGTTACTCTAACATTATCTCTTGTTTATGTATGCTAGGATACTTAATATCAAGTATATTACTCATAAATATTCAGTTTTTTATAAACTCGAAGCATCGATGAGTACTGGCTTGGCTGCTTGTTTGCACACCTCATCTTTAACCTTCAGATTATAAGTTTAAATCCTGTCCATTCTGCTGAAATGTGGGCAACAGTATGATGTTATCAGTTTTTGTGTTACAGGTATGGGCTAGTATGTAAACCATATTTAGTCACCGAGTCATAATAAACTCTTTTTCTACAATAAATCATGTTAAATCTCTGCAAAAAGTGGTTTCGGGATGAATCTATGGCTCATTGTTTTAGGCGGTTCACTTTAAACCAGTGTCGTAGGTTCAAGTTTCACTGCAGATACCGAGGTTTAAGCAGCCAGGTAATGCCATCATCCTTCACAGAAAAGGTGAAGAGAGTTGTCTATCGCAGCAAGGTGCACAAGGTTGCTAAGTGCATTTCGAATTCGGATCAAATTTCTTGAGACTCTTAGCAATGATATAATTAATGAACTCATCAACTATGTGTTATTGACGAAAAGTCATACCCATTGTTATTATTATTATCATTATTATTATTATTTGTCCCTTGGGTTCCTAGTGGAACATACGGCTTCAGTAACACGTCGCCATTTCACTCTCTCCTCTACAGTCTTCTTAACCTGGCTCCACAATGCCCACAAGCTTTCACTTCTTCCTCACACTATCTTCTCCATGTCACCCTCAGCTGGGACGCCCAACTCGTCGTTTCCCATTCGGGTTCCACTCGAGGGCCTGCCTGGCCTGGCACGTGATGTCCCCGAATAGTCTTCTCAGTGTATGTCCAATCCAATCCATATTCACTTCATTCCTCTGTATATTTGTTGGGCGATAGGTTCTTGGTTGGTTTGTTGTCAGACCAGGGTTCTCTGTTGCTTATTCTTTCTGGCCGTCTGAGCTTCAGTAACGAACCAGCGTAGGCAGTTGTTCATGAATGTTTGTAGTTTGTTGGAAATCCCTTTCGTAACGCGCAAAGTCTCTGAACCATACAGAAGAACTGACTTGAAATTGGTGTTGAAAATCCGGATCTTGTTCCACATGCTGAGTGCAGTGCAGTGCAGAAGATCTCCACACTGGTTTCAGACTAATGAAAGCCTGTCTTGCTGTCTTCCCGACCCAGGATTTGACGTCCTCGTCTGTGCCGCCTGTGGTTGAAACAGTACTGACCAGATAGGTGAAGGTGAAAGAGGCTACTTCCTTTAGGCTTCTCCCGTTGATGGTGATTGGAGCTCGTTGGTGTCGTTGGTTGGGTATCTTCATCACCTCTATCTTCTCTACGTTCACTTGAAGTCCCGTCTTCGCTGCCCTGCCTCTTCTGTCAACTTGTTGGTTTTCACCTGTAGATCTTCGAGTTTGTGCGAAGTTAGGCATAATTCATCATCATTAGCGAAATCCAAATCTTCTAGGGTCTTTTCATCGGTCCAGCCAGCGTATACCCATCTTCTCGCTCCTCACAGTTTCTTGCATGATCCAGTCCAGTTCAGTCGACCACAATCAGGAAGATCATCGGTGATAGTAGACAGCCTTGTTTCACTTCTGTCTTCACTTCAAAAGCATCACTGAGCTTTCCACTGTGGATTACTTGGCATGAGGAGTCTTCATATAGTTGTTGAATGAGATTGATAAAGGTTTGAGGTATTCCGTAGTGTTGAAGCAGTTGCCTGTCAAATTACTTCTCGGTCGACGCTATCAAAGGCGTTTTCAAAGTGGATGAAGTTGAGGTAAGGTAGAGAGTTGACTGCCATTCTATACTCTGTTCTATGATGAGATGATGCGAAGCGTTGCAATTTGATCCGCACATGATTTGTACTTCCTGAATCCAGCCAGCCTGTTCCGGTCATAGTTTTGAATTCAGCGCATCCTTTAGTCTCTCCAGGATGATGCGGCTTAATATCTTGCTTGGGGTGGACTGAGGTGGAGCATGATTCCGTGCCAGTTGTTGCAAACACTGAGGTCTCCCTTCTTCGGGAGTTTGACAAGGTAGCCCTTCCTCCAATCGATCAGCAGGTACCTCCTCTTCCTTCCCAATCTTCTGCAATAGCAGTGTGAGCATGTCCGCTGTTGTCTCTGCATCTGCTCTCAGTGTTTGTGGTGGGATTTCATATGGTCCTGCAGCTTTCCCGCATTTCGGTAGCTCTATGGCGTTCAGGACTTCGACTTTGGTCGTAGGACTTGTGTTCACTTGTAGTTCTGTAGCTGCAGGTGGTATTTCTGGACGAAGTGCAGGTGGTGGTCGATTCAAGAGCTTTTTGAAGTGGTCGGCCCATCGTTTCCTTTGTTTCTCTTCTTTGGTAATTAAATTTCCTCCATCATCTTTTATTGGTTTCGTCTGCGTTGATCTCTAGCATCTACCATCTCTACCATCCCTGGTTATTTGATACAATGTTTTCAGGTCTCTCTTACCTGCAGCCTGTTCTGCTTCACTTGCCAGTGTTTCGTAGAAGTGTCATTTGTCTTTCCGTGCACTCTTCTTCACTTCTTTGTCCAGTGTTTTATACATTGTGCTCAGTTCCTCTTGTCGTTGAGCATCCTTGCACTGGTTTATCTTCTGTTTCACCATCCTCCTCTCCCTTCTCTATCAGCTTCCAGGTATCCGTCGAGATCCATTCCTTATCTTCTTTCTTCTTCCTTCCTAATACGGTTGTGCAGGTTTCTTTCCACATCTCTTTCAAAGACTTCTAGTGTTCTTCCAAACAGGTTTCTTCAGGGATGTTCCTCGCTATCTCCCATTTTGTCTTGATGGCTGACGTGAAGATGTCTTTGTAGTTTCATCCTTCAGTTTTTGTTCTGAGTGTTGAACTTGAACTGTGGTCTATCACCAACTTCATTCATGGCTTTCAACTTGATTTTGAAGGCAGGTTCCTTGCACTAGATAGTGGTGAGTGGTGTGAACCTACATCTGCTCCCCTTCTCGATCTTGTGTCCAGTAGACTGCGTCTCCACTTTCTTCACATTGAAATGAAGTCGATCTGATTTTTAGTCTGTCCTGGTGTCTGGTGAAATCCATGTCGCTTTGTGAAAATCCTCGTGCTTGTACACACTGCCTCCAATCACCAAATCGTTGAATGCACAGAATTCTGCAAACGATTCTCCATCCTCGTTCATTTCACCTAGCGCCTCTCGGCCCACGGTTAGCTTGGCATTCATGTCACCCATTCGAATTTTGATGTCGCCATTTGGGATGGGCTCTTGTCGACTACTGATTGCAGTTGTCTTTAGAATTTCTCCTTCTTCTCTTCATCTGCATTATTTGTAGGTGCATAGCGTAGCATTGTATGTTTGTGAGTTTCCTTTCTTTTGAGTTGAATCTTGCTGTCGTGATCCTGATGCAGGAGGAGATTGGTTCCCACTGCATGAGAACCTTCAATGCTCTTGAGGACATCATGATAGTCACTCCAAAACTCAGTGTACTCGTGATTGTAGTCTGGGTGACAATATCGGGGTAGATTATTGACTCCTCTCCAGTTGACGGTTTGGAGAGTCTACTCCAATTCCATCTGCTTTCGCAGATTCCTAGCACTTCCATGCTACACCTTCTCATCTCTTTTGCAATCTGGGCAGCCCTGTCAGCCAGCTTCAAACATTGTTCGGATATTCCATGTCTCCATCCTTACTTTCGCTTTCATCGAGAGAAGAGAAGACACATCGGCCAGTTGGCTTCCCGAAGGCTTTCACCAACTGGCGTCATTTCGCCTCTCCGATTCCAGAGAGGAATAAGTTTAATTTTATGTTTTATATTTTGTTTGTGCTTTGAAGTTTCTTTAGCGATTGAATTGGTTTTCCGGGTTAGGGTTGCTAGACCTACGCCCAACCTTCTCTCTTTACCCGGGCTTTGGGCCGGTTAGTAACTAGCGAACTAATCATACTTGAAATGATTTAATTTAAAAAAAATTTTCATACATATCAGAATGGATGGAAAAATATAGCATGTGCCAACTTTTGCTGGGTGGAATGTAGACTTACTAGTGATCCCTAACTTTGATTTCATATTTCGTTTCTAATGTTTAACCTTAATCAACAACTATAAATGAAATATATTTTGTAAAATCCCAATGAAGTAGAAAAATAAATCTCTGACGTTTCGCGACTTCCTGGAAATCGCTTCTTCAGAGAATAAAACCTGTACAAGTTATCGAAGTCGCGAAACGTCAGAAATTTATTCTTCTACTTCATTGAGATTTTACAAAATATATTTCATTTATAATCCAATTACCCGAAACTCAACCTATTCAAATCTATCAGGTCAAATTTGATCCTGAAGTTTAGAAAATTAATAAACAACTGGTTTAAATCATTCAGTTACTATTCAACATTATAAAAATAGTTTGTGTACCAAACCTAGCTGACGCTGGTCAGATAAATTAAGTGACCCTTTTTAGTTATCATGTCATTTTGCACTTATCGTCACTGCTTTACTTCTTCGGCTGCAGTATATTGTGTGTAGTGTTTAGTGTGACCACGTAATTTTCTGGAACAAATTTCGTGTTGCTAAATAATGCATATTAATCAATCTTGTCGGTTCCCTAGCTCATTTGGTTAGAGTATCGTGATAATAACGTGAATGTCAAGGATTTGACTTCGTGTCAGAACCAGTGATTAGCAGCCAACTCATCGAGAATCCAGCTAGCCTCATGCTTGACCGATAGCTGTTACCTTGACATGATAGTCGGTCTGATGGAAAAACTTATTCTCTTGTCTTAACAGAAAGGTTAGTTCTATAGTGGTGAGACAAAAAGCAGTTACCGTTATGCCGTAAATAGCTACATTATGATACAGCTTCCAGGATGAAGTCATCTTGTTGACTGAACAAGGGTTTAACACCTGGAAAATACTTCTGCCGAATGATCAGCAGTCCATTCCGATGCTAACTTCCCCATCGCAGTAGAAAGAGAGAGTGTGAGAAGAGGTCGGCCGTGAAGATTACACAAAACCCCTGCCCTATGGTCTTCTGGTGCCAGAGGTATGAGTTTTCTAGCTGTAGTCAAGGCAATTAAAGTCTTGAACTTCCAAAAAGGCCGCATGTCCTTTGGGTTTCTTGGTCACGCACCAATATTACTAATCTAACTTGCTTTTCAGGTACCTCAAAAAGAAATAACCTTCCAAGGTGTGGACAGCCAGGAAGTTGCACCCGCTCTCACAACTATGTCAACACTCAAGTTCACTTGAATCGTTATCAACCTTCTGTATCTTTAACTCATAATCTTTCTTCACTATTTTAGACCAGTATTCCCACTTCATATTTAACTTCTTACAGCTTTGAGGCTGCAGACAGCGACTTGAGTTTACAGAACAGCATTTCTGGTCTCCCGAATCCGCCCTCCAAATTACACATTGGAGCTTTCAGTGTCCGAACCCACCGTCGAATCGGCCAACAAGCTTCCCTAACCAAAGCTCTAACAACTTAATCATAGATGCACGCTGTGTTTATGAGACACATATACAGGACCCAAGTGCCGTAAATCACCTAACCTCACCCGGCCAATATAGTGAGTCTGCTAAATTCCCCCTCTGAGTTTCTGGAGATTCAGAGGCGAGTTCTTGTGGCATTGTAGGTATAGGTGTAGCATTAGTTACTAAGCCAGAAAGTTCTCTAGTCGTCTGGGTCCCAGTCGACAATTCTCTAAGTGCCGTTTGACTGAACGAATCAATGAGGCTTAAAAAGAATGGTGAAATTGGCCATTGCCATTTTATAGTCGCTGCTTACACACTCACTGAGTACAGTTAGGATAAAATGAACGACAAGTTCTATTCAAAATTGTCCAACTTCCTACTGAAAGCTGAAAGCTCGGACTTGATAGTTGTTGCAGGTGATTTCAATGCTCAAGTAGATAGCCAAAGTCAGATAGAAAGGCACTTAGGTAGCACTTTCGGAATCCTTACTGAAAGAAGGGATAACAGCTATGATCTAATACAGTTTTGCTCAAACAACCATCTATATCTGACTGGCACGAAGTTCCAACATAATGAGAGACAATATCTAACTTGGCACCCCTCCACCTCAGCTGAGTGGTGGACACAAATAAGCCATATTGCTATCAGTCATCACAGGAGGGTTGATAGGAGATTGACACTTTTAAAGCACATATCTGGAAGTTGACCACACATTGGTTCGAACACTTGTGTGCTTGTGCCTCAGTAGATGTATAAGAACTACCACTGGATGACCTTAAGTAAATTTCGATGAGTATCTTAATCCGCTTTTAAAGACGACCTGATCAAACAATAATTGGAGCACAAAACATCACTAATCTGGAAGAAACCTGATGTCGACTGCAATTTTCTGCGGAAGCGATGTTAATGACCTTAAGAGACACTCAGATAAAGATTATAAAAGATTCATGGATCTCAGCAGTTTATTGTGGATTGATAGGTGAACGTAGAGGCACTCCTGAAGGCTCTAAGCACCACGAAGAATGGGAGTAGGTCAAATAGATGTGAGAAGCGGTGAGTAGTGAAGGCCACAGAAGTGGTAAAGGCAGCACCATTGGTTAAGAGTTGAGTCATTAAAACTGATCAAGAAAACTGGGACAAAAGTGCCGATGGTTGGTGAGGCCTTAATGGAGACTTACTAACAAGCAAAACGACTGGGACAATGGCAGAAGTACTTCTAATAACAATAGTCTCCATCTACTACTTCATTGCCCGGTAGGCAGTCGGATCCTGAACAAAACATTCCGATACTCCTAACCACTCCTGCAGAATTTGAAAAGGCTGCAAGCAACCTGAAACGAGGAAGGGCAGGCAGGTCAGTTGAGTTAATACTGAGGGTATTAAGGGACGGTGATCAAGGAATATTAGTTAGATTAGCTAAAGTGTTAGCTAGTGAATGGCAACCAGACGTAAGTTTTTCAAGGGGTCTCAGCAGGTGACTGTCTCAGTTTTGAAGAAAGACGAAAATTCCTGTTGTGATAAATATAATGGACTCGGTCTGAAGAAAATAGTGTCTAAGATTCTAGTCCCTTACAAATTATATGTCTAAGTGGAACTAGAAAACAGCTACAGTGAGAAGAGCAGGCAGACTGAGTCTTCTGGACAAAATGAGTAATAATTTGAAAATACCTGAATAACGTTTTGCACTACCCGAATGTTAACTGCCCCTCACTAACTGGTCCGCATTAGGGAGTGAACAGGCTAAGCCGGATGACCACTTCATTTGTATGAGAAATTAGATCAGTTGTGGTGAGTCAGCGACTGATGAAACCTATGCAAGGACAGATAAAGCTCACTTGACTTTTACCAACTTGTGCCATTCGTGGCACCGCCGTGATATATGAATGTCTATTAGAGGCCGAGTTTACTGGGCTACAGTTCACTCTGTACTGCTATATGATTGTGAAACATGGTTGCTAAAAGTAGAAGATATGAAAAGGCTTTGGGTATTTGACCATTGTTGCCTTTGTAATAAAGGCTGAGTGACGTGATACCTCAAGGTCAGTAAGGTAGAAGTCAATAGTTTTGAAGAGAAGATGAAAGTTTGTTGACGAGAATGGGAACCCTCATCATTTCAAATGGCTGGATCATATGATACTCATACCCAGTCAAAATCTGGCTCATCACGTAGCGTTTGCTGAAGTAGACACAGAATGTAGAAATTTGAGAGGTGGCCAGGCTAAAACATTCAATCACTCCATGAAGTCTTTACTTGTTGGTCTGGGCCATGTGGGGAGGTGTAGACTTCCAAATTGCGGTAGACGTGACAACCAAAACCAGTGGGTGGAAACTACGGACAATATGATTGAATCGACCTAAATGGTGAAGATGCACCCACTCATTATTATTACTATTATTATTATTACCATTATTATAATTATTATCATTAGAACAAAAGCATGGTACAAAAAGGACACTAAGAAATGCGCCATACAGAATAGTATAGCAACATTGTGAAGACATAAGCTATAAGAAGTGGATAAATAGGAAAGAAAAACAATGAGAATAGCATGATTAGAAGAGCAGTTCGGTAAGCTACATTCGAAACAAAATATTACTTTTCAGCAGCAGAAGATAAGAGGACGCTACAGTATGACCACCACTGGTTTCGATTCTCGGCCATACCGGATAAAGACTGAAACCACTGAGTTGCGTGACCTCTGGGACCCCGCCCAGAGAGTTGTGATACACCAGCAAATGGAAACTCGATACAACTACTCTTCACCCCACGGCGCTACGTCATTTACTGACCAATCCTCCGCTTGTTCTATTCAGTCCCAGGGTTGGCAAACAATGAACAGCGTGGAAGCTGTTGGGACGACATGCGTAACACATGTCCAGTCCACTGAAGTAGGTGTTTCCAGATAACTTCACTTATAGAATAACGATTTCTATCATGCCCAAACACACGCTGTTGTATCTTAGAATTACTTACATATTATTGCCACCGGATACCAGCAATCCTATGGAGAAACGATGATCGAACACACAAAGTCGTCGCATATCCTCAGCTCAAAGAGGCTAGGTTTTACAGGCATACAGCACAACTGCTCGAACCGAAGCGTTGTAAATCCGACTTTTTACAATCAAACTAACGTTGCGACGGCTCCAAAGGTGACCCAGATTGGCGTATACCACTCTGGCTGTCGATATGTGGTTGGAAATTTCACTGCTCACACAACTACCTAGATACGAGGACTTTTCGACTACTTCCATAGTCTCACCACCATGGGTGAGCACAGGACCAGTTTCCTGTCAATCATCCAAAAGTACTTTGCACTTTGATGGTGCAAAGCACATGCCGTATCGTCATCTCATCATCTCAATCGTCATGTCAAGTTTCATTAATGTGTTGTGGCTTTCTGCTATTTTAACAACTTCCTAACACTTGATTACCTTCTTGAGATTATATAGCCGTGTATAGTTCAGTAATTTGTTTCTTGATAAAGGTCTGCGGTGTTCCGACTGAATTTTAAGCTGTCTATTTTGTAAATTTCTGTACTTCCCAAACAACTAGAAGTCAAAGAGTATTGAACTACTGTTCTGATGGATTTTTCGACTCATTAGTATTGTATACTCATGACTTTTATATCAGTTATTTTTTATGCGACTGAAAGTGTCATACCTCGACTTTTATGTCCTGGTGAACTATGACAGAAAATGCCACATACTTAATTCAGTTATTTCGGTTAATGGCGAACATAAGATTTGGTCGTTCACCGTAATGATGGTCATCTTCAGTGAGAATTCAGAACATTCATGTCGTGAACTGTAGGCATTTACAACATAGACCTTTCAGTTTCTTTAATAGGCCTTCTACAAATTTTTATATTCCGTTTAAATGTTGTTTCTTGAAAGACTCATACTTAGAATGCGACTGAAGAACTTCCACTATTTTACTAAATATCTTTGTGTGTAATTTACATTTAGCGGTTTGCCTGTAAGCAAACTAAAACTAACAATATAAAAAAAGAAACAAAGTAAGGTGAATGGGGAAAGTTGGCAGGATCCCCTGGACCTTGTTTTCGTACTTGTCCATACTTGTCAGCTAGGCGCTTACAAGTCTGTTAGCTGAGTGAGTACATTGCGAAATAACTGATGAGACCTAGAACTTAAAACTAGATAGTATCCAATTAGTTAGTCTCCAGTAGCCAATCAATCAATATGAAGAAAGTGTTTGCATATTCCAAAATTGATTACAACAGTTAATATGTAATCATTATTCAGTAAACTGAATATTTTAAACTACATACATAACTCTTCTCTACTCATTTCTTTTCTTGTTGACCACGACATGTTCCTTCTTTTATCTACATTCACTTCGTGTGATAGTTTTAAGATGTGGTGACGTCATCTGATGCAGTTTTGCGTGACGTTCTAGGTTTTTTAATCTAGCCGTCTTTTTCTTACAGTAATCTAACATTAGTTAAACAGCCAGAAATAATAAATGATTGCATTATGTCTCCCTGACAACAGGCACCTAAGGATACAAGCCAGAATCGTTAATACCTACAGTGATGATTCTAATCTCCTAATACCTCTGAATTTAAATTACCATCATAGTTACAGCGAAATGAGAGCCAATAAATTGCAGCCAATTACAACTAGTATAAAGACTCATATAACACCTTTGTATTGCAAAACTTTATAACTGCATGATAACAGAAGTAGGAAACTGTGGTTCACTGAAATCTGACCCAGTGACCGAATGCTTAACACGTTGGTCATGAAGCCGGAGGACCATGAGTATAGTACCGACGGGGTTATGGGTGGGTGCTGCTGAACAATTCCATATTGGGATGAAACAGCTTTCCATTGCTTCCAGTTTTTCAATGGTTTTTAAACTGATGTCGGTCCGTCATGAACACTACTTATAATGAGTCACCTCGAGTGTAAGAAATAAAATAAAACAAGTCTCCTATATCTCCCATGGATTCCAAATCAAACATTATTATTATTTGTCCCTTGGGTTCCTAGTGGAACATACGGCTTCAGTAACACGTCGCCATTTCACTCTCTCCTCTACAGTCTTCTTAACCTGGCTCCACAACAGCCCACAAGCTTTCATTTCTTCCTCACACCATCTTCTCCATGTCACCCTCAGCTGGGACGCCCAACTCGTCGTTTCCCATTCGGGTTCCACTCGAGGGCCTGCCTGGCCTGGCACGTGATGTCCCCGAATAGTCTTCTCAGTGTATGTCCAATCCAATCCATATTCACTTCATTCCTCTGTATATTTGTTGGGCGATAGGTTCTTGGTTGGTTTGTTGTCAGACCAGGGTTCTCTGTTGCTTATTCTTTCTGGTCATTTGATCTGATCTTCAGTATCGAGTGAGCGTAGGCGACAGCTGTTCATGTATGTCTGTAGTTTGTTGGAAATGCCAAGTCTCTCAACCATCATATAGAGGCACTGGCTTGACTGAATTAATGTTAAAAATCCGGATCTTGTTCACGCTTTATGCTGGGTGTAGTGCAGTGCAGTAGATCTCCACAATGATTATTTCAGATTAATGAAGGAAGGTCTGTCTTGCTGTCTTTCCGATCCTGGCTTTGACGTCCTCATCTGTGACTGTGCCGTCGTCTGTAGTTGAAACGATGCTGCCTAGGTAGGTGAAAGAGACTACTTCCTTTAGGTGTCTCCCGTTCATGGTGATCGGTGCCTGTTGTTGTTGGTTGGGTATCTTCACCACCCCTGTCTTCTCCGCGTTCACTTGAAGTCCTGTCTTCGCTGCCCTGTCTCTTCAGTCAACTTGTTAGTTTTCGCCTGTAGCTCTTCGAGTTTGTGCAACACTAGACATAAATCATCATCATTGGCGAAATCCAAATCTTCTAGGGTCTTTTCATCGGTCCAGCCAGCGTATACCCATCTTCTCGCTCCTCACAGTTTCTTGCATGATCCAGTCCAGTTCAGTCGACCACAATCAGGAAGATCATCGGTGATAGTAGACAACCTTGTCTTACTCCTTCCTGTCTTCACTTCAAAGCCATCATTGAGCTTTCCATTGCGAATCACTTGGCATGTAGCATCATATAGCACATAGCCGTTGAATGAGGTTGGTAAGGTTTTGTGGCACTAAAACCGTGGTGTTGAAGCAGTCGCCAAACTATATCTCGGTCAACGCTGTAGAAGACCTTTTCAAGGTCGATGATCTAAATCAAATAATCTGAAAGTAATTGTACATGTATGCATTCATTCTTCTTTATTATGAAAATTTTGCTTGCCTTTTCAAAACAACCTAATGAGTGACACGTGACAACTGCATTTTCAGTTTGTATACAGAATGTTAGGAAAGCCAACGATTAAATTTCGTCATTTTTTCATTAAAATTTTTCTTAGTTTGTGTAGGAATTTACTCTCTAAAAATTTTATCTCCTCTTTTTTTTCTTCATTTTTAGTTTAATGTTGACCAAAATACACTTTACTGTTGAGTGGTAAAGGGTAATGAACTTAGAGTTATCTAAATTAGGTATTGATGGTGGGTGAGGGTTGAAGGTGAAATGAAAACCAGAGTGACGGTGGAATTCGAACTAGCGGTCATCGGGACAACGAGCCAGCACTCTACAACTGATCTGTAAGACTCAGACAGTAATCAGGTTTTAATTTCACTTAAGTCACCAAGGAGTTTCACTCCTCCATTATTTGAATCCGTGATCTGTTACTGTCCATTCACCATGATCCCATCATATGTCCAGTTAGGTATTCTAATCCTAATCCAAATCGAGCTGAATTAGCTAGGGTGAGCTGTATATTGATTATCAGTGACCCGTTAAAACTTCCTTCTCGATCACTTAAATGTCATAAATGTTTCATGACTTTCCAAGCACCATGTAGTTCAGTAGGAGAAATCCTTGATAGAGGCGGAATGCATATTTACATTGAATCGCTATTTAGTGATTCCCTCTTATTAGTTGATCCTTTGGTAGTGCGACCAGTCTATTGTTCAGATAATATTCCCCTTTTAATATATTAGACTCACAAGAGAGAAAAAGAGAGAATCTATTCAGCAAACTTGTGCACCTTCGTGGAGAAGTCAATAAGCCACACCTATTGTGTGAAGGCTAATAGAACTACGTGGCTGCCCAAACCTAGGTAGGTGGAGCTGTGCTCGACGACTTAGAAACATCTTGAAAAAGCTTTCGAATATTAACTACTTTCTTTCGAAATCGGAAAGATAAAACAGTGGCTTGTTCTCCATTTTTATACTGAATTCGAAGTAAAGTCGTAAACTGACATATTGAAACAGTGAGATGGCATCTGTTACTTTCTCATTAAAGTCTACATCTCAGTCCGCATGATCCTAACACTGCAAATATACAACACTTCAACACAGCTGGAGGCCTAATTCAATCATTGTGTTATTGTAACAACGTAGTTTAGGATAACCATTCGTGATGTCTTCCACAGCTGCTTCCAGACCTGTAGTGCATTGTATATAAAACTGTACATTTACATAAAGAGAATAACAATTACCATCACGTTTGCTATGAACGCCTTTCAAATGTCCTCATTTTGATATTCAGATCATTGAACACTGATAACGATAAAAAGCGTCTGGTGCTATGATTGGATTATTTTTCATTACCGCTGGTTAACGTGCGTAATATGTGATAATATTAGTAAATCGAATATTTCTTAAAATGTTATGGTGTATTTTCATGGAGTACCTGCTTCTGTAGTAAAGTAAACAATTCGAGGGTGTAGATTATTGAATCAGATAGCATCTCACGAATCGAAAGTACTCATCACGTTAAAAAGTAATGTCCACAATGCAGATCCACAAATGACTACTTAATTATACTTTGACGACTTTCCGGGTGAGTTATTTGTCATTTACCGATGATAATAATAAATGGTTGAAAGCCCTGGACGCAAAATAAACAGCTCTCATGGTGGAGTTTTTTTTAGCCTATTACTTAATTTATACAACAAAAGAATGAATACAAAGATAATTAGTGCATTACAACTATTGTTTAAAGTAAACTTGGTACAACATAGGGATCAAGAGGTACTCTGTACAAAATAATAACGGAATAATAATAGGAAGACACAGAAGACAGGAAGTAGAAAGGAAATAAAAGCAGAAAGGGATTATCAAATAAACATTACGGAGGATGCATCCACAGAAGCGTTAAATACTTCCATTTTACTTCCCAGTAGTAGGAGGAACAAGAAAGCTCCAGGATGGTCACCACTGGTTTTGATTCTCAGCCATGTCTGTTTTCATCCTAAGTCCCTGAGTAGCGTGGTCTCTCGAGTCCCTTCTGAGGACTTTTAAGGAACCTACAGATGCTTATCGAACCATTTTTCGATCTCATAGCCCCACTTCATACAGTGGCCACGCCTCTGCTTCTCTTAACCAGTCTCATAGCAAGCTAACAGAGGGCAGTGTGGAGGCAGTTGAGACAACATACTGAATACACACCCAAGTGAATATTTCAAGATGAATTTACTCGGTGAATAACAATCTCCCTCACACCCAAACACACACCACCATACCTCATAATTACTCACGGCAACCTAAAATACACAGTTTTTGGACATCCTCATCTAGCAAATTTCGGGCGTAACAAGTGTGGAGCGGAGCTACCTGGAATGAAGTGTTGTATGCCCGATCTTTTGCACCAAAGCTGACACCATAACAGTGTCAAAGGTGACCTTGACTGACAAATGCCACTTCAGCTTTCGATAAAAACTAGAAATCCTCTCAGTTACTTCCCCACCAGCAATCATGCAACTACCCAGCTACACAGAATTTTCCATAATTTCCAGCGATTTACAGAAGTTGATTACAGGAATAGGCTCTTACCAATCTTTTAGAAGCAGTTTGTGCTTTTGCAGCGCAAAGAACACACCATACTCATAAACAACGATCACTAACCGATTGAGTGTGGTTTGGGTAACCCGTATGTTGCCGCACTATAAAACGATATCGTCCGCCTACCCAAGGTCATTTGTTTTTACTTAAAATTTCCTGATTCCTCCTACGTTATACGAACATAAGATATACATCTTCAGTAAGAGATGTTATAGACAAATTATGAATAGAATTCATTCATAATCTGAGCAATTTTCTGTCGTCAACATCCTGAAGTAAATCATCCACAATCGATAACTAGTTGCTAAGCTAACTGAAAATAACCCACATGAGATTGAGATTACATGCTGTTTGTTTTTTGAGTGAAACTTAGATTCATAGTTGCTAACTAAGTAATAGCATTCAACTTCATTAAAAACTTTCTTGTTCTTCGCTTTTTCTAAGCAAAGTGTGTTGTACATTAATCCACCTACTGAATAAAGATATCATGCAACTTTTGCATAAATCTCTTCTGGATAAGTGTGATTACTGGGCATGAAGATGAGTGAAAAACAGATGATGTAATTAGATAGCTAGTGTAGAAAATTCTGAATAGTTGTCAGGGTCTTGCTCATGAAACATTGAGACAAAACAGTGACTGATGCTGGATAAAGTTTGAAGGTGACATAGAAACCTGAGTCACAACACGATTCAAATTATCAACCACTGGATTACCAGCCGAACATTCTACCAACTTACCCATGAGACTGAGCTACTGAGTAGGTTTTAACTTCAGTTCATATCGTGGGATTACGTGATGTGTAAAACGTGCACGCTAACAGTACCCAGCCTGGCTGGCAAAAGGAGAACAGAAATGTATCTTTAGTTCAATAACGGAGCACCTCATGAACTCAAGTCACTTAGCTCTTTTGAGACCTCATTCAAAATCATCTACAGGGTTCGATCAAACCACTCGAAGGGAGTAAGATCAAGGCATCTGTATATAGCCGAAGCACCAGCCATTCGGAAGTTCAGTCCAGCGTTGTGCATCTAAAAAAGATACATTCAGCTTTTATGTTTGTCATGGTCATCATAAAGCCTTGACTGTCATAAATTCATCCTGTATTAGGTAACTACACCTGTATTTCCATTATCCCTTGTTTATTTTCCTACTCTGCAATAGATTTAACCTGCATTACGTAATCACTACTTTATTTCCACAATACGCTGTTTATTCTCCAACTGCGGTATTGCACAACTACAATTATGTTTTCATAATCCTTTCTTTATTTTTCTACTCCATCATACATTCATCCTGTATTGCATAATTACATTTAATTTCACAATCCTCTATCTATGTTCCCACTCTAAACCCAAATGTGTATTAATGTTTATCAATGATTCAATATATTTTGCCCCCTAACTGGAAATAATTCTGGAACGTCCTGCGCACTGTAACATATACTCACGAATGTACAGCTTAGTAAGTAAATGACTTCATCGAAAAGAAAAATTTTTCTTCACTGCAACCACGTCTTGTCTTTTCCTTTGATGTGAAACTGTCCGTTCACCGAAATCATACTAGCTGCCTATTCAGATCTTCTCATCTCAATCCAAATGGAGTTTGATAAGAAAAGGGAAGCATAGTATTGATGATTACTGAGACTATGACTATCTTAGATAGTCAGATTAATCAAAAATAGTGATTGCTTAGAATGAAAATGAGAACCTATTCAGCAGATAGTTTACATTGCACACAGTATTATTATTATCATTATAATCGTCATTATCATTTACTAGTCTAATACGGTCAAAAGTTGGTTCTCGTAGCTCAGTAGGTATGACAGCAGATTCAAAATCGATTCGGCTCTTACTGTCACTTAGATTTACTCCTAACTTCAATCATTATTCATTTGAGGTTTGTGGGGGGTTGATTGGATGAACACCACCTGGAAGTAAGTCAATCCTGACAAAACATCAACTGAACTATTGTCTAGTTTTCAGTAAAGACATGATTCCAGATGGCTTTCAGGAAGTTCTAGTGAGAAACCATGGCCATAAGGGTTGACCACTTCGGGTCTGAGAACAAACCCTCACCAAAGGCATTAAATGATCATCATACTAGATCGCGAATTGACAGAAACAGAAAAGTGTGAACCGTTGGATTCCGACCCTGCAGCTCAATTGCAATGTGCCTCCGATGAGACCTGATAATTCTGGGTCCGAAACTTGACAGAGCTGTGAATGAGCAGTACTAGGAAGAATCTGTTCAGTGCTCCCAGGTTTCTAATGGTTCTCCAACTGATATCAGTTGGTGATGGATAGTGCGTTGAAATTTAATCATTATTCCTATATATCTTCCTTTCCGTTCTAATTCTGTGGTTACGTCATGAACAGATTTCATACCAGTACAAATAAAGTTACGCCTTGTTAGTAATACCGATGTTTCTCGCTTCAATAAACTTTTTCATGACTTAGTACCACTCAAGGTTGGAAATGATGCTGCCTAGTAATGACTCAGACAGGTTACATTTCAGTCATCCTTTTCAAAAACCTGAGAAAGCGCTTTGTGAATAAACTTAGTAATCCTATAAACAGTTCCTTTTTAAAGTAAAATGCCATCTGCAGTAATTTACATGTTTAAGATAATAAATATATTTAAACCAACAACCATAACGGTTTTGATAATGAAAGCAAAGATCCCATAATAAATTCAAAAACCTCGCACATAAATATGATTGTTATAGATTGTTTACCCTGTAACAACAATGGGGTTGAGTGAAGAACCGGGTGGGTGAAGAAGGGCAAATGAGTTTTCAACAAAACGACAATCAGTTTTCATGTGGAAATACAAAGTGAATTTACCTAAACCATGGTGACTGACTCATGGCGCAGATGTATTTACTTCTTAACATCTTCTACAGCTTGAATACTCGAACTAACCTTTATCGTCAAGTTGTTTATTTTCTCACACAACTTAGTCTACTTTGAAATCACTCTTAATCTATCCACCTGTTCTTTGTGTACTACTATGACTGACTGACTTTAGATAATTCAAGTAACCATCCCTAAACATAGATTGGTGACACATTTGATTCCCCTTGCCTTGACAACTTACACTTCCCTTCATGACTCATACTACTAGTAAATGATTTCATGGAATATTGTGTCTTATTCCCACAGCTTTAGTATTCTTTCAATGTTATCTTGGTCCAATCAGTGTCTTACTTCAGGTTAGGTGGCAGGCATGTGTAATCCATTTCTTAACCATAATTAATTCGTCATGGGTAAAACGTATTACTACGGGATAGGGGCATTTAAACCCATGAATATGTTGATTAAAAGAGTATTCCAAACCAAATCAGATTAATTTTTACAATAATGAATTTTATTCCTGTAACTTACGGTTAGCTTAATCGAAAGTTCAACAATAAGGACTTACTTCAAATCACCTATTATAGTCAGCTGGATAGGATAACACTATTACAAAACAGTATTGTCAAGTACTTTTGAGAGAAGGTTTGCCAGGAACTCACAGTATGCAAATCAAGGCGTAACATCAGTCTATGAGGTTATCGTTTACGTTGTATAAATGACCGCACTAGTGGTGAAATATACTAGTAAAAGACTTGAGAGTATTAAGGAACCACGCAGGCTAGTTTGTGGATTTCGCCAGCTAGGCCAGAGTGATCTAAACACCAGATGACCATTTCGATCGTTTTGGGCCGAGCTCATAAGTGATTGTACCCGGAGAAGTTCATCTCACAAAGGTGAGTTACTTCACACCACCTGAATCTGGTTAGCTGATTTGCATGGACGGGATGATCACTAATAATGAAATATAATATTTGCTCAGGTTTCATAAACTGAACGTGTAGATATTTACAGTAGTCAAACTATGTTTCTACTTAACACTAAACATTAAAAGTATACAAATTTGGAACAGTAAAAGACAATAAACCCTTATATCCCAGATATAGGACAATTAGGACAATTCAATTGGGGCTTTCTTCGACTTTTTTCGATAAATGAACACAAATCATAATTCAATTATTAGTGGTTTCGCACTATACTTGATTGATCAAGCTTTGTTTATAAGTCATTTCTCTTATTTTTGGTTGCCTTCTGTACTCTTTTTTAAAGAATGCACTGCTCACTACAAGCAGTTATGATGTAAGTGCACTTGTTTAAAGACAGTGGGTTACAACAAATAATGATAATAAATTACCCAACATCCCTCTAATGAGTTTATAAATGTGAAATGTCTGGAATTAGTTGTTTGATATTAAATTTTTTCTTTCCTTTTTTATTGTTTTTAACATTTCTACTACATTTTTTGCGAATAAATAGTTCAGGAGTTTATTTTATTAATTAGCGCATAAAAGTGCATAAGTTATGGTTCATAATTAGTGAGTATACTTTTGATATTGGAACATGTTATTTCCTGTTTTTGATAGGTTTCGAACAAATTGATCTGCCTCTGTTGGCACATAGACTGCTGTGCGAATGTCCCAGTATAGCCGGTGTCTTCATTTTGATATTAAAGATAGATAGCAGCTAGCAGTGAAATCCAGGAGATACTTTTCCCCCCTTTTTGGGCTCGTCAGTTGGATGCACTTGTTTTCCAGTGAGGGTGTTCCCACTAAGACTTGGAATCACCGGTTGTATCGAGGCGTTCGTACCGAAGCCCACACACACGAAGTATCCAAATAAAGCTATCATGGTAAGATATTCCATTCACAGGGAAAAATAACTCAGTGTACCTTAATTCGAAGCATTTATTTCGGGTACCAACAGTCACTGAGGTTTCTTATCTGGAAAAAGTCAATCAGAAAGCCTAGAACAACGCAACATCTACTCAAATCACAAAACTGGAAGCAAATTAGGTGACATGTGAATGGGGAATTGGCGTGACAATTCATGATCACTAAGTTCTTTCCAGATAGCCAAAAGATCATTGGCCTAGCAACTAAACTTATTCATTGATCACATGGAAACTCATACACTAATGTATAGAAACCAATGATACTACCTCCCTGCCTAAATTCCAATAGGCGAAAGTGGGTTGGAATCCATGACCCACTGATTCACAGCCAGATATATGGGCCGGTGAGCCATAGTTTCAAAACAGTGTAGTGGCAGAGTGGTTAATAGGGGACCGAGAAACTCCCGGCTTAATCTTATACAGGATCTAAGCTGAAATGAAATTTCTGCATACTATATTATTGATTTCCAGTCATCATCCACACTAAATCAAATCATAATGAAAAAAATCTTTAGGTATAATCACTTATTATGAAGAAAAATTGCATCCTAAAAGGAAAGTATCTTTTTACTTAAACAGATTTATCGTTACCACAACTGATAAGCTTTATAACATTTTAAAGTTATCCTGTACTAAATGTCTTGACTCAAATACACACTTCGGATGCTTTACAGATGTATGCGTTAAATTGAATTCTAGATATGACATAGACTGAAAGTTGCTGTAATTAGAAAAGCCAAAATGCATCTTGCAGCCTAAGAATAGTCAATTTAAAATTTCAGTAAATTGCGATTAGTCAAGTAAAATTGCATTCCACTGTCACTTCTCTGTACATCTAATGGTAAATAATGCCATCATGGTTTGTAAAAGATATGCGTGGAATGGATGAATCAGGAATTCAAGTGTTACACAACAGGTGACATTCTAAGGCACAGACTGATGAAAACTATCAAGAGAAAATTTGATGTTTAGACTCCTACGAATTACTTATATTAGACATACAAAGATAAAAGTAAGTGTGAAAAGTAAACTGCCATCGCTTGATGATTCAGTGTACATAAATCAGTTCACTTGTTCTCATAAAACTTCGTATAAAGCCATTCCTAGAGGCAGATTGTTCAACTTTTGGGTATAAACTTTCTAGCAGGGCTGGATAATGGGTTAGTCGAGGTCACTGGACAGTTCTATCCTACAATATTTTATCGACAGTAGATACATAACTTCAAAAGATTTATTTGACGGAGTCTACATAGTTGAAACAAGCCTTCCAAAGGTAAGCAAAAGTGCTTAATGCATCGGTGCAAATTTAGCCAATATGAAAGTGGAAGTCAGAACTATGTGTTCAGTAGTAAATTTTCGGTTTTCTTTCCCCAGTTTGTATGTCTTTGGGGGCTTATAGACTTTAAGTTAGTATCCATCATGGGCTGACATCAGTTGAGGAACCACTGAAAACGTGGGAGCACTGGAAGGTTGTTGCGTCCTGCTGCACTAGTGTGTGCCAACCAACCTGTCAGCAATCGAACCCAGGACCTACAGGTTTCATGGCGAACACGTCTTCAAAATGTTAATTATTTCGATGCTTTTTTTATATAATTGTCATTTCTATACTATCACCTTAACTATAATCGAATAAAAGTTATGATTTCACAAATTGTGTTGGCATTTTTGCTACTAGATAGGATTGTGCAACATTTGGAGAATGATATCGAAGAAAGCAATTATATTCACAAAAGTCTCATTTTTAGGTCTGAATGGGAATATTTAAATCTCGCCTTCTATTAGTATACTCTAAGTTCACCTCCACTGCTTGCTCTCAATGAAGCGGTAAGCAATTTTATCAAATAAATTTGCTAACATATGCATGATCCATCCATACGTAGATCATCTACACTTGCAGTAGACTGAAATAAGATAAACACCGTGAAGATTCCAGGAAAATGTGATTACAAGAACAAGATTTTTATCAGCAAATAAATATTAATACAGGATGGTGATGAAAGGTGAAATGAAAATCTGGGCAGCGGCATGATTTGAATCACCCACCTCCATGTTATCGGCCTGGTGCACTACCAACAGAGCTATGAGACCCAGATGGTTCGAACTCTGCAGTGACCAGGATTTTGATTTCCCTTTCAACTAATATTCAGCACAAGTCCGTCAAACCACGGCTATCTCAGATGGTTAGACTGATAAAGAAGTATTTCTCATCAACTACTTTATTATCAAGCTGTATAGTTATGGTTGTAATTGATAAATATGAGATAGATATCTCAAAAGTTATGATATTTTTTTCCAGCATTACAGATGTGTTATATTCCACTCTTGCGATCTGTGTGTGTTTGACCTGTTTTTCTTCGCTTTCTTTTTCCCAGGTATTGGTCACATCTCATATAACGCGCTGGCGTTCTGATTAGCTCCTACCTCTTAAAATGTACTGATTATTCCGTATCTTTCAAGGCTACTGTAAACTCTATAAATAGGGTCCGTTTTTACTCATAAACGTTTTTAGTTCAAGATACTATAAACTCAGCCGATTTCCAGTCTTTTGATTTCTCTTTGCGAATCACTCGAGTTGAACCGTCTCAACCGTCGACTGTCAGTCGTTAAGTATTATCGTTCGTCCTCATAACTCCATATCCTAATAAGATATCTTGAAGATAGTTCACTGATTATTTTGGAACAGTGAAAAGGATAAATTAGGCAAGCTATATGAGGCCTCTTGTAACCAAATTAAATGATTTATCACTAGTCATTATATAATACTTGAAACATGTGTGCAATACTAGAAACCTACTGCAATATCGTCTTAATTCCCACTGAGCATTCGTATTTAATCATGAATGTTTCATTATCAAACTAGTGAACTTCACCAAGAGTAAATTATCAATAAGTGTCAACCATATCACTCAGTATGTTATCAGTAACTTAAGAATTCAGGTCAAACATTTATTTATGATAGTTTTAGGCTGATATTTATTACGGACCGACCCCAGCTGGAAAACCTTTGGTAACCTGGTAGTACTGAGCAGCTGTCCTGTCCTGGTTTTGGACCACTCAACAGTACGCACGGATGACTCCGTCAAGAGTCAAAGCCAGGATTGTCAGGTCTCACAGCGAGCACGCTACCACTGAATGGCTGTGTCGAAATCCAACAACAAGGCACATATTCAGGATAATATTAGACATCAAGCACACTGACTAGCTGGACAAGTAAAATTAAATAACTAAACACCGATGTAATCAACAGTGTCACAGTGCTTCAAATGAATAACCTAAGTTTTGCTATAGCATGTAACCCTAGCTTATAAAATTTAGGTCTTTTGTGTATAATGGGTTATGAGTCCTGATAATTGATGAAACGTTATTCATTTGACATGTTCACGCCAAAGTTTTAATATTTTGTAAGTGGTTATTGACCTATCCGAAGCTAGTCATAGTATCTTTAGATGAAAGTAACTATAACGTCCCACTGGGTTTCATTTTTCTGATAATTTGAAGAGAATCAGGACTTTGACTTAGTGAAGGCCTAATCAGCTCATGAACTACTCGACCATAAAAACAAAAGTTAATATGCTGATCTGGCCTTTGAACCAATGACTTCTGGGTTCGAGTCTTAGTGGAAACACCACCACTCACGGAGATGCTGGTATATCCAGTTGATGAGTCCCACATATAAAAAAAGAGTCTGTAGTAAAGTTTCTAATTTGTTGGTTTTTATTTTCACTTATTATAATAAATAGTAAAAGAGTTTTGACTTTTATAAATTAAGAGGAGAGGAGTTGGTAATTAGTATCAGAGTGAAAAACTTCTTCAGACACTTTCCCTACACCAAATAGCGTATTCTAAATTGATATCAAGGTAGTATTCAACAATCCCCATAAACCGTTAATTCTAAGGTATTCTAGACGTTGCTAAGTCACTCTTCATATAAGAACCAGTATTTTACAGTAGATACCTATAAAATGAAGTCGCATAATACATTTGTATGATGCTGCTTGTATTACCTCGTTGTCGATTGGATCGAATCGGTCCGGCTCTGTTGACATACAAGCCCCTGAGTGAAGGCTTTGATACTGCCTGTCGTTTCAACCCCACTCTGGCATCCGAGTCGTAGTGGGAACAATATCGCTCACTAAGAGACAGATACATGCAGCTGACGAGTCCCAAATAAGACGAAACGTGCGTCCTGGATTTCACTGCTAGATATTATCCATCATTAATATCACATGACACATTGTCTAAATAATCCCTATTGAATCGCAATATAACTGAAAAGTTTTTTCCCAGCAGACAATGTTTCATTGCACTTTCTGCTGAATAAAAAATAATTTCAGTGACAAAATATTTCCAAGGCTGCTATGGTTAATCTAGTAGGGTACAGGGCACAGGTTTACACAGAAAGGCCTATGTTTTTGTGGTGAGACGTAATCAGTATTTATATCAACGTCTTATGTGAGTTGATTTCATGTGACGAGGACAAAACAGGCTTATGGTGAATGAAAAACTAAAAGCAAACAAAGATTGATACGTTTTGGATCCAATATTCGCCCTATTAATTCAGTTCAGATATGCATGACTCATACTTATTTCCAATCAAATCGATCTGATACAATTCTTAGCAAAAATATCATTTGTAGTAATACAAAGATAATCATTTTAACTATCTGAGATAGCCGTGGTTTGGTTGACTAGTATTGATACCGGGTGATGACTAAAGGTGAAGTGGAAGTTTGGACCGCTGCCGGATTCGAACCAGCGCCCACGGGGACCCCGTAGCTAAGTTGGTAGAGCATCTGGCCGGAGACCCGGTGGTCACTGGTTCGAATCCGGCTGCGGTCCAAATTATCATTTCGCCTTCAATCATCTTCCAGTATCAATACGAAGATAATTTACTGCCTTAACTAGCACACAGCGTCACGATATTTGGAGTCAGAATTTTAAAACATCAAAATTTTCTGATAATGAAGGACTGACTGAGAAAACCATAACTTTTAAGTGTGATAAAAGCTATATCCGTCACCCAAGCAATGGTTGTCATGACTCAGTGGCCTAGGGGATAACAGTTCTAGATTTGAGCCCGAGAGGAAACAACATCACTTACTGGGGTTCAGGAATATCCTACTGACGACTCTTAAATAGGACGAAATGCACCTCCTGGCTTCCACTGCTGACCACTGTTCATCATTACTTTTAGAGTAATATGCTATAAAAGGGAATCAATAGACATCAGGAAACTGCCACTTTTTTTCAGCAGATCCAGACTAGTATCATGTTTCTGTGTGATTTTACCACCAATTTTCTTACAACCTCATCTCACTCCAACAGAAATGGTGAATCAGGAAAGACCTTGAGTAAGTTATTACGAGTAACACATTTCTAAACCATCTCAGTTACTGTGGCTTAATAACCTCAGGGGTTTTATGACACTGAAGATGAATGTTTCAAAAACACTTAACTTTCAGTACCTGCAAAGTAATCACACCTGCATTCATTTAGGGTGTTTTGAAGTTGTAAAGTTAAGCAGGAAAGACTATCGTGTGCTATACTTCACTATAATGGGCAAGAAATATGTTTCTAGCTCCATAAGTGATAAGGCTTGATAAATGTTGAATGATTCCGTCGTATCGTTCACGAGAATTCGTCAGCCACCACACCATAAAGAGAAAGTAAAATGGTTAACATATTCAGCCACCCGACTTTCTGCCTTGAAACTACTTTGATAGCGACTTCTTATGAAGTATTATTTTACATGTGTTTGGCTACGGATTCACATCAGCTTTCATAATTTTGTCCCAGTATGTATAAAGGTCTGTGCATCCAAATCGGATATTTCTCAACAGTAACTACATTAATTGTTCATTATAAATTGGTCACAAATTCCGCTCAAGGGGGATCACCTTAAGAGAACTTGGAAAGAAATGGAACCAGACACATTAGCTTTTCTCTTACTAATAACTCACAACAATGGATACATTATGATACTTTACGCCTCTGGTTGTCATACTGGATGATACTTTAGCATAGACCATTACATCATCATATCATTTCGAGAGGAGAACGTTTAATAGCATTCTAAAATTTACAGGTACTCTCTTCACAGATGGATACTCCTAAAAGATGTTCCAATTAATGAACCCCAATGCCATCTTTGGACTAACCAGTACGACTCAAAATCGTTGTTGGTAAGTATTCCGAAGCTCTATAATCTAGTTGTAGCTGGTTATTTGACAAGTGTCTCCTTTTTCATGCTTGTAGAGCTCTTCAGAATACGGTCTGTCAGAATTATTGTTTGAAGTTAGACGACTGCCAATCTGAAGATGATAGACAGAAAGATGAATTGATATCGAACCTTGGGCGGAATTACATCAGCTGAAGTCAACACATTTTAAACCTCACAAAATAGTATATACGTGGAAACAGAATAATATTAAGAAAGCAGATAAGGTGAGACACAATGAATATATGAAGTTAAAGAAGCATTCCTAATTTCATAGTTGACTGACAGGTGATCACTCTCTGTCAGTGCGATCGATTTTAAGCAACGCCATTGCATTATACCACCATATCCAAGTCATGTTAGAGCCCCTTATGTTGCAAAAGCTGTAGCTTGCTCATGTACCCCACTTTCAACGCCTATCCCTAGCAGATATAAGTCAAAACAGATTACACTGTTGTACAGTACACTGAGCTCTTAACCTGCGGTCTATATTTTTCACCAACACCAAATAATTAATTTGGCTTTCATGATTGTTGCAGAAAGATTCTTGTCATTTATTTTGGAGTAAAATAACCAACTGAAATTGAACTGGTTAAACTACTTTGTCCCCAGACCTCAACCAGTAATTCCTTGCAGTCACCCTTCGATGATCTCGAAGGAAACCGTCATATTATATTCTCCTACCTTGCATTAATCTCTTAACAACCTTCTCAACTTTTGGAACATAACTCTTAAATTCCTTAGTGAGGCAAATAAACACTACAGAAGTACGAATTTTCCACTGCATCAGTTTTAAAATTGACAACCGTAACACATTTGAAACTTCACTCATTCTGTTTCCTACCATGACTTCCATAAACGCCTTCCCTTTTTTGTTTCTGTCCGTTGATGAATGATCATCTGGTCGAAACCATGTACATTTCATATGCTTGTTCTCATGTTCATTCGTGTTTACTTCTACCAATGCCAATTCTTCCCACTAGGTGAATGAACTGCCATTATCCAAAGAAACATAAATAAATGATTCAGAATAATTGCTTATCTGATCAAGTTTCATTGCTTCGATCATACCATTATGCAAAGCAATAAAAACGGTCACATTAGTCAATAAACAGTCGAATAAATAACTGAACAAAATGATCACAAATGTCGAATTTATTCACGCTTTTTCCACCCGTTTCTAACGATTTACCCACAACTTATGTGCAGATCAACTAATTGGTTCAATAAAGTAAAGTCTGGTATCGAAGTGTTTCAGTTCAAGTAACTACAATATACAACCAGCGAAAATTAGAAATATTATAGGAGTATACTTTAATATAATCCCAAACTACCAAGATTAAAACAAAATGAATGATGTGTCTGTGTCATCTAGAGTGATCTTTAAGTTTCGTTTACTAGTTCTAAAAGCCATTTGCTTCAAACAAGTGAAAACTGATCGACAACCTGCATCATCCTGTGAGTTTCTTTACCTTAACTCAGGGAAGCAAATTTAACTGTTATCCTCATCATACTTTTATTCGCGCATGCCGAGCCACCGCCTAACTAGACGTCCCTTGCTGGAGGAAGTTGAATTAGGTTGGAAGAGGGTTCAGGATGACCAGACCAAGACGTGGCACCAGTCAATGAAGTCTCTTACTGTTAGCCTGGACTGTGTGGACAGACGTAGACTTCCTGGTTGAAATTGCCGAGACGAAAGGAAGCAGTGGTGGACGACTCTTGATAACATGGCTGAAAATCGGTCACAATGGCGTAGATGCATTCACTCTTCGACATCTTCTAAAGCTTGGTTGTTTGCACCAACCGTCACCTTCAGATTGTTTATTCTTTCTCACACAACTCTATCTACTTTGACACCACTCTTTTCCCTCCACCCGTTCTTTGTTGAGCCGATGTACCTTTATACTGGGTTCTACGTTGATTTTTTAGTCAGTCAGTCACTCATATCATGCATCGGGCATAACAGATATTTACACTGAACTAATTAAAATTTACTAAGATATTGGAAGAAACAAAAGAATTGCAAACATTGATGATCTTTCCTAAGTGTTTTGATGTCGATGAATACAAATTATTGAGTAGTTTGTCGCTCATATGAGTATAGACCAAGTTTATAATTGTAACGCATTGTGGAATCAATATTCACGTATATATTTCATGGTTAAATTTAAGTCTATTTCGAAATGATCATCCATCACAGTTATATTCTCAAGCTACATCTTCTCCGCAGCTGACTTCGTATGGATAAACACAGAAGGACACTCTTATGATAATCTGACTGTATATGGAACACGCGCATACTTTTCATTTGAACACATGTGAGAAAAAAGTATTGTATGTTGCGCATGCGTGTGTTTTTACAACAGAAGGTGAATTTCAATCGGAATTCAAAATTATACAGTTTAAGGGAAGAAATCTTGAATAAAATTTCTCCTATTCAAAATATCTTAGTTTCTTTGTCCATAAGGTTTTCGCTTTTGATATACATGTTTTTGTTACGAGTCCAGCTTACGGGATTTTTTGTGATATATAAGCAATGGAAGAGGCTGAGAGTATTTATACACTTTTGCTTCAGTATCCCCTCATTCTTCCTTGTACTCTTTTGATGCCTTTCTATCACTTTTGACTGCTTTCTTCTTGATTTCTTAATCTTTCGTCTTAGTGCATTCTCGCTTGATGTTTTAGTACGAGTTGTGGAAACTTGAACGCTAATTCTAGGTCCTATGTTGATATTGTCTATCTCGTGGGCTGATTCACTATAAAACAGATCTTATAAGCGAATATCGAAACGGTTATTAGAAGTAAAGAGCACCTTTATTGTTTTAATTTTCTTAGTAATTGTTAACAGTGAAATCCAAGAAATGCATTTCTTCCTATTTTAAACCTGCCAGCTGGAAGTATCCATATTCCGGTGAGTGACGGTATTCCCATTGGGAATCAAACCAAGTATTCAGTGCTTGAAATGTCATAACACTTAACTACGGATATCGTTAGTTATTTATTAATAGTTGTAATTTCCTGTTACTATACTGCTAGTCATCACAAAAAATTATAACATTGAATCTACTGACGATATCAAAGCATACTCATAGGAGCCGATATTTTCACAGAGATCGATGAATTCCACACAGTGTAAAAAATGGGAAACTAGAAGTATCAACAAATAGTACTTTAAACGGTTTACTAGTCAACCTAACAAATCCTGAATTCCCACAAATGGTTGGTCAAATTTATTATGTTGATATTAGAGACACTCCTAATTGTCCATTTACTCAAATTAATCCAGCACACACAAATCTAAAACGCAATATTGTTTTTTCTTCTTGAATAAAAAAACATGTCAGAGGAAAGTAATTAGCGTATAGAAATGCATTTTAAAAACGTAGGTGAAGATTACATGCAGTTGTCATATTCAAGGGCGGCTTAAAAAGTATTCCTAAAGACTTGAAGACTATGTGCATGTACTAGGAAATTCACTTAAGTAAAATGGGTAGGAATAAAAGCTGGAAATTTCAAGTATAATCATTTCTCTCTCTCTCTTTCTCTGTTCTGGTTTTGGTATTTAAGATGTATGACTTAATATCCTCTATCAGTTATACTGGGACAGTTTTGCTAATTGACAAAGATCAACTTCTACTTTAAGACTCATTGAAAATCAATCGCCAAGTTACTAGAGTTTGAGCCCCTACAAGTACAACAGTCTTTTCAGTGTTGCAGATATCTCTTGTCAACGTTGACCAACATGTACGCAATCTAGGATGAGAGCACCTCTCAAAGTTTTTACAAGCCTTTTACCTCATACACTGTGTAAAGTTTGCCAGTAGTGATGATGACGTGTTGAATTACCTTGCCCATTGACGGATTTATCTACCTAATCCAGGTTCACTACTCGACTGTTTTCACAGTCGTTTTAACCAGTTCGAAGAAAAAGGTGATTAAATACACCCCATACTGCTTCTACCATCCAGGAGAAATATCATAATTGGATTATAAACAGCTCTGCTAGATATGATGCTAAGATGCTACTGTGATGCAGCGAGTGACATCACAGACCACCCTAACAACCACTGAAGTAGCCAAATTAAATTTCTCTGTTTTACTTTCCCAGGTGGAATCGGGCTGCCTGATTTGTTATCTCAACGGTTGTTAAGCTGACCTTCAGAATCACTCCTCAAATATGAGGACCGAACCGATAATTAAAATAACAATATCTTTAAACGTCTAAAAGCAACTGAAATAACCAGCTAATTTCTTCTACTTCATCTAGAAAGACAGTTTTTCATAAAGTAAAGAAATGTAAATGGTTGTTTCAGTAGTTGATAAGGTGACCATTAGAGTAAACCTTTGCCTATTCACCAAATTCAAACTGAGCTCGTAAGCAAATGAACTCCACGGTGGTATTTTGCATCAAGAATTTATCATGCATACACAACGCCTTTCTGTCTTCTTAACTAAAATGTTGGGGAAATTGCAATGTTACTCATCATAAAACATATCTTTTTTGTACTGTAAGATAGTTTTTAACTGAGAAAATTATTCGTTACAAACTTAGAGCAGTACTTGGTGGCTGTTTTATCTAAGTGTGAGACTACTCAACAAGGTTCACCCAGAACCTCCAGATTTTGAGGCAAGCACGTTACCATTGTGTCTAAAGGTCGAAATCCAATGGTCTACATTTTCCTATTTTTGTCAATTCACGTCAGAATATAGTGAGATATTCACCCACTATCTGTGTGCGAAGAATACCAACTCGAAATTAGTAGATCCTCACAAATCTTCAAACTGAATTACTGCCCAGTGTTCATTAGTAGCTTGCTTCCATATGAGATTTCTCGAAGTTTTTATAAGTGGTAACTGGTAAAATAAATGAAGTTGAACGTGAGAACAAGTATTCAACGATGGCATTGAACGACAGAAGTAGGAACATCTAAACCACTGGGTCACGACCCAGTGGTACTATCCAGTGCTTCCAGGTCTTTAATCGTTCGCCAAATGACGTAAGTTAGTCATGAATACCAAAGTGAAGTCAATTAATCCCTATAAATCTCCAAAAGGAATTAAAGTAGTACGCAAGATTCCTTAATGTCGACCTACCATATTCATCATCGTTGAAACCTTTGGTATTGCTGAATCAACTTCAGTGTCACACTCAGTATCCTGCTGAGCGGTAGGTAGATAGTGATTTCTTGGAAAGTAATTAGGTGTTGGGTTTATTAAATTGTGAAATAACATCCCTTTCACTAACGGTTTTACTGTCTGTAGAACGATTTCTAACAAGTGGGAACAGATGTCGAGCAATTCAACTCGGTGTAGCGACGGGAAATTACAAGTGTCAATAGACGACACCTGATACCCTTTGTACAAGTGGTGGCTCTTGTGCTTCAAATGGCCTAGTGTCATTTGAAGTGATGGGTAGTGGGTTCCAGTCTCAGTGGGAACAACATCATGCACTGGGCTACAGATACATCCAGTAGACAAGTCCTAAATAGGACGAAACCCGTATCCTAGATTTCACTTATGACCATCAAATAGGCTGCAGTTTTCACTTGCTTGTTCTGAATAAATTCCACAATAGTTCTTACTTATGTGTAGTGGGTAGGATTTTGATAAAGTACAGCACTTGTCACAGTGTAATAAAGATCATATGTAACTCATTATAGCCATGAAGTCTAAAGAAACTTTCAACAAGCCGACTACTCTTCTTTTACCTTAGGATTAGGTTGTTAGCTCGTTATACTGTGCATTATTACTATTAAACTAAACTATCGTTGCTGCAAAAAATATTCAAAGAGAAGTAGTTATTAATTGGCAAATACTACTATATTTCATACTCATAAATATGCATGTGACATCAACAAGATACAGCATAAAATAGATTCAAATCAGAATGAGATTTACTCACGACCAATCATCCAAATACTGGTCCTTAGGGAACCCGTTTTTGTTTACAAATGACAGTAGAACATCACACCTGTTCAGATGTTACTAGTTTAAGTCCGGTTAAGGGGTCAAAAAATGACAAAAAAAGGTGATCACGTACCCTTTTCTTTTACTAGACTTCCGGAAACACTACTCCCAACATTCCCTGTAAAAGTAGATCAAGGCTCCCAGACCTTGTGATAGGTATTTTATAGCTGAATGGATCCTTGTAAATAGTATCTAACCACAAATAGTTTCCGATCGGAATCAATGACTGACATAGCTTAATTGTCCTGCTGTTATTTAAATATGTCTAGTTTGAGGCTTGTAAGGATTTTGTTTGTAAGGTAGTATTCATCACCGACTGACATCAGTTGGAAACCGATTCAGGACCTGGGAGCACTCAACAGCTGTTTCATCCTAGTATGGGACTCTTCAGCAGTATATATCCACGAACTGAAGACCAAGTTTCTCGGTAAGCGCGTCACTGTATACATTACTGCATAATACTGATTAGTGACATACTTCGAGATGGATATCTCGAAGTTCTAATGAGAAACTATATTCAGTCTTTGGGGTTAACTAGTCGGAAGTGAAGTGGATGCCAAATGAAAACCTTGGTGAATACTAGCACTATAAGGCGAATTGATATAGGGGAGTGAGAAACTGTAAACCATTGAACTCCGACCTGGTGGGTGAATGGGTAGAGCCTTCACCATGAAATCTGAGTGTCCTGAATGTGATCCCTGATTGAGTTGGGGGGGGGGGATGGTGCGGAGATCGTGGGTGCGTACTTCTGAGCAGCAACATAGTGGGATGAAACAGCCATCCAGTTCTCCCAGGTTTTCAGTGGTTCCCCAAATGGTGTCAACTTGTGATGAATACAACCTTAAAATGTATTTCTTGAGTATTACAGGTTACAATTTCTCTAAGAGTAAAGAACTTGAGAAATTTACCTCCCAAAGTTTGACATTATTTTGTTGTTTTGGTAAAGTTTTCAAACCTAATCACAATTCCTCCTAATATATATATATATATATATATATATATATATATATATATATATATATATATATATATATCAGAAAGAAACTAATTAGATATTCAATGCATGAAATTTAGCTGGTGTATAAATGTAGTCTAACTCAGGCGTAGCTTATGCATACAAAAGAATAAAATCAACCCACTCACCAAACAAACAAGCCTTTATTGTAGGCACGATTTCAAAAGTTGTAGTTCATTAGGCCTTTCATTTTTCTATGCATGTGTACGAATGTTGATTGCAGTGACAAGCAAACAAAACTTCTCTTTTACACATTCGAAACAATAACAACAACAATAACAATAAGGACAATAATAAAAGCTTCTTAATATAACCTTATTATTTGACGGTTTAGCTAATTTGCAAAAATAAATAAATAACAATTTCTTCTGCAAAAGAAGACAGCAGAAAATAAAACAGAATTTTAAAGTGTATTCAAATAGTAGTATATTTATACAGATCAACGTACAGATAGATTTTTTCTATCAGTTTCACTATCTGAGATAGAAGTGGTTTGGCAGACATGTATTGATAGTGAGTGATGATTGAAGGTGAAATGAAAATCTGCGTAGCACCATGATTCGAAGGACAGGCCTCCAGGTTATCGGTCCGGTGCTGTACCAACTGAGCTACGAGACCCAGTTGGTTCGAATCTTCCTGAGGCCCAGATTTTCATGTCATCTTCAATTATCATCCAGTATCAAGACAAATCTGCTGAACCACGACTATCTCACATAGTCAAACTGATAATCAATATGATGTTCCCCATCTCCAATTCAAGTAGATTTGGATTGGGGTGAGAAGTCCTGACCCGGCAGTCAGTGTGAGTACGACCAAGCGACAGTAACGTGTCACGAATTCATACGGCAGTCGGACAAAACCTTTTTTCTCGAAAAAGAGTAAGATTAATTTATTTACCCTACGATTACTATTTCCATCCTTTCATCTTGTATAAGATGATGCTAAATAGACAGTATAAACACGTTTACTGATAGAAGTATCCCTTCCAATGCATGAAGATGACAAGATTACAAATCGAACGACTCTTTTTATAAGGGACTTTAAAGTCCACCCTAGCGACCACCGAAACAACCGATTAGGTTTGTCTATCTTCCCTGTGTTGCTGACTCAGTGGTTTAGGGAGATGACTGTTAACCACTGGGTCACGGGTTTGAGTCCCACCCCCTACTGACGTTTGGGCAACCAGGTAGTATCACTAGCCCTCACACAACAGATATAGCTTGTTGCCCATTGCACGAATATGCACAAGGTGGGTGAGTGCACTTCTTTTCATGAAATACAGAGCCCTAACTGGTTATTTCAGTAGTTGTTACGATGGCATTTAAAGTCACTCCTTTTCATTCAATATTCCACATACAATTACTTTGATTAATTGACAGGATATTCATTGTCATAGTTTACTTGGTAGTGGCTGGCAGTGGAATCTAGGTCCTGCGTTTCGTCCTAAACGGTACTCGTCATTTGGATGTGCCTGTGCCATTTATGAAGAAACACGCATCCTGCATTCCACCGCTAGCCATTTTCAAGTGAATTATAAATACCATGCTAAAACCAGTTAAATATCTATTGATGAAGTAAAATTCAATTCACTGTCTAGCACACAGTGAAATGTGATATAATTATGAACAATGAATTCTTCTTGAAATTTCATTCAGTTACTAATACTACACCACCGTGTCCGATATCGAGTAAACAATCTAATATAGTACTGTACTCTATCACAGTGTCCAAGTACAGTCTAAAATTATCACCCATCCTCTGACTATAAACTGATTAAACCAATAAGTTACAATTCTAAGAAGTCTGATATCTTTTTTTATTTTATCCATAAATAAAGCTATTTTCATACTTAGTTGTTGTTTTTGCTAGTGTTTTAGTTGGTTTCAGTGTTTGAGTGCCATGATCGACATCAGTCAGTGCATCAGCGATTCCCTGTGGAAATCCACACCACGGGCTCACAAATATAATTTCTGATTTCTAAGTGGAGCTATGTTTGAAAACTGTTCAAAAATTTCAGAATGTCCTTAAGCAGTTGTAAAAGACGTTAGTATCTAACCGAAATCAATTTATAGCAAGCGACAACTTCAAATTTATCAAGAATCCTCTGATTTGGCAGTAGTGATGGATAGTGGATAGCAGTGGAATCCAGGAGGAGCGTTTCATCTTACTTATAACTCGCCATTCACATGCATCTACCTCCTAGTGAACTATTTTTTTCTGGAAAAGACCTAGATCCGGGACTTATAGCTCTAAACATCAGGACGTTATCCACCGGGTCATCGAGTTACGATAGCCACTTCCTGGCGTTTGGAGCAATCGGTTTCGGAATCGAGTGTTGACTGGAACAACATTGCTAACTGGGAGGAAGGCACTTTCAATTGACGAGCACTAAATAGGACGAAGCGGACCTCCGGGGTTCCGCTGGTACCACCATATAGCATTACTACCAAGCCAAAACTACAGGCATTATCGAGGCATTCACACAGGAACCCATAGGCCAATAGACACTGACCAATTCAGTCCAGCCAACCATGGGATAATGCAAGCAACAAGATAAAAATAGAAAAATCCTCTTATTTTCAATGGACTTTAAGTTGTTTTATTAAAAATGGATGACTGTAATGCTTCTTCGCAGTTTATATGAGTGAAGTGAGATTTCACAGAAAAGACCGTTTATAATATGTAAAGCTGTAGTTCATTGACTTACATAATAGACTTTCAAGCATCGAATCGTAAATTCGAAACCCGCCCGACATAATTCGGCATAAGCAGCTGGATAGTAGCCGTCACAAAATAAATATACCTGATAGTTGAATGCATAAATATATCTACCGTATTGAGTTAAGTCATTTAATTTATTATTTATTCATCGGGTGCAAAATATGAAGTTCATTCTGGCTACGATCAACTGAATAATTTGTGTAGTTAGAAACCACTCAAGCTGACCTGTAGATTTCACCAGCCAGTTCAGAGTGATATATATACTGGAAGGCCGTTTCGCCTGTTTTGGAAATGCTAAAATGAACCATGCCATGTGTAAATCATTCGCAAATTCATCATCTCAGGATTAACTGTTTAAATTGATTTCTGGACAATTTTAATTAACGAGACTGTTAATTTACACTTCGTGGAGTATGTTGTTTAAAATTATGGGGATATCACACCTAAGCACAATACCAACTAACCCTCATCAGATTTTTAGGAAAACAGATAATTCTTCGACAATAACCAGAAGAATATTTTTTCGCTATTGCCTGGCTGAACATTTTGAGATGTGTGGCATATCCACTCCCAGCTATTGATGAAAATGTGATTTAAGTAATAGCATATTATAAAAATTCTAAGATTGTAAGTCTTCATATGATGACAAGTAATAATTATATTCAGCTTATAAACGTAGTATGTGACAAAATATAACTTCCACATTTCACTTCACATAAGCAAAGAAACCACTTTGCTCTTACTTTTACTTCGAACGTCTTTATTGATGTTACATAGTTGAAGACATTACAGAGGAAACCATGAACCTCGGTCTCAAACTTTGTCCTATGCATAAGCAAAGTATATTTGATTCAAACCATCCTTGTTATTTAACTATGGAGCCATAGCAAAAGACATCAAAACGAGATTATTTGCAATGTAACCTACCTTCTAAAATGACTGATATCAATAGATCCAAAACAATGTAGTGTTACTCGGTCTTATGTGCTAGCTAGATTTTTAAAACCAAGTTAACACTGAGATCTTTGATTATATCTAATGTAAGTTTTCTGCTCATTATTCAAGGTGAACAACCAGCGATCCCATAAAGTCATTACAACGCGGAACAACGTTAGCGCTTCACTCTCAAGGTACGTCGACAGTGATTGTAATGATTCTGGCGCATAGAATCGCGTTAATTGGTTGGAGGTAATCGGGAGGAAACCCAACCAACATCTCTCAAAAGTGTACCACTATGGCAAGGCACCTAGCTTGATGGTCACGTTGCAAAATGATCGGCTAAATTCCATCAGCACTCAGGGCCAGACAATATGAAATTGATTGCACTACAGTGACCAACCAATGCACATAGAATCGTATAAATTTTTTTCCTGTGAAAACTACTCAAAAGAATACTGCAAAATGTAATTGTCAGCTGAGTAAGTTATGACATTTGTCAGCTTACAAAACTTGTTAACTTGTGTTTGAAATCTTACTGTCAGTATGTATATACACACTGTCACTTGTTAGACATTTTAGATTAGTGACTTCTAATTCGTGTATGTCATAGACGCATAGCAGATGTCCGAAAATACCTACCTGACATGTAAAATACACATTAAATACACTTATATTTCCTTCCTTAAATTCGTACACCACTAGCAACAGTTACATTTGTATATCCCGCGTTGTATAACGTTATAATGACGTGAAAAGTTCATTATGTCATTACACTATAGGTTCATACATTAATGTCTTAGTATTCTAGGGTATTCCAGCGAATTTAAAACCATCTTGACCAGTCTACGCTTTAAGATCTAAATATTTGTTTGAGCTTCAGTAAAATTAACACATAATAAAGTAGATATAGCTAGAATTATGTACGTAAACAAAATCAATCATCTGTCACTCTAAGTTAACATAATTCAAAAATGGAATAGTAAAAGAAAATGACCAAAGAAACAATTAGAGAATAACAAAAGCCATGATACCAGTAGCCTAAATGAAACAACCAACACGTTTAACAACTGTCTCCCTTATTAATCGAGGCGGTAGCACAAATTTGTTAGTGAGCAGCTAAACATCTGACATATCTAAGACATATGTCAAAGCATTCTAACTCAAACTTGGGTTTCGTGGTAAGTTACTACAGAAAAATCTTGGACCATCTAAATCGTTCCACAAAGTGCTCTTTACATTATTTCGTTTACTTGATTTGAAGCAGACTGCCGACTACCAAAGGTAGTTTGATGACCTACATTACTCAACAACAGTCTTCCACATAGCCTCATTACCTGGAAAGTACTGACTTAGAGTAAATCACGTATTTGGGAGATAATGTCCCGTGAAACGGCTGGTTCAAATTTCACCACAAACCAGATTTTCTACCACGTTTAAAAAATCTGTACCGAATAGACAGATAAGTTTACCACTCAAAGCTACCTGAAGATGGTCTAATTAACAGTGGTATACCAGACAAAGTGATTTAATGTAAGGCGTCTTCAGTAAGAAAATCTGTAGATATTTGCATAATATTTCCCTTCTCTTTTCCAGTCAAAAGGTTAATTTAATAGGCTGATTAGTTAATAAATAAATAAATTGGTAAATAAATATTTTAAACCTGAACATCTGAAACAACTCACCAGCTAAACGTAGAGCAGACATTCGTTGAAATTCTGGTTCTTGTAACCATTTCCACATTCTGCGAAACGTTTCACGACCAGATTTTAATTTACTCCATGGTTTGGGATTTCTTAATAGATCAGATAATGTACCTTGACTTCTGCACAAAACACGTTGAGCGAATACAGCTTGTGGAATGCTATAACGTTTCAGCTCAGCACTTATGCGTTGAGCTAATACTTTTGTATTAATTTCTTCCATCTCTTGAATAGAATGTGGAATTAAGTCATGTCGAGAATACATATTCGACATAGCTTTTTGTAGGCTTAATGATCCAGTATTTTTATTTGGTGGACCCAATGAACCATTCATAAGCATTGGATGACACGCATTTCCTTGTATATGTTGTACACCTTAAAAGTATAAAATGATGTTTTGTTTAAAAGAATTAACCCACCAAAAAGCAACACATATTTAGGGCATAAAGATAATGTTTAACTTCTTGAGTACAACACTATTGTGGTTGCTAAGATTTATTACATAGTAATGATTCAAGTTCATGCATTAAAAATAACTCAAATGCTAAGAAAATTTTTGTCAAAGGTTGAACGGTACTAGGAATTTGTACACTACACATACAATGATGTGATCTTATCAGAAAAATGAACACTAGGCAGATATATAACTCATGTTGTTGCCATTGTTCACTGGACCGGACTGATCGGCCGGTATGGCCATATGGGCTTCTGTGCAGATATCATGATATTGCCTGTCTTTTCAATTTTATATTAGTGATGGATAGTGGCTAGCAGTGGAAGATAAGACACACGTTGAGACAATACCACTCACCGGCAGGCAGGTACATCCGGCTAATCAGTTCAAAATAGGACGAAACGGGTACTCTGAGTTCCACTGCTATATATATTTATAATCCAACAACCACTTGCTCAAAATTAGTCATGGTAAGTTACTAAGATGACCAGTTTGCAAATGATTTATAAATGGCACTGACCACATTGACATTTCTCACATCTGAGTAGATTTTCAACTGTCTAACTCCGGCATGAACAGGGTTCTATTGGAAGATCAGAGTGTATGATCTCTGACACAAGTGTGATGAATTACCGAAAGATATTACTACTGAACAACTTGAGTAGTTACAAACTATTGAGGCTGATCTGTAGACCTCATTAACCAGATCAGCAAAAATTCGGCTGCATGATCTGAATTTAACTGGGTACACCGTTGCTGAGCTCAGCTTCAAACGAGTGTAACAGTCGTCCTATGTTTAAATCACTCTGATCTTAATGCCTGGTGAAATCAGTAGATCAGCCTGAGTGGTTTCTTACCATTCAAGTTATTCTTTAGTATATTGTACTGAGGTATCGATATTTGGTTAACACATTCGATATTGGTAGTAACCACTATTAGTGAGACGGTAATAAAGGTTACTGTCTGGTTGAATTATGCATTCATAATTCTGTCTATTTTGTAACTACTTCTCTGAAATAATATTATTTTTCTATAACCGATACCACAGGGAATGCAAACTAAGCAAGTAGAAAGAAGGTACAATTGCTAACACAAAAGTGTATTAGTTCAGTTTCCCAGACTATCTAACATCATCCCCAAAGGAGAGTTCACATTTAAAATAGAAAAGGATGTAAGAATCATAAGAATAAGAAAGTGAAGTCATACGTTTAGAATGTTGAAGATGATGATTGATAAACACCCTAATACCACTGAGATTGATGTAGAAACATATCTGGACCACCATAAACCATCGATTCCAACCATCTTAACGATCCTAGACGACAGTCAGGGTATCCATCTTCACATAACTTAGACAAACAATCAATGGCTTCATCAACTGTTCTCATGTTCTAATTGTGAACACGTTCAACCTTCATTTAACTTAACTCCTACTATAGTTGACATCGGACTGAATTAGTGTTCATTTCTAATACTACTCAAAATCACCATTCTTACTAAAAATTGAATTAATGGGTGAATCATTCCATACACTGTTTTTAATCTTACAAGTCTGGAGTATTCGTTTTTTAAATGTCTTCTTAAAAAGCGTTTACATGTTTTTACAATTAAGTGCATAGTTAGGCGAACTGATAGAATAATTTGGCAAATACAGTCCTGATGTTTTTCAAACGTAAAAAACAATAAGCAGTAGTTAAGTTTCTGTAAAACAAAATGATAAAATGTGGATCGTTAATAAAAGTTTAGTATGAAAACTATTTATTCGCGTAAATGTTTACGTCCAGTCGATATGTCCTGACAGTTATTTAGACTAATTAAGGAAATTGGGGCAGAAGTGCCAATCGTTAGTGAGACTATAGTGGAGAAGGATGGATCTGTGATTCATTAACAGGCAAGATTATTACAACACCCTACATTTTTTGTTTGTTCATTCAACCTGTAGATATTCCTTATCATTTCACATCTATTATCAAGATAAATCTAGAATTTACCAACTAGGTTTGTGGGGATTTATTTACTGATTCCAGGTTGATATTCATCACGGATTGATATCCGTTGGAGAACCATTAGAAATCTGGGATCACTGAAGAGTTGTTCCTTCCTAGCATGCGACTCCTAGTGGCTGAGCCTGAAGATGCTGATTCCGATCTCCGGCGAGGTCATAAGTGTGCAGCATTGGGGAATCTCATACTAAGACGAAACGGTTGTCCAGTGCTCCCAGGTTTCCTATGATTCTCCAACTTATAATATTTCATGATGAATATCAAACAATCCTAATTTTCGTAGTGTTACAACTGGATATAACAATAAAACTTGTTAAAATACTTTAGACTTTAGAAACTACAAGTAAAAATAGCATTCTTGGCTCACTGACGACTTTATTCATATAGTTTCACTATACATGTGGTGATACTAAACTTCATGCTTCTCAAACCGTCTAAGAGAAATTCAGAATATATGTATACAATGCAGTAAGTAGTAAGTGACATCACATCTCTGTATCTTACAAAAAGCGGCTTAATGGAACCGTGATAAAGGAATGCTGGATAAGATGTGATTGTAGTTTGTATTGATTTTTCATGATATGTTCACAATAAGTCAGTAGACTAGTGAATTACAATTAGAGCGAGTATTAGGGTAGGTTAGGAGCAATAATCACTTGTAATAAAACCCCCAATTTAGTATTCTTCAGATGAGATAAGGAGTCTTAGAATAAAAAGTTAATTCAGTTGCTGAAAGTCCTGCACAGTCGTTTTTACCTACAAGACCAGTTTTTCAAAATGATAGACAATTCTCATTTTAAGGCTATTCACTGAGTATTAACTGCACCTGTTATATAAGGTGCATGAAACTATTCGGAAGTTGTTTGTAGCACTGACTGACATTATTCAGAGAAGCATTAGAAGCCTCACAGTACTGAACAAATGTTTCATCCTATTATGAGAATCCACAACAGTGTGGACACCTTTTATTACCAATCCAGACTGATTAAAATCGGGCATGGTGATTCTAAGTCAAACTGAATTCCAGATTGGTAGCCAAGGTAACACCTATTCGAATTCTCATGAAATCTGGGTTTTCATTCAACTTTTAGTCAACATCCTTGTATCTCAGTTTTTCAACAAAGATTACTCTGCGTAGTTACAATACAAATACACAGATTACCCAACTTGTCAACAAAACTAACCACACTGATTATCTAGTCAGCTTTACTCACCTAGAATCATTTATTTTGACCTATTTTATTTTTCTGGACGATATTCAAATCACATACATACAAAACAAAAATCAGTTGAAATTAGACTTAACAATATGCCTAAGTTTCAAGTTGTTATTCATCGAAGACTGACATCAGTTGGAGGAACAAAGGAAACCTGGGAGCACTGGACAGCTGTTTCGTCCTAGTATGCCTAAGTTGTTTGTTTGACGAAGAGAACACTTGCTGTTAGGATTCACTTTAAAGGCCACACTAGCAACCTCTAAAATAACCAATCAGTTTTCGCCATTTCCGCTGGGGTGGTAGTTTTTTAAAAAATAAGGTAATGTAATTGGTTTTCTCAGCAGTTCCTAGGGTGGCCTTTAAAGTCACTCTAGTGTCAGCTAGTAGCAAGATTAGCTGACCATAGTATCCAACTGAAAGAATTTTTTTAAAACAACGTTGGAGAGGAAATTTATTGACACTGGGTAATGACTGAAAGTAAGATGTAAACCTTGGTCACGGCAGGACTCGAACTAGGGGACTCTGCATCACTGGCTTGGCGTTGTACCAATTAAGCTACAAGACCCAGTTGCTGAGCGGGTTTTAACTTCCTTTCAGTCACTGAGGGGTTTACACGGTTGTATGTTTGACAAATAACTGTCCGTTCATCGTGTTCACATTGGCTGTGTAGCGAGGTCTTCTCATCCCAATCCAAATGGGGCTGTATAACAAAGGGGAAGCAACATATTGTTTATTATTAAGAATACCTGACCGGACATCCAGTGCGACTGCAGGGGGTGGACAGTTACACATCATGGATTCATATGGCAGTTCGGCAAAACGCTCAGTGATAAACCAGCAAATGAGTATAGTAAGTCAATTGCTACAGTATCACGCCAATAACCCGGAGGGCGCTACCTTGAATTCTACAAAGAGTCAAGCTTGCATTTCATCTTTATTCATCATCCAGTAAGAAAACACCAATCTGCAAAATCACGGGTATCCCAAACAGTCTCACTGGAAAATGTTATTTCCTGAATTATCAGTTCATAAAATCAATTTCTTCTCAAGATTTTCCCATTTCTACAGCATATAATCCATGATTCCATTACAAAAACAAATCACACCAAAAATAATACTGAGGTGTCCGTTCATAGAGAGCATATAGGAAATACGGACCCTTGTCCTCCCATATAGTTTCAAGGTGGTATTCATCGCAGACTTAAATCACTTGGACAACTATTAAAAACCTAGGAGAACTGGACAACTTCCTCGTCCTACGATAGGACTCCTCAGTAGGATGCCCCGCGACACCGCCATGCCCCGCCCTTCGCCACTGGGCATCACACTAAGGACCGTCAAGCTTTACGGCGAACGTGCTAATCACTCACCCACTGGGTCAGAGTTCAGTTATCCATAGTCGCCTACTTCATCATGTCAGTTCGCCACATAGTGTGTCTAACCACCAACGTCTTCAACTGGCATCCACTTCGCTTTCGATTGTTTCACTACACACGTCACGCACGGCTTCTCATTAGAACTTCGGGATATCTATCTAGAAGCATGTCCCTAATCAGCACGATGCAGTAATGTATTTTGAGGTTTATCACAGACTGACATCATTCGGTCTTGGTGTGTACTGCTGTAAAGCCCCACACTAAAATGGAACAGCTGTCCAGTGCTTCCAAATCTTCAGTAGTTCTCCAACTGATTTCACTCTATGATGAATATTAACTTAAAAATAAAAAACCCGTTAGCCTCCAAGATGTTTATGCCCCAATAGCAAGACACCATGAGACAGAAGAGAAGGTAAAGTTATTTGAGTGTACGATCAGGATGATTAAAGGGTATGACACCATCTATATGACTATGTATAATTCTGAGCTATATCACCTTCAGTCTTCAACCACCCAACTCTGTCTCCTAGTAAATGCCAAGCAGGAAACCTCATATAACAGTAGTTAGAGAGTGATACCATGTATTCCATATAACTTCATCACATTTCATCCATTTATTATCCATAGATTGTGGCTAAACGAGGAAGGATCAAAATCCAAACCAATTGTCTAAAGACCAAACCGTTAAAGAAATCAAAAATCCACTTCAACCATCTAATTTATTCCCCAGCTATCACAGGAATAAGAGTTACTGTGACGTTCATACTTCTTCACACTATTACTCAATCTGTATACCCCAACCATTGTCAATTTTTGGACAATGGTGGTGGTTTATTCAACTAAAAGCTACCATATGTAGAACTGATAAATAGAGAGGTCTGACAAGCAGTCTCACATTAAATCCCGTCGACCAAGGCGTCAAACTTCGTAAAGTCGCAAGGAGTAGTTAATAGAAAGAGAAAGATAGCAGAATAAATACAAAAAAGACATATAAACAGCAGTAAAGTATTAACAACTACGCTAAAGTAGTGTAATGGTCAGACACCCAGAAACAAAGTAAAAACAACACGAAAAACAAAAACTATTCAGCGAAGAGTGACTCTTTTCAACTATTCCCTTCTCAAGCTGTACAACAGAATATAAATGCTATATTCACATGACAACAGAAAAGGAATGTTTCATAAAATATTTCTGAACGAAATTCAGTTTCGACTACAAATCTGGAGATAGAAAAAAGGATTCCGTAATATTTGAAGTAGTAATGAGAAGATTAATTAAGACCGAAGCAATATATGGTTACTGAGTTAAATTAAGTCATGTAGTTGAAGGAGACGATGAATGTAACGAGAAATCAGAATTTTAAGGGTGAAAGAATGTGATGTGTGAGAAGACATTATATGCTAGTAAGCAGATGGAAAGAAAGAATTTTCTGGGTAAAATGGTCTTAGAGGCTCTGTTCATTTCAACTCGAATGACTAGGAAAATTTGTTTTGAACGCAGTTAGGCCTTCAAAATATAAATTACTATGGCTTCTGCTGTTTGAAGAAGTTTCAGACGTACAGCTTTCAACAGGCATGTACGAACGTAGTAGATGACACCGAAGTTATTTTCTGCAATTATTGAGTGGCCAGAATCAATCAAATTTTAATTAATATAGCTGTGAAGTGCTCTACTTTTTCCTTTGTGGAACCAGGCTGATAAGTGTTTCGAAATACTTCTAGAAAGCAATGCTGAGCACGACCAATATACCTTACTTTACAGGAACAGGTGATTTGATAAACATATATAGAGGTAACCAGAGGAGCTAGGCTATCCTTTATGCATAATCGAAGCACTAAGTAAATAGGGAAAGTTGGTCCGAGTTTGGCAACCTAGAAAGTCTCTTTTCAGTGAACATACAAAACGGTCTCCATCGAACTGCCAATCCATGAAAAGGGGCTTCTTAAGAATCATGGAAGGAGGATATTTATCTGCTTTCAATCCCATAGTTTTTTTGTAATGAAACGCTCAGGATACTGGGTTCCAACTAAAAATGTTTTGATTGCCAGGTCTGACGCCCCCCCTTCCCCGCCGCAGTAAAATTGCATTCTAAACCTATTTTAGCCTAATTAACTGCTTGCTGTCGACAGCTATTTGGCATGCATAGTATATACCAAAACGCCTTCAGTCAATGTAGATCCATGACATCACTAGGCATATAAGAGAACCTGAGTGTATTTCATACTCAGCCTTTTCTAGATAAAATTAATTGTTGCTCATAATAGATGCAGACTAGCGATATCATGCGCCTCATCTGTGTCAACTGGTACAAGTTCATAGCTTCCCAGACTGTTTTACTTTCTCTGCTTTGAATTCGCAGCCCGACCTCTAAACACCATTACATGCAAGCAATATATCAAAAAAGTTCTTGTTCATAGACCAGTATTCTTTTCAAATCTTCTGATTTTACTTAGAGTACAGGAAATTGTTGCATATTGTATTTTGTTGCGCATGAATAATTGGCCATATCAACAGTGTCGCCTTGTGAATGATATTTACAGACCAGTGTTTTACGAATCCTTATTAGACCTCGGAAACCATAAATTAGATGATTAATAACTAGCCACTTTACGTTACATAAAAAAGAAGTATCATTTATGTTGGAGATAAATAGTCCAATAATCCTCTACACCTATTCGTCTGTAAGAATTTGTAGAAATGACTGCTTGTTGCTTAGTTATGAGTAAACTTGTATTGTATTACGGATTACTTATTTGCACACTTTTCTTATTTATCAGTTCATTTGTGAGATACTTTAATCTATCTTCTCACTTGGATAATACTAATCCGATCCAGTCCAGGATGAACACTGCTTAAGAAATAAAGTCCCCGTCAACTTCAAACTACATTACTGTATAGTTAACGCACATTAGTGATATACGTTGAGATGGATATCCCGAAGTTCTAATGAGAATCTATATGTGATCTGTGGGGCGAACCAGGGGGAATCGAATGCCAACTGAAGATGCTGGTGAATGATTACGCTATATAGCAAATTGAAATGAAGTGGGTGACTGTGAATCATTGAAATCCGACCAGTAGCTGAATGGTTAATGCGTTCTTTGCGAGACCTGGAAGTCCTGGGTTCAGACCTTGGAGGGGCTTGCCGTTAAGGAGTCCCATAGTAGGATGAAACAGCTGTCCAGTTCTCCCAGGTTTTCAATGGTTGTTCAAATGATCTCAGTCCGTGATGAATACTGCTTTGAAAAGAAAATCACCATTAACGTCGAAACATACTAAATATGTATTATAAAATGCAAAACGTTTCATTTTCATTCTTCCGTCATCTATGTTTAATTTAAGATTAAAAACTTGATGGGAACCCATTAACTATGACTCTGAACCATGTATATGTAAGAAGACACATAATGTGACTGAAGTCTCTGAAAGGCTAGAAGAGATCAGCTGGAATGATTAAAAACAGATCAAAGCGGAAAATCTGACGTTGTCACATTTTTCCTGGATGAAACTTCTGCATATCTCATAAAAGTATTTATTCTTCCTTTTATTTACATCTTTTTAACATCATGTTATCGGCTGTATTGAAAATTTTCTATTTGTTCTGTTATGAATTATGACTATCTGAAGTTAATCAGATTTTGAAAGGTTTTAAAGCAATACGCTTATTTATCTAGTTTTTGGTTTATGCAGATTTTATTCTTAAGGTAGTATTTATTATGGACTGACATCAGTTGGACAAGCGTTGAAAACCTGAAAGAAGTGAACATCTATTTCGTCCTGCTACGGGACTTCTCAGTAGAAAAAAACACTCACAACCCGGTCCCATCAAGGCCTGAACTCATTACCTTCAGGTTCCATAGGAAACGCGTTAACCGTCCAGTCACTGGGTTGCAGTTCAGTGGTTCACAGTTTCCTACATCATGTCAGTTCGCGATATGGGAAGAGAAGGAATTTAATAGTTGTCATTCAAAGTATTCAAGCTTTAGAAGACATCAAACAGTAAGTAAGTCTGCGCCAGTGTGATCGGTTTTCAGATATGTTACCAAGAATCTCCAACCAGTGATTTGTATTGTCTCTAGGACCTCAACCGGGCAGTCTACACTTCCCTTACACAACTCAAACCAACATTTACAGCCTTACTGGATTTGAATATCCTGTTTCAATTTGCTCTCTGTTTAAATCATGAATATTTAAACAGCTTGTATTTCATTCGTATAAGGTGTGACTTTCAAATTGCTTAGACACACAAGGAAACGAAGTTTCTATTTGATTGAAAGTGAAGTTTACTAATTTATTTAGCATAGGATGAAGTAACAGACTTCGACACTGTTGGCTGGAATATGGTAACACCTTAATTTATCATCCCTGATAAATTTAATTCTGCTGTAAAAACCAAATGTAATAATGGTAACAAAAATAATACTAAACAGAATGTATCTAACTTGATGCATGAAACTAAAGACATATTTCAGTTCAATAATAGATACCTGATATTTGACTTTTTAATTCATGCTTATAACTGCCTTCAGAATGATGATAATTATAACAGTTTTGTGTTTGTGTAGGTTTGAGATCGAAATTTTCTAGAAATGGAATCGACATTATTAGATTGTTACTATTAGTAGTGATATTGTTATTATTACTACAATCATTGTTCGAAGTATGGATTAGGCCATCAGTAGTACTTCTTATATTCACACTGTTTTCACTATTAATTTGGTGCATTGGTGCATTAGTCACATTAACAGCGGCAACTGCAGCAGCAGCTGCTGCTGCGGCAGCAGTAACAGCACTGAGAGCTGCATTATCACTTGTTACCTGACTAGTATTTGTTGTTGTACTAATATGATTCAGTTCATTATCTTTATTACTATGAAATTCTGAGCTAGCATCATCAAGATTGAATGTAGTTATCAGACCATTATAATGTTTTAAATGATTTGTTTGTAAGGCACTTGAGTTTAAAAGTAATGAATTATTTACATTTTGAAGCTGTGGTGGTGGCCGTTGTTGTTGGTGGTGGTCGTGGTAGTGTTGATAATGTTGTTGTAGTTTAAGCAAATTGTTTGCCTCATCTATTCTCAATATACCGCTATTTATTCTATGGTTAAGGTTATTATCCGTGTCATTGTTACTCCCATTATCATTATTACCATTATTATTGTTATCGGTACTGTTAGTATTGGTACTAATAATGGGATCATAGGTTTGTGATTCACGATAATTTGTTATTTGATCTAAACTTCCATTTAAGCTCAAATCAATTGTATTCCAATGATTCAACGAACGTATATCTAAGCAATTCAAATGTTTCAGTTGTTCTGGATTACCGTAAGTTAATGGTCCATTTTGATGAACATAACTCATCACGTTTGATGCAGCTGCCCCTACTGAATCAGTTGTTGAACTGGTTATTATTAGATCAGTTGATAAATCTGATAGAAATTGATCTGACGCACTAATGACAGGGGGTAAAAGTTGTGTTTCTGTCAATGAGCTATCCGCATCATCACCATTGTTGTTGTTATAATCATTTAAACAGGATGGTATCTTAGGATTATTGATTTGACTACGTAAGAAATTTAATTCTGTACAAGAATCTTCGCCATGCTGTAATTTGTGATACTGTTGTAAATTTAATTTTGACAGGCTAATCTGTAATTGTGGTGGTTGTAATACTGTTCTAATACGATTGAATGCGTTTTCACCAATATGTGTCCCATCTATACGTTCAGATAGATCTTGTGATCTACAATCATTGGTTGATTTTAAATGAGATGACTGAGAAGTAGGAGTAATAGAAGTTGTATAACTTAGATCATGTGGACTGTTATTAGTAGTAATAGTTATCCTGTAATTTTGCGTTTTGGCATTATCAGTTGGTGGGGATGTTGCTAATTGTTCATTGGCTGATAAATTTATATTACCGTTTGTATTTCTAATCTCAATTGGTGTATTAGATGAATTCACCGAATTAATAGTAAACAGTGACTGAAAAGATGAAGACTGTGGATTGGTTGATAAATTGTTTGTTAAACAACTTGTACCTATAACAGTATATTCATATGCGGTGAGAGAATTCTTAAGACATTGATCAGAGGGTAGAAAATTACGTATTCTAGTAGTAGTTGGTTGTGAATGATGAAAATCTATAGATGATGTACTAAACTGGCGTGGATCAATAGTTGATGTGGGTAATGTAGATCCAGATATGTTAGGATTTATAGACAATGGATGAAATAATTCTTTTGTTGGATCTATAAAGTATAATGTTTCAAACTTATCTTGATGCAAATTGAATTTTTCGTCGGTTAAATTATCTTGATCATGCTCCTGTTTTAAACTTTCAACTTTTTTCAACATATTACACTATAAATGATTGTTATAATAGTAATAATTAATTATTATAACAATACCTTATTGTTAGATGATTGAGATTAACATTTCAATTAGAATAGCCTACATTATTCGATAAAGTCTATCAACATTTCACGCCATAATGTACATTCGCCTTTTCGTTGATATACATTGAATAAATAATGAAAGTAAATTAGAAATTCCTGTTTTCCTTGTGAACTGAGGAAAATAATTTTGATTGAACAGATTTGATTCTTTGTAATAATGTCAGGTTTTATAAACAGTAATCAAATGATTTTGAATGAGTAATAACGTGAATTAATTCGTCAATCCTTTCAAGTTGAATTATATATATGTGCATACAGTTCACGAAATGGCTGGTTAATCAATTGATTTTAGAAATTTAAATAATGGCGTCAATCAGTCAATGCTTCCTACCGTGTGCATATTTTCTTTGTACGCATTTATATATATTTCGTGAATTGTATGCATATATATATGCATATGTACGTGTTTGCATATGTGGGCGTATAATTTAAGCACTACCATTGGTTATTATAGTCTACAGTGTTATAAAGAGTTCATTTTACCGGGAGATTTCTTATATACAGAAGGATGTTCACTCACGCATATATATATATATATATATATATATATATATATATATATATATATATATATATATATATAGATATATAGATATATATATATATATATATATACAAAGGTAGTACTCATCACGGACTGACATTAGTTAGGGAACTGTTGAAAACCTTGGATCACTGGACAACTGTTTCATCCTGGTAAGGGACTGCTCAGAAGTACACCCTCACGACCCGGCTAGGGATCAAAATCAGGACCTTGAGGTGTCAAGGCAAAAAGCGTTAACCATTCAGCCACTCGGTCGGTTTTCAGCGGTTCACGGTTTCCACCTTCTGTTAGCTCACAGTATAGTGCGTGCTGCTGACGAGTCCCATATTAAGACGAAATGACTTTCCATTGCTCCTAGGTTTTCATTGGTCCCCAAAATGGTGTTACTCTGTGGTGAATACTACCTCTGAATTAAAAATCCACATTCATATGTATAATATGAAACATGTATACACATATACAAAAGCATTTTGTATATTTTCCTAGGTGTTTAAGAGTGAACTTTCTTGAAGGGTTTAGTGGTGGATATCACGTGTTTTCCTGATGAGATGGTGAAATGGTATGAGATGGTCGCAGCATGTCAAATCAATCACATGTAGATATGATTCCTTTTTTCTCTCAAAACAACTTACATACTATTACAACGTATGGGTCCATCTCTTGTAGATGGACAAGAACCTACACCTATTATTATTATTATTATTTGTCCCTTGGGTTCCTAGTGGAACATACGGCTTCAGTAACACGTCGCCATTTCACTCTCTCCTCTACAGTCTTCTTAACCTGGCTCCACAACAGCCCACAAGCTTTCACTTCTTCCTCACACTATCTTCTCCAGGTCACCCTCACCTCGGACGCCCAACTCGTCGTTTCCCATTCGGGTTCCACTCGAGGGCCTGCCTGGCCTGGCACGTGATGTCCCCGAATAGTCTTCTCAGTGTATGTCCAATCCAATCCATATTCACTTCATTCCTCTGTATATTTGTTGGGCGATAGGTTCTTGGTTGGTTTGTTGTCAGACCAGGGTTCTCTGTTGCTTATTCTTTCTGGTCATTTGATCTGATCTTCAGTAACGAGCCAGCGTAGGCAGTTGTTCATGAATGTCTGTAGTTTGTTGGAAATCCCTTTCGTAGATGGACAAGAACCTACACCTGGTTTTCAGAAATATTCAAACCTACTTAAGACCCTCAGTTGCATACTTCTTATCTGGAAGATAGTGTTTACTGTCAATGGAGTATACATTCCATTTATATTCGTTTGTTCTTTTTCTTAAAACTGTTTATTAGTGAGACTATCTAAATACCTATAGATTGACAGACTGGTGTTACTGATACTAGATGATGATTGAAGGTGGAATAAAAGATTGACACATGGCATCATTGGAACCAGTAGCATCTGGATACTGGCTTGATATTCAACCATTGGAGTTGAGAGGTCTTAACTTCACTGCAATCACATGACAGTCGAACACAACTTTGGGGATTGGAGTGAAGGCGTAACCAGTATGCTGATCTCCTAGTTCAGCTGGTATCTGTAGTTCACAGATTTCACTCCTGCTGTCACTCAGGCTATCACTCCACTTACGATCATCACCAGGGACTAAAAAAAGTGATAATAAGCCTGAATTTGTAACGAAAATTAATTGTGATGTGAAAAACAGTGAAGAGGTTACAGTGAGGGTAATTATCCTTTCGATGACTCATTTTCTCAGCCATACATTCCAAAAAACCTCGCCTGGTTTACTAGTTCACTAATTGACTAGCTGATCCTAAGACCGGACAAAGAGGGGAGCTTGGGAGTAAGGCTAGCAACCCTAACCCGGAAAACCAATTCAATCGCTAAAGAAACTTCAAAGCACAAACAAAATATAAAACATAAAATTAAACTTATTCCTCTCTGGAATCGGAGAGGCGAAATGACGCCAGTTGGTGAAAGCCTTCGGGAAGCCAACTGGCCGATGTGTCTTCTCTTCTCTCGATGAAAGCGAAAGTAAGGATGGAGACATGGAATATCCGAACAATGTTTGAAGCTGGCTGACAGGGCTGCCCAGATTGCAAAAGAGATGAGAAGGTGTAGCATGGAAGTGCTAGGAATCTGCGAAAGCAGATGGGATGGAGAGGAGTCAATAATCTACCCCGATATTGTCACCCAGACTACAATCACGAGTACACTGAGTTTTGGAGTGACTATCATGATGTCCTCAAGAGCATTGAAGGTTCTCATGCAGTGGGAACCAATCTCCTCCTGCATCAGGATCACGACAGCAAGATTCAACTCAAAAGAAAGGAAACTCACAAACATACAATGCTACGCTATGCACCTACAAATAATGCAGATGAAGAGAAGAAGGAGAAATTCTAAAGACAACTGCAATCAGTAGTCGACAAGAGCCCATCCCAAATGGCGACATCAAAATTCGAATGGGTGACATGAATGCCAAGCTAACCGTGGGCTGAGAGGCGCTAGGTGAAATGAACGAGGATGGAGAATCGTTTGCAGAATTCTGTGCATTCAACGATTTGGTGATTGGAGGCAGTGTGTACAAGCACGAGGATTTTCACAAAGCGACATGGATTTCACCAGACACCAGGACAGACTAAAAATCAGATCGACTTCATTTCAATGTGAAGAAAGTGGAGACGCAGTCTACTGGACACAAGATCGAGAAGGGGAGCAGATGTAGGTTCACACCACTCACCACTATCTAGTGCAAGGAACCTGCCTTCAAAATCAAGTTGAAAGCCATGAAAGAAGTTGGTGATAGACCACAGTTCAAGTTCAACACTCAGAACAAAAACTGAAGGATGAAACTACAAAGGACATCTTCACATCAGTCAGTCACCAGGAAAAAATTGGAGACATTAAGCAACATCCCCGAATAAACCTGCGTGGAAGAACACTGGGACTCTTTGAAAGCGACATGGAAGGAAACCTGCATGACCGTGCTAGGAAGGAAGAAGAAGCAAGACAAGGGATGAATCTCGACAGACACATGGAAGCTGATAGAGAAGGAAGAGGAAGATGGCGAAGCAAAAGATAGACCAGGGCAAGGAGGAACAACGAAAAGAGGAACTAGACACAACTTATACAACACTACACTGGACAAAGAAGTGAAGTAGAGTGCGCGCAAACACAGAAGACACTTCTACGACACACATTGGCAAGCGAAGCAGAACAGGCTACAGGTAAGAGAGACAGAGACCTGACAACATTATATCAAATAACCAGGTTACTGCTATCTGGGAGGGAAGAGATCAACACAGATGAAACCAATGATAGTGAAGGGAACCCAGTTACAAAAGAGAGAGGAGAAACAAAGGAAAGGATGGGCTGACCACTTCAACAAACCCTTGAATCGACCACCACCACTATCTGCAACTCGTCCAGAAATATCACCAGAAGCCCAGCCACAGAACTATCGGTTAACACAGATCCTTCGACAAAAGCAAAAGTGAAATCTTGGACTCCATAAAGTTACTCAGATCTGGGAAAGCAGCAGGGTCAGACGAAATTCCTCCAGAATCACTGAAAACAAGCATAGACAACAGCGGACATGCTCATACCACTATTTCAGAAGGTTTGCAGGGAAGGAAGATAAGGTACCTGCAGGTTGTCAAACTTTCAAAGAAGGGAGACCTAAGTCTTTTCAAGAACTGACGCGGAATCATGCCCCACCACTGTCCACCCCGAGCAAAATATTAAGCCGCATCATCTTGGAGAGATTCAAAATTACAACTGGAATCAGGAAGAACAAATCATTTGCGGACCAAAATGCAACGCTTCGCTACACATCATCATAGAACAGAGCATAGAATAGCAGTCAACTGGATCTTAACCTCAACTTCATCGATTTTGGAAAGACCTTAGGCAGCGTTGACCGAGATATAGTTTGGCGACTGCTTCAACACCACGGTTTTAGTGCCACAAAACCTTACCAACCTCATTCAACGGCTATGTGCTATATGATGCTACATGCCAAGTGATTCGCAATGGAAAGCTCAATGATGGCTTTGAAGTGAAGACAGGAAGGAGTAAGACAAGGTTGTCTACTATCACCGATGATCTTCCTGATTGTGGTCGACTGAACTGGACTGGATCATGCAAGAAACTGTGAGGAGCGAGAAGATGGGTATACGCTGGCTGGACCGATGAAAAGACCCTAGAAGATTTGGATTTCGCCAATGATGATGATTTATGTCTAGTGTTGCACAAACTCGAAGAGCTACAGGCGAAAACTAACAAGTTGACTGAAGAGACAGGGCAGCGAAGACAGGACTTCAAGTGAACGCGGAGAAGACAGGGGTGGTGAAGATACCCAACCAACAACAACAGGCACCGATCACCATGAACGGGAGACACCTAAAGGAAGTAGTCTCTTTCACCTACCTAGGCAGCATCGTTTCAACTACAGACGACGGCACAGTCACAGATGAGGACGTCAAAGCCAGGATCGGAAAGACAGCAAGACAGACCTTCCTTCATTAATCTGAAATAATCATTGTGGAGATCTACTGCACTGCACTACACCCAGCATAAAGCGTGAACAAGATCCGGATTTTTAACATTAATTCAGTCAAGCCAGTGCTTCTATATGATGGTTGAGAGACTTGGCATTTCCAACAAACTACAGACATACATGAACAGCTGTCGCCTACGCTCACTCGATACTGAAGATCAGATCAAATGACCAGAAAGAATAAGCAACAGAGAACCCTGGTCTGACAACAAACCAACCAAGAACCTATCGCCCAACAAATATACAGAGGAATGAAGTGAATATGGATTGGATTGGACATACACTGAGAAGACTATTCGGGGACATCACGTGCCAGGCCAGGCAGGCCCTCGAGTGGAACCCGAATGGGAAACGACGAGTTGGGCGTCCGAGGTGAGGGTGACCTGGAGAAGATAGTGTGAGGAAGAAGTGAAAGCTTGTGGGCTGTTGTGGAGCCAGGTTAAGAAGACTGTAGAGGAGAGAGTGAAATGGCGACGTGTTACTGAAGCCGTATGTTCCACTAGGAACCCAAGGGACAAACAGTAATAAATAATACGGAATCATAAGACTCATTCAAAAAGCTAATTTGCTGTCTTATGACTAACCAATACTTTACAGTTGATTTATGTAGGATCCGTTTTAAGTTAACTTTACGTGTATCACAACAGAATAGTTACTTTTGTTCCTTAAAATTATTAATATATGCATACAAAATTGTGAAAGTCAAATAACGCTTCGTTTGGCACACTTTATATTAGCATTATTTTCATTTAGGTATCTGAAGTGTTATGTCAATCAAATGTTTTGTTCTCACTAAATTAACTATCGTTTCTCTGGAAGGTGATGTACCGAAAATGCACATTTTTATGTTCTGTAGTCCAATCCTCATTCCCTTTAGATTGCATTTATCTATTCAACTACATCACGCAGTTTGCCATTTGAGGAACCTTTTTCTCTTGAATACGTTACTAACGGAAGTTGTTTCAGCATGTGATATTAAAAGAATAGAAGAAATTTTAATGTTTAGATAATAATGATTATGAGAACCAGGTAGGCTTCAAACCTGAACGGGGGTGCATCGATCATATTTTCACCCTCTGAGGTCCTGGGACAGACATATTTAACGACTGCCGATGCTTGGTATATTCCTCGACTCGAAGGAGGTATTTGGCTTTGTCGACCGTGAGGTGCTTCGGCAGTGTTTGACTGTAAATGGAGTACCAAGGAAGCACATTATACTTAACAAAGGTCCCTAGTGGAACTCACACAGCTGTATAAGGGCGTATGGAGAGATGTCATCAGAACTGATGACCACTAGTGGTGTTCTCCAGGGATGCCCACTATCACTGTTTTCATTTAACTTCGTTATAGACGTACTAATAGACATAACCTTTGGAATGTCCGACTCCATAGGAATTAATCTACTCTCTGGAGGTCATCTGGTTTATTTAGAGTATTCAGATGATATTGTCCTGCTAGGTGAAGACGCTGACAAAATGTAGGTTCCTCTGAACGCCTTGAGCACAAACCTGGTTATATTTGACATGCGTTTCGCTGACACCTGTCAAATGTAAGATGAGGCTCCATGACTGGTCTGCAACTACTCCCAGTTTAATGATAGAGAGTGAAGTGATGGAATGTGTCGACCACTTCACTTACTCGGAGAGTGGCATTAGCCCGCCGAACGGGCTGGTTGCTGACGAGATCTCAGCTCGGATACAAAAGGTTTGTTGGGTGTTTTCCAACTTGCGTCATCTTCGGCGTCGACTGGCGGGATATCGAAGGACGAGTACACTGCTCTGCGGTCCAATCTGTCTTGTCGTATGAGCGTGATACATGGTCGTTGAAAGTAGAAGACTCGAAGCAGTTACAGGGTGCTAATCACGGGTGTCTTCGTAGCACCGCTCGAGTTTGGTGGAATCATTGTGGGAGCAATGTTGAGGTCAGGCTAAGGATACTAGGTAAGACAGGCGAGTCTATTGATGAGGTGAACCTTCACTAGCTGACGTGGCTTGGACATACTAGGGGAAGTTCGATTAGCTGGGAGGAGGGTTCAGAGTGGCCAAACCAAGACGTTGCACCAGTGCATGAAGTCCCTGACTGTTGGTCTGAGTGGTGTGGTGAGATGCAAAATGCCTGGTTGGGTCTCCTAAACGGAATGATTCACTGGTTGCGAAAGCTTGGTGACATGACTGAAAATCGGTCACAATGTTGCAGATGTATTCACCTTGTGATATAATTTAAAGCTTGGATGTTATGAAAAGCTTTGATTTTTAAATTCCGTCTTTTTCCAAACACTTCCTTCGTCGTTGATATAACTTTTTTCTTACTCATTTGTTCTTTGCACACTGCTGTGAAGTGTGGCAACTTGATGCATTTGTGTGCAGTGTTCAACGTTGATTTTGTCTATGCGCACTTAGGTTTAAGTAAATTGTATAGCGTAAAGGCAGTCAATCAACAATATTCTACTACGAGTAATGTTTAAGAATATTTCATCTACGAGTAAAGAGTGCAACAACTTTCTCCTTAATTTAGATGAAGAGTGAACGCGAAAGACGTCTATTATATAAATAGTTAAAAGGCAATTTTTGTAATGTTCGGTTAATAAGTGCTTTCTACCACTAACCAGTATAATTATTGAATGGAATGCCCATCCAGTATGACAGAGACAGTGTCATCGAGCTGAAGTTGGAAATCAACTGTCAACAGTTTTAATGAATGTTCATAGTGAACAAGTTATGCACTTCCCGGTGGTATGTAACTCTGTGCAGCTTCATCAAATATCAGGTGTTATACATTTTACAAAGAATTATTGTAGAGTGCATTGTCCCTTTTTATGGCATAGATTTATTGCCTAATTCGAAATCAGTTCTTTAGAAATGATACGTTTTTACAAAAAACTAATAATTCTCTCCATTATTCATATGATCCAAAATTAGTTTTCTAGAAGAAATAACAATAATATTACATGCCATCTAAAAATTTCAAGAATACAATGTCCTCATCATCACTCGTTTCTGCAATGTGTAGTGAAAGATGTATCATCAATGCCTGTTTATTGAATTGCCATATTAACTTGGATTCATGTCTGTTGTTACGGAATGTAAACTTAATTTCAAAGACATAACAAACTGAATCAAAACACTGGTAATTTAGAATTAGCTAACTTTTCTACTAATTCGGAGATGGTCTGCACAGCGGTTAGTCATTACGGGTGTAGCCCAAACTATTCTTATTTCTTGTCATTAGTAGGACTCAGATGATCATATTTAGGTTAACATGTTGGGTTTTTAAAAAAACTGCGGTGGACTTTTTTAACTGGATTTAACCTATCTACTTGCTTTGTTATCAGCTGATATCATGGATTTAGCGAACGTTTTCCTTGATACTGTAATTTTAACTGTGAATAAGTCACGCTTAAAGATTATCAGAAAGAAATATGATATTCAGAATAAAATTATTGGTTCAGTGGTGCGCAACCGAAAACATAAGCAAATAGGTTAGCCAATTCTACTTTTTCAGTAAAGCGATGAGTGATGAGAGCACTTACCTAACGATGGCATTGAGGAATTTACTGAGAAACGCCGTAATATGAAAAGTCTGGGCTTTCTAGGAAAATTGCAGAAATTTTTTTCTTGCCTGAATTATGTATGAATCTGGCGTTCATTATGGTTGCAATACTACAAAAATCAAAACACCCACTGTACTCAGAATTTCACATGTTTTTGATAACTTGGTACACTAAAGTGTATTTCTAAACCCTGTGCCTTTAAGTATTTTTTTCCTCTCAATTAATTATTGCTAATTTGCGATGAAAAAGTTTTACCGTCTTGTTAAAACCACTAGTCATATGATTAAAAGGTGATCATAAGTAGGTAAGATCAATCAGTATACTATATAAAATACGTCATAGCTTAGTCGGGTAAATGGGTTTGGGAATTAGTAAATGCTGTTCCTAGGTGTCACAATGTGTAAACACATTACAACGTCGTAGAAGTCCAATTCTTCCGCTCGACTTTTTGACTCGATCTCAACCTATTATACCATTATGAACTACGCATGCATAATGAATCGGAGCACTTAAACCTTGTTTTGTGTTCAGTGCACTGACTTTTTGTATTTCTCATGTGAACAGCTAACTCTAAAAAGCGTGAATCGCACAATCACTATGTAAGTGCACTATGTCAAACAGACATGCTGCTATTTTATATAAACTAGTAAAGTAACCGATAGTTTTTCTGCACTCAGTACACACCCGAAGATGTGTGTTAAACCCTATCAAATTTCATCCAACTACAGAATATTTCATTCTGCTTGTGAATAAGATCAGTCAATCTTGGTAGAAATTCTAAAACCCCCTTAATAACTGATCATAAATAACGGCTTCTAGGGGGGCTTTACGCAAGTGTATCATCTGGGGAACGCATCAGACAAAATATGTCGGTGAAGTAGAAATGTACAAGGTCGTTATATACTCTGCATTGCTATATATGAGTTAGACCAAAATGCTGTCTTTCGTCCTGACAACCACGCTGTCTTTGAGTTACTCTCATCTGTCTTGCTCACCACTATATGCTTTTTAAATTTTATCTACGTATTCGTTCCTCACATCTGATCTTGTAGAAATCAAAGCAGAGTGCAGAAAAATCATTTTTATGATATATTTTTAAGGAAACGCTGAATATCTTGATAAGAAGAAATTACCTTCTGAAAGGAACTGGAAGGTTGGATATACATCAGGACATGTAGTTTTAGGTATAGTCGACAGTGAAAGTTAACAGCAGAGGTAAATATAACGAAATGAGGTTAGATGGTCCCTTTGAACGCAAGCTACCTTACCTAGAAACCATGCTCTAACTAATGATTGTCATCTGTTGTTTCTCAGTTTTTCAATATTTTCATGCACATAGAAGACAAGTGAAGAGTCTCACTGGGTCATGGAAAATTAACAAAAGATAATTCAGCTAATCAATTTCTTTTTTTCGACGAATCAGTTTCGTGAGCTATGCATCCGTATTTATAGTTACAATGAGGAAATAATGTCCAACGACAGAAATACATCGAAAATCTCAAACGACTAAAGATTTCTAAACATTCATAAAAAGTAATAATCTGAACGAAGAATATTCTTTCCAAAAAATCCTCATTAGGTCTCACAATTATCAAATGCATTTGTACAGCGTAAAATCAAGCCAGTTAGGGGCTTCTCATATCTTTCAGTAATCTACCGATACCCATTCCGAGTCTAAACGATAGCCTACCTAATTTTACAAACGTCAGTTTAACTGTTCCTGGGGAATAAGTTACACAAGGCGTATGATAATGAAGGTGCGCCTCCGGATACCAGAGAAGCAGATAGGTTAGGAAAAGGCGAAGGGAAATTGGTGGGATTTCCCATTCTGTTGCAGCTAGTAGACACAAGGCATCACAGAGATGAAAAGCAACAATTCGAACAAAGAATATCCTTTTCAATAAATTCTCTTCAGGTTCTACGATTATAAAATCCATTTGTACAGCGTGAAAACAAACCATGCCATGGGCAGATACATTTTCGAAGGAGAGTGTGAACCAGGGATGGTAAGGAAATAGATTATATTTTTTAATTTGTCAATATTGGGATGATGCATGTACAGACGAATAATACGATAGTCAACGAAAAGACAACGAGTAAAAAGCAGAAGTGGCCTGTAGTTTACTGAGTGCCAAGGGAGAAGTAACGCTCGGATGTGTTCTTTCTATATGCATAGTTCAGGTTTGATCAATCCTATTGCGACAGCCTCGGCTATGTTGAGTATACATCACTGAGCTACATGTATTGTTTTTGGAATACGATGAATGACATTGAAAGCTTTATTAGAGTCTGTGTGGTGCCTTGTATCTACTAAGTGCGCTAGGAATGTACTTCCCACCATTTTCACTTCTCCCTTTCCGAACCAACCTGGTGAATATTTTCGTATCCGAAGACGTACGTGCCTAGTTGTACTCTCTATGTAACTAGTTCTACAGTAATAGTTAAATTGATCTATATTTAAGATGAAGAGCCGACTAGTGAATGATATACAAAGCCAACCTAAATAAAACGTCTTATTGACTGCTCTAGATAGGCGTTATGATGGTATGTCACTTGCATTGTCCCCCTTAAATTGTAAGCGTAGAAACAAAGGCTTCTTCTTCACTGTCATCAGTTCTTGCTTAGGACAAATGTAGCTAATGTTAGCTTTGGTGGACTTATCCGGACATCCAGTTTCACTTAGAATATAGGTGATACAAAGTAGTTCTTTTTCCACACATTTCTTGGTACAAATAGACCTTACTCTAAGTGCCAGGCACCTGATTGTATTTCATTCCTACTTCATCGGTACGAAGTTGAGGAAGTGAGTATATTGTGCCTTAGAAGTTGGTTTTCTATGTATACTTCTCAGTATAAAGCCATCTTTTCTTGTCACTAGCATGTCAAGAAAATCTGTCGAAACACTGATTTCATTTTGTTATGCAAAAAGAATCGATAGGTGAGCGATGTTGAAATGGTTCAGAATAGAATTAATACATATGCACCTACCAAGGACTAAAAACGTATTATCCATGTATTGACAGTACAACTCCATATTGACATTTTGATCTTTCAGAGGACCATTTTCTAATTTCACCAAAAACATGTCTGTGAATATTGAGCCCAATGGAGATGCCATATCCATTTCACCAACTTGTCTGCATAGATTACTGTTGACGATGAACTGGATATTCATTGTATATTTTAGAAATAGTCCCTTCAAATTCATAATCGGAACGCCAATGTTCAATTTTCTGGCCAATAGCTGTTCGCAAATATAATCTGTGGTTTCCATTAGAGATGCTAAGAAAATTTCCAGTATCATACATCGTTTTCTAAAAACAATACCATGTGTATCTCGTCAGGACTTGCTCAACATATCTGACGCTGTTGCAATAAGGTTGATCAAACCTGGACCGTGCATTCACAGAGATCATGTTCAGACGTTATTCCTCCCTTGGTCTTCGTTATCTTTCTCCCACTATCGCACTACTCACGTATATGTCATCCCAATATTGACCAATTAAAAAAAGAAAATCGATTTCCTTACAGTCTTTAAACCTGATACCATTTTGAAAACATATCTGCCCCTAACCTGGCTTCATTTTACTCCGTACAAACGTATTTTATAGTTGTGGAACCTGATGAACATTTATTGAAAAGAATATTCTTCTTGCAGATTGTTGCTTTTCATCAAAAATCTGTTTCAGAATGTATTCGTAAGCATTTTCTACGATTACAAGGTGGTGACCGCATAATAATCTACAAAGTAACAGAAGAGGTCGGAAAAGTGGGACAATAATGGCAGAATTGAACTTAACAATTACAGAGTAAAGAAAAAAGGGTGAAATTAATCATACCGACAGATAGTAGTAAAATGGAAGATTTCACATGAAGATTATGATCAAGAGAAAATGAGAAATTGGATGTATCTCATCTGAGCGAAGAGATCGGTCTGAAAAGGTTTCCACTATTCTCAGGCAGCGTTCTCACTCCCTTTCGAAATATTTGATTCCGCTCCATAAATGAGTTTGAAGGAAGAGTATAGTGAAGGAGAATGACCATAGTTAGGCGGTGTATATGTTTGATTCATTTATACTCCTTTTACTTGATGTCCATTAAAATAAATCTTAATTCTAAAGTAATATTCATCACGGACTAACATCACTTAGAGGACTATTCAAAACCTGGCAGCACCCTAGTATGGGACTCAGCAGTACGCACCCACAATCCCGCCTCACCAGTGGTCGAACTCAGGACATTCAGGTTTCACGGTCAACGCATTAACCATCCAGTCCCTACGCTGAATTCCAATGATTTATAGTTTCTTACTTCTGTCAGTTTGCGATATATCGTCACTATCTACCAGGGTCTTCAATTGGTACCCGCCTCACCTCCGACTAGCTGACCCCAAATATCACCTACGGCCTCTGGTTATAACTTCGAGATATCCATCTAAAAGCATGTCATTAGTGGGCACTAACTGCACAGTAATATATTTTGAGGTTTATGAGGATTTTATTGTCAAGGCAGGATTCATCATGGACTGACATCATTCAGTCGTGGTGCGCACTACTGAGGAGTTCAGTACTAGGACGAAACAGGTGTCCAGTGCTCCCAAGTTTTCACTTATTCTCCAACTGACTTCAGTCTGTAATGAATCCTGTCTTAAAAATAAAATCCCCATAAACCTCAAACTACATAAATCTTATTATTTTATCAGAACAATGACTTTTATTATCGTTAACAAATAAATTTAGATCACTAATTAAGCCTTCTGAGATAGTGTCGGCTGATAAAGTGGTCTCAGTGGGCAGGAACAATGGTCAAAGGTAAAGGAAATGTGGCTTTATTTTCTTGTGCAAGCTTTGCCCACGAAATTCTAATCTTCATTTCAGGCCAAGGAATTATGATTTCAAAGAATAGCATTTATTACCTTTTCAGTAAGGATTGTTCACTTTTTCAGAAAGAAAGAAAATTCATAAAAGTATGATAAAAGGAAAAAAGTATAGTTCTATCAATTAGAGTGAATAAATGAAAGTAAAACTAAGTTAATTACTCCATAAAACCTGATTCTAGCAAGTAGTACACATCAATAAAGTACTTAACACTTAATTAAGGTTAACTACGTAAAATCAAGGTCATCAAAATTTACTCAATCGAAATAGCTTTATAAAATATACTCATATTTCTGGACAAGTTTGGAAAACAGCAGTAATAATAATAATAATAATAATAATAATAATAGTGAATAGTTGGTTATTAATTATTGCTTGTAATGTGTAATTCATACACTTTCCGAGTAAGGACAATATATATTTCTGTCCACATAAGTCACTTTAAACTTCGACTGTATTACATGAAGAAGTCAATGAATTCGGTGTTATAATATACCTCCTAATTAAAGTAGGATATGGATCTGAGATATTATAAGGAACTTCTGTTGATTTTCTAGCTACAGGTCTCAGTTCTCGCTGCCATCACTGAAGCAGATGAAGAGCAGTTCTGATGTTGCATACCTTCGACGATTACTAGAATAATTCTAAAGGAAAATGAAGGCTGTGGATTTTGTATTAGTTAAGATAAAGCAAGATATTCAGAAAATATTGATAGGAAATGCTTATTTTGTGCTTATTTGCAACGTATTACTTAAGATGGTGGATTCCTTGTTACTGAAAGGTCTCTTGTTAGTAGTATGTAACAGATATTGTGGTTAAGTCCCCTTAGTCTCTCCTCTGTTTCATGATTACAGATTAGGCTTGTAGTGTTAAAAGCGTCATCGAGTGAGCTTAAAACATGCTTTTTCATCACACTAACATAATTCTTAAATATTTTAATAAGGGGAAAATCGTATGTTCATCATCAAATGCCGCCTTCAGGTCGAGAAATACAGCTATTGTCGGGCGTCTGTAAGCATGCCTATGTTCCAGGACCTGGCGCAGTGTGAATATTTGGTCGATACATCCACGGCCAGGTCTAAAGCCTGCCTGGTTTTCTCGGGCTTGCTGTTCCCGAGCTCCACTCAGGCGTCGGAGAATTATAGAACTTAGGATCTTAGACACTATGTTTGTCAGGCTGATTCCTCTGTGGTTATCACAAGAGGACTTCTCGCCTTTCTTGAAGACTGGGATGATGAGTGACTTAGACCAGTCGGAGGGGATCGTATTTGATTCCCATATACTGGCTAACACTTCCGTTAGCCTGACTAAGAGAACTCTACCACCATTCTTGTATACCTCAGCAGGTAGTCCGTCTGGTCCTGCTGCCCTTCCCCGTTTCAGGCTACCTACCGCTTTCTCAACTTCTTCTAGTGTTGGGGGACCTGTCTCTATGTCCCATTCAGGGTCCGACTGGATAGCGGGCAGCGCAATGGTGGCTGGAGGCCAGTTAAACTGTTCCTCAAAGTGTTCTGCCCATCGTCCCAGTCGCCTTCCCTGCGAGTGAATCGCAGATCCGTCCTTCTCCGCTATAACCTCACTAACTGTTGTTGACCATTTCCCCCCAGTCTCCTTAATAAGTCTAAATAACTGTCTACTGTTACCGATCGCCGCTGCCTTTTCCATCTCTTTAGCCTTTGCTGCCCACCACTGTTCACGATCGTTGCGCAGACTTTTCGTCAGTTTATTTTTAAGTTGCGCTCGCTCTTCATTGTACTCAGAGCCTGCAGGGATGCATTCACGTGCATCCATTAGTTTGGAAGAAGCTGCTGATATCCACTGGCTCTTTTTAGCCATTATCTTGGAGTCGGCTACAGTCTCCAGTGCTGCTTTTACAGTAGACTGAAGATGGCACCAAGCTTCTTCTGGATGAGTGACAGTCTTTTGTTCCGATAACTGCCTAGCCAACTTCTCACTGAACACGGCTTTGGTGTTTTCGTTGTCCAGCAGAACTCGTAGTGGTTTTGTTGCCAAATTTTTTCTACGTCCATTGAGACGCAGGCATATACGTGCTCGGACCAACGCATGATCGCTGTACAAACACGTACTCCAGAAGGAGCGGCAGTCTTCCACCGATCCTCTCCAGCGATGACTAATAGCAATGTGGTCTATCTGTGTCCATCGCTGAGTCGAGCTCGGTGGACGCCAGGTCAGACAGTGCCTTTCTTTATGTCTGAAATTTGTGCTGGCTAAAAATAGGCGGTTATCTGAGCATAGTTGTAATAGGCGATCACCGTTATCTGTACGTTCAGCTGGGATTCCGAAAGTGCCACCTAAGTGCCTTTCTGCCTCACTCAGTCTACCCACCTGTGCGTTGAGGTCACCTGCAACAACCACTACGTCCGAACGTTTGGCTTTCGAGAGGAGGTTAGACAGTTTATGGTAGAACTCGTCCTTCACTTCATCCGAACTACAGTCAGTGGGTGCGTAAGCAGAGATTACAAAGAGACAACGGCGAGTCTCACTATTCCTTTTAGTTCTCACTGTGCCGTTCAGCCTCATAGCGCAGAGGCGACTATCAACTGGGATCCAGTCTAGTAGTGAGTTTTCTGCCCTGGTGCTTAATGCTATACCTACACCTGCAAGACCACGAGAGCTAGCTATCGAATCTCCAGAAACTCGAAGGGTGAATTTTGCAGATTCACCAGATTGGTCAGGAGAGGTCAGGTGAATAACCACACTTGGGTCCTGTATGCGTGTCTCACAAACACAGCACACATCCATGGCCCGAGTTGCTAGAGTCTTTGCCAACGAAGCCTGTTGGCCAATTTGACGGAGGGTGCGGACATTGAAGGCTCCAATATGTAATTTGGAGCGTGGTTTAAGGAGACCAGGGACGCTGTTCTGTGGACTCAGATCGTTGTCGAAGGCTGCAGAGGTAGGAGAAATTGAAGATGATGCAGCATCATTAATTAAGAGACGTGAAGGAAGATTAGAAGGTAATGATGGAGGAGGAGGATAGCAGTCAGAAGAAACTTGGGTGCTGACAGAGTTGTGAGGGCGGTTGACACTTCCCGGCTGCCCACACCGTGGAAGGCTATTTCTTCTTAAGGTACCTGAAAGAGATTTGTGTGACCGCAGAGCCCATCGGACATCTGCTTGAGGCCTGTCACACCCAGCCTTTTGAGTATGATTATTTTGAAATTTTGTATTTTTGGGGCCGGATGGTCGAAAGGAAACGACAAGTGAACCAACACCGCCGGCCCGGCAGACCGTGGGGCGTGGTGGAGTGTGTTGTTTTTGGGGCCGACCTTTTCTAACCCCCCCTTCCACTGAGAAGGCAGCATCAGCTTGGCACTGCTGGTCATCCAAGGGAAACACCTTACTGCTGTCACACCCCATCCAGCTAGCAGCAGTACGACTTCGCCCTCAGACCCCCATCATAGTGTAGCAATTTACACTATGACGGTAACTGCTTTTCGTCTAACCACTACCCAACAGACCTTTCTGGTATGGTAGGACCTCGAGGGAACAAGCGTTCCACCAGCATAGCTCGTTGGGTCATTGTGATATGCAAGCCCGACCACCACGTCAAGGTAGCAGCTATCGTGTGTTAGAATAATCCATGATAGATTTCTCCTGAACAGCACAGTTAACAAGGAGTGGCTATAACAGTCTAATGGATAACAATTGGGAGTTAAGTTCTAGGTTCAAATCTCAGTAAGAAAGGTATTACTTGCTGGAAGGCACATGAACCTAACTGACAAACACCAGTTAGGCGGAAACGAATGTTCTCGATTCCATTATCCATCTTCATTACTGAACTCAAACTACCAAGAATATCGAGACATCTGCACAAGAGCCTATATGCTTATAGTGAGCGATCAGTTTATCTAAATCAGCTACGGGAATCCACTAGCCATAACATCAGTGCAATTAACTGTCAAAAATTCCGGGGGATAAATGAAAGATAACCGAAACTTTGTTTCAAAATTCGCTGTGCTGTGCCTTAATCTCACAGTATACCTAAGCTATTAGTTTCATTCCTTATCTTATAAATGTTACTCAATAAGAATCCCTATTTTGGTCATCCTGTCACCTGTCCATTTATTCAGTGCAGTTCACTAGTGATTTCATTATAACCAGAGACAGAAGAATAAATACTGCTTCATCACTTATCGTGGCTATCATAATTAGGTCAACGTTGATGTATTTAAAACAGATAACCACTTTTCTCAAAAATGCCTTTTAATATGAAGAATAAAAAAGATGATTTATTTGATTTTTGTTATGCTTTTACGTCACCACTGTTATGTTATTGACGTGACCGGACGGCCAGTGTCACTGATCTTAACTTCAGTTGCTTCTATTTACTATTAATTGCACCGGGTTGGTAGGTCTGAAGTGATCCTACTACCTATAACTTACGTTACACCAGATGACTCAGAAAGAAGACAAGTGAAGGGCAGAATGGCCACAGTAAATAGCAATGTATTTGACGAAATATGCGGAAAATGTGCAAGCATTGAAGAGCGTAGGTGACCGGATCAGAAAGTAAGCGAATGAGAACAAAAGATTGAAAATTTAAGGCCACTCATTATTGACTGCTTGTTGCTCTCATTTGCCTTCAGTAAGGATACAACAGCTTTTAAACAGCAGTCAGTTGACTAATTTCAAGCTATGACCGTTCCACGACGACTGGATATTCTAATTCAGTAGTTTAGTGGGCAGCACTAAGGCGTTTGGAGTGCTGAGTTCTACTTTCAATTGAAACTTTTTCACTCACTGGAATATTAGCACATCCAGCTGAAAAGTCCAGAACAGGATGAAACGCACATCCTGGATTTCACTGTCAGCTATTATCCATCCATAACTCCTACATTTAATCATCAGCTGTTGGCTACCGACTGCCACGACCTTTAGGGCCCTAACGAATCCGATACTGTTAGTGAGTTAAACAGCATCTTACCTGACTGAGAGCTATTACCTCGTCTATAGCAACGACCCAGCGATCTATACTGGTTAGAAAAATCATTCATTGATGTCTTATTCTGTCAGAAAGGTCTATTGGAAACTAGTAATACTAAAAAAAGTTACCATCATAGTTCAAATGACTTACGTTGTAGTGGGGATTCAAGGGTGAAGTCACACTGATGACTGAATGAGGCATAACAGCAGTAGTGTATCTTGTAGATGACCAGCATTCCTTGATGACATTCCCTCCTGTTATTGAAAGAAGGAGTTCAAAAATATCGGCCCAAAAAATACCCCACTCGCCCAAGTCTTGCAGTCTTCCAGTGACAGTGCAACTAGTTCTTCTAGTCCGAATGTGACACAATCAAATATCAATATCAACGATCAGACAAGCCCTGTGTGACTGGTTTCAAATAGATATCTCCTGAACTATTGGGTCACTCAAAACTAATCCACTTTCTCTTTCAAATTTCCCACGATGATATCAACTTTGATGGTGTAGGTAGTCAGGAATTACTACCACATCGTGTGTTTTCAGAAATATACAGTACAATACCCTTATTATATACTCTCATTACTAGTGTTAAACCTGTCACATCTTCCTCAACTTCTTAACTTGTATCCATTGTTAATAAATCAAACCAAGAAAATATTCCTTGGCGTCTCCTAAAACTTCTCTGCCATTTTAGCACTGGAGCTTCCAAGGACGAAACTCCATACCAAAATGGGTAAAATCCCTCTCCTTTCAAACTCTAGTATCTCTTGATATAGATGCTGATTGTGTTTTCTGGACACACATACACGATCCAACTACGACTGTTCAAATGAGCTCACCTGACCAGTGTAATGAATTTGCGAAATTCACTTTACCACTGACTGATGGTTCAATGACTTCTATGTACTTACTGGTGTACTCATAGCATTCATCTCTAGGATAGAAAGCTCACTTCATGACTGGATTAGAGTTGATATTGGTTTGTGTGTCGTCTGGCTCAATAAATCTGTAAAAACTAAAAAGGATCCCGACACTTCTCAATGGCTATTTGTAATCTTCGCTTACTTACCCACCAACTGCAGTTCCTGCAATGCAAACTGTTAATTTCACCACATACAGAAAACCGCCCGACGTACTGCTAGGACTAAGTAATCTCAGTTCTAAAGTTGGGAAGCTGAACAAATCCGAAAGGTATTTTGGGGGTATCTAAAGAGTCTCACACCGACAAACAACCAATGGTGATTGTCTCCTCCAATTGTGTTATGACAACCACTTGTTCCTAGCCAGTACTAACTTCAAACATAAGTAGCAACATTATCTCGTTTGGCATTCACTGAAATAAAGTCGGTGGTGAATAGCTATAGATCACATAGCTACAAACCATCGATGGAGGATTGTCGTTCCTTTTGCATTGACTGGGCAGACTACGATCATATATTAACATAGATAAATGTGCGTTTGCTTCCTAATGAGTACAGGAAACGTGATGGAATACAGCTTTTGGATTCTTGGTTTAAAGATAGTGATATTAGGTAGGTATTTAGGGATAAGGTGGCTAAGAACTAGTTTGAATATATAAAAAATTATAATCCATATGAAGCCTGGTTCAATATAATCACTGTTGTAGAAACAATGGTAAAGACATTCAGTAACCTACATCCAACTGTTAGAGACAGCCAGCGGATTTACTCAACCCTACTTGTTTTGGTAAGCTATGACGATGAAGAGGTGCTAAAGCAAATAAAGCGTAAAATGAATGGTAGTCTTTGTAATGACCATGAGTAGTAGTAGGTGGTGAGAGCGAGGAAGGCTTCGGCATTAGGTGATACAAGCAGTGATTTAGGTTTGCAAGTTAACCAGGCACTATGAAGGATGGATCTCTGAATACCACTCAGGAAGGACGGCAGGAACGTTGAGTAGAACAATTTGCATAGTAATTCAACTGGTTAAAAGCCACACTTCAGTATCGAATATTTACCGTGAACCTAAACGAGTTATAGTTGCTGGCCGTCTAGACCACAGAAGTTGAGAATGCTGCTTCAAACCTGAAATGATGCAAAGAAGCAAGATTTTACGGTTTCACATCAAAAGTCTTTGAAGATGTAATTAGGAAGCTTCTATGTAAAATAGCTAAGGTACAACTATTGTATAAAAATTAAAGGAAGTCCTATAAGACTAATTGAGGCAGCTGATCATTTTGATTCACATAAAGGAGTGAAGACTGCTTGTGAAAAACACAAGAGAATCTGCGTCACTTATATAGTGTAGATCCTAATAAGATAAGAAATCTAGAGAAAAACTCCGTTATAGCTTTGCATGCGATGACACACAATCACACAGTAGGGTGGGATAGGGAGACAGTGTTGAAAACTAACTTAGTTGGGTGGAGGGAGAGATTGACAACCGAATCTTTGTTTATCGAATCAACACCAAACACATACAATCGAAATAATGCTGCACCTGTCTCAGATATATGGAAATTCCTACTACCCTTGTCATCACAGAGAAGGAGAGAAAACTAGGAATATATAAAGACTGTGTCGAAGTTGTGGAGCTACCTGATATGAATATGGACAATAAATTGTGTTCCAAACGTTATTCAGTAAATGCTACTGTTTCACTGTGGTATTTCTAATAAACAGACTAAAATGGAATTACAGTCGACCATAGTGTCCAAGTTTTACTCTTATACTAAATGAATCATGGCTCTCTGCTCGTATTCATTCACCCGTGAAATATCTTACTGACAGTCATTCTCCAAAGTAACAAAAACCAGTGTTTAAGGTTTCCAGTATAATCATTCCTATTAAAATTTGCTATAGACGCACTACATACATCCAACTTATTAATGACTGACTGACTAACCTTAGTATGCAGATGCTTCTGTCCTGTTAGATGAAGACGCTGACTGACCTCAGCAAAAATCTCAGTGCAGTCATCACGCAGTTTGCACCTGTCAAATGAGAGATGCTACTTCTTGACTGGTTTGTACCAACTCGCAATTTAGGAACAAGAAGTGGGACACTAGAATGTGTTGACCACTTCACTTACTTGAAGAGTTGCGTCAGTCCACATGGGTTGGTTGTTCACAATACCTGATTTCCAATGCAGAAGGCATGTTTATCAGTTGTCAGCGTACACCACTTCTGGTGCCAGTGAGATGTCTGACTACCTATCAAACAATTTTACAACAGTTAGTCTTGTCCCATAGTATGTTTGGTTGTAAGACAGCTGTTGAAAGTGAGGTATGTAAAGAGAATGAAGGTTTTTGTTTGTAAGTATCCACGTAGCATTGGTTGAGCGCGATGGGGAATGTTGAGTTTGGTAGACAGAGTATTATGTAATGAATGCAAGTCAGTCAATGATAGTGTTAACCTTGACCAAGTGAGGTGGCTTGGTCATGTGTTTAGCATGCTGATTCACCCCCGCCCCAATCCATGTTAGCAAAGTGTGAATGAATTGGAAGGGGCCAAGGGTTGTCAGGTAAAAGAGTTGTACCAGTCTATAGAGTCACTGACAAGTGGTCAAAGATGTGTTGGGAGGTATAGTTTACCTCACTGGTGTTTACGGTTGGATACGAGACAATGGTTTGAAACTTGTGGTGACATGCACTTTAAATCAATCACACTGGTCGATTCGATTCACTATTTGTAATCTACAAATATCTATATCAGGCATCATCTACTCATTCCGTCTGTTTTCACACAGTTTTGTCTATTTTAATGCCATCCTTTTTTAGCTGCTTCTTAAAAAGCTGCTCTGAAATACAAAGACTTAACTGATGTAATTTCATTCAGAATTCTACATTGCTTTGTATATCTGTCTTAACATTGTTGATTAGTCCGTCCTACATCCTAATTTGATTGTGTATGCTTTCTTTCCAAAGTTGTTCTTAGTGTCAACTACAGTCAGTCTCTTCTATCTCATACAGTTTACCACAAACGTGAGTATTTCTGCTTAGTTGCACGAATCTATGACTTAGTCATCTTAACACGAAACCATAATTTTCGATGATATTCACTTATCGAAAAGTGACTTGATGGTAAAGAAATTACCGTAGAGCAACACTAAATTGTACTGAGTGCAACTGAGACTATTTATAACTATGTACAATATTAATATATAAAGTGGCATGGGGAAACACAAAAAGTGGCAATGATGGCCTGGCGAAGATTCTGGAGTCAAGAAGATTAAACGTCGAGAACAAATAGATAAGGTAAGAAAACTGCACCCTGCGATACCGAAGGGAGAACTTTAACCAAATCGACTTTATAGTAGGGTTTCGTATTTTTTTAAATATTATCGATTGTAATTTCCCAATAGACTATCACTGCTGCTGTATCGAATTTTCCTGTAACACCTCTTAATGTTATTCAAGACGACTGTTATGTTTTGAATTGTCACTCGAATAGCGAAGAAATAAAGTAAAACATTGATTTTTAAATATGTAGCTTTTATTTACAAAGAGATATATAACTCCTGTACACACTTTAAAAGTTTTAAAGCCCAGACACCTAAACTGTTTCTACATCATTTTGTACTGTTAAAATTCATCCAGTATGTCATCATTTCATTGCTGCTGTGGAATCTGACAGTTTATGTTTCACATTCTGTCGGTTCGTCACGCACACACACACACACACATACATACACAGAGGCTATCGTTCACAGTTGTCGGTGGCTATCCATCCTCACTATCGACTTCGTCCACCTCAAACATATTAGTTCCCCATCAGGACTTCTGCAAATATAGATCAAAGTTATTTTTACCGAGGAGCACAGATATATTAACCGGCTACTTGATTTTTGGAGCCCTGATTATTTTGGAGGTGGTTTTCTCCATGAACTGAAGTCAGCTAAAAAGAAGTTCCGAAGTGTGATCAAACAACCCTCCATTTCTCCTGGTTTCCTATGGTTCTCAAGTTAGTGTCAGTTTGTGTAGAAAACTGTCTTTGGATCAAACAGTTTTTGACAAATCCATCAATCCAACATCTACTTTGATTTTGTGAGGTAGGTAATGGGAAGTTAGGAATTTCTCCATCGTTGTATCATTTTTCATCACGTAGCTAAATATATAGAAGAGAATATCACTTACCAGTAGAGAATAAGCTTGTTTACTCCTCTCTTTCACGTCTCTTTTATCCATTCCTGACATTATTTAATGGTTATCATTATGCTAAAAGCTGATAACGCAAGACAAGAAAAACCAACTCAATGGTAAGGGCTCTCTGAGAAGCCCGTACGTCTTGGTTTCGATCCCTGGTGGAGTCATGGGTGGTCACCTCTGAAGAGTACCTTATTCGGACGAAACAGCTGTCCAATGCCCCACATTCTCAATGGCCCTCTGACTGATATCAGTCCATGATGAATACTGCCCTGAAACCGAAGTTTATCTCTTCGTAAGGTGTTTTACAAACATTCTGATCATATCCATTTGAGCGTGAAAAAGAGCTTCTAAGAACAGTAATCTGGCATTATTACGTAACAGTCAAATATACCTCAAATCACATCAAGACGGTAGACTAAGGAATCGAAATAATAAAACCAAAAATCGTTGAAGGTCTTGGGACAAAACAAGAGGGGTTCGAAGGAATAAAGAAGTGGGAAAGTGTGAGAAAGACTGAGGATGGATGCATCGACGTCAGTCACCATTAGCGTTGGTTGTCTGTCAAAGCCTAACCAACTGACTTCATTGTATGGGGCGACCATAACTATTCTTCCAGTATTTCTGGGTACTGTATTGATTAGCAGAGTTGGAGGAAAATCTGGATCACTGTGTCACTCGAATAAATGTTTAAGTTTTTAGTACAATAAACAAAACTGATGGCATCTTTTAAGATGATTTTATCACGAATAAGCAAGGAAAAATCATATAAGCTAAAAAGCAAAGTGATTTTATAATTCATTTTAATCTTGGTGAATAACTGACTAAAAAGAACTATTGATAATACATGTTCTTCCCAGTCGCCCCAATAGTCTAGTGGGTAGCGCTTTGGAGTTTGATGCAATAATTTGTGAAATCAAGCCCCAGCGGATACACCACGACTTACTATGGTGCTGGTACATCCGGCTGATGAGTCCTAAATGGGGCGAAATAGACGTTCTGACTTCCACTGCTAGCCACCACGAAGAAAATTATAAATTATGAATAATCAGGCAGTATCGAAACATCCGCACGTCAACAGAGTTCGATTAGTTCGATGCAGAATAACAACGCGAAATTACAAGTATCAGTAAGTAGTAATGATAAAGAAACTTCTAGTATCTGCCCAGAACGGAAATTAAGCGTATCTACAGTTACATCCCCAGAGTCTACTATATGATCATTCACTTTAATTTCTGTTTAGTCTGTCAAGGCTTTTAGAGCCTTCAGAGTATACTAGAATGAATATATTTACAGTCTGTTCCAAATGTGGAGTTGGAGGCATGGGAATGAATAGGCCTCCTGTCATTTAGTTACACTAAAGTCCAACAACTTGGGGAAATATAGATGCGAAACAGAAAGCTGCCTGCTCGGTCGATCAATTCTTCTGAGATCAGTAATGAAGATGATGATTATGGATTGGAAAGTCAAATGTCCTAGAAAGGAAATATTATGTTCCCAGTCATATATGCTAGAATATAGGGTTAAAAAGTGCTCAAGATTTAAGGACCAGTAGATCCCACACTTGAGTGGTGTGCCCCTTCATACTTAACATGAATATCTAACCTAAATTCATCCGTCGTAATTTTTGTTTCTGACAGTTCCGCTTTACTATGAAGTTTGAAAAGAAGTATTTAACTGTTGTGAAGATCCTAAGTTCCATAATGACTAAAATCTGCATGTGAAATTATGCTACCATTCAGTATATATATGATTGCAGGAATACAGTACCAATACTCACTCACTTTCGGCAAGATATTTTTGAAGACTTTGACCACTAGGACATAAATTCTAGTTCACTTCGAAAAATATCTCTCTTCTCAATAAATTTTCATCGGGTGGAGAAGCCCTTATTTCTGCATTTATAATTCAATGGAGGCGCCCTGAGTGACATATTATCACAACGCGTAGCTAGACCTTATGAGAATTTATTGAAAAGAACATTCTTCGTTTTTAAGTTGTTGCCTTTTATTAGTGTTATGGAGATCTTTAGATGTTTTAAATTCCCTCTATTAGTAATGTTTTAATCAAAATGAGTGTAAAATGATGTCTAAATCAATTCATCATATGGAACTGATAAACTTTCCTCATTATTTGGAGATAATTCTTATTTGCCGCTGTTATACTAGATCAGATTGATCAACCTGTGTTGACACATGGACTCCTATACCTTGATATTGCCTAGATATTTATTATTATAATTCACTTGATGCAATGTTCCAGTCTTAACGAGAACACTATCACTCATTGACGTCCTGGTACATCCAGCTGACGAGTCCCAAATAGGACGAAGTGCGCTCCCTGTATTCTACTTCTAGCCACCACCAAGTGAATAACGATAAATTCTTCGCTCTAAAAAACAGAAGTATACGTAGACTGTTGCTGTCACGTTGTTCATTGGATGAATCATATTAAATCTATCAATGTAAAATTGACGGAAGATGCCATCACAATGATTATGCATAGAAGGTATAGTTGGTGGGAAGAACAAGTATGGACTTATGAAGGTAAAATTTCAGATGTAATGTGAGTAACAGTACAATTATGTATAATATTATGCTCAAAATGGAAAGTATTGAATTGATTTTATTTACATTATCTCCATGCGACACTCAGTTATATAATGGTTGTGAAATTTCCATACTTGTAAAGTCTCCTAGCTAAAGTGAAAGCAGTAAGAGCGAGAAAAGATCCTGATGATATTCCATTCCATTCCTAGGCAGCCAAAATTTTCTAAATGGAAATTAACAATAGCAATTAACAGATGTATGAAAAGCATTGTAGCAAGAGAACTAAATTACTGATTCTAATTCGGACACAGAACGACTGATACTATTTTGGAGGTTTGGAGGGACTGATTTGTTGATTTCTGGTTGGTAGTCATCATGGACTGACATCACTTGGAGAAGTATTGGAAACCTGGAGCACTGGACAGCTGTTTGGTCCCGGGGTGGAACTCCCTGGACGAGTCGTGGGTGCGCACTATTGAGGAGTCCCATACTAGGACGAAACAGCTGTCCAGTGCTCCCACGTCTCTAGTGTTTCTCCAGCTGATGTCAATCCATGTTGGATACTAACCTGATACTACTTTTACAACATATCAATTTAAGGTGAAATGCAAGAGGATCACACTGAAGTTTTCTTCAGTCTTTTGTTCCCTGATTCAAACCACCTCTTCCATCTGGATGTTTGGTTGTCTTTTTGAATTGTTTTGAGTAAAACAGTTTACTTCCCGAAATTTTCTTCGCATCTGGTTATATCAAAACACAAGAATTTGGGCACATTGTTAATATATTATCCCACCGTAGTTCTTTTTCCAAGTATCATACAGTGATTCGATAAACCGATTAATATGGCCATTGCGGCAACCAGAAGTGAACTAATTGTCGACTAATCGCTCACATTTAAGATCAGGATACCAGGAGGAAAAATTACCCGAAAGGCGAGATCATGCTTAACTTATACCATGTTCAAGCTTCAGGCAGAGTAACTGTGGAATCACCAATATCCCCGATTTATGATCAGTTGGGAAGCCACTGTCCTAGAGAAATATAACTCTACTTCCAAAGTATGATGAAGGTATGTAGATGACTTTGTTGAAATCAAAACGTACTGAGACGTTTCTTATGCACATGAACTAGAAAATGATGAAGGAGAACTATGTTGGGTTGCAAAATCAAACAAAAGCAAGATGAACATTTATAGGTCGGTTTCTACAAAAAGCTTCCATACTCTAATTGATATCTAGACGTTAGATTACCACATCAGCTATCAATTAAGGCAGGCTTCTTCAAATGTCTAAGTTACAGGACTCATAGACTGACTAATGAGGCAGAAAATCAATGTCAAGACATGAAACATTTAAGGGATGTATTATTATTCCACAACTGTCGCATCTGTTTATCCAGAAACACTTAAGGACTAGTGGGAAAAATACTTCTAATGATGCAGTTACGAACACAAACAGTATCAATAATGAAACCACGGGGAAGAATTTTAAAACCACTATAGTGTTAGCAAATAATGAAGGGAAATTAGAGGCCTTAGTGTGAATTCTCATAAAGGCTGGGATCACAGTGGTGTCGGCTAAAGGATCTTATCGAACCAAGTGAACAAGACAATTTGGTCTACCAAATTCCAGGCAATGACTGTAAGACCAAATACATAGATCAAACTAGACAACTGGCGTCAATCAAGTTAGCAGAACAAAGAAACCCAGCTAAATACAAAGTGGTAGGCCCTAACAATATGAGAAATCCAAGAAAGTTCAGCCGTCACTGTGAGTGCTGTCGTATGTGATTAAGTAATAGGAAGGGATAGTAAAACGACTTTGGAAAATAACTTGGGTAGGTGGAAAGAAAGACTGATAACTGAAGCTTTGTTTGCAAACAGACGCAACACCAGTTTCGATAATATGTAAACTTGTACTATCAAATAAATCACAGAATGAAAACAATATAACTGTACAAACTAGGCCATAGAGTTGTGTGATGACGTTGACAAGACTATGAGAAATAAATTCGGCTCGAAACATCAATAAATACTGCTATCTGACTGTGTGATACACATAAAAAAGAAGTCAATGAGATGATAGAATGCACTATGGAATGTTTCACAATGGCCTTGAATTGAACCACCTTGAAACATACTCATTACCCATAACCGTATTTAGTACTACAATCCTAGGCGAAAATTCAATCACAGTTGAAGTAAACATCATTGATAAGTTGTTCACTTTCAACAGGCTTATGTCTTGAACACTAGTGAAGGCTAGTGTCAATCAGTACCTACTACTCATAAACAAATATGTTTTGCTTGTACACACTACCAAGATCAGGGTCAGGGTTTTCTGAATAGTATAGTTGGTCATATTCTTACCGTAAGTACGAAAGATAGTGGGCTGTGATCAACTGAAAAAGCATCTAGAGTAGAGTCCTTCGTTGTATTGGGAATTTTTCCCATCCAGAAGATGAATGTGAGCAAGACCATTCACACTTTGTACCATATGTCTAAGTGAAATATACCATTGAATGAAATGTAGTGTCGACAGCCTCACAATCTAGCATTCAAATTTTGCTTTTGTTTACCAAATGATCGTAATACTTGCTTAGGATTAGTCGAAAACCTAAAGAAATATTCGCTCACATCACTCATACGTTCAAAGTTTACTGATGAGGTTTTTGGTAGCTTAGTTTGTCAGATCATAATAATTTTGTGGTAGAGGCTGCAATCTCTGATCCTATTGATGTCACAAGTGGACAGCTGAAAAACTATTCAACTAGGAGAAATTTTCTCGGATAATTTGCGAATTAATCATCTATTTCGCCCAGGGGAATTGAAATAAAGAATAAAGCTCTGAAGTGGAAATATGAGAAGCTGCGTTACCATCAGCCGCATTATGTACTGATGGCACCTGAATATTACATCTCTACTTGCCACTTATTGATTCTATCCACCTTATTTACTTACTTAGCATACTAGGTGTATACTTAACACTTCATTTTCTACGTCCAGCTGAGCTCGCAATTTACTCTCATTCGAGTAGCACACATGAACGGTAAGTACATGCTTAACCACCGTCTGCTTTGCCGTACAATAATAGCTAAAGTAGTTTTGGGCTGCAAAAGGTTTATCACTGCAAAACTAAAACATGGAATTAGTTCACGAAGTCTTTAACTTTTGATCTGGGTCATACGAGAAAATGAAGACTTCCTAGTTAGGCTCCGTGTGACAAATGAAACCAATGGTTAGAGATTCTTGACGATATGCGTAGATGGATCCATAAATTATGTTCACCCTATATGTTACTCAGAATTTCACTATTGTTCTCTTATCACAACTTTTGACTACTTTCTTTCTTGTTTTTTTAGCTTTCATCTTGATGCATTCTCACTCGACGTCCTGAGATGAGGTGTGGTAAATTGGACAGTTACGCCTTAATGTCAAGTCCCACTTTCATTATGAGTGACTGATTGGCTTGATAGTAAATGTATTCATAAAAATTACCAAAAAATAGTTTACTTTTTGAAGTGCTTATTTTACAGATTTTAGTCAATTTAGTCCACGATCACGGCAATGTAAGAAAATTTTCATGTCATAACAAAAAAGGCCAATTGTCATTAGCTTTCCGTAGTTCACTTATTAAAGTTAACTCTCTAAGACTTATCGTCAATCCAGTTTAAATTCTCTCCCTCAGAGGATGAAATACAAACACTATTTCAGTGGAATCATACCTTGTCAAGCAGCTGTAGTATCTGAAAAGAAACTCCGGTTCTAATGATGGATAGTGGCTAGCTATGGGATCCAGGATACGCTTTTTTTTCCCACTTGGAACCCATCAACTGAATATACCTGCACCCCAGTAAGTGATGTCTTTCCCTCTGACTTTAACCTAAGGAAGCCTAGGGGACAGCACTTTGGTGTTTGAAGCAGTGAGCAAAGGGTTTGAGTCTCAGTCAGACAAACATCACTCACTGAGATGCAGGCGTTTCCAGTTGACGAATTCCAAATAGAAAGGAAAGTGTGTCCCAGATTCCACTGCTAGCCACAACCAAATCAATTATGCTAGGTATGTTTACGGTTGTATTAACTTCATTTGAAATCATTCAGTATGTCAAATATGTGCTGATCTTCTCGATAGAGTTAAAATCACTTGTACCCAAAACTTGTTGCGTTTATCCTATGGTGCATAATTCATTTATTTATACACGTTCATGTGTTTTAAAATCAACATTCAGTAGTTTATGTTTATTTGTTGTATCTTCTAGACTAAACGTTTACAAAGTACATAAATGCAGAGTTTATGTGAACTAAACTAACATTTAATCACTTTATAAACTTTGGTTACATACTCATGGCTGCCTGATGATATCTATTGAAGTCCCTTTCATGCTTTTGTTTCAATATTCGACTATGATCGCCAGATAACTTTTAGGTTGTGCACACTGAAATTTACCGAGAAAAACAGACCACTCATCTTCCAAACAGCCCAGCGGTAACCTCTTGCATCCCGCAACACTAGGTAATGTGAAGTTGAATCTCAGACAGGATATCAGTACCGTTGAGGTTGCAGATACACCATCAGGACAAGTGTCGACAAGTATGAAACCAAAGTTAAGAGCTTCCTGCCGACCACCTCCATCTAACTGTGAAGATTCCAGATTTTCATTAAAACTCTGTCATACATTTCGTAATTAATTATGACCAACAAAAAGCAAAAACATTATTGTCTGCTAGGGGTATGATTTTATAGTTTATAATTTCCTATCGTTGACTGTATGGAATCAGTTGGCTACAACTGGTAAATGGATCCACACTCAGGTACCTTGTTATTGCCCGTGGTTTCAGTTTCAAACCGTGAAACCAGAACTATACTCGTTGTACAAGAAATGACTCTCATGGCTCAGTAGCCTAGTGGACAATGCTCGGGCGTTTGATGTGGTGTTCCGGACTCGAGCCTCACTCATTGCGATGCTGATACATCCAGCTTATGAGTTCCAAGTGAGACAAAACGCGTATCCTAAATATCACTGCTAGCCACTATCCATCATCATCATACACTATAAGTATGCCAAAATCTCAAGTCAAAATAAAATCTGTAATGCAATTAGCTCAACTAGATTAAATCGCTTTGAAAAGTTTATGATCCTGTTTTAAAACAGGAATATTTCGCATGCACAAATGAAGTCAACCCAGAAATTCCTAAAACCTTACTGCAAGTTACAGCACTTTACTATAGTATACAGAAAACGAGTAAATAGAAAATGATTGATATCTAAGTAGACAAAGTTGTGTCGCAGTAGAGAATAAAAAAATTTGAACATAATCTTTAGTGCAAATATTCAAGGAGTGAATACACCGCGATTATTACCGATTTTCACCCATATCATCAAGAGTTAGTCCTCACCCACTGATTCATATCATCTCGCTGATTCTAACCAGGTAGTCTACGCCTTCCTACAAATCTTAGATCAATAGTTAGGGACTTCACGCACTGGTGCTACGCCGTATTCTGGCCACCCTAAACTCTCTTCCAACATAATCCAACTTCCTTCAGCATTGCAAATCAACGTGGGTAGTGGCTCGGCACGTGTAGCACATACCTAAGCCATCTCATACGATACAGGTTCACAATACAGTCGACTGACTTGCCTATCTTGCCTAGTACCCCCGGCCTAACCTCAACATTGCTCATACGGTGACTCTACCATTAGCAAAAAATGTTGCGAAGACATCTGTGATCAAAACACTGTCATCGCTTTATGTCTTCTATTTTTAACCACCATATGTCACAGGCGTAAAACAGGACAGAAAGGAACGCAGCACAGTTTCATCATCCTTTACTAACTAGTCGGATGTGTCGCCCGTCGGTGCCACAGATGACACAAGTTCTCAGATGCTAAACTGGGCTTCCGTATCCAGGCTGAGATTTCTTTAGCAACCAATTGGTTCGGGCTAATGCAACTCCCCATTACTTCATCTCCGATCATTAAACTGGGAATAATTAGGGACTAGTTCTAAAGCATCATCTTACATTCGGCAGGTGCCAGTGAAACTCATGCCAAACATACACAGATTTCTACTCAACGCTTCCAGAAGACCCTGCATTTTGTCATTGTCTTCACTCAGCAGAAGAACACCGCATCCATGCTCCAAGTCAACTAGATGACCTCCAGAGATAGGATCAATCCCTGTAAAGTCAGAATTATCCAAGGTTATATCCACTAGTACGTCTGTGACGAAGTTAAATAGGAACGGTGACAGTGGTTATCCCTAGCGGACACCGCTAGTTGTTGTCAATTCTGATGATGTCTCTCCATAATCCCTCACACGGCTGCGTGAGTTTGAGTAGACAGTTTTGATTAGCGTTATATACGTGCTCAGTACTCCTTTGACAGTCAGACACTCCCACAACACCTTACAGTCGACAGAGTCAAAACCTCTTTTAGGTCAAGGAATATAGCAAATGTCGGCCCCCGTTAAGCATGTCTGTTCCAGGACCTATCAGGGGATGAGAATGTGATCGATGCACCCTCGTCCAGGTCGGAAACCTGTCTGGTTTTCTTGAGTTTTTACTGTTCTCAATCTCCAGTTAGGTGTTGGGTAAATATGGATCCTGGGATCAAACTAATTCCCCGATGGTTGTCATACGAAGGCTTATCTGCCTCCTTATAAATTGAGATGATCAGTGAAGTACACAAGTCTGACAGCGCTACTTCTAGATCCCATATGCTGACCAGTACCTCCTTTACTTTGCTCAACAATATCTTACCTCTATCCTTGAAAGCTTCAGGTGGTAAACTGTCAGGTCCTGTTGATTTAGGTCGTTTCAAGATCGGTACAGTCCCCTAAGTACTAAGCAGTGGTGTCAAAAATGTAATCGTGTAAACTGTGTTATGTATACTACTGGATACAGAAAAAGTAGAAACTGCACAAATAGTCATTGATGCTTACTGGTAATGTCGGGGTGATGTAAATCCTCTTTTGGGAAACAGCTCACCCATAATTAGCTTTTCAGGTGAGATGACGAAAATTACTTGTCTGAGCTAAATCCACACCCAGCATATCACAATTACGTATTCCATCATATTTATTGATATCTTTTTGCATGTTTATTTACTTATTATTACCAGATACTTAGTCTTACTCTTCACCACATTTTGCAAAAAACTATTGCTCTAATATCTTGTGTTGCGTAATATCATTTCATTTCCTACATACACCTATAGACTTAGTTTGACCTTTGACCAGAAACTTGTCCGTAATGTTGTGTCACTTTACTTAAACATTTACGAATACTTATTAGACATTATTTGTCCCTTGGGTTCCTAGTGGAACATACGGCTTCAGTAACACGTCGCCATTTCACTCTCTCCTCTACAGTCTTCTTAACCTGGCTCCACAACAGCCCACAAGCTTTCACTTCTTCCTCACACTATCTTCTCCAGGTCACCCTCACCTCGGACGCCCAACTCGTCGTTTCCCATTCGGGTTCCACTCGAGGGCCTGCCTGGCCTGGCACGTGATGTCCCCGAATAGTCTTCTCAGTGTATGTCCAATCCAATCCATATTCACTTCATTCCTCTGTATATTTGTTGGGCGATAGGTTCTTGGTTGGTTTGTTGTCAGACCAGGGTTCTCTGTTGCTTATTCTTTCTGGCCATTTGATCTGATCTTCAGTATCGAGTGAGCGTAGGCGACAGCTGTTCATGTATGTCTGTAGTTTGTTGGAAATGCCAAGTCTCTCAACCATCATATAGAGGCACTGGCTTGACTGAATTAATGTTAAAAATCCGGATCTTGTTCACGCTTTATGCTGGGTGTAGTGCAGTGCAGTAGATCTCCACAATGATTATTTCAGATTAATGAAGGAAGGTCTGTCTTGCTGTCTTTCCGATCCTGGCTTTGACGTCCTCATCTGTGACTGTGCCGTCGTCTGTAGTTGAAACGATGCTGCCTAGGTAGGTGAAAGAGACTACTTCCTTTAGGTGTCTCCCGTTCATGGTGATCGGTGCCTGTTGTTGTTGGTTGGGTATCTTCACCACCCCTGTCTTCTCCGCGTTCACTTGAAGTCCTGTCTTCGCTGCCCTGTCTCTTCAGTCAACTTGTTAGTTTTCGCCTGTAGATCTTCGAGTTTGTGCAACACTAGACATAAATCATCATCATTGGCGAAATCCAAATCTTCTAGGGTCTTTTCATCGGTCCAGCCAGCGTATACCCATCTTCTCGCTCCTCACAGTTTCTTGCATGATCCAGTCCAGTTCAGTCGACCACAATCAGGAAGATCATCGGTGATAGTAGACAACCTTGTCTTACTCCTTCCTGTCTTCACTTCAAAGCCATCATTGAGCTTTCCATTGCGAATCACTTGGCATGTAGCATCATATAGCACATAGCCGTTGAATGAGGTTGGTAAGGTTTTGTGGCACTAAAACCGTGGTGTTGAAGCAGTCGCCAAACTATATCTCGGTCAACGCTGCCGAAGGTCTTTCCAAAATCGATGAAGTTGAGGTTAAGATCCAGTTGACTGCTATTCTATGCTCTGTTCTATGATGATGTGTAGCGTAGCGTTGCATTTTGGTCCGCAAATGATTTATTCTTCCTGATTCCAGTTGTAATTTTGAATCTCTCCAAGATGATGCGGCTTAATATTTTGCTCGGGGTGGACAGCGGTGGGGCATGATTCCGCGCCAGTTCTTGAAAAGACGTAGGTCTCCCTTCTTTGAAAGTTTGACAACCTGCAGGTACCTTATCTTCCTTCCCTGCAAACCTTCTGAAATAGTGGTATGAGCATGTCCGCTGTTGTCTATGCTTGTTTTCAGTGATTCTGGAGGAATTTCGTCTGACCCTGCTGCTTTCCCAGATCTGAGTAACTTTATGGAGTCCAAGATTTCACTTTTGCTTTTGTCGAAGGATCTGTGTTAACCGATAGTTCTGTGGCTGGGCTTCTGGTGATATTTCTGGACGAGTTGCAGATGGTGGTGGTGGTCGATTCAAGAGGTTTCATGTAGTGGTTAGCCCTGATGATTCACTAACTCTTTCTTATTCATAAATCACCAGTTAGTCGTTATCATTTCATGCCTACATTGTTCAGACTGGTCAATGTATGAGAAATATAGGTGGAAAGTAATAATACTACCCAGTCTTGGGAGGATTCTACTAGTGAGTACACCCTAGGCTCTTCAAACGCACTGATGTCTAATACCTTGAAGATCTGAAGCATGAATAGCCAACAACCAAAGTAATACACAGCCGAACTACCTCAGTTCATGGAAATAGACAACCATATCAACCACCTTATCTTGAACTCTACGCTTCGCTTCAACACTGCTGATGCGTCAGTCAGACGGAAGGCGATTAAAGCTTTGGAGCTGACTATGAGCGAACCATTCTCACCATTTCACGTCTACCACTTTTTCTATACACAGAGGTTGCTGATTAGTGAACTTGATCAGCTTAAGTCAGTAATAAGTCCATTGGAATGAGTGGAAACAAGCAAACTGATTAGTTACGCTAAGAATTTAGTCTACAACAAAAAAAGGAAAATTATCAAGTACCTGCTGACAAAATGTTTTCATCACTGAAGGGAGGATATCAGTTAAGAAAACAGAATAGTTGTATATAATAAAACAAGGAAAGAGTTTTACGGTAAATATCAACAGTGAGAAACGGACTTAGAATTTCATCGAAAATAACATTCAATGGAGCAAACTTATGCTCTCTATTTTACTCAACAGTTATAGTTCAAGAGCAATAGACAGACTTATGAGACTACTTTATTATAATCCTAGAACATTTGTGACAACTAGAATGTTTATTTCTTTCCTACCTTGTTCTCATCAGTCCCAATTAATGCTAATTTGGTATCCCTTTTTTAAATCTTTGGTTTTATACTACTTAGCATTACTGAGTAGCATGACCCATGTTTTCTTTTAATGTTACTACATCGTCAATTTGACTGTTAATTCTATACAGTTGAATCTTGTTCATCATTTAACGCCTTTAGATATTAGTTCCTTTCCCGGTTCATGATAATGTTGAGATCTCTTCCCTTACTCCTTGATGTTCTACGTTACCTTGAACATTTGTCTGTACTTTATCGTGGGGAAATACGCACATCCTTTATATTCCCTTGGATCCAGCTTTGCGATTGATGCACTCTCTGTAAGGTGCTTTGACAACGATACATTCACACATACCTCACGATTCGAGGTTCATAATTCATTATTCACTACTATTTATTCATAAAGAACCGTATTTCAGACAAATCCTGTATTTGGAATTTTACGTGTAACTCGAGAGTTTGGTTTCGAATTTCTTGGAAAGAAATTCCCATACGGTCTGGCTGGATGCGCATAATCTTATTAAAAGGACAGAATGTCTAAATTTGCTTCTCATATGCCCACTTACCAGTTAAACTCCTCCTGTGTAGCCAATTACATTGGGTTTACGACTAGGCAAGTACATCGTCATATTTCTGAACGCTATGAATCATGGATGAGTAAAGAGCAAAAAAGATGAATAAGAACCCCCATACATGAACACCTAGTAGAAATCGAATCGATCTAAATGAGTTATTCACTGGATTGCTGTTAATCTTACACTGCAAGAATTCGTTTTTTGAATACACAGGAAGCTACTGGGATCCATTCGAACAAGCCAAACTAGTGAGTTCCACCGAAGTTTGTACGTCATCGTTCTTCACCTTAATCAGTCACATAATTTAGTTTTACATTCACAAACTACGTAAAACGACTGTCGCCTCTGTCAGTCTTAGATTTTCTCCCTTCTTATTTTTTGTAGTTACTGTAGACAGCTAACATAACTACTCATTATCGGCACTACACAACTCATCAATTCGGTAACAACCCAGTGTGACTTCAACAGTTTTGTTTTGTTTTCTTAATTCCCAACCTAATTTCCCTTATCAACTCATTAATATTTTATTAAAACTAAACGTCTTCTTACTAAGTAAACTGTTACCATAGTACGTTTTACTGACAAAAGGAATTTAAACATTGGCGTACAGCTGATAATGACGAGCTTATAGAAGAAATATATTCCTACGCACAAGTGGCTATTTCTAGGTGTTTCAGTGGGAATTTTTACTCTACAGGAAATGGTTTAAGGTGCAGATTACAACTTGAATTATTCTGAATGTTCAGTGTGCACGGGAAAATGAATATAAAATAATATCACACAGAACCCTTTCATATAATTCTCTTTAAGGATTCTAGCACAAATTATATCTTCAGCTTCTTCCCGTGTGTCTTCAGTTGCTGCATATGCACAGCAGACTTTGAATCACACGAATACTACTCATGAGTACTGGATGAGCATTGAAAGATAACATAAAAGGTATCAATCAAGAAGTCATCTTCGACTTCTGTTGTACCATTTGAGTATAGTACTGTTGAAGTGGAAAATATTTTGAAATGGTGCAGATTTGTAGCTCAAGAACATGACCTTGAATATGGTCGTGAATGCATTGAAAATGAAAACCTCTACCTGATCGCCTCAATGAAATAGTGAATAAGCCACAAGACCCCAGTATTAAGTAATTTATGTAGTCTTTTGGAGAAATAAACGTGTTTAATTAACAAAAGAAAGAGAATAAATATGTATTCAACACATTGCTCTTCGTTGATATTCAGCAGTGGCAACAGTGTAATCCTCGATTCGGAAGTAACGGGTTTCATTCTGTCTCAGAAACCTAATACACAAAACATAATAATGAATAAATTAGATCTTATTTTAAGTAAAGTGATAACGATTTTCATGAAGATAATCTTCCTTAGTAATTAAAAAAAGTGAAAACTTGATACTGTTTCTTTGGTGATGGCTGGTAAGCTAAGATCCGATATGCACGCTTTGTTTTTTACCCGAGATCTATCAGGTTTACATGTATCCCAATGTGTCAGTGTTCTTAGTGAGAATCTTATCCAGCACCACGGGAAACTACAATGAAAAAATAAACCTTTACCCTTTGGAAATAGGTGAAGACTAGAAAAGGATTTTCTTTTTTACCATGAAGTAGCTACGCTTAAAATCTACGAGAAAGTCATTTTTCCACCATTAAGATGCACTTAGAAGTGGTGTGAAATTGAGCTACTTTTCCAGTCAAAGCTATATAAAATCATGCAAAAGAATGGAAATCTCAGCTGAATGGCTCGATTAAACCAATGTAAACTGACGATTTCCTTCTTTACCGGTTGTTTGGATTAAAAATATACTGAATCTCACTTTATCTAAAAACGTTACTTCTCAGACGATGTGGTTTCTGAGTAGTAAACAATAGTTAAATGATCCCCATAGGTTACTCAGAACTTGAATCATTTGAGCGAACGATTGTTTGCAATAACTTCTTCTTCAGGCTCTACAGTTAGTTGCGCAGTGAAATCAATATTAACAGAACAATTACGAAATGAGGAGACAAAATCTACAGATGATGATTCATCGAAAAGAAAAAATTTTCTTCGCTGAGACCATATCTTGTCTTATATACATTTATTGGGGTATGAATGTATGTATGATTGTTTACTAAGGGTCAAATAATAATTATGAAACGATGAGTTATATTCAGGTGGGATGAAAATTATGTGAATACTATAACGAAATAGAGAATTGTCTGAACCATGATATGTATTTGCGCAACACATTTCGAACTATCTGATCACACACGTGTGATCAGATAGTTCGAAATGTGTTGCGCAAATACATTACACGGTTCAGACAATTTACGTCTTCTTATTGTTTTGTCGAAGTTTATCAAGAGAACTAATTGTTTTAAAAAAGAAATAGAGAATGACAAATATGAAGTATTACATCATGGTTGGAAATGTCTACAGGTTGTGGTATGAATATAGAAGGGTGTAAAACTAATGACATACGAAAATGAATGTTCATCAAAGTAACGACAATATAGGAGGGGATGGGAGGTTAACATGTGCAATTTGTGGTAGGAAGGTTCATAAAGGTCGTGTCGATCCTGTTGTAAGCCAAGGTAAACAAAGTGGATGTACATATTTCTTTTGAGCACATAGGTCCGGTTTTCTTGCGTTGATCCCTATGGCTTCGGCTATGGATAAGATGAGAAGTCGTGCACCTTTAGGGAGATTGCGAGGGACACAGTACATCACAGGAAAGGTATGATCTACCTTAATCTCATGTCCGGTATCTGCTAGACGTGAGAGGATTGCACTGTTGCTGATCTTTGTCATTCTATTCGCTAACCAAGATGGCACATGTTCACAAACGTGCATTGATAGAGCCCTTTGAGTACAGCCTATGTAACTAGCTACACAGGAGCAGTTGAACTCATAAATGCACATTGAAGTGGCCATCATAGGTAACCTATACTTGGTTCTCTGTGTCAGTAATGGCTTGATTGAGAAGCTGACAAAAAGTTTCGCTGCAATGAATGTCCTTTTCACTGATCTACTTAAAAGATGTGTTAAGATATCCGTAGCGAAATCACCTTTGAAATTTAGTCTAAGATATACAGGCATCTTAGCAACATTGTCTTTCTTTATCTTCCCTCCACGTTTCGACATGTGTTTATTTATAAAGTCCAGCGGATAACCATTTTGCTGCAATGTTATCTTTAACCTACGCATTTCTTCCACAACATAGTCATCAGAACAAATGTTTCTCACTATGCAACTCAGGCATTTGACCAGATTTCTTGTCTATTGAATCAGTGTGAAGCTATGAACATAAGTATACTGATCAGTTTCTGTGTTCTTCCGAAAAATATTCCTTATAATATACCTAGCCGTTTTCCTGGTGATGAGAACATCCAGCAAAAGAATACAATTCACTTGTTCTGCCTAGCAGGTGAGTTTCATACCTCCGTGAGCTTTATTGAAGATATTCAAGTAAGCGAAGTGGTCGACACATAACAAGACTTCACTCCCTATTATTGAATTCGAAGTAGTTGCGGACTAGTCAGGGAGCCTCATCGTACATTTCAAAGTTAGTGCGAATATTCCAGCTTCAGAAGATGTCAAGTACTGAATGTATCTGCGCCATTGTTATCGATTTTCACCCATGCCACCAAGATTTCGCAACCACTAGTTTCTGTCGTCTCAGGGACCTCGGTCAGGCAGTCGACACCTCTAAACGCGAATCAGACCAACAGTCAGGGACTTCATGCGCTGGTGCAACGTCTTGGCTTGGCCACCCTAAACTTTTCCAACTTTCCCCAGCATGGCACATCGAGGTGCTTGGTGGCTCGGCATGCGCATTACATGTCCAAACCATCTCAGTCGATTAAAGTTCACAAACTAACCAGTTGACTTGCTTGTATTGCTTAATATCCTTAGCCTGACCTCAACATTGCTCCCACAATGATTCCACCAAACTCGAGCGGTGCTACGAAGACACCCGTGATTAAGCACCCTGTAACTGCTTCGAGTCTTCTACTTTCAACGACCATGTATCACGCTCGTACGACAAGACAGATTGGACCGCAGAGCAGTGTACTCGTCCTTCGATATCCCGCCAGTCGACGCCGAAGATGACGCAAGTTGGAAAACACCCAACAAACCTTTTGTATCCGAGCTGAGATCTCGTCAGCAACCAGCCCGTTCGGCGGGCTAATGCCACTCTCCGAGTAAGTGAAGTGGTCGACACATTCCATCACTTCACTCTCTATCATTAAACTGGGAGTAGTTGCAGACCAGTCATGGAGCCTCATCTTACATTTGACAGGTGTCAGCGAAACGCATGTCAAATATAACCAGGTTTGTGCTCAAGGCGTTCAGAGGCCCCTGCACTTTGTTACCACTTACGATGTGGCAGACAGGTCCATTACTTTACAAGCCATTTCTACTAATTCAAATTTGTGATACCATATGGTCGTTCAAAACTTTGTAGGTGGAGGATGGTTATGGATTGTGCTCTACTGCTTGCAAATTAAATACCTAAGCCAATAACTGTACATATTTAACTCGGTTTTTAGAAAGAAAATTGGACTGCAGAACAGTTATGATAGTGATTATGTGAATAGCTTAGATAAAAAGTAAACAAAATTGGTTTCGCTTCCCTCTTTTTCAAATACTTAAGTTTAGCCTAGCATTCGTGCAAAATAACAAAAGAAACTTCTGTAAGATCACTAGTGTCCAATGACATTTCAGGAAATTATTCAGCATTCTCTTTAGAACTTCACTCAGTGGGGATATAATAGATGTTAGTTTAATAGGGATTTACTTTCTACGCCACTGTGTCGCAAACTTACCACTATTGGTAAATGGTGCTTGATATAATAGTCATGGAGATCACATGCGTTAAATCAAGTTCAAGTCACCAAAGCCGATGTGACAAGATTACTTCATCCATCGAGTAATTATCTCTATCGTATCTGAGCATACACTTCAGATCTCATAGTTGCCCACATAATGCTGCTAATTAATATGAGCAAATTACAGAGACAGTAGTTGTCACTCACAATGAGTCAGAACTTTTTGTTCCAAAGCGCTGTACACCACCAGGGAAAAAAGCAGGAGAATAGAAACAAAGACATCTCATTAATATGCCCTGCTCTGACCTTTGCTGTATAAAGAATAACTTATTTTGCCACTAATTTTAGCACAAACTCCCAGACTTCTCAACTACAGTGCATGCAAAAATTCCTGTCAATCCGTTAGGTCTTGTCTTGAATGTGCTGATGGAGTGACCCTAGATAAATCTGACTTCTCAATGAATGACATTAACCTTGGTACGTAGACAACATTGTCCTGTTAGATGAAGACGCTGACAAAATGCAGTCTTATGACTGACCTCAGCAAAAATCTCAGTGCAGTCGTCACGCAGTTTGCACCTGTCAAATGAGAGATGCTACTTCTTGACTGGTTTGTACCAACTCGCAATTTAGGAACAAGAAGTGGGACACTAGAATGTGTTGACCACTTCACTTACTTGAAGAGTTGCGTCAGTCCACATGGGTTGGTTGTTCACAATACCTGATTTCCAATGCAGAAGGCATGTTTATCAGTTGTCAGCGTACACCACTTCTGGTGCCAGTGAGATGTCTGACTACCTATCAAACAATTTTACAAAAGTTAATCTTGTCCCATAGTATGTTTGGTTGTAAGACAGCTGTTGAAAGTGAGGTATGTAAAGAGAATGAAGGTTTTTGTTTGTAAGTATCCACGTAGCATTGGTTGAGTGCGATGGGGAATGTTGAGTTTGGTAGACAGAGTATTATGTAATGAATGCAAGTCAGTCAATGATAGTGTTAACCTTGACCAAGTGAGGTGGCTTGGTCATGTGTTTAGCATGCTGACTCACCGCCGCTCTCGACGCGTTTTTGTAAGTGAAGTAGCACTAGTTTGAACGTTCAAGATTATAAGCATATAGACTATGGTTGTTATGAATGTTATGGTAGAAGTTCATGTTGGGAGTCCGATGGTAGGAAGTTCTGAGATCTATGTTTTGTGCTTGTTGGTATCCATTAGCTAGGTGAATTTACCATTATGAGGAAAATGGAGTTACTTCTGTGGCTCGAACCCATGTGATCCAGTGTTTAAGTTACAGACCTAATCACTAAGCTATTTAGACCACGTCTGACGCCATGTCGAACTGGAGTAAGCACACGACTCAGCCACCCGTGGGTAACCATGGTGCCGACCACTGACATCAAAACATAGTGCACCACAGTACCGTATCACTTTTATTATTAGAAACATTGAAAAACTTGATCGATAGACTTCAAGCAGAGTTAAGCATCAAGGACTAGACAGCTACATGGATTACCCATTGGTGACCAATTCATGCAACGTTAAGGGTTGCCAGATCAAGAAGTGAGACCAGTTTATGAAATCTCTAACTATTGCTATGATTAATACTGTGAGAGTATACACTGCTCGACTGGAGTGATATGATCCCGATTCCACAACATGACACGATTTTATATACTGCACTTGGAAACATACAAAAAACTATTCGCTGGACACTTCAACTAGATTCCCAAACCAGGAACTAGAGATTTGAGATAAGACTGAGAGCAGAAAGGGTTTATTGTCGTTCAAAAATGTTGATAAATTGAGCGAAATGTAATGTGTATCAGTAAGTTTTGGTCATGAAACTTTTAGGTTAGCCATCGAAGCAGCTAGATCTAGAATTCTGTGAAACTTTGGATTTTCCAAAACGGCATGATAGAAAATATCTAGTTTTCTGGGATTGTTGAGTCAAATGTTTTGCTAACAGCGATACATTCCAATGTCCAGTCCTCGAGAAGAGAGAATTAATGGTTGGATACTCTCGGTGATGTGGTTTGAAATTGGTTAGAACAGTAAAGATGTATACACTCTTTGTCATCTTCAATACTTTAAAGATTTTTGCTTATTTCAAGGTAGTATTCCTCGTGGACTGATATCAATTGGAGAACCAATAAAAACCTCGAACTAAATTCTTATTTACTTCTATTTATTTACTCTTTCCTTTGTCATGCATTCGTCAACTCTAATATCATCTTTTCGATTCACTTTCACATTGTGTTGTTGTATTGCTTAACAATTCCAGCTGACGCATTCTTATGAAAGATTCTACGTTGATTATTTAGGCTACCTGAACCTTCAAGGACGCCTTGGTGCTTGAGCAAATAAGCGGTACGGCCCAGATTACCGAGCGAAAGCTCTGACGTATGGGACACAAGAATCGTTGTAAAACATTACTCTAACTAAAAATAGATCATTATTGATGCCTTTTTATGCCAGATTAAGTTATTCACCAACATTACCGTCTACGCAAGTGGCGTTTTTATTCTTCGATTGAGAAAACCACCATCTATTAGCAGTTAAACAGCATTAATACCGTTGTCAGAGTCTACGTTTCCCAACTTAGCTGGTTAGATGAAGAAATAATAACAGCAATATAAATATTAATCAAAAACTGTGGACATAAGTAAGTGATTAGCTATATCTTTTCTGCTGAACTACTGTGGGGTACGCTACTAATACAAATGTGCTTGAGTAGTATATATATATATATATATATATATATATATATATATATATATATATATATATATATATATATATATATATATAGCAGCGTCTTACGCGAAAGCCACAGAAAAAGATCGACTAGCGATTAGTCCGGAAAGAGAAACATAGTGAATTCGTTGGAAATATAAAAAGCAAGAGGACAAAGTGGAAGAAGCCGAAAGAAGATGCAGCTACAAGAACAAGAACCACCTGTGAAAAAGGAAATTCACTTTAAGATCATTTGATCAGCATTAAATGCAATTTAGCTTGATAAACAAAACATACTATGTCCAACATTGTTCTTTGCATCAGTACTGTCTAGCTGATTGCATCACAGTATGTTGAGCAAAGTTCGAATCAATAATCGAGCTATTGCTCCTGTGAACCACAGTTCTCTATAACAGCAGAAATACAACGCTCACCTACTTATGAGTACTAGAATATTAATTCTTGAAGGAAATCTATTCGTGTTTCCGTAATTGAATACATTCAGTAGTAATACATCATTCAAGAGTCTGTCTCGGTGTATCAAACTTAATGCTCATGATAATTAATACTTTCATTACTACTGAACCTAACAAACAAGAGTTTTAACCAACAAACAAAATAAGGTGTACAGGTGTACACTCCCAATGCATAAAATGCATCACAGAAAGATGAAAATGATTTCAGCAAGAAAATCCATGCATTTATGTTAGTCAATTCATGGTAAAAGAAAACACTTACTGCAAAAATTCGGCGACCAAAGTTTCCAGAATAGGGAGACTATTAATGTCGACCTTGGTACATGAAATCATCTCTCGAAGCTTAACTATAAAAGAAAAATATACAATATATATACAACAATATATATACAACTTCCAAAAATATGGTGCAATTCTTTACATATCTAGACAACCAAGCAAGAGGAACGTACCAAATAGCCTCAGCAAGTGAATCGGACCGTAAATGTCTGACATTCTTTTGTCTGTATGGCGTTTTAGTAGCTCCGCATATTGCAGTCGTTCAAATTTATATAGAAGATGAGAACCGATAATAAGATTGAAGTAGTGCTGAATCCCAGCAACAAATTCACGCCTTAAGTCTGGTCTTATTGTGGGACTGGCACTTATTTGGGAATTCTGAGATTCGGAAGTTGAATTCATTTCAGGATTTGGTTGAGATTTCATCTCAGTTTCAGAATTTTCTAAGAAGTCTGATAGGAGAGTAGATATTGGCTGAGAAGCAGGAAGCTCATAAAGCTGTAAAAAAAGTTAGACAAAAGTTAAAATTGGTCAAAAAATCCTTTTTATAAAACTAGTAACTTAGCAAGAAAGCATCTTAAATATAAAGAATAATGGTGTCAGAAAAACTAACTTGCTATTCCAGTGAATTCATATATGAATGATTTGTATAATAACATGCTTGAAGGAATAATTACGATTATCTTTATTTTCTATAAATGATTCCCCGTAAGTTGAAATGCACTATCGTTACGTTAACACTGGTTCGAATACAAATTTTCATCTCACCTTCAATCATCATCCAGTATAAATACTAGTCTGTCAAACTACGGCTATCTCAGATAGTCAAATGATAACTTTTACTTAAGATATGTGAAATCCTTACGTAAGAATAAACTACAATTAAGACGTTCATGCATTACTGGAATATTAAGAATTCGAATGGTCACGTCAACAAGGTAAGGGCAAAGAACTATCTTTTAAGATGTTAATAAGGATTTGATGGTCACAAACCGAATAATTGAGATCGCCCATTGAAGCATTGTGTAACTCATAAACAACTCTCACATTTACCAACAACTTTTGACACGATTATCATCAGTGTGCTACCTAAAGTTTACTGTCTGCCAACCAGGTCAAGGTTCAACGAGACCACAGTGAGATCAGCTACCTATGGTGTGGATAGGTATATGACTACCACTCCTGAATTGCTTGCTTAGATTCCGATCATGCATTCGTATATGTGTTCTGGTAACCAATAAAGTCGTAATCATGAAATTATTTACAATTTGAATGTATCCAGTGTTGGGAATGGAAACCTCAAGAAATTAAGTTTAAAGCCACCCGTCAGTCTATTGGGACAGGGTAGAACTTTACTGCACTTACGAGATGTCACGAATATAGTGCATAGAGCTGTTCACAGCCTTAGAGAACGTCTTCATCGAAAACAGCACTTTTTTTGCAAGTCGCTAGTATTTTCTTGGGGTCCACCGATTTACTTCTGAAAACAAGTACAAAACTCTCTAAAGGGATGAATTCCAGAAAGTCTAGGTAAGGCATGCAAAGTCAAGTTACCGAGGAGAAAAAAAGGTGATGGGAGAAATTTCGAATGATATTGTAGCTGACCAAAGCCGTTAGAAGAAGGTCTCGTTCCAGCCAAAAGATATGGAGTAAACGGGGTGTTGGCTAATAAGTGTCAAAAATGAAGGCCATAAGAAAAGAGCACCTCAAAATGCAACACTACTGACTTACAGCACCAGCAACTTTGACCGAAGGGTCTTTCACTACACGGACACAGTACTAACAACCCTAGACAAACATGGATTCGGAAAGAACTCCAAATGCAGATGGGCTACATGTCGGACACAAAAGACCTACCTCATTTTCGTTAATAATGGAGGCAGCATTCATGCTAAAAAACTAATCCAAACTTTTGATGAAATGCGGCAAATTCAGATTCTTTCACCATCCCAGAGCCAAGCCATTAACATACTCATCTTCAAAACGATTTGGGTAGTGTATGTGAGGACTAACCTCGCCTGGTTAACTAGTTCGCTAGTTACTAGCCGGTCCTAAGCCCGGGTAAAGAGGGAAGGTTGGGCATAGGGCTAGCAACCCTAACCCGGAAAACAAATCCAACCGCTAAATAAACTTCAAAGCACAAACAAAATATAAAAATAAAAACAAAATTATTCCTCTCTGGAATCGGAGAGGCGAAATGACGCCAGTTGGTGAAAGTCTTCGGGAAGCCAATCGGCCGATATGTCTTCTCTCCCTCGATGAAAGCGAAAGTAAACGTGGGGACATAGAATGTCCGCACGATGTTTGAACCCAGTAAGGCAGCCCAGATTGCAAAGGAGATGAGAAGGTATCACATCGAAGTGCTTGGGATTTGCGAGGAATAAGCAGATGGAATGGGAGTGGACTCTCTAAACTGTCAACTGGAGAATCAATAATCTACTCCGATATTGTCAACCAGACGACAACCACGAGCACACTGAGTTATGGAGTGGCTATCATGACGTCCCCAAGAGCATCGAAGGCTCTCATGCAGTGGGAACCAGTCTCCTCCAGCATCAGGATCATGGCAGCAAGATTCAACTCAAAAGGAAGGAATGTCACAATCATACAATGCTATGCCCCTACAAATAATGCAGAGGAAGAGAAAAAGGAGGAATTCTACAGACAACTCCAATCAACACTGGACAAGATGTTAGCTGGAGATATCAAAATCCTAATGGGTGGAGCGACATGAATGCCAAACTCGGAGCGGACAACACAGAAAGAGAACTAACCATGGGTCGAGAAGCGCTCGGTGATTTGCAGAATTCTGCGCATTCAACGATTTGGTGATTGGAGGCACTGTGTTCAAGCACAAAGCACAAAGCGACATGTAGTTGATTTCACCAGATGGACACACTACACTAAAAATCAAATCGACTTTATCTCAATCTCAAGAAAATGGAGACGCAGTCTACTTGACACAAGATCAGGTCAAGAAGAGGAGCAGATGTAGGCTCAGACCACTGTCTAGTGCAAGGAACCCACCTTCCAAATCAAGTTAAAAGCCTCCAAAGAAGTTGGCGATAGACCACAGTTGAAGTACAACACTCGGAACCGAAACCGAACTGAAGGATGAAACTACAAAGGACATCTTCACGTCAGCCAGCCATCAAGACAAAATGGGAGACAGCGAGCAACATCCCTGAAGAAACCTGTGTGGAAGAACACTCAAAGTCTTTGAAAGAGATGTGGAAAGAAACCTGCACAACCGTATTAGGAAGGAAGAAGAAAGAAGATAAGGAATGGATCTCGACGGATACCTGGAAGCTGATAGAGAAGGGAGAGGAGGATGGTGAAACAGAAGATAAACCAGTGCAGTACAAGGATGCTCAACGACAAGAGGAACTGAGCACAATGTATAAAACACTACACTGGACAAAGAAGTGAAGAAGAGTGCACGGAAAGACAAATGACACTTCCACGACACATTTGCAAGTGAAGCAGAACGGGCTGCAGGTAGGAGAGACCTGACAACATTGTATCAAATAACCAGGTTACTTGCTATCTGGGAAGAAATCAACGCAGACGAAACCAATAAAAGATGATGATGGAAATTTAATTACGAAAGAAGAGAAACAAAGGAAACCATGGGCCGACCACTTCAAAAAGTTCTTGAATCGACCACCACCTGCACTTCGTCCAGAAATACCACCTGCAGCCCAGCCACAGAACCACAAGTGAACATAAATCCTCCAACAAAAGTGGAAGTCCTGAACGCCATAAAGCTACTGAAATGCGGGAAAGCATCAGGACGAGATGGAATTCCGTCAGAAGCACTGAGAACAGACGCAGAGACAACAGCAGACATGCTCACACCACTATTGCAGAAGGTGTGGAAGGAAGAGAAGGTACCTGCAGATTGGAAGAAGGGTTACCTCGTCAAACTGCCGAAGAAAGGAGACCTCAGTGTTTGCAAGAACTGGCACGGAATCACTCTCCTCTATCCACCCCAAGTAAAATATTAAGCCGCATCATCTTGGAGAGGCTAAAGGATGCACTGGATTCAAAACTACGACCGGAACAGGCAGGCTGGATTCAGGAATTACAAATCATGTGCGGACCAAATTGCAACGCTTCGCATCATCTCATCATAGAACAGAGCATAGAATAGCAGTCAGCTCTCTACCTCAACTTTATCGACTTTCAGGAGGCCTTTGACAGCGTCGACCGAGAGGTAATTTGGAAACTGCTTCATTACTATGGAGTACCAAAAACCTTTATCAGCCTCATTCAACAACTACATGAAGATGCCACATGCCAAGTAATTCACAATGGGAAGCTCAGTGATGCTTTTGAAGTGAAGACAGGAGTGAAACAGGGCTGTCTACTATCACCCATGATATTCCTGATTGTGGTCGACTGGATCATGCAGCAAACAGTGGGGAGCGATAAGAGGGGGATACGCTGGACTGTGAAAAAGAACCTAGAAGACTTTCATTTCGCCGATGACTTGTGACTGATGTCACACAAACTTGAAGATCTACAGGCGAAAACTAACAAGTTGGCAGAAGAGGCAGAGAAGACGGAACTTCAAGTGAATATAAAGAAGACAGAAGTGATGAAGATACCGCACCACCGCCATCAACAACAACAACAAACTCCAGTCACCATCAACGGGAGAAACTTAAAGGAAGTAACCTCCTTCACCTATCTAGGAAGCACTGTCTCAACTACAGGCGAGACAGACGAAGATGTCAAAGTCAGAATTGGAAAAGCAAGACAGGTGTTCATTAGCCTGAAACCAGTGTGGAGATCTTCTGCACTCAGCTCAGCATGCGGAACAAGATCCGGATTTTCAACACCAATGTCAAGTCAGTGCTTCTGTATGGTTCAGAGACTTGGCGCGTCACGAAAGGGATTTCCAATAAATTACAGACAGTCATCAACAACTGCTTACGCTCGCTACTGAAGATCAGATGGCCAGAAAGAATAAGCAACAAGGAGCTCTGGAAACGAACCAACCAAGAACCTATCACGCAACAAATATGCAGAAGGAAGTGGGGATGGATTGGGCATACACTGAGAAGACCGACTGGGGACATCACGCGTCAGGCCAGTTACTCGAGTGGAATCCCAATGGGAAGCGACGAGTTGGGCGTCCGAGGGTGACATGGAGGAGATCGTGCGAGGAGGAAATGAGAGCTTCTGGGCTGTCGTGGAACCAGGTTCAAAAGATCTCAGAAAACAGAGGTCACTGGAGACGTGCTACTGAAGCCCTATGTTCCACTAGGAACCCAAGGGACTAATAAAATAAATAAATAATAATGTGAAGACTACTGAGATCTAATTGTTACCAATTATCCCTACACACTTGTCACTGATAAACTTCGCAGACTAAGGTAAACACGCAAGAAATTGCCACAAAAGAAAAAAACCGAGTTTTATGCAAGTTATGGGTATATGAATCAAACATTCCCTATCTATCAAATGTCTTAAAACTACCACAAGTATTTTATGTTAACGACTATAACATTTTCAAGAATCGCAGTTGCTTTTAAATTTGAACAGAGCGAAAAGAAAATATTTCCAAGCATATATTGTAGTTAGCAAGAGAGATCAATCAAGTAACTTTTCCAAAACGTGGTGTTGGATTTGCACGGAGGCACTACGCCTCAAAAGTCTCTTAGAGGAGGAAGATGTTCCTTAAAAGCCTATCGATTTCGAAATCTCTATAAAAACACTTCAAGTGTAGTAAGGGCTAGCAACTGAACCTATACATTGTTCTAAGCCAACATGGGCTACATAGGGTTGCTCACTGAAGTCACCTTTAATTATCCCATCAATGGCAATCAAAATATTTCCGAAACAGTGTGTGAATATAGCCTAAGCTTATTAATCAGAGCAAAGTTTTCCTACCCAGAATACAGACAATACCCTCATTCTATTCGGAAACAAACAGATCAATTACACCCTACATAATTTTGTGGCAGTTCCAAAGCGAAAAGTGCTTTCGAAAGATTGCGGGAAAGACAAATAAACAAAAGCGAAACCCAGGAAAAAAGTGCATTAGTTCAAGTCCCCATAATTAACAGCAGCGTGCAAAATAGTAAATAGAAATAATAATAATAATAATAATAATAATAATAATAATAATAATAATAATAATAATAATAATAAAGTAGACAAAAACACATGAAAGACGAGGAAATAAATGGAATTTAAATTTGTCCACACTCGTGTAGTAGGCAGTCAGCCATTGTGTGGTGGCTAATGAGACTATTTGATTACCCAGACCTCGGTAGGTGAGCTGGGTTCGAATCCATGCCCCATAGGTTGGGAATCAACTGTCTAGACCAATGGTCGTTAGGCTAAACATCCGAAATCTCGAAGATGACAATAAACGTACCAAATGTACCATTCAGATTAATTGTCAGGTATATCGCTATCCGAACAATCATTCTTTTACATGACGTTAAGGAGGCAAACAAGGTAAACTATACATATCAACACTACTGATCAGCAGTCTGAGACTTATATAGACCAATAAGACGTGTTTAACTGGGAACCCTTGGCCTCTTCCAACTGACTCCTACAACAGTTACCATAACGCGTCGAGAGCGGCGGTGAGTCAGCATGCTAAACACATGACCAAGCCACCTCACTTGGTCAAGGTTAACACTATCATTGACTGACTTGCATTCATTACATAATACTCTGTCTACCAAACTCAACATTCCCCATCGCACTCAACCAATGCTACGTGGATACTTACAAACAAAAACCTTCATTCTCTTTACATACCTCACTTTCAACAGCTGTCTTACAACCAAACATACTATGGGACAAGATTAACTTTTGTAAAATTGTTTGATAGGTAGTCAGACATCTCACTGGCACCAGAAGTGGTGTACGCTGACAACTGATAAACATGCCTTCTGCATTGGAAATCAGGTATTGTGAACAACCAACCCATGTGGACTGACGCAACTCTTCAAGTAAGTGAAGTGGTCAACACATTCTAGTGTCCCACTTCTTGTTCCTAAATTGCGAGTTGGTACAAACCAGTCAAGAAGTAGCATCTCTCATTTGACAGGTGCAAACTGCGTGACGACTGCACTGAGATTTTTGCTGAGGTCAGTCATAAGACTGCATTTTGTCAGCGTCTTCATCTAACAGGACAATGTTGTCTACGTACCAAGGTTAATGTCATTCATTGAGAAGTCAGATTTATCTAGGGTCACTCCATCAGCACATTCAAGACAAGACCTAACGGATTGACAGGAATTTTTGCATGCACTGTAGTTGAGAAGTCTGGGAGTTTGTGCTAAAATTAGTGGCAAAATAAGTTATTCTTTATACAGCAAAGGTCAGAGCAGGGCATATTAATGAGATGTCTTTGTTTCTATTCTCCTGCTTTTTTCCCTGGTGGTGTACAGCGCTTTGGAACAAAAAGTTCTGACTCATTGTGAGTGACAACTACTGTCTCTGTAATTTGCTCATATTAATTAGCAGCATTATGTGGGCAACTATGAGATCTGAAGTGTATGCTCAGATACGATAGAGATAATTACTCGATGGATGAAGTAATCTTGTCACATCGGCTTTGGTGACTTGAACTTGATTTAACGCATGTGATCTCCATGACTATTATATCAAGCACCATTTACCAATAGTGGTAAGTTTGCGACACAGTGGCGTAGAAAGTAAATCCCTATTAAACTAACATCTATTATATCCCCACTGAGTGAAGTTCTAAAGAGAATGCTGAATAATTTCCTGAAATGTCATTGGACACTAGTGATCTTACAGAAGTTTCTTTTGTTATTTTGCACGAATGCTAGGCTAAACTTAAGTATTTGAAAAAGAGGGAAGCGAAACCAATTTTGTTTACTTTTTATCTAAGCTATTCACATAATCACTATCATAACTGTTCTGCAGTCCAATTTTCTTTCTAAAAACCGAGTTAAATATGTACAGTTATTGGCTTAGGTATTTAATTTGCAAGCAGTAGAGCACAATCCATAACCATCCTCCACCTACAAAGTTTTGAACGGCCATATGGTATCACAAATTTGAATTAGTAGAAATGGCTTGTAAAGTAATGGACCTGTCTGCCACATCGTAAGTGGTAACAAAGTGCAGGGGCCTCTGAACGCCTTGAGCACAAACCTGGTTATATTTGACATGCGTTTCGCTGACACCTGTCAAATGTAAGATGAGGCTCCATGACTGGTCTGCAACTACTCCCAGTTTAATGATAGAGAGTGAAGTGATGGAATGTGTCGACCACTTCACTTACTCGGAGAGTGGCATTAGCCCGCCGAACGGGCTGGTTGCTGACGAGATCTCAGCTCGGATACAAAAGGTTTGTTGGGTGTTTTCCAACTTGCGTCATCTTCGGCGTCGACTGGCGGGATATCGAAGGACGAGTACACTGCTCTGCGGTCCAATCTGTCTTGTCGTACGAGCGTGATACATGGTCGTTGAAAGTAGAAGACTCGAAGCAGTTACAGGGTGCTTAATCACGGGTGTCTTCGTAGCACCGCTCGAGTTTGGTGGAATCATTGTGGGAGCAATGTTGAGGTCAGGCTAAGGATATTAAGCAATACAAGCAAGTCAACTGGTTAGTTTGTGAACTTTAATCGACTGAGATGGTTTGGACATGTAATGCGCATGCCGAGCCACCAAGCACCTCGATGTGCCATGCTGGGGAAAGTTGGAAAAGTTTAGGGTGGCCAAGCCAAGACGTTGCACCAGCGCATGAAGTCCCTGACTGTTGGTCTGATTCGCGTTTAGAGGTGTCGACTGCCTGACCGAGGTCCCTGAGACGACAGAAACTAGTGGTTGCGAAATCTTGGTGGCATGGGTGAAAATCGATAACAATGGCGCAGATACATTCAGTACTTGACATCTTCTGAAGCTTGATATATTCGCGGTAACTTTTATCTTCTAATTCCTCATTCTTCCACACAACTCTAGGCACTTATATATGAGTCTTTTGTTATCGTCCCGTTATTTGTGGACTTCTGCAAAGTGTGGCAACTTCATCTGATGCACTTATGTATGAGGTTCTGCGTTAATTTTGGCTGTCGGATCCACCTACAAAGACTCGGTTAGCTAGTCAGTATTATTGGCGATTACAGGATAGGTGATTATAACTACATATATATGAGTAAACTATTATTGAAACACTGATGCATACCCCATTATTAACACAACAGTCCAAGAAAATAAGACTTACTCGAGCTTGTCGGGTAATTAAATCCCAGTCATCCACAAGCCAAGCTTTTAAGGATGGAGGTATTGATACTGTCAGCTGTGGTCTAGAAAGAAGACCATTATCCTAAGAAGAAAAATAAAGTTTAGACATGAAATATATCAACATAGTTAGAGTGAAGGCCACTACATCTATGGATGTAAAGGTCTGTTGCATTGATATTGAAGTAGCATACTTGAAATTTAATCATGGATTTCACCTGAAACTTGGAACATAAACCCAACTGAATCACAATACACTTGTACAAATTCTAGAGATACCCAGTGTGAGAACATCTCACGAGTCAGTATACAATATTATTTCCGAAGCTAGCCGCTGGAACATGCTACAAAGAAACAATCTGCGGAACAAATATTTTTAAAGACATGAGAGTTCAAAAGATGCGACTGCATTGAAGTTTCTGAAAGGAAATCTCTGTATCACCTTATTCAATAGAAGCTGGAAGTGTAAAACATTAGCAAGAGGTGCTATAGCTAGACTGTACAATCCAAAATGAATTAGAATTGAGTGATAGGAAACCGAAACCCTTTGTAGGATCAATAAAAAAAATTATATTTACATTTTCAAGAGACTTTATTCCTGATGTTGCTCGGCTTTTTCTTCTTCTACTTGATACTGTGACAGATTGGGCTGACACTGCGTGGGAATCTTCAACCGGCTTAGTCGGTGGTTTGACATCTTCGCTCTCTTTTGCCCCGCTAGTAGCATTATTATCCGGTTTAATTGTTTCCTCATTATTTTTTACCTGTTTTGCTTTAGAGCTATTCTCTTCTATAATGACAATCAGACAGAAGTTAGAAAGCTAACCTTGTTTCACCAGAGCAGGCTTCAGTGTCCGCTCTACATCCTTGAGGACTTCTGGAGGTGGTAGAGACTGAGACTTGAGGTCAGACTTTCTTAAAATTTTAACTTTTCCAGACCTTCTACGATCTAAATCAACGCACAACAATCGTGACTCACATTTGTCGTTCAAGTTCCTTTTGCTTCTTCAAGCCTTCCTCATTATACTTAAACATACGTTTCTCGGTCACCCACTCATCCCAACTGTCACCAAGCGATTATGTATTTGAATTCCTCACTTCTTATTCCAACCTTGATAGTGCACAAAATACATAACACCATCCTCCTTCACCTTAACATCCAAGCACTTTGCTTCGTACATAAGAGGACCATGGAAACAAAGTAACTTCTCACCTATACATGTGAAGCAATGTATACAGAGAATCATAACACCTTACCTGGCTCGTATTTAGGTTTTAAATCTAAGTTTGTCATTGTAACGCAATTCCTAAGGCATGCGCTTCTTCTAACATTAAACACTTCAAATATCCAATATCGTTTTACAAGCTAGTGTACACCAATTGATTTCTTCGCGCTCGCTTCTAGGTCTTGTGGAACACTTTCAGGTCTTTGGTGGATTCCGATGCCGTAGGTATACCCACTCGACTGCTGTAGCTCTGGTTAGCCCAATGGGCGGGTGGGTGCTTGTTAAACTTGTAGGGGGTATGTATTGTTGTTTTTTTGCAAAGACTGTGGTGCAGATGTGTTCCTCAAGTACCGTACCAGCAGACCATTGGTTGGACTGGTTGTAAAAAAAGAGATAGAAAATATGTCCATAGAAATCAAAGGAGGGAAAGTGGGAAGAAAAATAAACAGTGGTTTGTCCATCCATGGAGGAGAGGAAAAAATACAGTCACGAACTCCAGGTCAGGTAGTATGAAGCTGCTAAAAACTTAGCGAAAAAACCCACAATCGAATTGCTCGAAACCTTGTCTAAGAGGTGCTAACGTCATCTCTACGATATGCATTTCTGTTGTAGCGTCATACACTTCCCCAAAATCAATAGCCTAGGGTTTGACGACTTTCGACATTGATGCTGACCTTGATAGTTTAACTGGACTCGCTAAGCTGAAGGCACCCGGTCAAGCATCCTCGCCATTTGGCACGCTGTCGTGTTACGTTGCATTGCTCGTATTCGACTCTCTAGCCAGTTAGTTGGAACGCATCGGTATTTTGGCATAACCATCCAAATATACTATTCCATCCGACTACGCTATCGTGTTCTTCCTTGGTCTCGTATTCGTGGGTATATAACAAGTTCGAATAATTAGTGATTGGTCTTTGCGTCTGTCAAGTTCGCACCAGGACAAATCCTAAATTGGTGAGCCCGACGTGATCACATATCCCGACCAATAACAAGTATTGAATTGGTGAGCCTGTTCCATTTTATATTTGTTTATTGTTTTCATTTCGATAACATTTATATATCCATTTACTACACTTTCTCATGTCCGACCACACTCCCAAGCTTATTCGTATTAAGCCGACCTCGAACACGATCCAACTCGTGCCATATTGGCCAGACAATGCAGAAACATGGTTTCTGTATGCCGAGGCAGATTTTCGAGAACAGGGTGTCTCAGATCCTCATTCTCGATTTCTTGCTGTCATACGTCACTACCGCGAGAATTAAACAGGTATGTTACAGCAAACATGTTTAATCCTGAAGTAAGTGACCCTTATGCACTTCTAAAGGCCGCACTCTTGAAGAAAAGCGATCTCACAGATCGCCAACGTCTAGACGAATTGCTTCGTAACATCGAGCTAGGCAGCCACTCAGCTACTGAAGTCCTCGCACGCATGCGAGAAGTAATCGGTGCACGAACATTTGACGATGGTTTCTTCCGAGAACTATTTCTCTCGAAACTACCACAACCGGTGCAAACCGTGTTGGTGACACTCCAGTCAGTCCCACTCGACGACCTGGCAGCCTCAGCAGATAAAATACTGGAGATATCCAGCAGACCCGTCTCCAACGTATATTCTATCTGCGACAAAACAGAGCGCCAGGATTCAGAGGTGACCAAGTTGTGCAACTCTGTGAGACGGTTGCTACGATCTCGAAGTCCTAGATCACGTAGCACTTCACGGAAACGCACCTTGGCGCATCGCAGCAAGTCGCGTGGTAGCCCTAAAACGAAACCCAACAGGGTGGAAAACCCTGAATGGTGCTGGTTTCATAACACTTACGGGGATGAAGCCAGAAAATGTCGTAAACCATGCCGTTTTAAGAAGGACCCGAACTCGGGAAACGGTCACGCCGGCACGTGCTCACGGCAACCGTAGCCGGCCGAAAAAGCCGTTTGCTCTACGTCACGGATATTAAAACGAAAGTCCGCTACCTCGTCGACACCGGCGCAGAAGTTAGCATTCTTCCAGCAACGACAAAGGAGCGTCATCTTGACCCATCCTTCAATCTTCAAGCAGCCAACGGCAAGGCAATCGCGACATTCGGGAGACGGTATGCCTACCTCAACTTAGGTTTACGCAAACCTATCCACTGGATTTTCCTCCTGGCAGACGTCTCTATGCCCATCATTGGCATAGATTTGCTAAACCATTACGATCTACTCGTAGATGCTCGCCGTCGACGACTGATAGATAACAGCACAAAGTTATCTATTGGCGGCACCACCTATGTAGGTCCGAGTTTAGCCATCGTTAGGACTAAACAATCAGGACGCGTCCTACCAGGCAGTTCTGGAGAAATATCCAGAGTTACAGCAACCGAAGCACACTCTTCCGTGCATAACCAGCAATGTTATGCATCACGTCACAACCACAGGTCCACCTGTGGCATCCAAAGCGCGCCGTCTAGCCCCCGATAAGCTCCAAACGGCGAAAAATGAATTCGACCACATGCTCGACCTGGGCATTATCAGACCGTCGAACAATCCTTGGGCATCGCCATTGCACATGGTTCCCAAAAGGATAGCAGTGACTGGCGTCCAACCGGTGATTACCGAAGGCTCAACGCCAAAACAACTCCGGACTCCTACCCGATACATCAATACAAACCCTCGTATACTTTGCCTTTTTATATCAATTTTTATTTACCATGTAATGAAATTTTAAAAAAAACGGTAAAGATAAGCGTAAATTTTTATTTTTCGATATGTTTATATATAAATAATTCCCATTTTTACGCAACGTTTTCGTGGTATTAAAGACTTTTATTTATATTCCAGGTGCAACGAGCACTGGACGGAACGTCGAAAGGAACAGATGACCGCGACCGACGTACAATTCCATTTATTGTATTTTATTTATTTAATCGCCACGACACCCTAGAATAAGGTTCAGACAACCAGGGGCCACCTCACGCAGTCAGCCCATCGGAAGAGTTTTACCAGTGGAGAAACCACTGGGTTTTTACTTCCGGCTGGTATCGTCTTAGGGTCCTCACGAACCCACTAGGGGGGGAGTGATCTGTAGCGTCATACACTTCCCCAAAATCAATAGCCTAGGGTTTGACGACTTTCGACATCGATGCTGACCTTGATAGTTTAACTGGACTCGCTAAGCTGAAGGCACCCGGTCAAGCATCCTGGCCATTTGGCACGCTGTCGTGTTACGTTGCATTGCTCGTATTCGACTCTCTAGCCAGTTAGTTGGAACGCATCGGTATTTTGGCATAACCATCCAAATATACTATTCCATCCGACTACGCTATCGTGTTCTTCCTTGGTCTCGTATTCGTGGGTATATAACAAGTTCGAATAATTAGTGATTGGTCTTTGCGTCTGTCAAGTTCGCACCAGGACAAATCCTAAACTGTCGCAGTTGGTTGGGTTTTTAAGTCTTGAGAGATTAAAGGAACCAAATTCTTCTTCGTCAGCAATGCTTCACATTTTATGCCATCTAGGTTATGTACGGTGTTGTATGTTTCAGGACTATATGAAAACCCATTACTGAAAGCCCGATCTAGAGGGCGACTCAAGTCTTCCCTTAGGGAGACGCTAATTCTCTGACTTTTGAATTCTATCCATAGTTTACCTCATTCAGCCAAGGAAAGGATTTCATGAGAAGCTCACGTCAGTGAAACAAGGAAACAAACCGAAAGAAAAAGAAAAACTCAGAAAAGTTTAACGAATGTAAAAATCACTGATGCCGGGATGTTAGATGAATTAGATGAAACACCGTGCAGCTAAGGAGTGAGAAAGTACCTGGAATAGTTAAAGTAGGGACACTGGAAATGGAAGCGGTGATTATATCAATAATGAAGCGGGTTCGGTGAGGTATGACCTCCAATGCGGAAAGAGATAAGTGGGTTGTGAAAATGGAGAATCATAATAAACCTTTCCAAAAAATGAGTAAATGTACATTTTCTATCTGCTATGTCGGAATGAAGATTTTCACGATGGGTCGGCTATCCCTGAGTCAATGGGACCTCGACCGACGCATGTGCTGCATCTAGTGATATCGTCAACCAATGCAAATCCTAGTTCGTCAATGCCTTCAAGGCCCAAATCCTAGTCAAATGAAGAACCATACGCTGATACGCCTCAGTTTGAAGATATTCCGATAACGCACGATATTAAAACCAATAATCATTTGTGGACATCTCTCCTTAGGTGCATTCCATAAGAACTGTATCAGATATGGCCTAGTGGGTGTCACTGCGAGCTTAGACCTGAAATGTTTCCACATCGTTTCTATATGTTTCATACACATGACTTGACAGATTCGTCGAAAGTGTGATGGTTTTCGGTAGACTTAAAAGGACACGTTACTACAATGGTGGTCTATCCAGATGTTACTTCGAGGCCAGTCCTCATTCTTCCCTCGGACCTCCTCAGATTTATTAGAGGTACAACCTAAAATAGGTGCTGGGAACCAGATATCCCGGCAACTCCCTCTAAATGACTCATATGGTTTTGATGCCATGATGATACCGATTTAACCTATATATATATATGTATATATATATATATATATACTCATATGTATATATATGTATGGCAGCACGTTCGATAACTTTCGTGCTCCACTCCTGGTGATCCATTAGCGGCTTTCGAAAAAGGCGGTAACTCACTAGATGGGATATCACAACCTTAAAGCGTGCGCAAAATATGTTGAGTTTTATATAGTAACAGAGGTTCCGGTTATGTGATGCCTTTCCAGGAGAGATATCCCCTGTCAGTTTTATTTATTTAACTAATCCCATATTTCTGTGCATGAGTTCGTGCCTTGTATAGAAACTTTGAAGTGAAGTGAGTGATTGTGAAAGCCCTCAGAAATTTGGTTCTCCTTTGAAGCGTTGGGATGGCCTTACTGCACACCACGGCATACCATATATGAACAGCTAACACCAATTAGTTCTGCACAAAGCAAGTTTTGGGAAGGTTGTCCGAAATATTGTTGGCCCGCTTGAACGTTGGTCTGCCAAAATATTCCATTGTAAAAAGCATCGAATTACTCCTTTACCGGTTGCTTTAATTGTTCAAATGTCGAGGTTCAGATTTGTTGTCTGAGGATGGGAGGCTGGGAGCCTATATTAATCATTTCCCATCTGATTTTTGCACTTGTCTAATCCCCTTTTGAACAAGCCAACTGATGATACGGACACCACTTCTTCGGGGAATCGGTTACAGACGTTGATTACTCTGCGCGAGAACCAGTGCTGTGCGGAGACTATGTTTGTCCTTTGCTTTTGTAGTCTCCTACCACGTCCTCTGAGGCGTTTCGACCTGATGGGAAGGAAAAGGGAGGGTAGATGAGGTCCAAAGTCATTTCTTAGAATCCTGCATAGCATGATTTGGTCTCCCTTCTGTCTGAGATGCGACAAAGTTACAAGGTTCAGCTCCTTAGGTTAATCTCCTCAGGTGAGGCCAGCCATCGCAGGGGTCACACGAGTGGCTGCCCTCTGAACTCTTTCCAGAAGGTCCGTGTCACCTTTCAGACAAAGATTAGCAGCCTGTGTACAGTTTTCTAGCTTAAACCTGACCAAGAACGTGCACAAGATGGTGAACATGTCACCATAAACGTTCTGGGTACTGTCCAAAGTATCCTAAAACTCCTAGCTGCTGCCAGTCGACAGTGAGCAATGGTTTCCAAGTCATAACTTGCTGTGACTCCTGGGTCATTGTGGGTCGGTGTTGACGGTAAAGGAGTCCCATCAATATCGTAGGTGTTGCTGGGTGTGTATGCCCCAAGTGCATGCTCACACAATTACGCACACCGATAGGCATCAGCCACTTCTCTGATCAGATAAACAAGCTGTTCAGATTTGCCTGAAGCACACGTGTATCCTAGTTGCCCTTAATTTCCCGCCATATGCTTACATCGTCAGAGTAAAGAACCACAGGGGATTTCGTGATATTTGGAAGCCCATTTACGTATAGGAGAAACAGCAGGAAACCCGGGGCCGTGCCCTAAGGGACTCCACCCTCTATTCACCTCCAAGTGGGGATTTGAGAACTGCTCCTAACTCTTTGTCTCGGACCAACAGGAAAGTCTCCTATCCATACGAGCCGACTGCCAGTGATTCCAAAACTTTTCAGTTTCCCGAGCAGCCAGGAATGAGGTGCCTTGTCAAACCCTTTACTAAAGCCAATGAAAATGGCATCCACAGGTATCCTATCATCTTTTTTGGCTTAACCCTACTTTCTCTGACCGTAAGGAGGTTCGCCAAGCGAGGGAAATTTCTACGAAAACCTATCTATGAACGAGACAACAGAGTGTCGCTCTCCAGGTGGACTGTGATGACTTTCTTGATTACTCTTTCTAGGATTTTCACTACAGTACTAGTCAGACTTATCGGTCTGTAACTGATGGGAGCTGCCTAGAACCTGCCTTATGGACAGGCGTCCTTCCAGTCATAGGGGAGTGTGCCTTCACTGAGAGACGGTCTGAATACAGAAGTCAACGGACGGCCACAAAGAGTGCAAGCTGAGCAGCATTGGATACAGCTCATCTGGCCCCGTTGATTTTTCCACGTCGAGATCAATTAGTACCCGAAACACATCACTGCGATCGATATCCAGAGTTTATTCTGTTAGATGTCAATGCTTCTACTGTTGGACAGGTGTCCACAGAAGATTCCTGTGTGAAGACCCCAGCAAGATATCCAGCCATGGCTTATGCTTTGCCCAATCACCCTCAACCAAGCAGTCAGTCAAGATATTGTAAAACGTACCCTTGAGTATTCTCAAAATGTCTCCGACTTACTACCACACGAGTTAATAACAAAACTGCAGAAAATATCGCAGTACTTGATAGCGAGATGGTGAGTTCCTAACAGTTCACTACGTACGTATTACAGGGATGGCCGGCAGGAACTCTGAATTCTTATGTTGGTTGAACAACCCTCCATCACAAGACCTGGGGAAGCTTTTCACATCCTTCCGTGCTGCAAAACACCCACAGTCCAGACGAGAACCTAAAAGAGTTCCGTCATTGTGTACTACTGCTTAGCACATTGTTATTACTGACACTATTTAGCCGCGACGGTTATTTGATTTGAGAGCACTTTACAGGGATCAAACTTTAGAGCGTCACACTGAGAATTCCATACAGTACCAAGAATTATTGCCTGGAATAACGTGACCGTTGTTTCCTTTATGATCTTCCTACGTCATGGTGCTGACGGGATCGACATCCGGTTATTACTCGGAAGAGCCTAAGTTTTTCGAATTTTTCCGGCCCAGGAATCAACCAGAACTCCACAACACATTCATTACATCTGCCGAGGAAACGCAAAGTAACTGGATCACGACCAAATCTTTCCGGCACTGTGGAAGGATAGGACTTCACTGAACGCAGTGTCTACAGGCCTCTTATGTGTGTCACTCACCACAGCTGACAAATGCCTGCATAAACTACCCGGTTTTAAAATATGTTCCACAGCTGGGGTCAGATATCCAACACACGTTCACTGCACAACATCCCACAGAATACTCTGCGTCGTATACACACTATCGCATTTACCTAAATCGCCAACCAGCGAAGGGTGCTAAAATTTCGAAATCAGAAGGAAGGTGCGGACAGTTTTCGAAAATCAAATTTATGACTTCCATAGAGGATTCCGTCATCCAGCAGTAGAAGTGAAGTCTTTGGCTTTATATCCATCCGAAATCCTAAACTGGTCGTTCAGTCATCACTCCGCAAGTTTGTTATCAACCTAAGTATAAGTACGACACCTAGGCTCGTCTCATATGTATTTATTTTGTACGGCAATGATCTGAGTGACCGGAGATGAAATAGTCTAAGCTTACAATACCATTGTTTCCAGACCAGAATATACGAATTTCCCGAAAAGGGTTTCATCAGGCACTGGAGTCAGTGAAGTGCGATTGTGTGGTTGCATTCATTTCCGCCCATTTTTAAACACAACTGGGAAACAGTCAACTATGGCCGTTTTAAGATACATGCCCACTGGTCGTTTCGCACGAGACTAGGTATGGCAGCAGCAATTAGCCGAGTAACTTGAACGAATAGTGAACTTGCTTTACTGTTGCCGATATGACAATGTTGATAAATGACGTCCTTCTACTGCGTTTACACTTCGACTCAGGGATCGCCTCTCAGTATTATGTGGACAGCAGTGAAGACGCGGTGAATTGTGCTAATGTGGTGAAACGTGATCATTCTTCAGATGGATTTGTCACCCAGGAAGTCACTTATCTGATCTAATACGACGAAGCATGCTACTTGAACCAAAGAGTTTCGACGAACGATTTGGAACAGACTGTGAACAACATGGGGATCATCAGACAGAATGGTTCACGGCCACCCGAAAAGATAAACCCATGGGTGCCAGTCAAAGCGAATAAGTGACAACCTGATAAGAAACAGAGAAACCTCCCCTTGTTCGCAGCTTCCGAAGAGATTCCTTTTTAGCTTTTTATCACTGTGTATTTTGTGGCTGGGGTCTGCTTATCAAATGGCACGCCTGTGACTTGTGCTATCAAGATCATTTCTCGGTCATTCACTTTCGCCACTATTCTCCATCTCTGCGAATAATTTTAGCCACACTTTGAAGACTACTCTGACAAAAACCGGAACGTTTTATCTGTGTAACAACAATTTTCAAAACTCGACCAGTATTTGCCAGCTCCCCGATCAATAAGCTTTCAGTATCAGCTCCTCTTCACACTGGCTGTTCATTGCCTTGTTTTCCGAAGCTCCACAAATTCACAGCAGTGTGGAAATCCAGGGTGTAATTTGAGCCTTAGGTCTCCTCCTTTATTCTTTGCAGGCACTGCTGGTGGTCCCATGCGGTTTCCAACACATGGGATGGACTCTTTTTTATGAGTGACTTACGAGATGGGCAAAAACCCCTTGAAGGTTGCATGCGCAAGAGCAATTCATTTCGACCCCGTAAAAGGCATTATGTACAGAACCTAATCCTTATGATTCAAGCGAAAGTGTATGAGGAATGGTTAATTCCCCTTTCAGTCGCAAGGGGAAACACCAATGCGTCAGTGCCAACTGACTCAATTAGAGATAAATATGATAAGGATAATCCAGAGGATGTAACTTTCTATGAAAGCCCAACACCAGGTTTTGCAGCAAGCCGAAAATATGACGGAAGTGCCATACCTTATGTGAAACCAATTACACTTCAGTCACCAGGTCTGATACCAACACTATCCGCAGGAATATAAAGTACGAAATCCTCCGTGGAGGACCTAGGTGAACTGAGTAAATTAAAGGGCCGTAGATGAAAGAGGGGCGTAATCCACAAAAATACCGCGAGGTCTTTTTAACTGTCGTCCCAGCTGGATTTAATAAGGTTATAGGTTGGCACAGCCACATATCGAAGCATCCTGACTAATAACAAATGCACCGACAAAACCAACAATGAGACCCTGATCAAGGCGAATCGCCTGCCAAACTCTAAAACAATTGAAGTGTCTGAGGGATTCGCACTAACGCTAAATTCTGTAGCCCGAAACGTCCCTTACACGCTAACTTTTGAGAAGGCTCAGAAATTCCTCTTTTAACAGCAGAAAGTAAGTGATATTCATGCAAAAGGTTAAAGACTGTGAAGTTGGGTGAAACCGTTGCTATTCTACACGCTTGCAGTTTGGAAAACAAACATTGGCACGGAAACCATTAAACCGGAGTCTGTTCTGTCGAGTGACACAAACTTCGAGGTAGTAAAAGCAGACTCCGATAACAGTGGTGGAAAGGTGGGTTTGTGGCCACACTCAGAACTAGCAGTTAGAAATTCTTGACCATTTTACAACACGTTAAGTTAGTGGGTAGTTCTTCCAATATATCTAATCCTAGGATTTCGCCTGAACCGAACCCTGCGAAACCAGCTGCATGGAATGCCGCTTTGGGGAAAAAGGAAACAGGTGACTATATCATGTCTTATATAATCTAGTCACCTAGCACTGTGGATCTGGACTTATAGTAGAGGCGGGGATGTGGTTGAGGATCTAAGACTTACGGTGGTTATGGAAACATTCTTCGCGAATGATGCAGGATACTCCACAACCAGTAGGCTATTTCTTAAAACCTTTAAATGCATTTTCATAGCCTGGAAACAAACACGTCAAATGAACGGTAATGACCACCTGTCGACCGTATTCTTCAAACTACTACTATGTGTACTGTAGCTTCGTTTTCCTGGAAATTAAAGAATCCACATGCCCTTTCCATCGTCTGTCATATGCATATCAGGCTCACAGAGGTTCCCAAACACAAAACAACGCCAACATCTCTAGTCACTATCAGAATAGCCCAAGTCCAGAAAAGAAAAACCACGCAAGACATCAAAAGTAACAATGAGTACATCACTTATCTTTTTTAACTACTCTAACTACTTTGCCCGCCTCCCCTTTCGAGGATTTTGTTGTTCGCATTATTCTTCGGAATTTTTAATTGAAAAACATTGCCTCCTGTGTGCTTATTTCTCTTTTTCACCCCATTATCAGATCAGCATAGCGGGTTGAAATGGTAGATCCTCCTCACCGAAATACTTTTCGTACTTTCTCGTCAACATCTGCAAACTATCGCTGTGTATCATCTAGAAATACGAAACCGGGAAGAAACCATTTTCACGCCGCTACAATTTCCCCAGATAACAAAGTTAAGGGTCGAGGGACTGAATGACGTCGATAGAATACTTCAGGAAATTGAGCTGGTCAATAGGCTTTTCCCCCACCCATAATTAACTCTGGAAGTTTCAGAAAATGATGCTCAGGTTACAACGAAGCAAACTATCTGTCTGTTTGCATGAGTGAATCACAAGGAAGATTAGGCCAGTAAAACTGCCATGCGTTCACGCACATTAATTTATGCGAAATAGATATTGTTATTGCTCCGAAGCCTTTAAGTGAAAACTAACAAAGCAGGAAAGGTCAAGACACTCACTGTGGCCTGACGAACCCAAACTGAAAGATTAGCCCACCTTAACCTGACAGGTAACATGGCTACGAATAGATTGTACAGCCAAACGACCCTAGAGTTTATTGTAGATTCCATGCTGCATTTCATGCATCTTTAGGATTTGTCCTGGTGTGAACTCGACAGGCGTAAAGACCAATCACTAATTATTCAGCCTTGCTTTGTACCCATGAATACGAGACCAAGGAAGAACACAATAGCGCAGTCGGATGGAAGAGTATGTTTGGGTGGCTGTGCCAAAATACAGATGCATTCCAACTAACTGGCTAGGGAGTCGAATAAGAGCAGTGCAACGTAACACAACAGCATGCCAAATGACGAGCATGCCTTACCGTGTGGCTTCAGCTTAGCGAGTCCAGTTAAACTATCAAGGTCAGCGTCAATGTTGAATGTCGTCGAGCACTAGGTTGTTGATTTTGGGGAAGTATGTGACACTACAACCTCTCCTGGTTAACTAGTTCGCTAGTTACTAGCCGGTCCTAAGCCCGGGTAAAGAGGGAAGGTTGGGCATAGGGCTAGCAACCCTAACCCGGAAAACAAATCCAACCGCTAAATAAACTTCAAAGCACAAACAAAATATAAAAATAAAAACAAAATTATTCCTCTCTGGAATCGGAGAGGCGAAATGACGCCAGTTGGTGAAAGTCTTCGGGAAGCCAATCGGCCGATATGTCTTCTCTCCCTCGATGAAAGCGAAAGTAAACGTGGGGACATAGAATGTCCGCACGATGTTTGAACCCAGTAAGGCAGCCCAGATTGCAAAGGAGATGAGAAGGTATCACATCGAAGTGCTTGGGATTTGCGAGGAATAAGCAGATGGAATGGGAGTGGACTCTCTAAACTGTCAACTGGAGAATCAATAATCTACTCCGATATTGTCAACCAGACGACAACCACGAGCACACTGAGTTATGGAGTGGCTATCATGACGTCCCCAAGAGCATCGAAGGCTCTCATGCAGTGGGAACCAGTCTCCTCCAGCATCAGGATCATGATAACAAGATTCAGCTCAAAAGGAAGGAAGGTCACAATCATTCAATGCTACGCACCTACAAATAATGCAGATGAAGAGAAGAAGGAGGAATACTACAGACAACTGCAATCAACACTGGACAAGACTCTAGTTATCGACATCGAAATTCTAATGGGTGGAGTGACATGAATGCCAAACTGGGATCGGACAACACAGGAAGAGAACTAACCATGCGTCGAGAAGCACTCGGTGAAATGCAGAATTCTGTGCATCCAACGATTTGGTGATTGGAGGCACTGTGTTCAAGCACAAAGATATCCACAAAGCGACATGGATTTCACCAGATGGACACACTAAAAATCAAATCGACTTTATCTCAATCTCAAGAAAATGGAGACGCAGTCTACTTGACACAAGGTCAAGAAGAGGAGCAGATGTAGGCTCAGACCACTGTCTAGTGCAAGTAACCCACCTTCCAAATCAAGTTAAAAGCCTCCAAAGAAGTTGGCGATAGACCACAGTTGAAGTACAACACTCGGAACCGAAACCGAACTGAAGGATGAAACTACAAAGGACATCTTCACGTCAGCCAGCCATCAAGACAAAATGGGAGACAGCGAGCAACATCCCTGAAGAAACCTGTGTGGAAGAACACTCAAAGTCTTTGAAAGAGATGTGGAAAGAAACCTGCACAACCGTATTAGGAAGGAAGAAGAAAGAAGATAAGGAATGGATCTCGACGGATACCTGGAAGCTGATAGAGAAGGGAGAGGAGGATGGTGAAACAGAAGATAAACCAGTGCAGTACAAGGATGCTCAACGACAAGAGGAACTGAGCACAATGTATAAAACACTGGACAAAGAAGTGAAGAAGAGTGCACGGAAAGACAAATGACACTTCCACGACACACATTTGCAAGTGAAGCAGAACGGGCTGCAGGTAGGAGAGACCTGACAACATTGTATCAAATAACCAGGTTGCTATCTGGGAAGAAATCAACGCAGACGAAACCAATAAAAGATGATGATGGAAATTTAATTACGAAAGAAGAGAAACAAAGGAAACCATGGGCCGACCACTTCAAAAAGTTCTTGAATCGACCACCACCTGCACTTCGTCCAGAAATACCACCTGCAGCCCAGCCACAGAACCACAAGTGAACATAAATCCTCCAACAAAAGTGGAAGTCCTGAACGCCATAAAGCTACTGAAATGCGGGAAAGCATCAGGACGAGATGGAATTCCGTCAGAAGCACTGAGAACAGACGCAGAGACAACAGCAGACATGCTCACACCACTATTGCAGAAGGTGTGGAAGGAAGAGAAGGTACCTGCAGATTGGAAGAAGGGTTACCTCGTCAAACTGCCGAAGAAAGGAGACCTCAGTGTTTGCAAGAACTGGCGCGGAATCACTCTCCTCTATCCACCCCAAGTAAAATATTAAGCCGCATCATCTTGGAGAGGCTAAAGGATGCACTGGATTCAAAACTACGACCGGAACAGGCAGGCTGGATTCAGGAATTACAAATCATGTGCGGACCAAATTGCAACGCTTCGCATCATCTCATCATAGAACAGAGCATAGAATAGCAGTCAACCCTCTACCTCAACTTCATCCACTTTGAAAACGCCTTTGGCAGCGTCGACCGAGGGGTAATTTGGAAACTGCTTCAACACTACGGAATACCTCAAACTTTTATCAACTTCATTTAACAACTACATGAAGACGCCATATGCCAGGTAATCCACAGTGGGAAGCTCAGTGATGCCTTTGAAGTGAAGACAGGAGTGAAACAAGGCTGTCTACTATCACCCATGATATTCTTGATTGTGGTCGACTGGACTGGATCATGCAACAAACAGTGAGGAGCGAGAAGAGGGGGATACGCTGGCTGGACAGCGGAAAAGAACCTAGAAGATCTGGATTTCGCCGATGACTTGTGTCTAATGTCACACAAACTTGAAGATCTACAGGCGAAAACTAACAAGTTGGCAGAAGAGGCAGAGAAGACGGAACTTCAAGTGAATGTAGAGAAGACAGAGGTGATGAAGATACTCAACTAACAATAGCAACAACAACAACAAGCTCTAATCACTATCAACAGGAGAAAATTGAAGGAAGTAGCCTCTTTCACCTATCTAGGCAGCACTGTTTCAACTACAGGCGGGACAGATGAGGATGTCAAAGTCAGAGTCGGAAAAGCAACACAGGCGTTCATTGGCCTGAAACCAGTGTGGAGATCTTCTGCACTCAGCATGCGGAACAAGATTCGGATTTTCAACACCAACGTCAAGTCAGTGCTTCTGTATGGTTCAGAGACTTGGCGCGTTACGAAAAGCATTTCCAACAAACTACAGACACTCATCAACAACTGCTTACGCTGGCTCCTTACTAAAGCTCAGATGGCCAGAAAGAATAAGCAACAAGGAACTCTGGTCTGGTAGCAAACCAACCAAGAACCTACCGCTCAATATATATGCAGAAGGAAGTGGGGATGGATTGGGCATACACTGAGAAGACCGACTGGGGAGATCACGAGTCAGGACAGTTGCTCGAGTGGAATCCCCATGGGAAGCGACGAGTTGGGCGTCCGAGGGTGACATGGAGGAGATCGTGTGAGGAGGACATGAGAGCTTCTGGGCTGTCGTGGAACCAGGTTCAAAAGACTGCAGAGAACAGAGTTCACTGGAGACGTGCTACTGAAGCCGTAAGTTCCATTAGGAAACCAGGGGACTAATAATAATCATAATGTGGCGCTACACATCGACCAGCACCATCAGCCAAAAGGATTGTGCCTTTGTCCGTAAAGTAACATCTGACTGTGTCTTCGGATCCATCAGTACAGTCTAGGTATGTCGTCCGCCTTTGAACAAATTAATCCCGTTTGTTGCTACTTCACCTTCTGCTTGTATTTCTTATCTCTCAAGAACACTTGTAGAAGTTTCAGAATTCTAGTAGTTGAATTCGGATCGTCACTGCTTCTTGACAGCTGTTTTGAATAGTTGCATGGCGAAAGGATAATCTAATGGGGCATTGGAGAAAATTGAACGGTTTTCTATCTTGATCTCTTAAACGAAAACCCGGCACGTCAGTGGTCAACAATCTCGTGCAAACAATGGACAGGTTAAAATGGTGTTCTATGACCTACCCACACCTCGTTCATGAAGACGGAAAACTCTCAACCATACAGTCGAAGTTCTTTCTTGAAATATAACTCTAGGATTCTTTAGGAGTTGTTTATGCCCGGTCTTGATGGACGCAGACTTCAACGACTAATTCTACATACATACTGAATACCCACCAGTGTTATTTCCTGACCTTACATGGCCTAACATTCAATCTGGATAGATGTTGTGCCATGTTTTTGCACTCCTAACTCTCAGAAACTTTCTTGCCCTCTCTGCGGTACGCACCTTTCACGACTGCGGTGAAAGACCTGGAACTAATACTGGTCAGCAACCTGGACACTAGTGCTAATTCCCAGGCGACACCTTAAGGGCCTACATAGCAATATGCTTCTCGTGTAGCTGACTGAAGGCCAGACCTAGAAGGTCGCGGGGAAGAATTAACTGGTTTATAGAAGTTTGTAAAATAGACATTCGATACCTGCTGATAGTAAATTAAGACAGTCATAGGAAAATAATACTATATTTAAAGAGGCGTATTTTGTGTATTGCACCCCCTTCACAACTGAATAGGCAGCGCTACATATTACAATGTGCTGTCAATAAGCGCGGCAGGGTTTGTTTAGTCAACCCAAGCGGATGAACGTTTTGAGCTAGGGTGATTCTAATCTTTCCTGTTAAAGTCGATAGGTTTGGTGGCCGGATGCAGCGCAAGCTTGAGCCTTTACCTGGACTCAGTAATGTCACAGGGAAGTATACAAAGAAGTGTACAGACGAACCATACCCACGTTTGTTCGTGCAAAGTGTAGCTGAAATTAAACGTGAAACCACAGGTCAAGTAAATAAGGTGAAGCCAGAGATAACCGGAGTTCATTGTGCGAACACCCCTTCTGCAGTTCTATCTCTGAATTCCTCCTCATCTACTTCACAATCAAGGCAGGACTCAGCAGGAGGTTCTAACTGCTTATCTGTAGCTCACAGAACTCAGAACACTTACGCTCCAAAATCTCAATTCACTGCACCGAAATCGACATCAGCTCATTCTTCTATACTTTTTAGTGAGTCGCACACATCCACAGGAAGCAAAATAAGAACTCATAAGTCAAGCATTCCTATAAAACCACAAGATATACCACGCACTAAAACACGCATGAAGGAGGTGGTAAAGTCTTCCTCATCCGGAAGTGTATGTAAATTGCAATCTAAGCCTACAGGTGTGATAATTGCCACTCCTTGTTCTCCACTTGTTAACGAACAAGGTCTCACCCGGTCATTTGAAAGCTTTCATTTAAATGACAGAGTTGCTTCGTCTAACTCACTTGGTGGTAGTGAGGAGTCCTCTCACCCGAATTCCGATACGACACCTTTTGTAATGAGGAAGGACCATGGCCAGGGAATGACCTCTGGACCATGCAATGTGCTAAGTGGTTCATATGGGTCTGGAGATGGAGATTCTTCGGCAAAAGATCAACTGTATGACCAACCGTGCTTTGTTCAATCACCATGTAGACTTAATGCTATGAAGGACTCTCCCGCGACTGTTAACCCTCAGTGCTTCTTGAAAAGGTTCTCTGATAGCCAAGGAGCTTATTCCTCAGACGTCAGGCAGTTTTACAATCTACCAGGTCCGGAGTATTGCATAACTAATACACTGAACACTATACCTGTTCATGCATGGGCAAGCAAAGATCTAATCAATGGCCCGTCATACCCGCATGGAGAGCAACGCCTTTGTCACCCAGGGTGGCAGGAAATTCGAGATAGCAACGAGGTTTCCAGAAAAGTTTCAGCTCAGCTCTACGGTCTGCAGCCAAGGCAGGGTTCATGGGGTATTGGTAAGTATTTGCATTATAGGTCGTTATATTGCAAACGCTATCAGCCTGCCAAGATTATTGTTAATTGTTCTGAGAAAGCAGATCCTTGTCGCAGGTGAAAAACGGTTTTTCATTACATGCTCTCCTTGGGTACATATTTGAGATGATAAACGTCAGCGTAAAGTTATGTTTTACATGTTAACCAAAAAGATCTACATTTATGTTGGTGTAGAACTTTAGTCTGTTTTGTAGACGTCTATCGATTCATAATTGCATATTTGTCAATATGTCCGATAATCTATTCCACCCTTTACAGTCATAACCTCATTAACAAGAGAGTAAGGATCCAGAAAGCAACTGTTAGTTAGGCTTATGGTATTGGTTGGTGAAATTACTAACTTACTAACGATGGAAAACTTAGCACTTATATTCTCATCAGACGACTCTTCACATGTCTAACCCTACAAACTGTTGGGACTGTGGTGGTCCTTTCTAGCAGGTTATACTTTTAACTCATCTGCAGCGATTTGTTATCATTGCTGCTTCGCCGAGGGTAAGGTTAGTATAGTGTATAACCTTAATCGTAAGCATATCTCAAACCTCTATACTTACCCACGTAGTCATCTGTAATTTTGTTTCGAGAAGGAATTCGTGGTTTTGTTCGTATGGTAAATGTATTTTGAATAAGACGGTTATTTTTGTCTTGTGATCCACTTTGGAGTAGTCGTTTGAAGTTCTGTCACTGGTGCTTAGTTTCAATTCCAAGCATACTGATGGGATATAAATTTTCCTTACTGGACATCTAATGAAAAATCCTACCAATAAACTACACAGTATAGGACAAGGAAACTTCTGAATTATTGTTACATTGCTAGTGTTTAGTTCAAAGCGTTCGTTCACAACCAAGCTCCTATTACTGTCTTATGCAAGGCTATGACCCTGATAGAGCGGAAAATGTTTGTGGCCAGGAATAAATCAGAAAAAATTTATTGAAGGAAGTGGGGGGCAACATATTCTCCATTTTGTGAGAGAACTTATCTGTTCTGGTAATGTGGGTATTTTCCTAATCAATTGCTAGTATTGTCTCAAATTTGGGTAGGTGATTTCATCCAAGGAGGTAATAACAAGCGATGCATAGTATATATATAGGTACAAGCTTTTACGTTCATGCTCCAATGCAAGAAAGTGTCTTTAACAGCTTGTTCCCCCTTTTCTTATTTGTGAGTTCTTTGCCTCTTTGGATTTCATTCTCTTTGGGTAAAAAATACAAATAAGATGCTATCAATGCATTTGTGCCATGATGTCACAGCAGTTAATGCTGATGGAATACTGTTCGTAAGGCTTAGTTTCAAAACTTCGATAGAGTTACCTAACTATTCCAGGAACCTCACATTCACTGCAAAGAAAGTCACCATCGCAAGGCGCTTGTAACTTGTAGTGTGACTGGTTTAGTACTGTAGATTTTTATGGCTGGAATATTTTGTTAGCTCAGTGGTCAGTAACAGTGATAGTGGATCCAAACTGAATAGCCGAATGAAATTTTGAGACCTTGCAGGTGGAATAGGAGCGAATTGGATGGAAAAGCAGAAAGGAGTCCTGATTTATCCGTTCAAACATAGTGTAGTTATCAACCTTGAACATTTTTGTGCGCTAATTTAGATGAAATGTTTGAAGAAGTAATTTATTAAAACGTGTCGATGAGTGTGAGGTTGATTATCTTAACTATGATGTACAGTATCGCTGGTGGTTTTTGACAATCGCTACTAATGTTTATGCCACTGAATGGTCATTGCACGGACTTTTTGCACTTGATCTAGTCTTATCAGTAGAGTTAAGGGTTTCCATTTAGTCGGGATTTGTGTATCTAAATACTTCAATGGTAGCGGTGAATTAAAGACCTTATAAACCTCTCAACCAGCTCTTCACTGTGGATACGTGAAATTTTATACCAAATAATAATTCCACTTAAAGTTAAACGATCTGGAAGACGAGTCTTCTGGTGTGTAAGAAATCTTTGCCCTTCAAAAAACACTAGTAATCGGGTCATAATACCATTACATTTATATGTTTTAACACCCATGTATCGAAGTTGGAGGGTGAACTTCGTCGTTTATTGAATCATTTCTAGACTATAATATGCCAGAAAGTATGACAAAAATTTTCATTGTGGTTATAAGGGTCGAAGTCGGGTTTCTCACGAAATTTTAGTGTTCAAAATGGTAATTAGCGGCATTCACCATGGCTAGTTTGGCAAATATCTATCCAATTATCCTCCTTCGAATCTTTCTATACAACAAAGGTATTATTAGTCCCAAATCCATACCCCCGACGTTGTCACCAAAATGGATCTGTCCCGAACGAGCCATACTCATGCTATTTTGTGTACTCATGTGTAACAATTACACATTTTCATCTCTATTTTAAAGTGACTAATAATCAGCCATTTCTACTAGTGTTTCCAATATTTGGTGGATATATTGTGTATATTTGTTGACAGTGTTGTTACTTGCTTTTAGGTATGTCACAGGGAACTGAACTGTCAGCTTCTGGAATGCCGGGTCCGCAGTGCACACAAAGTGCTCTGGAACACTATTTATCAGATCTGATAGCTGATGAACAGCGTTTTATGGCAGGAAGTCCTTGTAATGCATTTGGATACAGCTTTTGCGGAACGGCAACTGGTTGTGGAAACCAATCATCTATCGCAGCGTCTGGTGAAAATGGAAAAAAAACGTGCTCTATAGACTTACTTCACTTTCTAGAGCAACGTATTGAAAATGCCTTACGGAGTATGACCTCATTTGGTATGTTTGTACTAAAATAATCACTTTGTCTGACATTCTTTTTAGTCAGATTTGTCTTCATACTCTTCTATACTTAATAAGTAGTAGTTTTTCTATCGTTTGACGTTCATTTATCCCTGTGAATGCTTCTTTTGTAAAAGCTATTTAACACTTAAAAAACAATGCACGTTTCATACAATTTTCTCCTGGACTATATTTGGCCCCTTATGCTCCAGTGTATGAAAACTTTGTAGATTAAATAATGAGTTTTCCCACTAACCTCAATCAATGTAAGATACGGCGTAGTGGTTCAACTGACTAGTGTACATAAGTTTGTCTCCTTTCTGAAATAGGTTTGCTGTTAATATACATAATCGCATACCAGGGATAGCAAAGGAATTTGGCGTGATAAAACATTTTCCGGTTCACTTGTCTCATAATTCGATTGTTACATCTCTTTGCCATAACGTTTTGACAAACGTCTCGATTCACTAAGGTTCCGTTACCTTGATTTTTCATTGTAAGATCCGTCTTGTTCTTCCAATTAGATACCTATATATCAAATTTCAAGATACATGTCGTAGACCTTTTAGCTGTTTGGATTCGAAGAAGGGTAGTTATTGGAAATGAAGAGTGCACTTTAAGTGAATATGTGCTTTTAATAAACTGTTAGGCTTTTAGAAAGCGAACACAAAGTGATATCTATGCACTCCTTTAATGCAGTGTTATTGGTGATATGAATTCGGTTGTGTGTATATTTTACTTGCTATATGTGGGGGATTATTGAAAATAATTAACTTTCTAAAACGTCATAAAAGTCGAAACACAGAGCATGACCACAAACAGCAGATTTATTAATATGAACAGTGGCTTTCTACAAAGATATACTCGCTTTTCCCACGCATCGTCACTAATATTCGTTTAAGTTACGTACAACCCTCTTGTACTTATTGTTTCAGTAAGATTTTATCACTTCTTTTTGTCTACTTACAGTTAACATGTGGGTAGTATTTTAAAGACATTTTTGCATAAATCTTCTTGAATACTTTATGTTTTCATCACTGTGTATTCACCCAATAGTTTTTCCTTATTGAATTATCAGATTCAAAACAATACATTCATCCAAGTGCACATGTCAGAGTACGTCCAAACAGAAGTGCTTCTTTAAATCCTGTTCTTGACTCTCGAATAAATAGTATTGAGTTTCCTTTACCTCTGGGCAATGTTTGTCAGAATCAACCTGGACCTGATAATGACGATGATGTACAAAATTCTTCCTTCTATGAAAACCTAGTTAATCTTCAAAACACTCAATGCATTGGTTCTTATCCTAGTAGACATTTCGACTGCGCGCATACGGAGAGTAACATGCTTCAACAGTTTAATACTGATGAGGTCAGTGTCCTTAATAAAGTGTATATTGTCTAGTTTATTTCCCCCGATTATTCACTTTTGTCCTGCACTTGTATTATCCATTGTTGATTGACTAACCTCTCAGCAGGTTAAAAGTAGCTCCAAATACTTGAACTGCTGTTAAAATTTACTGAGCACAAAGGTTGAACCAAGGGAAGATGCTTCTAGTAACCCATATATTTAGTAGTCATACTACATTATCATGTGTGAAATTATTTAAAAAATCCTGACGTGTCACTTATGATTCTATAAATTTGTCTGTGGTATGTCACCACTTTGATTAATCTGCATTTCCCCAGCCTGTACGGAAATAGAGTTTCGAGTATACCAAGTACTGTTGATGTATTTAAAATACATTTTAACGAATAATAGGAAGATTGAATGTTTTCACTACCTATACTCTTCTGTAGCTAAGCCTCGTTTTTATGCTGATGAAGTCCTCTTTTCCTGCTGTCAATCCTCTAACATAATTTTAATGCATGAAGCAATTTTTTGAAAGAATCTACCTATTCAAAGCTTCAGCTTCATCCTCAAATTCATGTTTCTTTTTGATTTTTACTTATCAAATGGGCGTTCTCTTTTTAAATCAGTTGCAACTAAAGCCCAACTCGACATTTAAAGAATGTAAGGAATTCTTCACGTTCCTAGGTATAAAAATGTAAAAGATATAAATCATCTAAATGCCTTCCATGGGAACGAAATGAATCAACAGATGGGCGAAATAATTGTTATTTTGTGTACGAGGTTCCATTCTCAGTTGCAAATGTCCAGAGCTGAGGAGATGAACCCTTGTTAAGATGAAAATTGCAGTGAGTAAAGATGTGGATTTTTCAAACCTTTGTACGGTTATGTAAGCACTGATGGGTCTGGAGTTCAATGAGGTCACTAAGCTACTGCTGAATAGTATTGTTTTATTTTGTACAATCAATGTTACCTACATATGTAAAGAACTGAATGGTTAAAGTGACTTTAGAGAAATTAACTGCCACATGATTTTGACTTATTTCAGAGGGCTGTATAAGCGAACTCTCACATTTTCTTAGTCATTAAACACTCATAATTGGCTTAAACAAAGCAGTAAAGTGGACGTAGCATTCTCAGACGAGGCTATGGATATTGGTTGTCCAAAATGTGATATAGTCTAATCTCTTTTGGTCCTACTTTGGACTCCTGAGAAAGATTTATCGACATGTCATCGTGTATTAGTGAGTTGATTTATATCATCCCACTTCCTAGCAGCACCAAATATTACCAGTGATCCGGTCCTTACTGCCTATCTGCCATCATTACGGATACCTGTTTCAAAATACAATAGGTCCGCAAATTTATATACTGCAACACCTATATTGATCAGTTTCCAAAGCATCAATGGCAATTTTTTTCGGGTAGTGTCTAACTCTGAGGATATATATATATATATATATATATATATATATATATATATATATATATATATATATAACAAAATCATGGGATTCTTAGTAAACGTATTTTACTTTGTCGGCACTAAATGATAATGTAGGAATTTTGTAGACTTACACTTTGTTTAGATGCAGGCATTGATGAAGACCACTTCATCTCTTTGAATATTTGTGTTTATCTAGTAAGTTGGTGTTCATATAGTGCCTGTGCAAAGAAAGGAGTGTTTTACCATCACTGACTTGCTAGTATCTTGTTCACTCCTTTGTTTGATGTAACTAATTACTGTTAAGCGTTGGTTTGTTGTAGTCCTCTAGTTAGGAGTAGTAGGGCACGTGAAATTGTACCGACGTTGACATGAAATTTCGAAAGGCAGTATCGGATAGAAAAAAGTGTTTTAATAGCACTGATATTGAAAATCCATGAATATATATATATATATATATATATATATATATATATATATATATATATATATATATATTTATATAGTATCATGCTGCTCCCATGGACCCAAAGTTTCAGCTACTATTCACTCTTCGGATAGAATTTTTGTGGGTCGGTTAAAATAAATTACTTACGAGTGAAAACCCAGTGCAGTTGTTTTAACACTACATGTATCTAATATGGGATGATAATCACACTTGACTAGAGGTTTCTTTTAGCTTTTCTAGTGTTTTAAGCTTGTGCACTGACTAGTTGTTATGTTATGCACACTACAATTTCCCTGTTTCTTGAACTAGATTTTCGAAAAGCAGCTGGTCGCTCGGAATATGGGTTTCGATGTAGATTCTGAAATAATCTAAACACTTCATTCGCTTTATGCCTTTGTTGTATGTCAAGTAGGTTTCTGTTTTGAAGTAAACATCATGCCTAACTGTATTCTGTAAGTGACAGTTTACATTTCCACTAAATTGCATACAAAAGAGATGATTTGTCGGATGGAATCAATTTATTCTTCAGTGAAAGCAGTCATCAATTTTAGTCTTCATTGGAGTTGCGTACTAATTTAGCTAGTCGAGTGTGCTGTATTTGCTAGTAGAGTGTGGCCTACACGGTATGAAACTGATACTGTTGAAATTATGAGGTTCTCCTCAGTGTAACACCATAAAGAGGTAATTCCATTTTAGTCTGTTTATTAGAAATACCACAGTGAAACAGTAGCATTTACTGAATAACGTTTGGAACACAATTTATTGTCCATATTCATATCAGGTAGCTCCACAACTTCGACACAGTCTTTATATATTCCTAGTTTTCTCTCCTTCTCTGTGATGACAAGGGTAGTAGGAATTTCCATATATCTGAGACAGGTGCAGCATTATTTCGATTGTATGTGTTTGGTGTTGATTCGATAAACAAAGATTCGGTTGTCAATCTCTCCCTCCACCCAACTAAGTTAGTTTTCAACACTGTCTCCCTATCCCACCCTACTGTGTGATTGTGTGTCATCGCATGCAAAGCTATAACGGAGTTTTTCTCTAGATTTCTTATCTTATTAGGATCTACTAATCTTGATTTAGCTAAGTTTTTGTGATCTGTTATTCTAACCGACCCTGGTTGACTGCTTTGACCTATGTATATTAACCATAAAGATGTTCCTATATATCCTTATCTTATGTATACTGAAGAAATCGCTTTGAATTTTTAGGACTTTTAGGATGATTCTGCCTTTTCAAAATGTTAATCAATCTATAGATATTTTCGTGAACTAAGATACATACCCCCCATAATTTATAGTTTTTTCTGTAACGTAAGTATTTATAGATGAAATATATTTGTAAAGTCCTAATGAGGTATAGAAATGAATTTTTGACGTTTCAAAACCTCATAGAAGTCTCTTCGGAAAATAAAACTTGTACAAGTTATCGCATGTCTAAATACCAAATGGCGACAAATCAGATCATATTCTTTATACATGATAATAATATGAGAATAAATGTCGTCGTAATCAGTTATTAGTTTGTGACGTCAAGGTGAAGATGTAAATGTATGCATCTATGTGAATGGGTGTGAAGGTGTGAGAAAATATGGAAGGAGAATTCAATTTGCTTATGCTTATGTACTTTGTACAGGTTTTGTTTTCTGAAGAAGCAATTTGTACGAAGTCACGAAACGTCAGAAATCTGTTTTTCTACCTAATTAGGATTTTTCAAATACATTTCACTTATAATTCATTTACCCAATACTCAACTTATTCAACTCTGTCAGGTCAAATTTTGATCATGAAGTCGGTAAAAGGTTAATATTCGACTGCTGATGCATCTTGGGTGTTCAAACAGTCGACATCAATACAATGGTTTGCAGTGCAGGCGTACAGAGTGTGTACAGACTGATGTGTTTTCAGTTTATCTGTCACAATTCAAATGTTCACTTTAAAAATGTTTGCTATTTTAGTTGCAGTATCTCCTCAAAGCTGTCAAGGACTTAGTAGCACTACGCACCAATCCATCGACAGGTACAAGCAGTTCACAAGGTCAAGAAGGGTCAAGATTTGGTGAAATGGATAAACAGAAAAAGACCATCAAAACTGAACGAGTTGATACATGCACGATATCAGGCAAAGATGACCAGAGCACATATGGAAGGTCAGGCACAGAATCGCCATATATCACAAGATCAGTATCCAGCAGTCGCAGTAGTAGCGCTGTGAGAAATAATCGCTTTGATACGTCTTCGGAATCCCGTGGCAGTCGAGTTAGCTCTGGTGTGTCTGAAGATGGCAGTCATTCAAATGCTGATCTAATGCATCAGCGCTTACCTATAGGTTTTCAACACTTTGAACGATACCTAGACAGTAAATTTGGGCCCGACCGCCCAACTAACAACGTAAGTGCAAACAGTTCGGAAATGCAAGCAAAACCTGAGTTGTGTGCAAAATCAACGCGTTCCAGTGCTGGGCATTCCCCATCACTTTTATCTGGAAATCTATCCGATCATAACCCACAGTTAATTACGAGACAAAGAGCGCCGAGCTCGATTGCTTTGCATTCTGGAATAAATAATATAAACACTAGTGGTGCGAGTAAAGTTGGGAATAATACAGATCATTCTTCTGTTCCGGCAGTTTCACAATATCCAATTTATTTCAATGAAAGTTCCCATCCATTTTCCACAACTTCGCAGTCTGGTAAGGATTTGTTACCATTACTTCAATATTTCATCCAAGTGTGGAAATTTAGCGAAATATGTTACTGACACTGTGGTTTTCTCAGTTCTTAAGTATGTCCCTAAATTCTCCCTTAACTAGCAGATCCGATTGTTAATAACACACACAATGTATAATGACTTATTCCACTAATGCTATTATCTGACTTCATTTCAGTTAACTAAAACTGACCACGTTTTGTCGTAGGGAATATTAATTGTGGTGGAACGTTACCAGGGGAACATTAAATGAAACAAATACGGAAAAAATAAAGTTACACTGCGCAAAAATATCTCTATTTGTTGAAATTTATGCAGAAAAATAATGAAATATATAATAACTAATATTTTAGAGTATGTTAACGTATCACTAAAAAATCAGTAGATTATATTTATTATTTTTGATTATCTGAGATATCCGTGGCTTGGCAGACTAGTGTTATTACTAGGTGGTGATTAAAGGTGAGATGAAAATTTGGACCGCTATCAGATTCGAACCAGCGACTACAGGGTTTCTGGCCCGATGCCCTACCAACTAAGCTACGAGGTCTGGCTACTGACCAGATTTTTATTTCACTTCAACACTTCATACATGATAATAATATGAGAATAAATGTCGTCGTAATCAGTTATTAGTTTGTGACGTCAAGGTGATGTAAATGTATGCATCTATGTGAATGGTTATGAAGGTGTGAGGAAATACTATGGAGGGAGAATTCACTTTGTTTGTGTTTATGTTCTTTGTGCATATTTTGTTCACTTGACTTCCACATGGTTGTGGAATAATTAAAATTTTAGGATTTACCGAAACTTGAAGTGACTAAGAAGCCTTTATCTAATCAAGCCCCCAGCCGATTGTACACAGACAGAACCGCAAAATATCCAGAGTGAAATGTTCACAATCTCCTCCTAGAGAGTGGAGCTGATCACATCTTGGCTTTTTTCTAAAAATTCTATGTGCAATGTGAAACTGAAAACAAAATTGAAATGTACTCAGATATCATATGCACGTTTGTGCAGCAGGCAGTGAGCTGCAGGCTAATGATATTGCCTGGTTGCCATGACCTCGGAAAATGGACTGAAGTTCAAATATGTAACCCATCTATTGAAAATCAAATGGCTAGTCTAATGAGCCACAGTCCCACGTGTGAAGTGTAACGATATAATACAGTGAAATTCAACAATTCTTAGTGAATATTAGAAATTACACCCGAATTCTTATTTAGGCTTTTTTGGTTGAAACTTGTGTTTTACTGTCTTTTTAATTCATACACGTGATTACTCCCTTCAAAATTAGATGAGATCAAAAAACAGTAAGCATTTACACTGTAAAAAGGAAACGAGTGAATCCCAAAAGTTAGTAAAACACAAAGTTCATAGGAATCTAACGATGACCATCGAGAAAACTTTGAAAGTCAACAAAGAATATGAATTTCACGTCCCACTTCATGTCAGAAGTAATAGTTTTAGTAAACAGGAGACTCCTTTTAGGAAAAAAATAGAAACATAGTTGATGAAGTTGTAAGAGTTATCGGAGCAACTTTTGTAAAAACTTCCGCGCAGAGTGCAAACCACACAAATAAAGATTACAACCGCAGTTTCTTAAACACATTTCATGCATGAGATGATTTGATGCAGTTAGTTTCCTACCGAAGGAAAAACTTTCATATATTTCACAATTAAATAAGTAGTAGTGTAGTGTGTAGATTAGAGCATTTTATGCTCGTGTAGAACAAGAGTGTATTCAAATTTCTGCAGATTTTGTCTACAATATCACTGAAGTTAATCCGTTGTTTGTCAATAGGAATAGTCAATATATTTGAAATTATACTCATTTTCTTTTAACTACGTAAGGCAATATGATTGGAGAATGGACAGTTAAATAAACGGGTCAACTGTAGGTAGTGTTACCTCTTAGTAACTGATTATTAAGACATTTTATGAATGAAAAGACATTGGTTTTTAACAAAGCAGCATGCGGGAGAATATCATCATCATCATCATTATCAACATAGGACCAGGCATTACTGCGTAACGGTCCGAGTTGCCACACCTCATATCAGCACATCAAGTAAAAAGGTAGTGAGGTGAAGGATGAAGATAAGTGAATGCAGTCAAAAGAAATATAAAGTACGAGAAGAAAGGAAAGAGGAGTGACAAAATAGTGAGATTCGGTATAGCGTTGTTAAGATGAGGATAATGTGTGTATACATCTGCGCCACTGACTTCGGTTCTGAGCCATATCACCTAGGGTCTCCAACCACTGGTTCCTCTTGTCCCGTGGACCCCAACCACCTAGTCTGCATCGTCCTACATGGCTTAAACCAACAGTCAGAGACTTCATACATTGGTGCCATGTTTTAGTCTGGCCACCTCGGGCCTTTTTCCAGCCTGGACCCACCTCAGCCAACATTGTGTGACGAGGCAATCGGTGACTAGGCATACGTAGTACGTGTCCCAACCATCTCAGTCGATGAAGGTTCACAACCTCGTCGACTGACTTACCTCTTCTCCCCAAAACTCTACACCTAACTTCTGCATTACTCACATGGTGACACCACGGAATACGTCCTATACTACGAAGGCAACGGTGGTCAAAACCTGAAGCCTTCTCATGTCTTCCACTTTCAATGGCCATGTTTCACAGCCATACAGTAGAACAGAGCGGACTGCTGTGCAGTACACGCGACCCTTAATAGACAAACGAATATCACGGCGGCGCCATAGGTGGCGCAAATTGGCAAAAGCCAATCGAGCCTTTTGTATCCGTGCAGAAATCTCATCGGCAACTAACCCACCGGGTTGATCCTACTTCCCAGGTAAGTGAAGTGGTCAACACACTCAACCACTTCACTCTCTATTGTTAACCGCGGTACCGCTGAAGACCAGTCCTGGAGCAAAAATTTGCATTTGGGTGGTGAAAATCGCATCCCAAACATTCTCAAATTCCCACTCAAAGTGTTCAGAAGACTCTGCATCTTGTCAGCGTCTTCACCTAACAGGACTATGTCATCTGCATATTCTAGATCTAAGGAAAATTCACCTGTGATTGGGTCAACGTCTTTGTAATTAGGTGACGAGAGGGAAACCTCCATAAGAATATCTATGATAAAATTAAATAAGAATGGGGATAGTGGGCATCCTTGACGGACACCACTTGATGAGTATAGCTCCCTGGACAACTCACCATAGGCTCTAACATGCCCACAAGTGTTCGAGTAGAGAGCTTTCAATAAGGTGATGTACTTACTAGGCACGCCTTTCAGTGACAGACACTGCCATAAGACTTCTCGATCAACGGAGTCAAATGCCGCCTTCAGGTCGAGAAATACAGCTATTGTCGGGCGTCTGTAAGCATGCCTATGTTCCAGGACCTGGCGCAGTGTGAATATTTGGTCGATACATCCACGGCCAGGTCTAAAGCCTGCCTGGTTTTCTCGGGCTTGCTGTTCCCGAGCTCCACTCAGGCGTCGGAGAATTATAGAACTTAGGATCTTAGACACTATGTTTGTCAGGCTGATTCCTCTGTGGTTATCACAAGAGGACTTCTCGCCTTTCTTGAAGACTGGGATGATCAGTGACTTAGACCAGTCGGAGGGGATCGTATTTGATTCCCATATACTGGCTAACACTTCCGTTAGCCTGACTAAGAGAACTCTACCACCATTCTTGTATACCTCAGCAGGTAGTCCGTCTGGTCCTGCTGCCCTTCCCGTTTCAGGCTACCTACCGCTTTCTCAACTTCTTCTAGTGTTGGGGGACCTGTCTCTATGTCCCATTCAGGGTCCGACTGGATAGCGGGCAGCGCAATGGTGGCTGGAGGCCAGTTAAACTGTTCCTCAAAGTGTTCTGCCCATCGTCCCAGTCGCCTTCCCTGCGAGTGAATCAGATCCGTCCTTCTCCGCTATAACCTCACTAACTGTTGTTGACCATTTCCCCCCAGTCTCCTTAATAAGTCTAAATAACTGTCTACTGTTACCGATCGCCGCTGCCTTTTCCATCTCTTTAGCCTTTGCTGCCCACCACTGTTCACGATCGTTGCGCAGACTTTTCGTCAGTCTATTTTTAAGTTGCGCTCGCTCTTCATTGTACTCAGAGCCTGCAGGGATGCATTCACGTGCATCCATTAGTTTGGAAGAAGCTGCTGATATCCACTGGCTCTTTTTAGCCATTATCTTGGAGTCGGCTACAGTCTCCAGTGCTGCTTTTACAGTAGACTGAAGATGGCACCAAGCTTCTTCTGGATGAGTGACAGTCTTTTGTTCCGATAACTGCCTAGCCAACTTCTCACTGAACACGGCTTTGGTGTTTTCGTTGTCCAGCAGAACTCGTAGTGGTTTTGTTGCCAAATTTTTTCTACGTCCATTGAGACGCAGGCATATACGTGCTCGGACCAACGCATGATCGCTGTACTCCAGAAGGAGCGGCAGTCTTCCACCGATCCTCTCCAGCGATGACTAATAGCAATGTGGTCTATCTGTGTCCATCGCTGAGTCGAGCTCGGTGGACGCCAGGTCAGACAGTGCCTTTCTTTATGTCTGAAATTTGTGCTGGCTAAAAATAGGCGGTTATCTGAGCATAGTTGTAATAGGCGATCACCGTTATCTGTACGTTCAGCTGGGATTCCGAAAGTGCCACCTAAGTGCCTTTCTGCCTCACTCAGTCTACCCACCTGTGCGTTGAGGTCACCTGCAACAACCACTACGTCCGAACGTTTGGCTTTCGAGAGGAGGTTAGACAGTTTATGGTAGAACTCGTCCTTCACTTCATCCGAACTACAGTCAGTGGGTGCGTAAGCAGAGATTACAAAGAGACAACGGCGAGTCTCACTATTCCTTTTAGTTCTCACTGTGCCGTTCAGCCTCATAGCGCAGAGGCGACTATCAACTGGGATCCAGTCTAGTAGTGAGTTTTCTGCCCTGGTGCTTAATGCTATACCTACACCTGCAAGACCACGAGAGCTAGCTATCGAATCTCCAGAAACTCGAAGGGTGAATTTTGTGGATTCACCAGATTGGTCAGGAGAGGTCAGGTGAATAACCACACTTGGGTCCTGTATGCGTGTCTCACAAACACAGCACACATCCATGCCCGAGTTGCTAGAGTCTTTGCCAACGAAGCCTGTTGGCCAATTTGACGGAGGGTGCGGACATTGAAGGCTCCAATATGTAATTTGGAGCGTGGTTTAAGGAGACCAGGGATGCTGTTCTGTGGACTCAGATCGTTGTCGAAGGCTGCAGAGGTAGGAGAAATTGAAGATGATGCAGCATCATTAATTAAGAGACGTGAAGGAAGATTAGAAGGTAATGATGGAGGAGGAGGATAGCAGTCAGAAGAAACTTGGGTGCTGACAGAGTTGTGAGGGCGGTTGACACTTCCCGGCTGCCCACACCGTGGAAGGCTATTTCTTCTTAAGGTACCTGAAAGAGATTTGTGTGACCGCAGAGCCCATCGGACATCTGCTTGAGGCCTGTCACACCCAGCCTTTTGAGTATGATTATTTTGAAATTTTGTATTTTTGGGGCCGGATGGTCGAAAGGAAACGACAAGTGAACCAACACCGCCGGCCCGGCAGACCGTGGGGGTGTGTTGTTTTTGGGGCCGACCTTTTCTAACCCCCCCTTCCACTGAGAAGGCAGCATCAGCATGGCACTGCTGGTCATCCAAGGGAAACACCTTACTGCTGTCACACCCCATCCAGCTAGCAGCAGTACGACTTCGCCCTCAGACCCCATCATAGTGTAGCAATTTACACTATGACGGTAACTGCTTTTCGTCTAACCACTACCCAACAGACCTTTCTGGTATGGTAGGACCTCGAGGGAACAAGCGTTCCACCAGCATAGCTCGTTGGGTCATTGTGATATGCAAGCCCGACCACCACGTCAAGGTAGCAGCTATCGGTCGGGAGAGAATATGTAACGGGATAATAGGTATAAGAGTTGTTTGTTTCATTTTACTAGATTGGTTAGATTCGATACAAACTGATATAGTTCCATATACTGAATTGCATTTTAGAACTCACTTTTCTATTCATTTTCATATCTTATTTTCATCGCTGTAAATCTGTGTGTTGCAGCAAACGGAAATGCTTGTTATCTATTCAGCAACTGTTCTATCTCTGATCGACTGCTTGTTTTTCAGTGCGTAATTAATGGTGATTATATTTTACTTCTCATCTTGTCATTTAGAAAGACAAAATCAGCAGAAAACCTCGCACACAAGTGCATCGGTTCAAGTTGCCACACGTCATAGTAGGTATACCGAGAATAAGTGGTTAGGAAAGAACAATATCAAAGTAGACAAAGGTGTTATAGAAGAAGATGGAATTTAAAGATTAAGGTCATTCAAAACTTCCAAGCTTTAAATGTTATTATAAAGTGAATACATCTATACCACTTTAGGATTTGTCCTGGTGCGAACTTGACAGACGCAAAGACCAATCACTAATTATTCGAACTTGTTATATACCCACGAATACGAGACCAAGGAAGAACACGATAGCGTAGTCGGATGGAATAGTATATTTGGATGGTTATGCCAAAATACCGATGCGTTCCAACTAACTGGCTAGAGAGTCGAATACGAGCAATGCAACGTAACACGACAGCGTGCCAAATGGCGAGGATGCTTGACCGGGTGCCTTCAGCTTAGCGAGTCCAGTTAAACTATCAAGGTCAGCATCAATGTCGAAGTCGTCAAACCCTAGGCTATTGATTTTGGGGAAGTGTGTGACGCTACAGATCACTCCCCCCTAGTGGGTTCGTGAGGACCCTAAGACGATACCAGCCGGAAGTAAAAACCCAGTGGTTTCTCCACTGGTAAAACTCTTCCGATGGGCTCACTGCGTGAAGTGGCCCCTGGTTGTCTGAACCTTATTCTAGGGTGTCGTGGCAATTAAATAAATAAAATACAATAAATGGAATTGTACGTCGGTCGCGGTCATCTGTTCCTTTCGACGTTCCGTCCAGTGCTCGTTGCACCTGGAATATAAATAAAAGTCTTTAATACCACGAAAACGTTGCGTAAAAATGGGAATTATTTATATATAAACATATCGAAAAATAAAAATTTACGCTTATCTTCGCCGGTTTTTTTAGTTTTTATTACATGGTAATAAAAATTGATATAAAAAGGCAAAGTGTACGAGGGTTTGTGCATTGCCGGTAAATAAGAAAAATAGTGCCTCGAAAAAAAGAAAAAAAAATGGTTGGCACACACACAGCTAAGTTGAATATGACTTCAGATACTCTGGGAACCTGACGGTTCGACCTGATCGTGTTTTTTGTTGCGCCGATGGTTGTTGCAGCTGTGCATTACCAGGCACATCGTCGAGAATTTCGATAATTGAGTCATCCGTCGGTCGGATGTAGCGATCTGAAACATCACTTATAATGGGGTTGCCTTCGAAATAAGCTGGTTTCAAACGGTCGATACTGACAGTATCTTCACGTCCGTCTCGCTCAATTATATAGAATTTCTCGTGTCGCTTAATCACTTTGAACGGCCCGTCGTAGGGTGGTTCAAGTGGTCGACGAACAGCGTCGTGGCGAAAAAACACGTGTGATGTCTTCTGTAAACTGGGGTGGACGAAAACATCAGTCGTTTGCGGTCTAATCGGAGAAGGCCTAACTGAACGCATTGCGTTTGTAAGCCTAGTCACATAAGATGCCCTATCGGAAACATGTTTGAAAGTTGAAGGGGAAACAAACTCACCTGGTAGGCGAAGAGTGGTCCCATAGACGAGTTCTGCAGGAGTGCATCCAGCATCAACTTTCAACGCGTTACGAATACCTAGTAGGACTAGAGGCAGAGCCTCGGTCCACTGAGGTATGTTTGTAGCTGAAAGGGAAGCTTTCAGCTGTCGATGGAAACGCTCTACCATGCCATTTGCTTGTGGATGGTAGGCTGTCGTTCGGAACCGAGTGCAACCTAAAAGTGCCGTTAGAGCGTGAAATAGTCCGCACTCAAATTGGCGCCCACGGTCGGTTGTGACGTAGGATGGACATCCGAAGTTCGCGATCCATCTTTCGACGAAAACACGAGCAACTGTTTCGGCAGTAATATCTTTAATGGGTACTGCTTCCGGCCATCGTGTGAAACGATCAACACAGGTGAAAAGGTAGGTACATCCATTAGATTCTGGTAGGGGTCCTACAATATCTATATGGACGTGGTCGAAACGCATGTCTGGGGCTAGAAATGAGCCTAAAGGGCTTTTCGTGTGTCGCGTGACTTTACACTTTTGACAAGCTAAGCACGACTGGGCCCACTCCTTAACGTCTTTGTTCATCCCAGGCCAGCAGAAACGTTGTGCGATAAGCCTAATGGTGGCTCGTACACCTGGATGAGAGAGTTTGTGCAACGTATTGAAGACGTTGCGTCGACAACTCTTCGGAACTATTGGGCGTGGTTGACTAGCAGAGACATCGCACAAAATTGCATCCTTGTCTGATCCAACCGGACAAAGTCGCAGTTTGAGAGTTGTGGACGGCAACTCGTGATGCAGCTCAAGGTCTTCCTTTTGACGCCGAGCTAGTTCAACGAGATCAATACCCTCGATATAGTTTATCGAAGCTATTCGAGATAGTGCGTCGGCTGCGGAGTTGTTTGCTCCAGAAATGTGGCGGATGTCTGACGTGAACTGGGAAATGTAATCCAGCTGTCGCGACTCACGAGGGGAGTATTTGTCAGACGCCGAGCTGAGGGAAAACGTTAACGGTTTGTGGTCTGTGAAAATAATGAAATCACGACCTTCCACAGAATGTCGAAAATGGCGTACAGAACAGTACATGGCTAGGAGTTCCCTACCAAATGTACTGTATCTTGTTTCCGCGTCTTGCAGCCGCCTCGAGAAAAAGGCTAACGGTTGCCACTGGTTGTCAGTCAACTGTTGCAAAACTGCTCCAATTGCTGAATCAGATGCATCAACAGCAATACTCAGAGGAGCATTGGGGTCATGATGCATAAGCATGGTTGCGTTCGAAATGGCTTCCTTGACTTTGGAGAAAGCAAGTCTAGCCGCGTTGTCCAGAGACACGAACTTCGCAGTTCCTCGAAGTAGATCTGTGAGTGGTCTCATGACAGAGGCACAGTTAGGGATAAACCTTCGGTAATAACTTACCAGGCCATTGAAAGTGCGGAGATGTTTCACAGTGGTCGGCTCTGGATAGTTTGTGATAGCCGCCACTTTATCTCTCAATGGGCGTATACCTTTGTTGTCAATGGTATGCCCAAGGAAGCTGAGTGATTCAACTCCTATTTCACACTTCTGTAAGTTAACTGTGATGCCATGTTTTTTGAGTCTTTCGAATGCGAGGTCCAAATGTTTAAGGTGTGTTTCCTTATCTGGACTCGCAATTAGACAGTCATCGATGTAGACATGAACAAAATTCAGACCACGGAAGACGTCGTCCATAAAGCGTTGGAATGTTTGTGCTGCATTCCGAAGACCAAAAGGCATGCGCAGGAATTCAAACAGGCCAAAAGGAGTAATAATGGCTGTTTTCGCGATATCTTCTGCTGCCATAGGTATCTGGTTGTACGCTTTGACTAAGTCGATTTTCGAGAAAATGTTCATGCCGCATAAGGTTGCGGTCAAGTCGTAAACGTGGGGTATAGGGTAGCAGTCCGGAGTTGTTTTGGCGTTAAGTCTTCGGTAATCACCGGTCGGACGCCAGTCGTTGCTATCCTTTTTGGGAACCATGTGCAATGGCGATGCCCAAGGATTGGTTGACGACCGCGAGCATCTACGAGTAGATCGTAATGGTTCAGCAGATCTATGCCAATGATGGGCATAGAGACGTCTGCCAGGAGGAAAATCCAGTGAATAGGTTTGCGTAAACCTAAGTTTAGGTAGGCATACCGTCTCCCGAAAGTCGCGATTGCCTTGCCGTTGGCTGCTTGAAGATTGAAGGATGGGTCGAGATGACGCTCCTTTGTCGTCGTTGCTGGAAGAATGCTAACTTCTGCGCCGGTGTCGACGAGGTAGCGGACTTTCGTTTTAATATCCGTGACGTAGAGCAAACGGCTTTTTCGGCCGGCTACGGTTGCCGTGAGCACGTGCCGGCGTGACCGTTTCCCGAGTTTGTGTCCTTCTTAAAACGGCATGGTTTACGACATTTTCTGGCTTCATCCCCGTAAGTGTTATGAAACCAGCACCATTCAGGGTTTTCCACCCTGTTGGGTTTCGTTTTAGGGCTACCACGCGACTTGCTGCGATGCGCCCAGGTGCGTTTCTGTGATGTGCTACGTGATCTAGGACTTCGAGATCGTAGCAACCGTTTTACAGAGTTGCACAACTTGGTCACCTCCGAATCCTGGCGCTCTGGTTTGTCGCAGACAGAATATACGTTGGAGACGGGTCTGCTGGATATCTCCAGTATTTTATCTGCTGAGGCTGCCAGGTCGTCGAGTGGGACTGACTAGAGTGTCACCAACACGGTTTGCACCGGTTGTGGTAGTTTCGAGAGAAATAGTTCTCTGAAGAAACCATCGTCAAATGTTCCTGCACCGATTACTTCTCGCATGCGTGCGAGGACTTCAGTAGCTGAGTGGCTGCCTAGCTCGATGTTACGAAGCAATTCGTCTAGACGTTGGCGATCTGTGAGATCGCTTTTCTTCAAGAGTGCGGCCTTTAGAAGTGCATAAGGGTCACTTACTTCAGGATTAAACATATTTGCTGTAACATACCTGTTTAATTCTCGCGGTAGTGAACGTATGACGGCAAGAAATCGAGAATGAGGATCTGAGACACCCTGTTCTCGAAAATCTGCCTCGGCATACAGAAACCATGTTTCTGCATTGTCTGGCCAATATGGCAGGAGTTGGATCGTGTTCGAGGTCGGCTTAATACGAATAGGCTTGGGAGTGTGGTCGGACATGAGAAAGTGTAGTAAATGGATATATAAATGTTATCGAAATGAAAACAATAAACAAATATAAAATGGAACAGGCTCACCAATTCAATACTTGTTATTGGTCGGGATATGTGATCACGTCGGGCTCACCAATTTAGGATTTGTCCTGGTGCGAACTTGACAGACGCAAAGACCAATCACTAATTATTCGAACTTGTTATATACCCACGAATACGAGACCAAGGAAGAACACGATAGCGTAGTCGGATGGAATAGTATATTTGGATGGTTATGCCAAAATACCGATGCGTTCCAACTAACTGGCTAGAGAGTCGAATACGAGCAATGCAACGTAACACGACAGCGTGCCAAATGGCGAGGATGCTTGACCGGGTGCCTTCAGCTTAGCGAGTCCAGTTAAACTATCAAGGTCAGCATCAATGTCGAAAGTCGTCAAACCCTAGGCTATTGATTTTGGGGAGGTGTGTGACGCTACACCACTATGACCGATTTTCAGCCATTTCACCCAGAGTCCTCAACCACTGATTCCTGTCGTCTTGGGAACCCCAATCAAACTCTCTACACCTCCCTACATGACTCAGATGAGCAATCACAGAATTCATGGATTAGTAGCACGTCTTATTCTGGCCACCATGAGACTTCCTCCAATCTATTCCAACTTCTGCTAGCATTGCACATCGAGTTAGGTGGTGGCTTGTCCTGCGCGGCACATGCCAAGCCACTTCAGTCGATGAAGGTTCGCAGCCTCATCAACTGATTTGCCTTTCACCCCATATATTTAAGTGAGTTTATTTGTCTATAGCGTGTCCACTGTTTAGTCAGTCAGTCAGCCAGCAATCCCATATCCTAATATTCATTCTCTTTTGAACTAGCGATGTTTTCCGTTCAGCTGTAATGAGTTAGTGCGTTGAATCTAGGTATCAGTACTCTTACCGCAGCCTTTTATTTCTTGATCGGTATTCAACTTGTATATTCATAAAAGTAGTCCCATATAGTGAAAACAAACAAAGAGGTGTGTTTGCACACCACTTAGTAAATAATGCTATTTGTTTTTAGATGTTAGGACTCAACTGTTAGAACGCCTTGGGCTTACGTTTCATACTTGTTGGCAATCATGAACTAAGCATGTTTGCAGCCATGGGACAACACATATTACCCTAGAGATTCAAGTCTGCACCAAAAAGTACTCAAGTTAGAGACGAAAAACGAATGATCAAAATGCACTCAGTCACCTTGTACACAACTGTGCAGTAGGCAGTGAGCTACACTTATTGTGTGATGGCTAGTGATACTACCTGGCCGCCCAAACCTCTGTAAGTGGAGCGGGGCTCGAATCCGTCACGCACTGGTTATTAGTCATCTCCCTAAACCACTGAGCCACAGCCACATTTGGGAATGTTACTACGAAACTATTCTTGTCACGAATTACTCCTGTTGAACTTGATTATGCACATGAATCTGTCACTGGGTAGTAGATAATGCAACTATTATTATTATTATTTGTCCCTTGGGTTCCTAATGGAACATACAGCTTCAGTAGCACGTCTCCATTTCACTCTCTTCTTTGCAAACCTTTGAACCTGGTTCCACGACAGCCCAGAAGCTTTCACTTCTTCGCACGATGTCCTCCATGTCACCTACGGACGCCCAACTCGTCGCTTCCCATCTGGGTTCCACTTGAGGGCCTGACGCATGATGTCCCCAGTCGGTCTTCTCGGTGCATGCCCAATCCATCCCCACTTCCTTCTGCATATATATTGAGCGGTAGGTTCTTGGTTGGTTTGCTACCAGACCAGAGTTCCTTGTTGCTTATTCTTTCTGGCCATCTGAGCTTTAGTAAGGAGCCAGCGTAAGCAGTTGTTGATGAATGTCTGTAGTTTGTTGGAAATGCTTTTCGTAACGCGCCAAGTCTCTGAACCATACAGAAGCACTGACTTGACGTTGGTGTTGAAAATCCGAATCTTGTTCCGCATGCTGAGTGCAGAAGATCTCCACACTGGTTTCAGGCCAATGAACGCCTGTGTTGCTTTTCCGACTCTGACTTTGACATCCTCATCTGTCCCGCCTGTAGTTGAAACAGTGCTGCCTAGATAGGTGAAAGAGGCTACTTCCTTCAATTTTCTCCTGTTGATAGTGATTAGAGCTTGTTGTTGTTGTTGCTATTGTTAGTTGAGTATCTTCATCACCTCTGTCTTCTCTACATTCACTTGAAGTTCCGTCTTCTCTGCCTCTTCTGCCAACTTGTTAGTTTTCGCCTGTAGATCTTCAAGTTTGTGTGACATTAGACACAAGTCATCGGCGAAATCCAGATCTTCTAGGTTCTTTTCCGCTGTCCAGCCAGCGTATCCCCCTCTTCTCGCTCCTCACTGTTTGTTGCATGATCCAGTCCAGTCGACCACAATCAAGAATATCATGGGTGATAGTAGACAGCCTTGTTTCACTCCTGTCTTCACTTCAAAGGCATCACTGAGCTTCCCACTGTGGATTACCTGGCATATGGCGTCTTCATGTAGTTGTTAAATGAAGTTGATAAAAGTTTGAGGTATTCCGTAGTGTTGAAGCAGTTTCCAAATTACCCCTCGGTCGACGCTGCCAAAGGCGTTTTCAAAGTGGATGAAGTTGAGGTAGAGGGTTGACTGCTATTCTATGCTCTGTTCTATGATGAGATGATGCGTAGCGTTGCAATTTGGTCCGCACATGATTTGTAATTCCTGAATCCAGCCTGCCTGTTCCGGTCGTAGTTTTGAATCCAGTGCATCCTTTAGCCTCTCCAAGATGATGCGGCTTAATATTTTACTTGGGGTGGATAGAGGAGAGTGATTCCGCGCCAGTTCTTGCAAACACTGAGGTCTCCTTTCTTCGGCAGTTTGACGAGGTAACCCTTCTTCCAATCTGCAGGTACCTTCTCTTCCTTCCACACCTTCTGCAATAGTGGTGTGAGCATGTCTGCTGTTGTCTCTGCGTCTGTTCTCAGTGCTTCTGGCGGTATTCCATCTGGTCCTGCTGCTTTCCCGCATTTCAGTAGCTTTATGGCGTTCAGGACTTCCATTTTCGTTGGGGGATTTATGTTCACTTGTAGTTCAGCGGCTGCAGGTGGTATTTCTGGACGAAGTGCAGGTGGTGGTCGATTCAAGAGCTTCTTGAAGTGGTCGGCCCATCGTTTCCTTTGTTTCTCTTCTTTCGTAATTAGATTTCCGTCATCATCTTTTATTGGTTTCGTCTGCGTTGATTTCTTCCCAGATAGCAACCTGGTTATTTGATACAATGTTGTCAGGTCTCTCCTACCTGCAGCCCGTTCTGCTTCACTTGCAAATGTGTGTCGTGGAAGTGTCATTTGTCTTTCCGTGCACTCTTCTTCACTTCTTTGTCCAGTGTTTTATACATTGTGCTCAGTTCCTCTTGTCGTTGAGCATCCTTGTACTGGTTTATCTTCTGTTTCACCATCCTCCTCTCCCTTCTCTATCAGCTTCCAGGTATCCGTCGAGATCCATTCCTTATCTTCTTTCTTCTTCCTTCCTAATACGGTTGTGCAGGTTTCTTTCCACATCTCTTTCAAAGACTTTGAGTGTTCTTCCACACAGGTTTCTTCAGGGATGTTGCTCGCTGTCTCCCATTTTGTCTTGATGGCTGACGTGAAGATGTCCTTTGTAGTTTCATCCTTCAGTTTCCGAGTGTTGTACTTCAACTGTGGTCTATCGCCAACTTCTTTGGAGGCTTTTAACTTGATTTGGAAGGTTCCTTGCACTAGACAGTGAGTGGTCTGAGCCTACATCTGCTCCTCTTCTTGACCTTGTGTCAAGTAGACTGCGTCTCCATTTTCTTGAGATTGAGATAAAGTCGATTTGATTTTTAGTGTGTCCATCTGGTGAAATCCATGTCGCTTTGTGGATATCTTTGTGCTTGAACACAGTGCCTCCAATCACCAAATCGTTGAATGCGCAGAATTCTGCAAACAATCCTCCATTCTCGTTCATCACCTCACCGAGCGCTTCTCGACCCATGGTTAGTTCTCTTTCTGTGTTGTCCGCTCCGAGTTTGGCATTCATGTCGCCCATTAGGATTTTGATAATGCCAACTGAGGTGGGGTCTTGTCAATTACTTATTTTAGTTGTCTATGGAATTCCTCCTTTTTCTCTTCCTCTGCATTATTTGTAGGTGCGTAGTGTAGCATTGTATGATTGTGACTTTCCTTTCTTTTGAGTTGAATCTTGCTGTCGTGATCGTGATGCAGGAGGAGATTGGTTCCCACTGCATGAGATCCTTCGATGCTCTTGGTGACATCGTGATAGCCACTCCAAAACTCAGTGTGCTCGTGATTGTAGTCTGGGTGACAATATCGGGTTAGATTATTGACTCCTCTCCAGTTGACAGTTTGGAGAGTCTACTTCCATTCCATCTGCTTTCGCAGATTCCTAACACTTCAATGCGATACCTTCTCATCTCTTTTGCAATCTGGGCAGCGTTGTCAGCCAGCTTCAAACATTGTGCGGACTTCCATGTCCCTATGCTTACTTTTGGTTTCATCGAGAGAAGAGAAGACACATCGACCAATTGGCTTTTTGAAGGCTTTCACCAACCGGCGTCATTTCGCCTCTCCGATTCCAGAGAGGAATAATTTTGTTTTTATTTTTCATATTTTGTTTGTGCTTTGAAGTTTCTTTAGCGGTTGGATTTGTTTTCCGGGTTGGGGTTGCTAGCCCTATGCCCAACCTCCCCCCCTTTACAGTTTCACCACCAAGCTACGTACTGTTACACTGTGTAAACACCGCATTACTGTTAGGTGCCTCTAATGTGCGAACTAACCTGGAAGTTTGCTTAATCGTGGTATGCATATTGTATTCTTATTTTGAAGAATTGCTAAGCGCTGAATTTTGAAGCTACTAATAACTAACCTCAGGGCACTGGTTTTCTGTGGCATAACTGAGATACGACTATCTAAATTAACATTATAGGACGGACAAACGCTGTTCATGCGCTCCTGAAGTAATTGATTGTGCTATTATGAATTTGTAGTGGATTAAAAATTAGTTAATCGAAATACCTTTTATCCTGGACGCCTATTTACCCCTAGTTTCCTAAATAGGCTAATAATTTTTACGACCAGTGAATAATCATTCATTCTCTTGAGGTGATAAGTTTTCATTGTTCATCGAACCATACAGCATTGATGGGTAGTAGTAGTGTTCAGCATAATTAAGATGAAAAAAGTTTAGCACATTTTACCATCTAAAAGTGTTCCTGAGTTGAACTAGAAACGGGACGGGCATGATCAGATTAAATAAGAAATATCTTTTAAGATCTAATAATTCCTGTGGTATTTTGAATATCTCATCTGCTAACATCCATAGTTTTCGCTTATTTTTTGAATCTTTTCTTTTTCCATGTTGATCAGGACAAACAGATAAAAATTCAGAAGAACGAACGGTAGCAACTGGAATAACTTGTGCTTCTGCATCTAGCCAACATGGTGATTTCATTCCATCAAGTAATACTGTAAATTCACATAACAGTGGATACCTGCCCGTTCCCTCCATGAATTGTGCTTCTTCTTACACTGGAAGTCCAGAAGGCAACATCAGTCATATGAACTGCTACACGGACTCTAGTAATACTCATTGTTCTGATCCTCAAGCAGGTCAAGTGACTCCTTGGCCTCCAAACTGGTATCAGTGGTATGTTTCCTCTCATATGTTTCCTCAGAGACTCCCATCTTATTCTCACTATCCATATCATCATTATTACTATCCGCACTTAAAACAATATCAACAACCACCAACACCACAACAACTACAACAGCAATTCTGTCTTGACTTCTCAGTTTGTGCACACAAAATGAATCGTTTAGTCACCCCTTTATCCTATGCGGTAAGATATTAAGTTGTTTTGAAAATGTTGCGTAACTTTTTATACTTTGGGTAAGATTAAACAAAGCCTAGCATTGATTTACAAATACTGCGAATCCACATTTTATCAACTTATTGCCAAAGTAATCTGTATTCGACGTGCTTAGCGTTTTTTTCTGGATTAGGGTTCACTTAAATCTAAAATTCGCCTTTCAGTGGTTGGTAATATTTTTTCTCTCATTTTTTTGTAATGCAAATATTGATTTCATGACACTTTGATCTCGGTGTTGATTCCCCTAGATTCTTCAGAGACAATTCATCTTATATTAGGTAAGTTACTGAGTGGACATTCTTGTTGTCCAGTGTTTGTTTTAAAAAGTATGCCTTATGAAGTATTTGTGTATGCCTGTGTAGTGATAGCAATAGTAGTAGCAGCAGCAGTATGATAATCTTTCATCACTGAGTGAGGCAGTTGATAGTGCTGTAATTATGCGATGTTCATCATATATATGTATATATCCTCCAGTGTTTCAAGTTTTATTTGGTATTGCTTCGTTGACTCATCTTTCCTCTTCTCTGTCCCTTTGCTTTTATTTCGAGTTCAAATTTTTGATATTAAAATGACTTCATAAAGATATATTCCAGAGTAATAAGGTATTATGTTAAATTTCTGTTGGGAGCAGTAATATTATTCACAAGTTTGCAGGTGTTTTTCTGATTTTGTTTTCCCACTTTAATGGGTGTATGCATACTTTATACATCTCGTTTTCATGATAACTGAGTGAATCAAAGGTGAAAATATTCGCATAATGAGATGAGTTCACTTCATTTTACAGCTCCTCTTCAGCTGTAAACGGTCAAAAATGGAATTGAGTCTTTGAAAGTAATAAATGACTAATATGTTTTAAATATATTAGCAGAAATAAAAGTTATCAATTCATAATTAACAACAGAGCGATGAGTTAAGGAAGATTCTATACAAAATAGATATGCATTGCTTGATTATTCTCAATTTTATATCATTGTATGGTTTCTTTTACTGTACTGAACAGATACTTTCAAGGTGAGACGTAAATTTATGAAAAAAAATAGCTAAAAATAGATTTTACGAAGTGCTTGTTACTACAGAGACACTTAGTGGTAGGGATTTTCTTTTTTGCCAGGGATGAAAGATACCTCGCCTCTCTTAAACAATGGGAAGACCTTGTGCTTCGGCCTAAAACAAATGAATCCGAATGCATAGTTAGGAGGGTGCACAACTTGGTAGTCCGGTGATTGCGGCAATTTCTTTTCGTAAATTACGTCAAAAAAAAATCAAAATCCTACTCGGTTTATTTTGTTAAGGATGGCTATTTGATGTTACTAACTCATACAAAGTTATGCTCTAACATGTGAATTTTTCAGTGATTACCAGATTGTATCCATTACCAGAATACTAATTTGGGATAAATTTATCTTATCATTTTAACTCTCTGAGATAGCCGTGATTTGGCAGACCAGTATTTGTACTAGGTGATGACTAAAGGTGAAATGGAAATTTGGACCACCATCGGATTGGAACCAGCGACCACTGGGTTTTCGGTCTGGTGCTCTACCAACTGAGGTACGAGGCCCCACTGCTGATCAGATTTTTATTTCACTTCAATCACAAGTGGAATTTTACCTGACTACCATGTGAAATAGTGACGCGTTACTACCGCTTGATCGTACTCACACTGGCTACCCAATCAGGACTTCTCATTCAAATCCAAATCTAACTGAATTAGCAAGGGCGAGCATCATATTGACTGTCATTCTAACTATCTGAAATAGTCGTGGTTTAGTAGACTGGACTGAATTATACGTAACATCGAAAGATGTAGAGATCTACTGCGGGAAACCATAACATTCATCCAGAAACATATTTCTGGATAATGATCAAGAAAACTTTTTAAAGTATGGTTTAATCTTTCAACTATTCTTTCTTACTGTTAATTACTAGTTAACTTTTTTTGTCTGGATCTTTTATTTCACATTTTCAATCCTATTAAACTATTTTCTTTTGCAATGCATAGATGAATCCCCCTTCAAGCTACTCAACAGCAGCACATTTGTGCTACATGGACACAAACCATGCACATGTAGTCGAAGGCACTTATGCATCTCCTTTATCTGAAGGCTGTCCTTTTGTCTCCTATGAACCACAATCTACAGAAAATCCCTTACCACCGTCTGGGGTAACTGGTGGTTTCTGTGCATGTACAAATATGGATGGAATGAAAAGATTCGCCAATGTAAACTGTAACTATAGTGATAGAATTCCAACGAATTCCTACATGTTTTATAGACCATCGGGCGTGTATTCACCTCCACCTGGGCATCCCTATTTTCCTTGTATGAATACTGTCCGTTGCGATCCCTTCTCGTATTCTAACAATAATAATCCAGGTATGTTACACTATTAATTTGAGTGTTTTGATTGCGTCGTTTTACTCTACTATTTCTTTTTTACAAGATGTAAATGTATTGCAAAGTCAAGTTCTTCTAAGTATTCCTTACTTACGTCTCCTGGAACTTTCAAGCAACTGCTCTTTTTTATCTCAGGTATATTTTGTTATATCATGAAATCCCTTTCAAATTTAGTGGTAGTAGGGAGCATATCAGTTAGTTTTCAAAAGACGAAAGTCGTAAGTGAATTAATGTTCATGATGGATACTACTACTGAACAACATAAGTGGTAAGAAACCACTCAGGCTGATCTGTGGTATTTTGCCAGCCAGATCAGAGTGATCTAAACACTGAACGGCCGTTTCGCTAGTTCATGACACGTTTGGGTCAGAGATCACATCTGATGATCTCGGCTGAGGGGTTTCCAACGGAAACCTTGTTGAGTGGTAGTTGAAAAGCTACTCAGCTGTGAGAAATGTCAGTGTGGACCATGCAGTTTGCAAATCATTTGCAAATTGGTCATCCTAATATGCATGATATTTTAAGTAAACTAGACGTTTTGCTGAAATAATATAGTGTCTTGGTGTTTTCGTTGGAAATTCCGGTAATACCCGCTACTTACGAAATCCACATACTTTCGTAAACATTCACAATAGATAGTGCTCAAACCAAACACCTTTCAATTTGCTTAAAAGGAAGCCGCCATTGTAATCGGTTACCTTCTGTACCTATCTATAATTAAACCGTGACGCCTTGTACAATTGAAGTTCTGAGCCCTTCAGTTGTTACAATATTGTTCGTAGTATTATCATCAAGTGTAACTACCAATCTGGATTTATGCCAAACCTTTCTTTTGTGTGTGTTAACATCTTTGGCCTACACAGCAACTTTAGCGTACATTGTTGGTTTGTGAATAAACCAACCTGTACGTTTTTCATCACTGATTCTCTCTTCTTATTTAAAGGAAATACATTCAAAGTGAACTTAAGGGTAACAGTATTATTTTTAGTTAGTTTTTCAGTTCTTGAAGAGGGAACTCACTGATAAGTAAGTGAGGATGAGAAACTTAAACCGCATACTACTATCAAGAAGTGTTTTTGCTAATATCCCTTAAGACGGAGATATTTGTAAACTGACAAATGTGTACATTTTCTGGGATATGTGAACTTCTGTTGTCCATCAGCATAATCAACCACGTTGCTGCTGATCTATCACTAGGCGTACTTGGTTCTCAGATAATTGGCATGGTAATCTAGTTCTTCTTCTCATTTTCTATTATTTGTCCTTTGGGTTCCCAGTAGAACATAGCGCTTCAGTAGCACGTCTCCATTCCAATCTCTTCTCTGCAGCCTTTTCAACCTAGCTCCACGACTGTCCATAAGCTTTCATTTCTTCCTCACACGATCTCCTTCATGTCACCCTCGGACGTCCAACTCGACGTTTCCCCTTTGGGTTCCACTCGACGGCCTGGCCTGGCGCGTGATATCCCCGAATAGTCTCCTCAGTGTATGTCCAATCCAATCCATATTCACTTCATTCCTCTGTATATTTGTTGGGCGATAGATTCTTGGTTGGTTCGCTACCAGATCAGAGTTCCTAGTTGCTTATTCTTTCTGGCCATTTGATCTGATCTTCAGTATCGAGTGAGCGTAGGCGACAGCTGTTCATGTATGTCTGTAGTTTGTTGGAAATGCTTTTCGTAACGCGACAAGTTTCTGAGCCACATAGAAGCACTGATTTGACTGAATTAGTGTTGAAAATCCAGATCTTGTTCAGGCTTTATGCTAGGTGTAGTGCAGTGCAGTAGATCTCCACACTGATTATTTTAGGTCGATGAAGGCCTTTCTTGCTGTCTTTCCGATCCTGGCTTTGACCTCCTGTGTTGTCTGCTCCCAGTTTGGCATTCATGTCGCCCATTAGGATTTTGATAATGCCAACTGAGGTGGGGTCTTGTCAATTACTTATTTTAGTTGTCTATGGAATTCCTCCTTTTTCTCTTCCTCTGCATTATTTGTAGGTGCGTAGTGTAGCATTGTATGATTGTGACTTTCCTTTCTTTTGAGTTGAATCTTGCTGTCGTGATCGTGATGCAGGAGGAGATTGGTTCCCACTGCATGAGATCCTTCGATGCTCTTGGTGACATCGTGATAGCCACTCCAAAACTCAGTGTGCTCGTGATTGTAGTCTGGGTGACAATATCGGGTTAGATTATTGACTCCTCTCCAGTTGACAGTTTGGAGAGTCTACTTCCATTCCATCTGCTTTCGCAGATTCCTAACACTTCAATGCGATACCTTCTCATCTCTTTTGCAATCTGGGCAGCGTTGTCAGCCAGCTTCAAACATTGTGCGGACTTCCATGTCCCTATGCTTACTTTTGGTTTCATCGAGAGAAGAGAAGACACATCGACCAATTGGCTTTTTGAAGGCTTTCACCAACCGGCGTCATTTCGCCTCTCCGATTCCAGAGAGGAATAATTTTGTTTTTATTTTTCATATTTTGTTTGTGCTTTGAAGTTTCTTTAGCGGTTGGATTTGTTTTCCGGGTTGTGGTTGCTAGCTTTGCGCCCACGCTCCCCTCTTTATCCGGGCTTAGGACCCTCTAGTGAACTAGTAAATTAGGCGAGGTTACTCTAGTTCTTATTACTGATGAACTAGTTTGCAAAAATAAAACATTTAAATTTTCTGATCAACTACTTGTTCTGTTAGTTGGTTGGTGGCTATCGGCAGAGAAACAGTTCCGGACCTAAGCTTTGTGCTTTTTGGCACTAGCTGATTGGCTCCAACCAACTAGCATGCATCTAAGTCAGTCCTAATAGTGAGTATTTTGTTTAGGTGGCCACATTGCAAATTGATCGATAGAGCTCGGTCAACATTCAGGCCTAGGCAGTACGAAATTGGTTACTCTCTTTCGGTGCGGTGGTCCGAATAGCTCGGTGGTAACGTCTCTGAGTATAAATAATGCTAGGTGACATAGCTTCGAACCCTGGATAGGACATTAGTCTCCTCGAGGTTACAGATTAACCTTAGTAACAAGTGCCAGCGAGCATCCTTCCCTGTCTGTTGCCTCCAATTGACTGAAATCCAACTAAATGAGCCGCTGTGTTTATCTTCTTAGCCTAGTGGCCACATTGTAAAAGTGACCGGTAGAATTCGGTCAGCATTCAAGACTAGATAATATGAAATTTGGCACTCTTCAGTGACAAATCAAAGTATCACTTTTTTCTACTATAAAATCATATTAGTAGGGACAAAATTATGACACTTTGGCATGCTGATGGGATTCCTTTTTCCATTTTGGATTTATTGATTTGATATAGCATGGAGTAATACGATACTATTTAAAGTTTAAATCATAAAACAAAGATCAAAATATTGAAACCGATCGATGTTAGCTGTGATAAGCAGAAGAGAAACTAAGGGTTTATGCCACTTGCTAACTAATCACCAACACATATCTCAAACTTCAAAGTTATTGATGCGTTTTCCTAATTTCGAGTTCATTTCCTCTAGTACTGCACTCAGTGGTGTTATGGTTGAAGTGTTCAGCTTTCCACTGCTGAACATGTATGATCATTTTTGTTACTCATATTGCATTTTGAAATGAAAAAAATACATTTATTTCTGAGAAATGAAAGTTTTTCTCAGTTATCCATCCTATCACTAAGTTTCTTCAAGAAATCCTTCTTTGGAATCATTCTCCTGACTGTCAGTTGCTACCTTAACGTGATGTTCAGCTTCGTGCATCTCAATAATCCGGCGAGTTATGGTGGCTGGAACAACAGAGTGAGCAACCTGGAGATTGTGTGTGGACTACTTGGCAAGAAAGGCAAGTCAGTCGGTCTGGTTATAAGCCTTCACCAATTGAAGTGGTTTAAACATAGTTTGGACTTGCTGAACTGAACCACCTCCCACCTTGACAGGAAATGTCGGTTGAGGTAGGATAAGGTTTGAAGAAATTTAAGGGCTACTAGATAGAGACATCCCATGAATCCATGAAGTCTCTGACCATTGGTGTCAATCTTTTAGTGGTGTGTAGATTGCGTCACTGGGGCTCTTAAGATTATGAGAACTAATGTTTGGGAACTGACAATTTGTCTCAAAATTAGTCACAAAAGTCTAGATGTAATCACTTATTATATTCCTCAAATTTTTGACCATTTATGATTATCTTTGTTTCTACAGTGAACTCGTTTATAACAAAGTGAAACTCGTAACAAATTTATACACTTTGCTTTGAGACACAATTGTTGTATGAAAGCTTATGCTAACATCCGTTTGCCAAGGTTGTATTGGGTAGAGCAGGATTTGGACTCGCCGTCCATTGTTGTGGAGTTGGATGCCTAAGCCAAGGAGCGACAATTCCACTTTTGTCCACTTTAGTATCACTATTTCACAGTACACTTCCTCTTTGAAATAGTGGAGAATATTTGTAGCTCAGGTGGATGGTCTTGGTTGTGTTGTGTCCTCTGAGCTGGGCTGTTTAATCGTGAAGCTTTCATCGTCTTTCTAGACGACATCATCAGCACTAACTTCAGTATGAAGTGATCTGTCAATATCTCTTCGTGAGTGATTTAGTAGCTTGCTATGACGAAGTGGTTTGTGATTGATTGTTTCATCTGATTGTTGTCATTGACTGTACACATTTTCCTGTTGGCTGCTCCTCTGCTTAACCTCTGGTGTATGCGGTCAATGACACAACAATCAAAGGGAAAAACCAATCACAAACCACTTCGTCATAGCAAGCTACTAAATCACTCACGAAGAGATATTGACAGATCACTTCATACTGAAGTTAGTGCTGATGATGTCGTCTAGAAAGACGATGAAAGCTTCACGATTAAACAACCCTGCTTAGAGGACACAATACAACCAAGACACTTCCTCTTTGAATGTTGTCGCAACTTGAACTGATGTATTTCTGTGTAAGGTTCTGTGCTGATTTGCCTATTTTTGTATTCCATAGCTTCTCCAAGAAGCCTTACTTTTATGAATGTGTCATGTCTGTTTTTCTCTATTCATATTTTAGTAGACACAGTTAGTTAGAAATAGCCAGTATCACTTTTAATCTGTTGAAATAAATTCATGTGCATATAGACTAAGAAACGCAAAGCTAACTGTGATATAGGATTTTAGCATAAATGTTGCTGAGAAATTCATTTTTCCATATTTGAATAGAATTAGAAAATTCAGGTTACTAAACATGATAAGTTGGAATCACCATGTGAGCAGTGTTGAGGTCAAACGAAGGATGCTAAGCAAGAAAGCAAGTCGATTGATGATATTGTGAACCCTAGTCGACTGCAATGGCTTGAACATGTACTACGCATGCCGAGTCACGGCCTGCCTCGACGCGCCATACTAAGGGAAGTTGCATTAGATTGGAAGAGAGTTGAGGGTAGCCAGGTTGCAATCTCGCATTAGTTAGTGAATTCACTCACTTTTGGTTTGAACCGTGTGTTAAGATGTAGACTGTTTGGTTGGGGTCTCCAAGACGAAAGGAACCAGTGGTTGAGAACTCTTGGTGAAATGGCTGAAAATCTGTGACAATGGTGCAGATGTGTTCACTCCTTGACATTTTCTAAAGTTTGAATATTCACACTAACCCTTAGCTTTAGATTGTTTATTCTCTCACACTATCTTATCTACTTTGATATCACACTCCCTTTCCATCTGTTTTTTGTGTGCTACTGTGAAGCGTGGCAACTTGAGTCGATGCACCTATGTTTGAGGTTCTACGTTGATTTTGTCAGTCTGTCATATTACACTCTCCTCTTATGCACAAGATTTTACTTCAGTAAGTAATTAACATAGGTTACAGAAAATCTAGCATATCATGTGTACCTTTTCAATAACACATTTAATTTGGAAAACTAGTAAAGTACCATTACCGATTTCGCCAGTGAATTCTGACCTTAGCTGTATACGACTTCATAAAACTGAATATGCTCATAATTCGATAACAGCTAAATTAATTTTTCATGAAACAGTGAGGATTCATGTATTCATCATGGTAGCTAGCAGTGGAGTCCAGGACGTGCGTTTCTTCCCATTTGGGACTCGTCACCTAAATGTACCTGGGTCCCAGTGAGTGTTGTTCCCACTGAAACTGGAACCCACCACCCATCGCTTCAAATGCCAAAGCGTTCTCTACTAAGCCACTGGGTCATGGGAGGCGTCTTTTGCGAGGATTCTTATTTTAAAACTTGGAACTTTATGATTTGTTTAACATCCAGAAATAAGGACTATTACAAAAACTGTTTGCCCTCGTTGTATTCTCTTAAGAATTTTGTTTCACTCGAGAAAAATTATTCACTTGTTATTTAATATTGAATGTATTCCCTTTTTACTTCTGCTTTTTTATACACTTAACTGTTGATTAGAATGAATGCCATTAATATTTTGACAAGGGTGCCCTTTTCTATAGAATTCGATGTTGGTGGTATTTAACTTTTACGACTACTTTTCGCATTGTATTCATTTTTCGCCTTGTGTGTGCAAATGCCTATCTGCGAGTGTCTGAATGTGCTAGGTTTTATACAGGGATGTGATTACTACACAGTTATACTTGTACACCACTGTAGGTTAGGGTTAAATTACTTTAAGAAATGTAATTTGCGCATATATACGAATCCAAGTGTACTTTGTGTGGTGTTTCTAAAAAGTGTACACTTGCAAAGGTATGTTGTCAAATCAAGAAAACTAGTCAAATTAGAAAATTAGGCGCTCGTTGTTTACTTTCAACCCTTGCATCAGTCGAAGAAATGATTAAATTAGTATACTTATAGCTTTTATAATCTTGAACCGCTGGTTTTTCCAGGAAATCTGTACACAGGAATCATGGATTCGGTGATTATTTTTCACTTTGTCACAAAATCTAACCAATCGGTCTGGTTTATATGAGGGATTTCAATCTGCTTTTGCCTATGGAGTTAAGCCGCCTTGGTAAACACTTAGCTTGGTAAAACAAAAGACATGTAGCGAAGAGTTAGTCTTCAGCGATATCATTCTCAAACTGTACAATCGCATGCATACTTTCTACTCACGTAGCAACGGAAAAGGAGTGTCTCATGAAATATTTTAAACGAAGTTCAGGTTTGATTATAAATCAGGAAATCGGAAAGGAAAGAATTGCGTAATGTTTGAAATAGTAATGAGAAGAAGACTTATTAAGACGAAATAAACATTTGGTTACTAAGTCAAATGATATAATATAGTGACAGTGAGCAAAAGTCAGAATTATAGAAGTGGAGGAATGTGATGTGTGAGGGGACCTGAATGAAAAGATTTTTGATGGTAAAAATGTTCTTATAGGTTATGTCCTTTCCAAATGGACAAATTTCTTTATAACACAGAATTCAGGCTTCAAAATATTAACTACCATGGCTTCAGGAGTTTGAAGAAGTTTTAGGCATACACCTTTTACGAGATTTGCACGAGCTCTATAGATGACACTGAGATTGTTTTCTGCATTTACCGGATGGTCATAATCGATCAAATATTTTAAAATGGAGCTGTAAAGTGTTCTCCTTTGTGGAACTACGCCGATATATTTTCGGAAATGCGTTTGGAAATAGAATGATGAGTACAGCCAATATACCTTACTTCACAGGAGCAGGTAAATGGATAAACACGCATTGAGATGGTCAAGGGAGCTAGCTTATCCCTTACATATAATCGAAGCATTGGGTGAATGAATAAAGTTAATCTGAGTTTGGCAGTATAGAAAGTCTTTCTCAACGAGCATGTCAGATGGTTTCTCAGTATATCTGTTGATGTGTCTCTGTTGAACTGTAAGCTCATGATGTTAATATTGAAGATAAATGTTGGATCCATTTTAGAGGTTTATGGGGATTTATTGATTCCAATGAGGATGAAATAGTTATCCAGTTCCCCCAGGTTCTCTGCGATTCTCCAGCTGATATAGGTCCCCGTGATGAATACCATATTAAAATGTTGGATCGTTGGTCGGGATCCTGTCCTATCTATTTTGTTTCAGCAACAAAGTAGTGCTATCAGCTATCATTCGATAACTCTAGTTCATTAGTCTATAAGGGTTGAATAAATTATACTCACTTTTCGAAGTCAAACAAATAGTTGCTTTCTTCTTGTGAGGTTCTTCTACAAGTTAGGGGCGTTAAATTATCTGAGCCAGCTGTGATTTCAACTAAACGATTTACAGAGTGATTTTTCTTCCCGCTTGAGCAGTTTTTACAGCTCAAATGAATAACATCAGCTCAGTAGGGTTAGGGTTAAACATACACGCACCAATGGTCTTTGTGTCACTGTTGATCAATATATAGCCAAAGGAACTCCATACTGTGTTTTGTATAATTAAAAAATATTTCAGAAAATATTGTCTAAACCTAAACTTCAGCTGATTGGGAAAACAGAATCACTAGAAATGCACCACATGTTCGGACTATTCACTATTAGTCCGAGAGTGTTCTGGAAAGGAAGGTATTGCAAAAAAAATACAGATGAAGCGGTTCCATACTAGGGTTTTGGTAGATTTCTCTTCTTTTTGTTTCAACTATAGTTACTCATGATTTTCTCGTCGTATAGGCTGAGTGTTATTTGTTGTTTTGTATCCTATGCATACATGGTATCTCGAATTTAAATTTACTCAGAAGATTTATGCAAATTCCTGCAGTAATCAATGAGCCAGCTTTAATGTGTAAGGGGTAGTAATGATACTACTCGGCTTCACAAACTTCGTTAGATGAAGCGGGTCTCGAACCCGTGACCCACCGGTTGAAAATCACCTCCCTAAACCAATGAGCCATAGCCCCATAAACGGTACGTGCGTTACATGTACCTAAGTGACATGAACCTTGTTTAAAATTAATCACGGACAGTTTTGTAATTCGTACAGCTTCTAGACACTGCGTTCATTTATCTTGTGATTGACTTTTTCTCCTTTTCATGCAGAAAATTACAATTGGAATATTTATTTCCAACGTCCAGGTTATAGTCGATTCTCAAGTTGTATTCCGCGCTCTGGCAGTGCAAATGCTGGATTTACATATTCCTTAGAAACAGATAATTCATCAAATCATGCAGCAGATCGTGGTATTGCACCGGAATTCGAAAGATTTCGGCAGAATAATAACCGTTGGGATAATTATTATGTGGGTAATGGAAACACTCAAATATCAATGCCGTCAGAACAAACAACTGATCTACAGAATTTCATACATTACAATAACAATAATGTGTTACAAACACCAGCTTTACGTCCAATGACAAATTCGTTCAGTGCTAACGACTTAGCTGCTTATCACAGTCAAAGTCGGATAGGAATCAGGTATACTAAATCGAGTTTTGACTTGGCTCCAGAGCTACCTGTGGAACCCGGATTAGCTTTATCGGATCATTCTAACTTCTATTCAAAAATCTCAGTAGGTTATAATTATCCTGTAAAACGATCTTTTTTAAACATACTTTCGAACTAACTAACTGGAATTCATCGTGTAAATTAGTTTCATGGTTGTACAGAACTCACTCCCTAGGGTGATTTATGATTAATCTAGTTGATGAAAGCTAAAGACTTTCCAGTGCAGATTATCAAATACGAGTTCTGATGAAGAAATCTAGTGGTTGATTTCATCATAAAAGAAACTGAAATTCTCCCTAGATAGTGATGTGATCCGATTGGAGACGATCACAACTGAGTCTCAATGAAATCAATCACTGGTGTGCAGTGTAGATGGACCACCATGAATCCAAGTTTCAATTTCCACCTGTAATTTGAAAATAGAAGACATAAGTAGCCTATTTTGTGGTCGTTTTTGGCTTAACAGATCTGAACAGGTATTGAGTCAGATGGGGAATAATAGTGCTATGCATAACACAACACAACACACAACTATGTCAATACCTAAAGGATAAACCAACAATGCCTTTTATCAAGTATTGTTTAAGCCAAAATATGTCTTGGCGAATTCACTGATGTCTTATTATATTTGTAGATTACCGCTTCGCAAGCTGGATGATAGGTCATAAGACTTCCATTTGCCAATATATAGCCTCAATTTCTACCATATTTTACGTAATGTTGCGTAGGCAACGTTTCAAAATAGTTCATGGTTCTGAAGGCGTTACATTTCTATCAGAAACCTTCGTCTTTATTTCTTCCAGTAGACATTTGTAACTACTTTCTCCCTTTCATTCTGAGATAAATTTCTTAATCTATCTTTGTTGTTTAATATTTTCTAATCTCAAACTGTCAAGTCCTTAATTGAAATGGACAATGACGTTCGTTTAATTCTACCAAATGGATGGTCTGAAAGACGGTCAAGTCTTGGCCGGTCATACTATACGTGTGACTCAACTAGACGGTCCACATGGAATCATCCACTTGTTGGCCCATGGATACCTTTAGGATGGGAACGTGTTGATTCAAGTCAGGCGGGTGTTTACTACCAAAAGTAAGTATTTAGAATAGTCATAACAGCACAGTTATCCAAGTAGGTTTTGTTATATTTTGCGCGATTATATATGGTCACTCATCCGCAACAGTTATTCCAAGGACCAGTAGTGATAAGTAAAAGTCGATATTAGGTCGGATCGAGTGAATACACTTTCTTCCTAATTACCTCTTCATCAACCTCTTTCCAGTTATACGCTGATGGAACAAAGATCATACCAGAATTTCAAGGTAATAACCATCACAGCTGACGTCAATTGGGGAACCATTGAAGAATTGGGAGCACTGAACAGCCGTTTAGTCTAGACTAGGACAAAACAGCTGTTGTAACTCATGTATGTCAAGTAAATAAAGCTGTAATCATTTTGTCCGTGTACTTCTGGTGTGGAGATGTGGCACACTAGTTTAAACATTCGACTTTCATGCAAAGGGTTGAAAGGTCAAGTCCTGCTGGGCTTAACTACTACCACAAGCTCTCAAAACAGACATAAAAACAATGTGTAACCTAGGACAGAAAGACATCGGTTCAAGTTACCACAACCAGAACCATGTAAATAATAATAAATGGATAGAAGAGGAGTGATATCAAAGTAGACAAAAGTGTATTGGAAGAGAAGAGATTTGAAAACCAAGGTTGGGGAGAATGTTCAAGCATTAGGAGGTATCGAAGAGGGAATAAAGCTGCGCTACTGTGACCACCTTTCACCCATGTCGCCAAGATTTTGCAGCCATTGGTTGCTATAGTCTTGAGGCTTTCAAGCAGGCAGTCTACCTCTCCCCACATGACTTAGATCAACAATTGCAGACTTCATGGATTGGTACCACCTCTTAGTCTGGCCATCATGAAATTTCTTCCAACCTACTCCAACTTCCGCTAGCAGTGCACATCGAGTTAGGTGGTGGCTTGTCCTGCGCGGCACTTCAGTCGATGAAGGTTCACAATCCCATCGAGCAACTTGCCTATTTTGCTAAGTACTGTTAACCTAAACTCGACATTGCTAACGCGTTGGTTCCATCACCACACACGAGCAACACTGCGAAGATACCTACGTTCAAAATCTGAAATTTATTCACATCTGCTTTCAGTGGCAATGTCTCATGGCTGTATAATAGGACAGAGTGAACTATGACACAATATATTCCTTTAATAATAGTTTGTTGGATATCTTGCTGGTGCCAGAAATGACTTAAGTTGGAAAGTGCGAAGCGGATCTTTTGTATCCGAGCTGAAATTCAGTCAGCAACCGATTCTTTCAGGTCGATGTAACTTAGGTGTCTTATAACTATGGTCCTTAGAATCTTGGACAGAATATTAGTCAATCTGAACCCACCATGACTGTCACACTAAGACTTTTATCCTCAAACACCACTTGAAGCTCATAGTCTTGTGTATATACCTGTATCTAGTTGAATTGCATTATTATTAATATTATTGTTCGTTGTCAAGGCTACTGAATTCGAATTAGGCTTGATTTAAAAAGCAAGATGAAGCGAGTCAGTCTAAAACTTGTTTTGATTCCGATTCTTTATCCACCTTGAGCGAAGACCCGAAAAATAGCAATTCGAAATTCTACAAGGTGAGTTGCAATAAAATCAATAGGTAACAACCTTTTTGATGATTTTTTGTCCTGAAAAAGACTGTTACCTTGTTACACACCAGTCTTTAATGCTTAATAGTTTTCATGGGTCTTCCTATAAGCTGACTTTCGTATTCTTTCAACGAACAGTGAAGTATCCCACACGATAACTTTAAACCGGCTACCTTTAATACATATTATTGAAAAAATAAGATGAGGGAGTGCGACAATATCCTGTAGAGTTCTCGAAGCTTGGAAATCCTTGATAAGCTTTCACAGTCAATCATAGCATGTCGAACGTTCGAAAAAAGCCACACGCTCATACGTGTGAAACTCAGATTGGTTAAAGGGCTCTCTAGAAAAGTACCATCAAGAAATGTATATAAACCGTTAATTTTTGTGCATATTCGAGTGGAAAATAAAGCTTTATCGTTTTTTCCTGCTTACTTCTGTTTTCGAGGAACCGAGCGACCATCAAGGGTGAAGTCTAAGTTTATTGTTAAAGAGTCCACTCTTATATAGTAATATATTTATCTATATCTAATACAACGGCATATCAACTGGCGACGGGAATTATAGTCAGCATTGCTTTTGATCAGATCCAGTTACTGATGGAGCAATAAGATAATAGAAGTGAACAGACAATCATGAGAATCAATGAGGCACTTACTAAAGAGCTGGGTGGTATAAGACCTGCATCAACGTCCGTGCAACTTGAATAATCTCACATAGAATTCTCTCATTTCTTCAATACAAGACTTTAATTTTAAGTTACACTATTGACCCCAAATTGCTTGATAATGCGGGCAAATTACGTATTCTTTTTAGAAAATTCGCCACTGTAGAACATGATCGTTACGTAAATTTTTTACTGCCAAAGAATTCCAAAACAACAAACACCAATCAACATCAATGGGATGAACCTAAAGGAAGTAGCCTCTTTCACCTACCTAGGCAAGGGAGCATCGTTTCAACTACGGGTGGCACAGGCACAGACGACAATGTCAAAGCCAGGATCGGAAAGACAGCAAGAAAGGCCTTCATCGACCTAAAATAATCAGTGTGGAGATCTACTGCACTGCACTACACCTAGCATAAAGCCTGAACAAGATCTGGATTTTCAACACTAATTCAGTCAAATCAGTGCTTCTATGTGGCTCAGAAACTTGTCGCGTTACGAAAAGCATTTCCAACAAACTACAGACATACATGAACAGCTGTCGCCTACGCTCACTCGGTACTGAAGATCAGATCAAATGGCCAGAAAGAATAAGCAACTAGGAACTCTGATCTGGTAGCGAACCAACCAAGAATCTATCGCCCAACAAATATACAGAGGAATAAAGTGGAGATGAATTGGATTGGACATACACTGAGGAGACTATTCGGGGATATCACGCGCCAGGCCAGGCCGTCGAGTGGAACCCAAAGGGGAAACGTCGAGTTGGACGTCCGAGGGTGACATGAAGGAGATCGTGTGAGGAAGAAATGAAAGCTTATGGACAGTCGTGGAGCTAGGTTGAAAAGGCTGCAGAGAAGAGATTGGAATGGAGACGTGCTACTGAAGCGCTATGTTCTACTGGGAACCCAAAGGACAAATAATATAATAATGAAAAATTTTAGAGATTTTACTTTTAATGAGACAGTTAGAATTCTTTAACAGATATTTAGACAGCAATCATCTCTCTTTCGGATTAGATACCAGTGTTTGGACTTTAAAAAAGATTCTAGCGATGACTGGGTGAAACATGCCTGCATTGTCCGTAAAGTGTGAGCGATGATAGAAGACCACTTTAAGAGTCTTACTCTCGTCTGTAGTCTAAGATCTACGGCAGATGGTATCTAAGATGGAACAGTGCCCGAACGTAACGCCCCAGGAAATCACAAATGTGTGCCAGAGACTGATAAACTTGAGGCATGACTTAGCAATAGTTGAAAACGCAATTCATTCACCAAATATTAACAGAGTTAGTCAGGAAGGATGTACAGCTACAGATCATTCAAAAAGTAATAACAGTAGGCCGAAACCACCTTCAACATTTTGGCATTATGCTGGTTGACGCTTTTTGAAATTTTGTCTGTTTCAGAATTACCGATGCATTAAGTGTTCTTGACGAGGTCATACAGAGAACTACTGTAAAGTTAAACACCGAAATCAACCATAGATGTACTCAAAAAGGCATCAGCATAAAAACTTGAGGTCAGATGCAGTTATAACACTACAAAGAAGCGGATCAGCGTCATGAAGAAAATATGTATCCATAAAAATCAACGGACAGCAGGTTCGTTAACAGATGGAGATAGAGATAATGAAGCCCTGAACCATCTTGTTACAAGTTCCTAGCCTACAAGCAATTCAGATGAAGACTGTGAAAGACAGGCTACTAAAAGTCACTATAACAACTATAAATGATGAGAATGTGTTTCTTAGACTGTATTCCCGGATTTCATCATAATGAAAAGTTAACCGGAAGAAGACTTGATAACGCTAACAGCTGATTTTATTTCAAGCTGTTTTGTGTATATCTAACTGTATTTTTCCCTACTCATTTGTTATCTACAGCAGTTTGGTTGCGCTTTGAAAGTCAGTGGATGAGATTATTAAGTTACCTAGTTCCATATCTGTCACATGTATTGTGAACTGTTTTTCAAACAAAAATATTGTTGGGTGTGATGCAACTACAGAAGTTAGTGATGTGAATACTGATTTAATCTGACGAATCACAAATCATACTTTTGTCCATCTTATGGTCAGCATATAGTTTTTAGATAATTTCTCTTGAGGTTTTCCTAAGTTTTACCCTTATCATTGTGCCTTTTTAGTTTACTCATTCCTCATTGTCAACGTCACCATCCGAATCTGTGGATTAGTTCACTTTTAAAGGACCCTGAAGTGGAACGCAAAAGTTTCTTTACAGATCTGCGTAAATTACAACTTTCCCTTCGGCACAGTTTATCTGGTATGTGTGTTTTGTACTTATCCATTATGAAATCACTATACTGGGAGATACTAAGAATCGTTGTTTTATGTGTGTATCAAAGGGGAAGCTTGGGCTCACATAGTTTGGCATTTGATTTTCAAACAATTTATCCCACGTCCAAAACCCACTTCACCTATTTCTACCTTGGTGATCAGATTGTATCACAAGCCCTTCAATAACAAGTGCGGCTCATAGCCTACTACGTAAAAGTGTACTGAATTAAGTTGTTTTTCATCTTTATTGATGTGTTTTAGGAAGTAGATTTTGAATTCCTAGCTAAAATATTACCTCAGCAATACTATTTCTTTTTTCCTTACTTTATGAGTCAACTCCTTATATCGACAAATCGAAACGCACTTAGCAGCTATCTTCATGGAGTACGCGACGAGCCAAACTTATTGTGTGAGGGTTAGTAACATCCCTGGACACTCATACCACGGTAGGTGGAGTGGAGTTCGACCCCGCACCTCATAGCTGAAAGTCGAGTGTCTAGACCTATGACCCCCAGGTGTCTCGTTGTAAACACACAAAGCCTCTTAAAAATTTGGGCGAAGTGTTTTTTACTTTTTAAATTGGACCAGTATATTACTTTCTGTTGTATCTCGTAGAAATTTTGACTAATGACTGTCTGATTTGGCTAAGTTGTAAACATCTAATAAGTATCGATAGTTCAGCAGTTCACATATTCTGATTAGATGTTGAGTGATCAGTGCTGAGGGTAGTCATATAAGGCTGAAGTTTGGGTACTTGGATGCTTGAAATATGCATTACAGATAGTTCATATTCATGTCTATCAACTTACTACTCATAGATATCATTTAAGAAATCTCTTGAAGACTATCGGAATAAAATATTATACTAAGTTACACTGGAAAACCATGAGTGTGCTTATGACAATGTTTTCACAAATTTTAGTGTATAAAGCCAATTCGGCTTTTGTTTAAATTTTTCTACTCATCATTAGGCATATGGGAGCTTAATCATAATTTGAATATGAAATGTATCTTGTCTTTTGTAGCCTGTCATGCTGAGGTGGGAGCATATAAAAATGCAAATACAGAACAAGAACAATACTTTATAGTAAGTTTTCTCCTCATAACCAAGGCTTGATTCTTTTGTATACCCTTCAGTTTCGTTACGTAGTCAAACATATACGAGAATTGTGTGAGTGTCAGTGTGCTTGCATCAAAACTGTTGTGCTGTTAGTGGAGCTGTGGCTGATTGCTTCAACCAGTGGGTTACTGGTTTGAAGCCTACTCCACCTACCGAGGTCTGGGGAGCCAGATAGTATCATTAGCCTTCACACAGTATGTGTGGTTCATTTCCTCCTGCAAGAATGTGTGTGCACAAGTCTGGATTTTGACCGTGCTATTGTTTACCAGTAATAACTGCATAGCCTTAAATGGTAAAGCCTAATCCGTGGCCTACATAATACCTTTATAAGCGATCGTTTATGAATTTTCCAACTTTGGTTAATTATTTCCAACTCTTGTTCACTGCATTGTTGTTTAATGCCAGTAGTAGTGGTAGTGGTATGTGTTAACTTATGAGGGATAAATTCCATAGCGTACTTTTTGAATAACTTGCAACTAAGGTTATTTCCCCAAAAGAAAAAAGAATGAAACTCCCTATTTGAAAAAGTATAGTCTTGCTTTATGCAGTATCGTTGTGCCAAAGATTTATTATAGATATTTTTCCTTCGAAATTTACCCAACATAATTTTAATGGTAAAATGGTCTTGTCAAATAGTGCACAACACATCTATTGTAGGAAAATTGCACCATAACTTGGGAAATCGCTACATCATCGAAAAGCGAAAACATGGCAAAAAAAGTATGAATACATTCCTGTTATATTCCATGTCTCAGTATCATCTTGATTTATTGACGGCAATTCATAAAAGCTCAACTGTAATCACAGTGAACAAACCTTTTCATTCTCCTTTTCTTTGAATCATGTATCAGTTTCGTTTTCCTGTAGTGTTAAAAAAATCTCTTTGCTTATTCTTGAAGTAAAACTTAGCGCACTTCAGACCCCCTAAGTTTGAATGTTAAATCTAACTGCCTTCTCGTTTTGTCTGTCAGATGAATCACACAATGAAAAACAGTAAAATGGGATTACAATCTACCGCATTGCCCAAGTTTAACTCATATATATTAAGTCTGACATTTACATTGTTGTATGCTGTACTATTTGCTAACAAAAGAATTTTATAAGTATTAAACGGCGATCTGATACATTTCTCTGCTTCATAGACTTGAACATACACACCTTTCGGTTTTTCCTTACAGTGTGTCTGTCAGTGGAATGCTCCAGATGTAAAATAGTCCATGTATGCAGTAGTGATACTAACGATAACAAATACCTTTAAATTTATTGGGGAGCTTTTCATATGTCAAGTTTTTCTGTGAAAATATTTTTCTTGCACATAACAAATAACACACGATTGGGACTGATACATGGGCACAAATAATAAAACTTTCATACCTTATGCATATATCGGACAGCAAACTGAAGTCTAACTAGTTATCGTCAGTTGTACGTTTGTCTTAATGGGTTATTTACATTAGGAAACAACACATATATATTCTTTCTAATCAATATTTGCATGAAACTAGAACAGCATAGTTTCAGCACGGTAAACAGTTTACTTGTTATAATTAGCACTCTTAGGAATGCCTAACATGCTCATACCTTTTCTAAAGTTTACAACAAGTTGAATAAAAAGGTGTTTTAGGCGAAAGTTAATTTTCGTAACTTGACTATATAACTGATCCAGTTAAGCAGCGGGAAATTAAAAGGATCAATATACAATAGCTGACACTCGTCGTACAAGAGGTGACTATCCTACCTCATTAGTCTACTGAATAAATCTCTGGAGTTTGGAGCAATAGGTGCTGGGTTCGGGTTTCACTGAAAGCACCACTATTTGCTGAGATATAGGAACATCTAGTTGACCAGTCCCAAAGAGGAAGAAAGGCTCCTCTTAAATTCAATTGCTAGCCACCACTACCAAATTATGACTTAACTTTTATCACTTCTGAGCACGCTATGTATCTTAAATGTGTTCCACAAGCATCACTTTTAGAATTTTATTGGATTGTAATTAGAGTTGCGTTAAAGCATGTTTCAGATCCAGTTGCTTCATATTTATGGATTGGTTTGGTAAGATGATTGTAGCGAATTTTCACTACCTTTTGATTTCACCTAGATGTAATGTTTTGAGGCCAGTAGTTTTCTCACTAAGGTGACTTCAGCGCTTAGGTTGACCAACGTTCCTCATATAGAGTTCTTCAGTGTGCCAAATTCATTATTCCTTTGGCTTTCGATATTAGCCTAACATAAAATATCACAAAAAGCTGTCACCATTCAACTTTCTTTATTTCATTCTGCATTTTCAATGTTGATGGCCTTTCTTTATCAGAAATGGATTGGAAGCTGTCGAAAAAAGCTAAATGCATTATTTTATATGTTGAAAGTTCTTTTTCTATAGGTCTTCCACAAGCGACTTAATTCCTTGATTTAAATTTGCTTCCCCTTTAACTGTTATACTCACTTTATGGTAGGATTGTACTAGCCATTAGGGCAGTCGAAATAACGGAAATCATCACTAGACATAGGAGGCCATCATGTCATGTTTTTGTAGATGATCTACTGACTGCAATCATATTCTAAGGTGGTCTTTACCTATATTTCACTCCTTAAATTCTATCGTTATCTTTATTCTTCAAGTTAGTTTTTTAATTATGTAGCACATTGACAGACAGAATCAAGGTAGAACCTCGCACACAAATGCATGGGTTCACGTCGCTACACTTTACACTGGTATACAAAGAACAAGTGGATAGGAAAGAATGATATCGAAGCAGACAAAGTTGTGTGAGAGAATAAACAATCTGAAGAAAAAGATTAGTACAAAAATTCAAGCTCTAGAAGACGTCAAAGAGTGAATACATCTGCTCCACTGCGGCCGATTTTCAGCCATATCACAAAGAATTCTCAATCACTGGTTCCTATGGTCTTGAAGGTCCCAGCCGGGTAGTCTACATCTCCACACACGGCTCAGATAAGCGGTCAGGGAATTCATACACTGGTGTGGGGTCTTAGTCTGGTCACCATGCACCCTGTCCTAACGTAGCCCAGCTTCCTCTAACATGGCACATCGGGGCAGGCGGTGACTGGGCATGGGCAACACGTCCAAGCCACTTCAGTCGATGAGTATGTAGCGCTTCTTATCCACACCGGGAAAGCCGAAATACTTTCATATTGAGGCACTAAACTGTCAAATACTTTACATGATTCATTTCAGGCTGTCAAATTTTCCTCGTCCATGCTGTTGGTATAACACAACAATTATCGAACATAATATATTACTTGGATATGGTCCCCTTGATAAAGCGCTATTTAATTTCGTGAATATTTGTCGGTTGCAGAATATATTCGCATAAGATTTCAGTTAGGCCTACGCACACAGAATGTGACAGGGTTTTCAATCTTATAGTGACTTTATTTTGTCTGGATTTTTCATCTGAGAGTTTTTGTGACCACTGACATCCTTTTTCATACGAGATATACTTACAGATATCATGGCTGCTTATCTCTCCATTATTGTCGACTAAATAGTAGAAATCACGTTTTCCTGGCAGCAACTAGAGGCCCGCCATACTAACTACTTATGACTTTCTTATGAAACTATTTTACCGAGTTATCTAAATATATCCCAATCAGTGAAACAGTTTAGAAATTTATGTCGATTCACTGAAAAGAGGTTGCAGCGCAATCTGTCAGTCAATCCTCGAAAAGAGAAACATGGGGAATTAGGACCATGTAGCAACTTTGAATACCATAACGCTTTTAATGATTGAAGGTGAACTGAAAATTTGGGTCGTGGCGGGTTTCAAACCAGCGACCACTGGGCTTCCTACCCAGTGCTCTACCAACTGAGTTGTCTTCATTATGCTTTATGGGATATGAAGAAAGTAACTTTTGTAGTAGTAGTTGCTCAGTTTACTAGGTTGTATATTGACTAGAATACTTGGCAAAACATTCCCTGAATATGATTGCCTGAATTTAAGTGGACTGATTATTGGTTGCAAAATCAAGTTTGAACGACATTTATGGGAAGATCACTTGTATAATCAATGACTAAAGTCAGAGCTTATTTATGCAAATTTTTAGTGCTGGTGACCACATAAAACAGTCATTCTCATGAAAATCAATAAAGTTTGCTAACCTAGGTTTCCACCGTTTGGTTGCTTACATTCGAATACGCGTTTTCCATCATTATTCTTCATTGTTACTATCCTCCCCCAGAATCGCTTTAGACACTTGAAATTGGAATCCTTAATGGAAATCATCTACAGTTTGGATCAGTTATTCTACCAAGATTTGCATATTTTGATTGTGTCTTTCGAACAAGAAAGAATGTCAATAGTTTCCCATATGTTTGCCATACAACCACCGGAAAGAACTTTCCCCCAGTTTACTGAGTCTTGATTTCTTTTACATTAAAGCATTTACCTTTTCATATGTTCCATTGTATTTGACTTAGTATTCACCAACTTATGTATAAAAGATTAATTTATTTCTATCCTTTGTCTCCCAATAAAGGGATTAAATCTAGACTCTTATCGGGATTGTTTCAAATGTCTGAAATTTATCCTTCTTACACCTATGCACTTTATGTTATTGTGTGAAATGACGTGTTTTAAGAAATTTTCGCGTTTATAGTTCAGCTACTGAAGGTATTCAACATTTTCTCTGAAACTCCTGTATTTATTGTGGATAAACGTTCAACTTCTTTCTGTATTTATCATTCACCATTTCTCTCTGATCATTTTGACATTTCAACTTTGAATTTATCGCTTTCTTGAGATTGTTATCTGATATTCTGACTGATAAAACTCTAAAATCTTCCATTTTGAATATTTGCGGTTGTATTTTTCTTATCCTAGTTTGTCTTTTATTCTGGTTTTTATAACAATTAAATTCTTAATCACTGTTTAGTTAACGGAATTTCATCATACCTGTTTTGCATTCATCGCTCAATCATTCTGATAACACAGATGGAAAGTGCGGAGTTATATCTCTTTAAATGCCTTATGTAACACATTTGAACATCTGTATATTTCTGTTGAAACAATAGTCGCTTACCATCGTGGGCAATCTGCACTAAGGTGCTCACTGTTTTTAATATCCTACAACATGGCGTGCTAGTTCTTGTCTGATGAGATTGTTGTTTTTATTGAATGCCTTTATGCTGAATTTGGAACTGTGCCGAGGTAGGTGCACGCTGATTGTGCTGTGCAGCAATAGGGTCCCTAAACTTCTCATCAGCCCAGAGCTATGTGTTCGTAGTCTATTTACTAATAGTATTTGTTTAGAGAACCCACAAAAGTGATGCCATTCACAATAATTACGTTCCACTCGAGTTCCTCTCAACTTACGCCCAAATTGTGTATATTATAAAATGATCAGAATCATCATATACCTTAGCATAATATCGTACATGTTTATATTTCATCACTTGAAGTGGAATTTTACTGAAGGAGAAGTACCAACGAACTTAAGTGCGACAGTTCAGTGCAGAACATTGCACAAAGAGGGAATCAATGGAACGAGCGGTAAGTTGTTAAGTAACTGAATGTTAGTAAAAATGTCCACAAATTTTGAAGGTTAATAAAGGTGAATACCTCTATGGCGTCGTAATCGATTTGAGACATCAGCAAGGATATCTTACTCATCATCATCATTATCAACATAGGACCAGGCATTACTGCGTAACGGTCCGAGTTGCCACACCTCATATCAGCACATCAAGTAAAAAGGTAGTGAGGTGAAGGATGAAGATAAGTGAATGCAGTCAAAAGAAATATAAAGTACGAGAAGAAAGGAAAGAGGAGTGACAAAATAGTGAGATTCGGTATAGCGTTGTTAAGATGAGGATAATGTGTGTATACATCTGCGCCACTGACTTCGGTTCTGAGCCATATCACCTAGGGTCTCCAACCACTGGTTCCTCTTGTCCCGTGGACCCCAACCACCTAGTCTGCATCGTCCTACATGGCTTAAACCAACAGTCAGAGACTTCATACATTGGTGCCATGTTTTAGTCTGGCCACCTCGGGCCTTTTTCCAGCCTGAACCCACCTCAGCCAACATTGTGTGACGAGGCAATCGGTGACTAGGCATACGTAGTACGTGTCCCAACCATCTCAGTCGATGAAGGTTCACAACCTCGTCGACTGACTTACCTCTTCTCCCTAAAACTCTACACCTAACTTCTGCATTACTCACATGGTGACACCACGGAATACGTCCTATACTACGAAGGCAACGGTGGTCAAATACCTGTAACCTTCTCATGTCTTCCACTTTCAATGGCCATGTTTCACAGCCATACAGTAGAACAGAGCGGACTGCTGTGCAGTACACGCGACCCTTAATAGACAAACGAATATCACGGCGGCGCCATAGGTGGCGCAAATTGGCAAAAGCCAATCGAGCCTTTTGTATCCGTGCAGAAATCTCATCGGCAACTAACCCACCGGAGTTGATCCTACTTCCCAGGTAAGTGAAGTGGTCAACACACTCAACCACTTCACTCTCTATTGTTAACCGCGGTACCGCTGAAGACCAGTCCTGGAGCAAAAATTTGCATTTGGGTGGTGAAAATCGCATCCCAAACATTCTCAAATTCCCACTCAAAGTGTTCAGAAGACTCTGCATCTTGTCAGCGTCTTCACCTAACAGGACTATGTCATCTGCATATTCTAGATCTAAGGAAAATTCACCTGTGATCCGGTCAACGTCTTTGTAATTAGGTGACGAGAGGGAAACCTCCATAAGAATATCTATGATAAAATTAAATAAGAATGGGGATAGTGGGCATCCTTGACGGACACCACTTGATGAGTATAGCTCCCTGGACAACTCACCATAGGCTCTAACATGCCCACAAGTGTTCGAGTAGAGAGCTTTCAATAAGGTGATGTACTTACTAGGCACGCCTTTCAGTGACAGACACTGCCATAAGACTTCTCGATCAACGGAGTCAAATGCCGCCTTCAGGTCGAGAAATACAGCTATTGTCGGGCGTCTGTAAGCATGCCTATGTTCCAGGACCTGGCGCAGTGTGAATATTTGGTCGATACATCCACGGCCAGGTCTAAAGCCTGCCTGGTTTTCTCGGGCTTGCTGTTCCCGAGCTCCACTCAGGCGTCGGAGAATTATAGAACTTAGGATCTTAGACACTATGTTTGTCAGGCTGATTCCTCTGTGGTTATCACAAGAGGACTTCTCGCCTTTCTTGAAGACTGGGATGATCAGTGACTTAGACCAGTCGGAGGGGATCGTATTTGATTCCCATATACTGGCTAACACTTCCGTTAGCCTGACTAAGAGAACTCTACCACCATTCTTGTATACCTCAGCAGGTAGTCCGTCTGGTCCTGCTGCCCTTCCCCGTTTCAGGCTACCTACCGCTTTCTCAACTTCTTCTAGTGTTGGGGGACCTGTCTCTATGTCCCATTCAGGGTCCGACTGGATAGCGGGCAGCGCAATGGTGGCTGGAGGCCAGTTAAACTGTTCCTCAAAGTGTTCTGCCCATCGTCCCAGTCGCCTTCCCTGCGAGTGAATCGCCGATCCGTCCTTCTCCGCTATAACCTCACTAACTGTTGTTGACCATTTCCCCCCAGTCTCCTTAATAAGTCTAAATAACTGTCTACTGTTACCGATCGCCGCTGCCTTTTCCATCTCTTTAGCCTTTGCTGCCCACCACTGTTCACGATCGTTGCGCAGACTTTTCGTCAGTTTATTTTTAAGTTGCGCTCGCTCTTCATTGTACTCAGAGCCTGCAGGGATGCATTCACGTGCATCCATTAGTTTGGAAGAAGCTGCTGATATCCACTGGCTCTTTTTAGCCATTATCTTGGAGTCGGCTACAGTCTCCAGTGCTGCTTTTACAGTAGACTGAAGATGGCACCAAGCTTCTTCTGGATGAGTGACAGTCTTTTGTTCCGATAACTGCCTAGCCAACTTCTCACTGAACACGGCTTTGGTGTTTTCGTTGTCCAGCAGAACTCGTAGTGGTTTTGTTGCCAAATTTTTTCTACGTCCATTGAGACGCAGGCATATACGTGCTCGGACCAACGCATGATCGCTGTCCAAACACGTACTCCAGAAGGAGCGGCAGTCTTCCACCGATCCTCTCCAGCGATGACTAATAGCAATGTGGTCTATCTGTGTCCATCGCTGAGTCGAGCTCGGTGGACGCCAGGTCAGACAGTGCCTTTCTTTATGTCTGAAATTTGTGCTGGCTAAAAATAGGCGGTTATCTGAGCATAGTTGTAATAGGCGATCACCGTTATCTGTACGTTCAGCTGGGATTCCGAAAGTGCCACCTAAGTGCCTTTCTGCCTCACTCAGTCTACCCACCTGTGCGTTGAGGTCACCTGCAACAACCACTACGTCCGAACGTTTGGCTTTCGAGAGGAGGTTAGACAGTTTATGGTAGAACTCGTCCTTCACTTCATCCGAACTACAGTCAGTGGGTGCGTAAGCAGAGATTACAAAGAGACAACGGCGAGTCTCACTATTCCTTTTAGTTCTCACTGTGCCGTTCAGCCTCATAGCGCAGAGGCGACTATCAACTGGGATCCAGTCTAGTAGTGAGTTTTCTGCCCTGGTGCTTAATGCTATACCTACACCTGCAAGACCACGAGAGCTAGCTATCGAATCTCCAGAAACTCGAAGGGTGAATTTTGCAGATTCACCAGATTGGTCAGGAGAGGTCAGGTGAATAACCACACTTGGGTCCTGTATGCGTGTCTCACAAACACAGCACACATCCATGCCTCGAGTTGCTAGAGTCTTTGCCAACGAAGCCTGTTGGCCAATTTGACGGAGGGTGCGGACATTGAAGGCTCCAATATGTAATTTGGAGCGTGGTTTAAGGAGACCAGGGATGCTGTTCTGTGGACTCAGATCGTTGTCGAAGGCTGCAGAGGTAGGAGAAATTGAAGATGATGCAGCATCATTAATTAAGAGACGTGAAGGAAGATTAGAAGGTAATGATGGAGGAGGAGGATAGCAGTCAGAAGAAACTTGGGTGCTGACAGAGTTGTGAGGGCGGTTGACACTTCCCGGCTGCCCACACCGTGGAAGGCTATTTCTTCTTAAGGTACCTGAAAGAGATTTGTGTGACCGCAGAGCCCATCGGACATCTGCTTGAGGCCTGTCACACCCAGCCTTTTGAGTATGATTATTTTGAATTTTTGTATTTTTGGGGCCGGATGAGCGAAAGGAAACGACAAGTGAACCAACACCGCCGGCCCGGCAGACCGTGGGGCGTGGTGGAGTGTGTTATTTTTGGGGCCGACCTTTTCTAACCCCCCCTTCCACTGAGAAGGCAGCATCAGCTTGGCACTGCTGGTCATCCAAGGGAAACACCTTACTGCTGTCACACCCCATCCAGCTAGCAGCAGTACGACTTCGCCCTCAGACCCCCATCATAGTGTAGCAATTTACACTATGACGGTAACTGCTTTTCGTCTAACCACTACCCAACAGACCTTTCTGGTATGGTAGGACCTCGAGGGAACAAGCGTTCCACCAGCATAGCTCGTTGGGTCATTGTGATATGCAAGCCCGACCACCACGTCAAGGTAGCAGCTATCGGTCGGGGATATCTTACTATTGATTTCTAACATCTCAAGTACACTAATCGAGCAGTCTAAGTTTCCTGAGACGAAATGAAAACGATATCAACAGTCGTAGAAGTTATACGGAAAAGAAATATAGATAAGTATGCGCCTCGCTTACATTGGTGACTGATAAAAATATTTGCTGCATCGGAAAATAGTTCAAAAGATGTTATTTATTTTACAAGTAAAGTGGTGGTCAGCTAAAAGTAGACGGTTACAGTTTTGTGTTGTTACTTCTTAGAAAAACAAATGAATGCCTCATTCATAGTTTTTAAGCAACTCAGTCGTGCTGAAGTGTACCTTAGTTTATCTTAGTGTAACTGACGTACCGCTGTCTGTAACCAGAGTTGTTTTGTTGATCGGCTGAAGTTTGGAAGCAACAGAGGAGAGAAGTTATGATTATTAGAAGCGGTCAGATTAGTATCGAAGCTGCAGAAAAGAAGAATATACAGTATTCAGTTTAGAAGTGCACTCTAACTACATTGTTCGACTCCCTACGTAACCACCCTTGTACATTGGAGTATTACACTAAGTTAATCGATGTTGAAAAAAAGAGATATTTGTTTCCTGAATTGAAAGATTTAAGTCAAACGTATTCCTTGACATGGATATGCAAGACCAAATCAAGATGTCTCTACTGTTAATTTATATCTTTTGCATGGTAAGAAATTACTGTTTGCCCTCTTAATAATTTTCCTATCATACGAACCACCGTGTATTGCTATATTTTGAAGTCTATGGTTTTTAAAAGCAAGCTAATCTCACTGTATGTTCTAGCTTCATCCACTAACTTTTTCGACCATCAGATAATTATCCTTTTTTTAAAAACTTCCTCCAGAAAGTTAACGAGAACGGTTTCGTAATCAAAAGTTGCCGCATCTTCATCTACGGTTAACACAAAAGTTCTTACATAATAAGACGTGGGTTGCTGAACAACTAAGTTCAGGTTTGTAAACTAGGTATTGAGCTTCATCTATTGTGTTCAGGATTAATGTTACTTGTTGCTTGACTCTCCAGACATCAGTGGACGCGTGAGTATTCCAATTCATGATCCACCAGTTAGAAATCAAGTGCTAAACCACTAATCCACACGTTTCTAAACAAACCATTCTTCTGTGAGACCATGAGTTAGAAGGTCTTGTATTTATGCCGGAAGAATTTCTAAATAAAACATTTCTAGAAAGCTGGTGATATTAGGAAGGAGTTTGATTCACCATGCAGTGACTTACTTCCCGACGTGAATACAATGGGGAAATTTTCATGCATCTATAATTTACAGTTTCTTTGGAGAATCTATCCCACCATTTGCATAGAGAGGTGAGTAGCACAACAGTAAAAAAGTCGTGGTGTATAGCGGTACATGATATCTAAGTAAATGAATTCCTAAAACTTGATGGTTTTCTATTTAGACATTTTTTCGAGCATAGATCAGCGTTCAAAGTAATCTGTACAGTGAGCAACAGGTATATATTCGTTTAAGAAGGAGTATCCACGTACTTTTAACTAACGAATCTGAACTTCATAACTTTTTGCTGTGTCCTGAAAGTATACATTTACGAAATGCAACACGGAAAATTTGAAGAAATACAGCTGAAAAGCATATGTTTAGCGAGGTTTGTTTCTTGGTACAAAGTATCAGACTGAGCACTAGCTCATTGAAAAAAACTTGAGAAATGTCAGTGCGTCCAAGAAACATTTATTTCGGATCTCGCTTCACATGTGGCTACATTAAGTCCAACAACCTTAACATTGCTATATTTATCAACCATTTGACAGAACTGCTTCTCGAATCCATCTTCAATATTCATCTGGAGTCAAACGAAGAGCTCTATGTACAGAAGGATGGTGTGGAAATGGGTTCCTTATTAGTTCACTCCTAGCTTAGTGCTTCATGACATTTCTTGAAAATGGTGTTTTTAATCCACGAACCAACCAACCACACTTTTGAAATGATACTTTTATTGTATATAGTAAGGAATTCGATTCAAGCAGCGTCCTCAACACTTCCAATTCTGCACATTCGTGTATAAAATTCACTCTATAACGTGAAACAAACTCGATATTCCTGGATCTAATACAAACAGGGAGATCAAACACTTCTATCCTGAAATAGACATACAGAAAATCAACTTAAACTGGACAGTCTACGAGAGCTATTTCTTATTCACTAGCAACAGGAAACCTGCAAATTCTTATGTTCAGGGGTCTAGAAGATCCGATTTGAAGATAAATTAGATAGTGAGTTAAAATTTCTACAAAACCTAATAAGAAACATAACCATCTAGATTCATTGGAAAAAAGGAAGAACAAATACAAAAGCTACAAGCTGTCTCGAAGAAAACTCTATTCAAAAATGAAATTCGAAAACAACTTTGCAGCTGAAATCCACAGAAAGCGCTTTTCAAGACGTTTTCATAAAGATATTTCACAAAGCTAGTATTAGAGCCACATTCTGCGAAAGATAATTATTCCATCAATGCGTTAGGGGGGAAATAACGTTTGTGGCCACTGCAATGTATCAATTTATTAGTTTCTGTGGAGCAGCGTACATTGATTGGACTCAGGGTTAGGTCTGCAAACCTATTTTAAAACACTATTCAGCTCGGTGATCCAGAGGAGGAGGGGCAATACCAATAGACATGTTCCTGAACACCTCATCCATTCCCTCCTTGTAGTTCCTTCAAAATAATTTAAAGAGTACCTCCTCCAAATTCCGAAGCCTTTTAACTGTCATTTATATATAGTGGACTCATTGTCAATTTACAACATTAAACCCAGTCTTTGTGTTCAAAAACATTACACAAACTAGTCAGTCTCACCGTATTCAGAACAGTAGTTCCCTTGTTTCTTTAGAAACAACTTTGAGCATTCTATTCCTGAACACTAAGTTAGCCATGTGTAACCACGATTAGTTATCGATGCCGTAACTGAATTTCTTCTTCCTGTTACTCATCTTTTCCTTTCTGAAACTTTATTTCCACCCTGTATATGTGTGGTGAATGGCTTTTTTCCTTATCATGCAGTATGAATGTCAACTATTGTTTCCTTCAATCTACTGCAAATTAGTAGGACGAATGATTCTGCTGAATACTAAATGGTGACTTGAATTCTTTGCTGGCCGAGTTCTATTTACGAGAACTCCATATTCATTAGTTACAAAAACGTTAATTGATGCAATTTATTTGCAACTTTCATGTATTGATTGGTTGCACTCCCGTGACCAATCAATACATGTAAGCCAGTCCTATAGGAGGTCAGTCGCGGTCCGAATAGCTCAGTGGTAAAGTCGCTGACTACAACACTGGGTTACGCGGGTTCGAATCTCAGGTGGGACGTCAGTTCCGTCGAGGTTGCAGATACGCCTTGCTGACGAGTGCCAAAAAGCACGAAACCTAGGTCGAGCAGGGCTTCCTGCCGATTGCTTCCAACCAACTAACATTTGTAACTTTCTTCTGTCCTCGAAGCCACATCTGTTTATCCTGCTGTTCTTTCTGGAAGCCATTCCAGTTATTCACGCGTATATCTTCGCTACTTCCCTATTCTCTCCTCGAGTAGGTTCTCACTTTTGCAGGCCAACTAAACAACTTTATTGCTAAATGGTAGTTTTCAGTGCTGACATTTAAACTTCTGATGGACAAAAGAAAAACCAACTGACAAGACTAGGAACTCCGTACTGCACATCCGATTCACTGAAACTCCACAGGGAGTGTTTGAATTAAAACATTGGGCTTCACTCAAGTTTCTGAAACCTTTGATGATCACATAAAATACTGACTGAGAAGTCTGTTCAGTCCTTTTAAACAAGGATAGCAACTCAGTGACCCATATCAACTCTTTCACACGGTGACAATGTTGAGATCCGATTATCAATGACTGCAGACACTATGTGTTCCACTACAGTTCGACTGACCTATGAATAGGTGCGATCTGACTGCTTTCTTGAACCTCAAATGCGATCTCAGGCAAACACTTATGGGAAGAAGGAACGAATATGATGCACTGGCTGACGAATAGCTATTTGAAATATTGTATACTAACATTGTAGAAAGCGACAAGACGGAAACGAGGGAAGAGATGTTTATCATTGACATCTTGTACAGTAGTCATCAAATATTGTACACCTTCCAGTAAGACAATCATTTGCATAATGTGCTTCATTTCCTCTTCTGCTTCTATCTTGATTTGCATTTAATACATTTGCATTGTCTCTTGCGTTTCTCTGGGCAGAATATTTGCCCATTGCTGGTAATCCCCTATGATTTCTACTACCCTCTCAACACATTCTACTTATATCTATTCTGATCAGCAACGCCCACTGCAATATGACTTGGCCGCTCGTCCCAGGGAAAGATAAGAGAAAAATACCTAGTCATTTCGATCGTTTCTAGTAAGAAGGAACGGAGGACCATTTGACCACCTTAGCTCTTACCCTCAGGACCCATCGTAGAATATCAGCCCTACCTTCAACGCATAAGATCGTACTGCACCTTCCAAATGAGGCCCTAAATATGTTAGGCATAACATCTGTGGTGAATCTTCGCCAAGGCTGTCGGAAGCCTTCTGAAGATCCAGAAAATCTTGACAGCTACAACCTCAAATTTCGCTGCCTCAGGTTATTGACCGACTAATACTCATTATTCCTTCTACTTCGCAATTTCAGACAGAAGTGTGTTATTAATAGAGTATCAGCTCAGAGATATTTACTCTCGAAACAATTTTTATTGTAAAATAGGGCTTAAATTTCTATTCATCCTATCTAAAGATATGAATGTCTACTGAAATTCTACTCTAAGAGATAAATGGACGATTTAGATTGTTGTTTGATGGTATATTGTGACGTGCACCATGAATGCAGATGGAGTGAGGAGTCTTTTTTCGTATTACAATGTGACTTTTTATTAATACCTAGCTGCAAATGTGTTTTGCAACTGAATATCTAATGGGAAGTTATACTAAAACACATAAAATACGCGAAAAATGAAATATGATGAAGCTGAAAAGTTCTCTTTACATGCCTTTGATCTTTATTGTAGATTCTGGAGAATATGAATACATACATATTTTATGCATATGCATGAAACGGTGAAATTTATATGTCCTGAATATTAAAACTAATTCCTTCCATCTAGAGAAGTTCATGACACAAAGCCAAAACAAAGTCTAGTGGCCGAAATAGTCATCAAATAATAGTAACATTATGGAAGTAAATGTTCCGCATGACACTTTCCCTACCAAAAGTTGTATTGGCCATCAAGAAAGAGAACGCATCGAGCAGGTAAAACTAGTAGTCTATACGGCTTCCTACATTCTCTACGTGGTCAATCATATACTGTATAGGATCTTCCGGTTGCAATAAAGCTATTTCATAGCCAAGTTTCTGGAACAAATGGTAAGAATCTTAGGTTGCAACACACCTGCATAAGTCTTAGGATTCCGTGTTTTTCCAAATACTTTATAGCAGTTGATTTTGGATCATCAGCAGTCTTTCCAACATCCGATGGACCAAAAAGGTTGTCGAATTTTAGGTCCATAGTATATAACGACTAGCTGCTGTCAGGTTTTCGTCTAGCCTGTAGGTAGACAGGTACGTACGTCGTTGCAGGGGGCGCGTATAGCAGTATGAGTTTAGGGGTGATCACGAAGATCTGAAGGGTAAAGAGTAAGAGAAAAACGTGAGACGACGATCTAGCAAGTAAGTAAGACTTACTTACATTTGATAACAAAAGATAAGTGACAAACAGCAGAGCTTGATAATGAAGAAGTGAGGCAGTTTAGAAACTGAGACTGGAAAGTGAATAATTAAGGTTTCGAACAAGTTACACCTGATAATTACAAATTCTCGCCAAGTCGTTACCAGTGTTTGCCGTTCTTCAATACTCAACAGCTTTTGGGTTTTTAGCCTTTCGAAACGTCCCACTCCAGCGGCATATACCCCGGGAACTGGAAACTGTCATGCATACACCGCAAGCATAAGTGTGGACCAACATCCAATATAGAAAACTACCGACCTCCTCTTTGACTTCAAATAAGCATTCGACAAGGTGCCTCGCAAACGCCCGGCCACTAAGTTGCAGTCACATGGTTTCCAAGACCCGTTACTGTCCTGGCTTGGAACTCTTTAGAGGGTCGCTTCCAAGTATCAAAGTTCATTGACCGCTACTCCTCCCCTAGACCTATGCGAAGTCGCGTCGTCCGGGTTTGTTTGCTGGGACCGTTACTTTTCCTAATCTATGTAAACGATATCTGCAGTGTTATCCGAAATGGCATACCCTACCCCTTCGCAGATGACTTGAAGATAGTCTACAGCTTTTCTCCTGCAGCACTAACACAGGGTTTCTCTCAAATACAAGAAGATCTGAAGGGAATATTCATATGGAGCATGACCTGGCAGCTCCCTCTGAACCCAAGTAAAAGTGGCATCCTCCATTTCAATAAATCCCACCCAGAAGTAACACTACACTTGGGTAACATCGCACTGCAGATATACAACACTGTGAAAGACCTCGGAATCACCTACTCCGGGGGTTTGACTTTTGCGGAGTATGCAGATTCAGTAGTTTCCAAGGGCAGAAGACTCATTGGTCTTCTACACAGAAGCATACTCACACCTGAGGCAAAACTTATACTGTACAAGGCTATGGTTCGCCCAATATTAGAGTACTGCACGGTTATCTATGGTGACATGAAAGTATCGGACAGAATTCGAGTAGAGAACATTCAACGAAACTTTACTCGGCGCCTACTAACACATAACGAAGGACTTCCCTACAAAGCAATATGCAAAAACCTAGAACTAGAATCACTCTAGCTGAGACGCCTGGAGCTCAACCCAACCCTTCTTCTTCGTCCTTGATTTGGAAAACCTAAGACGGACTGGGCCATTACTTTTCAATCAACACCGGCACATAGTCTGAATAATAGCGAACACCATTCCAATAATAATAATAACAGTAACAGTAAATTTAACATAAGGGAAGCCAGTTCACAGGCATCATCACATTGACGTATGTTGGAAAATTTACAAGATTTTACGGGATCTAAGTCGTACGGAATGGAGGCCACTAAATTAGATTGAAGACATCAGAAGATCACATAAGTCATGAAATGAACAAGAAAATCCAACTTTTCAGCGTATAGAGAGTGCTAAAGTTTGGATCGTTTTCACTCATACTTTCTTTTTCACCATTGGTAGCACTAAGGTCGCGCGAAATTTTAAATTTCCGTTACAAGCAGTCGACTTGTTTGACTCGTCTTCGCGATGCCCAGTTATGCCATGTAAACGTCTATTTTACCATAAATTCTTATGTTTATAGCTTCAGGCACCAGAAGACCCCACACTGACGATGTTGAGAACCTGTAAGTTTCCACGTAATCCAAGTGAACACCTATTCAGGTGATATCATTCACAGCAATATAGATTTACGCCATTAGAATTAGATATTGTGGTGCAAAGGAATAAACATTTGAAAAATCTGCTGTTCAGTAGCACTGAGTCTTTCATACTGTTCACGTTAAGTATGCAGCATTATCAAGGACGTATGTTCACTGTTAGATCAAGCACCAGAGAAGTCAGTTGCATATCATTATTCTGAATACGTTCACTTTAAAGTTAATAGGTGAGTTGATCTCCTGGATTTTACTGTCTGTACACATTTTCCATGCCATTACGACCGTCCAGAAATTTGAGAAATTCAAGGATTGATATATGTTCATATGGCGAAAGGGTCAAATGAGTGAGTGAGATTAGTAATCCCTGCTCATTGGCCACAATTTTCGTGGGAGAATAGTTTCATTGCTCCAAAAAGAAGTGGAAAGTTTAGAATTGGTAGCGTATATTCCCCATTTGTGTCCTGTTGTCATTAGTGAAGGTTATCTTGATGGCGCGGGTGTAGCGTCACACACTTCCCCAAAATCAATAGCCTAGGGTCTGACGACCTTCGACATTGATGCTGACCTTGATAGTTTAACTGGACTCGCTGAGCTGAAGGCACCCGGTCGAGCATCCTCGCCATTTGGAACGCTGTCATGTTACGTTGCACTGCTCGTATTCGACTCTCTAGACAGTTAGTTGGAACGCATCGGTATTTTGGCACAGCCATCCAAATATACTATTCCATCCGACTACGCTATCGTGTTCCTCCTTGGTGTCGTATTCGTGGGTATATAACAAGTCCGAATAATTAGTGACTGGTCTTTGCGTCTGTGAAGTTCGTACCACGACAAATCCTAAATTGGTGAGCCCGACGTGATCACATATCCCGACCAATAACAAATATTGAAGTGGTCAGCCCGTTCCATTTGATATCTGTATATTGTTTTCATTTCGATAACATTTACATATCCATTTACTATACTTTCTCATGTCCGACCACACTACCAAGCTTATTCGTATTGAGCCGACTACGAACACGATCCAACTCGTGCCATATTGGCCAGACAATGCGGAAACATGGTTTCTGTATGCCAAGGCCGATTTTCGAGAACAATGCCTCTCAGAATACCATTCTCGATTCCTTGCTGTCATACGGTCACTACCGCGAGAATTAAACAGGTATGTTACAGCACACATGTTTAATCCTGAAGTAAGTGATCCTTATGCACTTCTTAGGGCCGAACTGTTGAAGAAAAGCGATCTGACAGATCCCCAGCGTCTAGACGAATTACTTCGTAACATCGAGCTAGGCAGCCACTCGGCTACTGAAGTCCTCGCATGCATGCGAGAAGTAACCGGTGCACGAACATTCGACGATGGCCTCTTCCGAGAACTATTTCTCTCGAAAATACTACAACCGGTGCAAACCGTGTTGGTGACATTGCAGTCAGTCCCACTCGATGACCTGGCGGCCTCGGCAGATAAAATACTGGAGATTTCCAGCAGACCCGTCTCCAACGTATATTCTGTCTGCGACAAACCAGAGCGCCAGGATTCAGAGGTGACAAAGCTGTGCAACTCTGTAAAACGGTTGCTACGATCTCGAAGTTCCAGCTCACGTAGCACTTCACAGAAACGCACCTGGGGGCATCGCTGCAACTCTCGTGGTAGCCCCGAAACTAAACCTAGCAGGGTGAAAAACCCTGTATGGTGCTGGTTTCATAACACTTACGGAGACAAAGCCAGAAAATGTCGGAAACCATGCCGTTTTAACAAGGACACAAACTCGGGAAACGGTCACGCCGGCACGTGCTCACGGCAACCGTAGCCGGCGGAAACAGCCGTTTGCTCTACGTCACCGACATCGAAACGAAAGTCCGCTACCTCGTCGACACCGGCGCAGAAGTTAGCGTTCTTCCCGCACTGATAAAGGAGCGTCATCACGACCCATCCTTCAATCTTCAAGCAGCCAACGGCAAGTCAATCGCGACGTTTGGGAGACGGCACACCTACCTCAACTTAAGTTTGCGTAAGCCTACTCACCGGATTTTCCCCCTGGCTGACGTTTCTTTGCCCGTCGTTGGTACAGATTCGCTAAACCACTACTATTTACTCGTAGATGCTCGCCGTCAACGTCTGATGGATAACAACACAAAGTTATCTATTGGCGGCACCACCAATGTAGAGCCGAGTTTAGCCATCGTTAGAAGTAAACAGTCGGGCAACGCGTTCTACCAGGCATTTTTGGAGAGACATCCAGAGTTGCAACAAGTGAAGCGCACTCTTCCGTGCATAACCGGCAATGTTATGCATCACGTCACAGCCACAGGTCTACCTGTGGCATCCAAAGCGCGCCGTTTAGCCCCAGTTAAGCTCAAAACGAAGAGTGAATTCGACCACATTCTCGAACTGGGTATTTTCAGACCGTCAAACAGTCCATGGGCATCGCCATTGCACGTGGTTCCCAAGAAGGATAGCAACGACTGGCGTCAAACCGGTTATTACCGAAGGCTTAACGCCAAAACAACTCCGGACTGCTACTCGATACCTCAATACAAACCCTCGTACACTTCGCCCTTTTTTATATCAATTTTCATTGCCGTGCAATGAAACTTAAAAAAGCGGTGAAAATGAGCGTAAACTTTATTTTCGATATATTCATATATAAATAATTCCCATTTTTACGAAATGTTTGCGTGGTATTAAAGACTTTTATTTATATTCCAGGTGCAACGAGCACTGGACGGAACGTCAAAAGGAACTGATGACCGCGATCGATGTACAATTCGATTTATTGTATCTTATTTTTCACTCGCCACGACACCCTAGAATAAGTTCAGACAACCAGGGGCCACTTCACGCATTGAGCCCATCGGAAGAGTTTTGCCAGTGGAGAAACCACTGGGTTTTTACTTCCGGCTGGTATCGTCTTAGGGTCCTCAAGAACCCACTAGGGGGGGAGTGATCTGTAGCGTCACACACTTCCCCAAGATCAATAGCCTAGGGTCTGACGACCTTCGACATTGATGCTGACCTTGATAGTTTAACTGGACTCGCTGAGCTGAAGGCACCCGGTCGAGCATCCTCGCCATTTGGAACGCTGTCATGTTACGTTGCACTGCTCGTATTCGACTCTCTAGACAGTTAGTTGGAACGCATCGGTATTTTGGCACAACCATCCAAATATACTATTCCATCCGACTACGCTATCGTGTTCCTCCTTGGTGTCGTATTCGTGGGTATATAACAAGTCCGAATAATTAGTGACTGGTCTTTGCGTCTGTGAAGTTCGTACCACGACAAATCCTAAATTGGTGAGCCCGACGTGATCACATATCCCGACCAATAACAAATATTGAAGTGGTCAGCCCGTTCCATTTGATATCTGTATATTGTTTTCATTTCGATAACATTTACATATCCATTTACTATACTTTCTCATGTCCGACCACACTACCAAGCTTATTCGTATTGAGCCGACTACGAACACGATCCAACTCGTGCCATATTGGCCAGACAATGCGGAAACATGGTTTCTGTATGCCAAGGCCGATTTTCGAGAACAATGCCTCTCAGAATACCATTCTCGATTCCTTGCTGTCATACGGTCACTACCGCGAGAATTAAACAGGTATGTTACAGCACACATGTTTAATCCTGAAGTAAGTGATCCTTATGCACTTCTTAGGGCCGAACTGTTGAAGAAAAGCGATCTGACAGATCCCCAGCGTCTAGACGAATTACTTCGTAACATCGAGCTAGGCAGCCACTCGGCTACTGAAGTCCTCGCATGCATGCGAGAAGTAACCGGTGCACGAACATTCGACGATGGCCTCTTCCGAGAACTATTTCTCTCGAAAATACTACAACCGGTGCAAACCGTGTTGGTGACATTGCAGTCAGTCCCACTCGATGACCTGGCGGCCTCGGCAGATAAAATACTGGAGATTTCCAGCAGACCCGTCTCCAACGTATATTCTGTCTGCGACAAACCAGAGCGCCAGGATTCAGAGGTGACAAAGCTGTGCAACTCTGTAAAACGGTTGCTACGATCTCGAAGTTCCAGCTCACGTAGCACTTCACAGAAACGCACCTGGGGGCATCGCTGCAACTCTCGTGGTAGCCCCGAAACTAAACCTAGCAGGGTGAAAAACCCTGTATGGTGCTGGTTTCATAACACTTACGGAGACAAAGCCAGAAAATGTCGGAAACCATGCCGTTTTAACAAGGACACAAACTCGGGAAACGGTCACGCCGGCACGTGCTCACGGCAACCGTAGCCGGCGGAAACAGCCGTTTGCTCTACGTCACCGACATCGAAACGAAAGTCCGCTACCTCGTCGACACCGGCGCAGAAGTTAGCGTTCTTCCCGCACTGATAAAGGAGCGTCATCACGACCCATCCTTCAATCTTCAAGCAGCCAACGGCAAGTCAATCGCGACGTTTGGGAGACGGCACACCTACCTCAACTTAAGTTTGCGTAAGCCTACTCACCGGATTTTCCCCCTGGCTGACGTTTCTTTGCCCGTCGTTGGTACAGATTCGCTAAACCACTACTATTTACTCGTAGATGCTCGCCGTCAACGTCTGATGGATAACAACACAAAGTTATCTATTGGCGGCACCACCAATGTAGAGCCGAGTTTAGCCATCGTTAGAAGTAAACAGTCGGGCAACGCGTTCTACCAGGCATTTTTGGAGAGACATCCAGAGTTGCAACAAGTGAAGCGCACTCTTCCGTGCATAACCGGCAATGTTATGCATCACGTCACAGCCACAGGTCTACCTGTGGCATCCAAAGCGCGCCGTTTAGCCCCAGTTAAGCTCAAAACGAAGAGTGAATTCGACCACATTCTCGAACTGGGTATTTTCAGACCGTCAAACAGTCCATGGGCATCGCCATTGCACGTGGTTCCCAAGAAGGATAGCAACGACTGGCGTCAAACCGGTTATTACCGAAGGCTTAACGCCAAAACAACTCCGGACTGCTACTCGATACCTCAATACAAACCCTCGTACACTTCGCCCTTTTTTATATCAATTTTCATTGCCGTGCAATGAAACTTAAAAAAGCGGTGAAAATGAGAGTAAACTTTATTTTCGATATATTCATATATAAATAATTCCCATTTTTACGAAATGTTTGCGTGGTATTAAAGACTTTTATTTATATTCCAGGTGCAACGAGCACTGGACGGAACGTCAAAAGGAACTGATGACCGCGATCGATGTACAATTCGATTTATTGTATCTTATTTTTCACTCGCCACGACACCCTAGAATAAGTTCAGACAACCAGGGGCCACTTCACGCATTGAGCCCATCGGAAGAGTTTTGCCAGTGGAGAAACCACTGGGTTTTTACTTCCGGCTGGTATCGTCTTAGGGTCCTCAAGAACCCACTAGGGGGGGGGTGATCTGTAGCGTCATACACTTCCCCAAGATCAATAGCCTAGGGTCTGACGACCTTCGACATTGATGCTGACCTTGATAGTTTAACTGGACTCGCTGAGCTGAAGGCACCCGGTCGAGCATCCTCGCCATTTGGAACGCTGTCATGTTACGTTGCACTGCTCGTATTCGACTCTCTAGACAGTTAGTTGGAACGCATCGGTATTTTGGCACAACCATCCAAATATACTATTCCATCCGACTACGCTATCGTGTTCCTCCTTGGTGTCGTATTCGTGGGTATATAACAAGTCCGAATAATTAGTGACTGGTCTTTGCGTCTGTGAAGTTCGCACCAGGACAAATCCTAAATGGGTATTCGAGGATCCGAGTTAAACCCTTCGATGGTTTAGCGTCCAGATTTCCGTTTATTCGGTAAGTTTTCATCATAGCCTAGTTTCCTCATCGTCTGATGATATCTTCATGCTGCAAACATCCGAAATTTCGGTAGGAAAACAACGAATAAGTATCGCTCAAAACTTTGATGTAGGCTCTCCTTAACGCAATACAGTATGCTGTGGAACAAACTTCCCGCTCCTATACCAGCATGTCGATCTCTCGGCCAGTTTCACTGGTTGTTTGGTGAATTCCTCCTATCAAACGGTTCTCACCAATTCGCTGGCGGCCAAATCACAAGCAATAATATCATGTGCAATGGTGCCACTGGTATCTAGACTCAAGGGAGACTTATATGACAAGAAAAAAGTATACAATGCTGAAAACTAGGCGCACAAGTTTAGTTGAAATCTATTAATTCAACTGACCAAGAGTAGACAGCATGCGCAGTGTGATACGATTTGCAACAGTGAGCTCTGTAGCAACCCCGATGTAACCTGCATTTCTTCGTAATCTAACTGATCTATCGACTTAACACCTATCCATTCTGAACCATGAAAGATAAATCTTTTATCACTCACTCCAAGTAAATAACTCAGCCTATCACTACTAGGGTTCATATTTTTGACTTTTATCTCACTGTGGTCATGTCTTGCAGGCCAACCGCCCACATACCTCCACTCGACAATAATAAAACTAACGTGCAGTGGTCATAGGCCTCTGCAAGAAACAATACGATTAGCAAGAGGAAAAGAATTTTCTCTAAAAGAAATTTTATGATGGCATATGTTACAAGGGTATCTGCGACGGGTCGTAGGATAATTTAAAGTATAAAAACAGCTTGACAGTACGAGATAGCGGGTCTGATGGTGGGGACTTATGGAAACCACCCCTATCTGAAGTCGTTAGACCCAATATACGTCCTTCACTCCCCCTTCTCTTAAGATCATAGTAACTATCTTCTCCTGACCCCGTAGGTCCATATCGAAGCTCTTACTGGTACGCAAATGCGAAACAGAGTCATAATCCTCAGGCATTTGCAATGCAGCCTAAACTGGGACGTGAGGAATGTACCACATGGAACCTCACAGGTATTCCACAAGTGGGATGTAGAAACAAATAACCCCTCACTCCTCCTGTCCGCCTTAGATACTCTGATCTTCAATATTACCTCGTCAAATTCTAAGGAATCTAACTTCACTTCTCATGCCTCCACGTTTCTCTTCCTCACTGGATAAGAAGACTATAAAGACGGGTCATGTTAACACACTGAGCGTTGAGATAAACTTCGAACTTCTATTCAACACGTAAGAACTATCGTCTTTTACCATCGATAGACGAAAACTCACCAGGAGCTACACAATTCATCCCATACTACAACCCTTCCCAAGTTCATGGCTCTGTTGGGAGGGTAACTAAAAGTGTTTGTAGTAAATGCCGCTTACATCTTAATATGCGAGTTCTTCCACTCCTGATAACCACTCACCTGGAATCAAACCTAACCATAAGCTACCTAGTATGACGCACCGACCTTGAAGTCTTATTGAATGGTTCGACGGTGAAACCTCTTATATTCTCCTCCATGGTATGACAGTAGCAGCCTGGTAGAATTGCCGTGGCCTTATTTATTCAGCTGACCCTGCTTACAGCATTATAGACCTAAAACATTGCTGCACTCCGCATGACACCATACAATACCAGACCCTAATTTGTGTCCGACGTCCACCCCGGTTTCGCTTGCCATCTGTGGACGGTACAAACTTATTGAATACTGACGTACCTCCAAACTCATTTGTTTTCAACATTCGATATGCCATAGACTCTTATAGATTACATGACTCACTGCTGACAGGATACTTCTCATACTGAGAGATTATACCCTCATTAATTTTCATCACTGTGGTTTACCGACGTCACCAGCGGTACCCAGACAGCTGTTGACTCCAGGAGACTTGGTATGGCACGATGATCTGTTTCTTTCTGAACTTATACGCCTTCAATAAGGAAACAACATTTAGATATTGCCTGTAAAAATGATATGTGTTAGTATAAGTCATTTTTCAAAATATATTATTATCGGTACAAGAAGCGAGTGGCTCACAAGGTCAGATGTCACGAATAATGCCCCCAACAAACGCAGACCCTAACCACTGATTCGTCTTCCCTGTTTGAGACCATCTAGAGTGAAACCAAGCTAAGCCACAAGTTGGTTGTGGGGTAGACTCTGTGCATCAGCCGAGCCACGGAGGGAAACTTGTATGCACAGACTGTGCCAGCGCAATCCCGAACTGTAAGCGAAGTCCAAGATGATGGGTTCATTGGTGCAGGCGCTTTTGGTTGAACAGATCCATAGAATGTTTGATCACCTTCGATGTAAAATACCTCTCAACTACCGCCTATTCACTAATGAAACTGATTTTAGGGTGAAACTATGGCCTCACTGCAGACATATTAGGTCTTTTTTAAGGGTTCAAACTTTGGACTCGCGACACGAGGGAAACTTTTTTGAGCACTGAAGGATTTTGAGGGGTATAAAACCATGAGAAACTATACAGGGCTTTTAAAATGGACGTCTCTGACGGCTGATATCGACGAAAACCCGAAATAATGCACTGGCATATGGCACACTGATTTCCTTTTGGTCTGACTGAAGTGAAAATGTGAAAATGGCAGGAGAAGATATCGCGAAAACAACCGTTATTACTCCTTTTGGTTTGTTTGAGTTTCCGCGCATGCCATTCGGCCTTCGGAATGCAGCACAAACATTCCAACGCTTTATGGATGATGTCTTCCGTGGTTTGAATTTTGTTCATGTCTACATTGATGACTGTCTAATTGCGAGTCCAGATAAGGAAACTCACCTCAAACATTTGGACCTCGCATTCGAAAGACTAAAAAACATGGCATCACAGTTAACTTACAGAAGTGTGAAATAGGGGTTGAATCACTCAGCTTCCTTGGGCATACCATTGACAACAAAGGTATACGCCCATTGAGAGATAAAGTGGCGGCTATCACAAACTATCCAGAGCCGACCACTGTGAAACATCTCCGCACTTTCAATGGCCTGGTAAGTTATTACCGAAGGTTTATCCCTAACTGTGCCTCTGTCATGAGACCACTAACAGATCTACTTCGAGGAACTGCGAAGTTCGTGTCTCTGGACAACGCGGCTAGACTTGCTCTCTCTAAAGTCAAGGAAGCCATTTCGAACGCAACCATGCTTATGCATCATGACCCCAATGCTCCTTTGAGTATTGCTGTTGATGCATCTGATTCAGCAATTGGAGCAGTTTTGCAACAGTTGACTGACAACCAGTGGCAACCGTTAGCCTTTTTCTCGAGGCGGCTGCAAGACGCGGAAACAAGATACAGTACATTTGGTAGGGAACTCCTAGCCATGTACTGTTCTGTACGCCATTTTCGACATTCTGTGGAAGGTCGTGATTTCATTATTTTCACAGACCACAAACCGTTAACGTTTTCCCTCAGCTCGGCGTCTGACAAATACTCTCCTCGTGAGTCGCGACAGCTGGATTACATTTCCCAGTTCACGTCAGACATCCGCCACATTTCTGGAGCAAACAACTCCGCAGCCGACGCACTATCTCGAATAGCTTCGATAAACTATATCGAGGGTATTGATCTCGTTGAACTAGCTCGGCGTCAAAAGGAAGACCTTGAGCTGCATCATGAGTTGTCGTCCACAACTCTCAAACTGCGACTTTGTCCTGTTGGATCAGACAAGGATACAATTTTGTGCGATGTCTCTGCTAGTCAACCACGCCCAATAGTTCCGAAGAGTTGTCGACGCAACGTCTTCAATACGTTGCACAAACTCTCTCATCCAGGTGTACGAGCCACCATTAGGCTTATCGCACAACGTTTCTGCTGGCCTGGGATGAACAAAGACGTTAAGGAGTGGGCCCAGTCGTGCTTAGCTTGTCAAAAGTGTAAAGTCACGCGACACACGAAAAGCCCTTTAGGCTCATTTCTAGCCCCAGACATGCGTTTCGACCACGTCCATATAGATATTGTAGGACCCCTACCAGAATCTAATGGATGTACCTACCTTTTCACCTGTGTTGATCGTTTCACACGATGGCCGGAAGCAGTACCCATTAAAGATATTACTGCCGAAACAGTTGCTCGTGTTTTCGTCGAACTTCGGATGTCCATCTTACGTCACAACCGACCGTGGGCGCCAATTTGAGTGTGGATTATTTCACGCTCTAACGGCACTTTTAGGTTGCACTCGGTTCCGAACGACAGCCTACCATCCACAAGCAAATGGCATGGTAGAGCGTTTCCATCGACAGCTGAAAGCTTCCCTTTCAGCTACAAACATACCTCAGTGGACCGAGGCTCTGCCTCTAGTCCTACTAGGTATTCGTAACGCGTTGAAAGTTGATGCTGGATGCACTCCTGCAGAACTCGTCTATGGGACCACTCTTCGCCTACCAGGTGAGTTTGTTTCCCCTTCAACTTTCAAACATGTTTCCGACAGGGCATCTTACGTGACTAGGCTTACAGTCGCAATGCCTACTGTTAAGCCTTCTCCAGTTAGACCTTAAATGGCTGATGTCTTCGTTCACCCCAGTTTACAAAAGACATCACGCGCGTTCATTCACCACGACACCGTTCGTCGACCGCTTGAACCACCCTATGACGGGCCATTCAGGGTGATCAAGCGACACGAGAAATTCTACATAACTGAGCGAGACGGACGTGGAGATACTGTCGGTATCGACCGTTTGAAGCCAGCTTATTTCGAAGGCAACCCCATTATAAGTGACGTTTTAGCTCGCTAGAGCCGACCGACGGATAGCCCAATTATCGAAATTCTTGACGATATGCCCGGTAATTACCACCTACAACAACCATCGACGCAACAGAAAACACCATCAGGTTGAACCGCTAGGTTCCCGGAGTATTTGAAGTCGTATTCAACTTAGTGGTGTGAAATAAGATGTGCCAACCAAATCTTTTAACTTCAAAAAATTTTTCAAAGGCACTATTTTTCTTATTTACCGGCAATGCGAAACTCCTTGTAAATTTGCCCTTTTATATCAATTTTCATTGCCGTGCAATGAAACTTAAAAAAGCGGTGAAAATGAGCGTAAACTTTATTTTCGATATATTCATATATAAATAATTCCCATTTTTACGAAATGTTTGCGTGGTATTAAAGACTTTTATTTATATTCCAGGTGCAACGAGCACTGGACGGAACGTCAAAAGGAACTGATGACCGCGATCGATGTACAATTCGATTTATTGTATCTTATTTTTCACTCGCCACGACACCCTAGAATAAGTTCAGACAACCAGGGGCCACTTCACGCATTGAGCCCATCGGAAGAGTTTTGCCAGTGGAGAAACCACCGGGTTTTTACTTCCGGCTGGTATCGTCTTAGGGTCCTCAAGAACCCACTAGGGGGGGAGTGATCTGTAGCGTCACACACTTCCCCAAGATCAATAGCCTAGGGTCTGACGACCTTCGACATTGATGCTGACCTTGATAGTTTAACTGGACTCGCTGAGCTGAAGGCACCCGGTCGAGCATCCTCGCCATTTGGAACGCTGTCATGTTACGTTGCACTGCTCGTATTCGACTCTCTAGACAGTTAGTTGGAACGCATCGGTATTTTGGCACAACCATCCAAATATACTATTCCATCCGACTACGCTATCGTGTTCCTCCTTGGTGTCGTATTCGTGGGTATATAACAAGTCCGAATAATTAGTGACTGGTCTTTGCGTCTGTGAAGTTCGCACTAAGACAAATTCTCAACTATTAACCGATGACTAGTGACGATCTTTGGCAGCAGTGCATGCCACAGGCCCCAAGCCAGCAGACAGAAAGATTGCGAAGGCACAAGGGTTTTCGCCCTTCCGTGAGCGATTGCCCTCGGGTTATCACAAGGACTCACATAGTGGTCGTCAGGTAGGATTCTACCGTCTGGATGTTCTCGAATACTTGGTGCTTTGTAAGTCGTTTCAAATTCATCATTTTACCTAAGGTAGCTGAGAGAGAGAGAGAGAGTAAAGGCACAGGTCTTTGAGCCTATCCTCTCAGGATTTACGCTTCACTCTCACAACGTTCTTTGCTGCCCACCTCTGAAGCTTCTCCAGGAGGTCGTATGTAGGTCCTTTATAACTTCGGGCGAGTTCCGGAGTTAGGACACTTAGTTGTCCCCACATGAGGTGCACTTCTGCGTAGGGTCTGGAGGCATCCCCTGAGTAACTAAATCCAGTGCCTAGTTTATGAGCTAGCCTCGGTTCCAGGTCTTCCTCCGCGGTGGTGTAGGAAATTTGCATTCGACTGGGGGAGTAGGATACCTGAGGTGGGGAGACAAACGGTTTGGCGTTTATCAGATTAAATGCTAGTCCACTGTTGTCCACACACTCCACAAGCAGCCTCAGATCACTTTGCAGCGCACTGGCTTCCTCTTCGGAAGACACAGCTCCCATAGTGAACATCGTCGGCGTAAAGTGAAGTTGGGGGGCCGAGATGCAATGGAGGGTCTTTCGCGAAAAGGACGAATAGCAACGAGCCCAGAACCGTCCCTTGTGACACACCAGATGAGGGTGTCCTTCAAGTCGAGAAAACTCTGTTAACATTTGTATGGAGTTCTCTCCTGCAACCCGGAGAGCACTTGACCATTGATACCCAACCTTGATGCTCTATGAGTAAGAATGGCACGTGAGATTGCGCAAGCCGGTTGGTTTCTTCGCACTACCATCTGGGTAGGCCGATTATCCTCCGTTAATTTTAACAGCATAAATTCCGACGAAGATTAAGTTTCTCCTAAGAACCGTTCACCAAAGGAAAGGCTGACAAAATTTCTGCCGATACGTTACAATAGCTGACCACCCCGTGACAGAATTTGAGTTCCACTCGTAGCTTACCCAGACATGGCTTTCGATTCCTTTTGTGACGATTTCCCAGGTAATCAGCCCTGAGAGGAGTAAAGCTAATGGCGAAACCGACACCCAATGTTGCTTGTGTTCCGATTTTGATTCTTGCAATGCATTCAAAAACGCTGGCGATTCATTTTATTTGACTTCATCCGATTTGCTTGTGCACCCATGGTAAAGTTTTTGTTTCGATTAGTACCAATACCGTATTCCGCTCTGGCCGTAAACTGCAGTAGCCGTTAAAATTGAAGAATCATATTCTGGGGGTTCACTAACTACTTGGATATACATTCGTCGTTTGGCAACCAGGTGTTTTGGATTTAGTTGGTCTTGTTTTGGGTTGGGAACTCCAGAGATTCTGATCTTAGTTACGTGCTACTCAGTGGATCCGCCACAACATTTAATTCATTATCCAAGATTCAGTGTGCTGATATAGGGTCTCCCATTGTGTAGCTTACGTTTATACTGCCTGAGTTTCTGCATGAGTTATGAACAGTGGCCTGGGCTCCATTGGCTAGCGCTAGTGACGTCATGGCGACCTGTAGGACCTCTAGCACAGGATGACCACTCGATACTGACTAACCCGGAAGGGGCAAGGTATTCACCGCGCTGTGATTGGTATGGGGACCGTTAGCCAAGGTAGAGAGCAGATGACCTGACGGCATCCCAGTCGTTTACGTCGGCGGCGGCTTTGCAGTCGTGGGCTGCGTCAAAAATCTAGTTCATAGAGGGTGATGGAGACTGGTAGACTTTTTGGCTTGCCCATCTGCTGGATGAAGCATATATTGTGGTCATAGCCAATATCTATTGAAGGTTTGCCTTTGGGCGGCATATGACCCACGCTTTGCGACGTGTGAGTGGGCGGAGTGTATAGTCTGTGACTGCTGTTTAGGTAATTATCCAGCAATTGTGACTGTTGAGGGATCGTGCTGCGATATGTAACCGTTACCCACCATGGGAACAATAAGAAGTATGGATTACCCGGACGGTAGTTTGCTACAGCCACGGGATAAAATGGGAAATAACGTCCTGAATTTTTCTTTGGGAAGGCTCCATTGCCTTTTGGTCATTCATATTGTTGTTCACCTTCTCGTTTGGCTGTTGAATTGGCTTTCGGCAATTTGATCAGCTTGGTTGGGTGTTTAGCGGGATTTGTTTTGGGGTGTCTGGTGCTATCCGTTCTCTTCGTCGTCCGCCCACTTGGCACGCGCAGGTTGGGCAGCGGCCTAGACTGTTTATGAGCCAGGCTTTGGGACGGTCCTATGATGACGAGGAGTTTGTGACTAGTGCTGGGTACGTTCATGGGCCGGGCAACACCTAGTTACGACATAGTGATGTCTTTGGTATTGTGTAGGATCGGTAGCTTGACAATTGGCTGGGTGAGGATTCGTCTTTGGGGTGACGGGCACTGGGACTCTACTTCTGAGGGTGATGTGATCGCTTCTGACAGGTTATGCTCGTTTTCGAATACAGCCAGTAGATTTGTTCAGGCCTATCGTTGTGAAACAGGCTCTACTACGTCTATGAGCGAGTGAGCCATCACTGAAGCTTTGATGTTCCTCATTTCTTTTTGGTACAGTCACCAGTTCATTTTCAGATCATGTTGCTATTGTACATACCACAGCCCGACTAGAGTTAGCAACGTCTGGTATTTTTATGCGAATACGTCTTCGACAAGGTGTTAAGGCTTGTGAAGGTTTGACACCTTTATATGGTGTGGATATATTGATAAGCTTACTAGATGATAGGGATTGTAACAGCCAAAATCCAATGATCTTGGTCTGAAAGCAGGAAATAACTAGGCGGTGCCAGCTAGCGTGAATTTTTCCTTTCTAACCACCAATTTGTTGGCGGCCAAACCACGAACAGTAATATCATGTGCAATGATGCCACTGGTATCTAGACTCAAGGGAGACTTATATGACAAGAAAAAAGTATACAATGCTGAAAACTAGGCGCACAAGTTTAGTTGAAATCTATTAATTCAACTGACCAAGAGTAGACAGCATGCGCAGTGTGATACGATTTGCAACAGTGAGCTCTGTAGCAACCCCGATGTAACCTGCATTTCTTCGTAATCTAACTGATCTATCAACTTAACACCTATTTCTTAAAATTTTTCCCCTCAAAATAATCTCTTTATCCTTGACTGGTGAATGAACTGTTTGTCGGTGGATCTTTTCAGCATGTAACAAGTCTTATTATTTGCCCTTCGTTATCAGTACTTATACGTAAGTAGTCTGCACCACCATATTGTCTTTATAGCCCTGATATGGTAACACTCAAGAGTCAACACCATGATCATCCACCCCCCATGAATAAATAAAGCGTGGTTACCATCTGAGCAAAAACCATGAGTTTTATTTAAATGTCTATGACTTCGTTAAACTCTGGCACATAGGTTTTCTGCACATAAGCGAATACCTGGTCCAAAATCCCCTAATCTCTCCATTCCATAGTGATGTCTTCGGCTTCAGTATAGTTTCCACCACTTTCGTACGCACCTTCATCTTCTTCCCAACAAGCTTGCCTCTAAGTGGTTGGTTCTGGATACTTCCTCAAGTAAATTTTTTAGTCACTACAAAGAACTCACCCAGATGTGTCATGGTTGATATACTTCTGAGTATTTTTGTGCTCCTGTTTCCAGTTTCTTCTACCACTCGCTTTTCTTATTCATTTTTCAGGTTTAACTAACTAGTCCTCCATCTGTATAGAATCTTAGAAACTACATTTGCCAGTGTGCACCATGCCATCAAAACCTTATGACAAATGCATGCAACCCATGGTCATGACTGTACTACCTGCCCCACCTTGAAGAATATTGGAAGATTCAAACAATAGCCGAATTACTCCTAATTTCGAAATGAGCTTGCTTCAGTATGCTGAACAATTATTCTGTGAAGCATTTACTCTATTTCTCTAGATGCACCCCCTATGTACCATGAATAACGGTATCCAATGTGTAGCTTAACATTGTACATAATAGTCATTTCTCATTACAGAAGTCATCAAACCCGTAAACTGGTTTGTATTCATGCAACTTATGTTCTATGAAATACATTATTATTACGCTATTATTATCATTGTTATTGTTACTGAGTGGCTGCCGAACTTCCGCGAGTGACGCACAGTCAAAGGTTGGATCAAAGTATCGAAGCACGGTTTGTAGTTATTCAGTGATTGACGCGTAACAGAATCTGCGGTACTATCAAAGCAACAATAAGTTACGTCAAACTTACAAAAATATCTCAACGGTGCCGTTGAGTAACTATACAGCTCAAACGTTCTCGGGTGCAAATGCGTACTGTGTGGTAAAACTGGTTAAACAAGTACGAACAGTTGTTTAGTACCTGAGAGTCAATAAGAATATTCCCGACAAAAGGGATCAAAGCTCCGCCCACCAGAATCAAATCAACAAATAAGCGTTTCCAGCAGAAATTCAAAAGACAAACAGCCAAGTCACAGCACAACCGTAAGTTGAACCAAAACAAAATGTCGGGCGCAGTAAAACAATAATAATAATGGTAACAATGACTTATTCCTGAATATACAGGTGCGTATCATCTTTACAGATGAGGTCATAACAATTGGTGGTGGAAAACCCTCGGTAATATTTCCTTTTGATGAAATTTTTTATCAGCTTTTCATTCCAAGCAGTGGAAATCCCCAGTCAGAAGAAAAAGGGAAACTTCACATCATATACAAGTGGCTCACTTCAATCTTGACTTAGAATTTTCGTTGTTATTAAGTTATCTCACAGAAATGACGGTCATGTCTAGCGAATATATCAAATTGTCACTCAAAAAGAAGAAGTAACCCGGCAATTTCTTGATTGATAAAAAGTTATGCTGGCTAAATTACTCGAGTGACTTGGTTTGAGGGATCATAAGTATTGAGCGAAGTACCACGGCAGATTCAATGTTTTTCAAAGGACATGCATCTCTGGGTTCATTGAAAGGTCAAGATATACTGTATAGACAACAACAAATAATACTGATAACAGTGTATCACCTTCATGATGTTTGTTTGTTCATGCTATGTTGGACTTACCCTCACAGTAGCCGCCATTTTGCTGTGCACTGTGCCCAATAGCTCGGTGAATATTGGCCACATTCCCCCGAGTTTCGAGATCGGTTTAAAGAATCCATCTCTGTAGATGCAGTTGTATTTTTCTCCACTTTCGTATGCTGTTTACAGCTGCAGTGGGCGAAATGGGGCCAGTCAATGAAACAGTGGATTAACAAATGTCAAAAGGCTTCTTGGAGGTACCTTCATGTGGTGGCATAAGGATGTTCATCAAAAGTCGTATAATTGCACAGGAGTTGCTTGAAGACGGATGCAACGACATTTAAGAATAGTACTGATGAAATATCGTAATTCCAATCTAATCGCAGGTTTCCAAGATTCTATTTACAGCAAGAATACCGAAAACAAACAGCGGGGCACCGTGACACAAGGGAGTTAATTATGTGTAAATTTTAACTTATGCACATGGTATCACGCCTACTATTAAATGTATAGTCCTAGGTTGCATGTTTATATTCTTAGTAAAAATATGCTATTCACTGTGTTTTGGAAATGCCATTTTCGAAGGGCTACATCTGAGGATGTCTCCAGTGGTGGTGATAATGAGTAGGAGGCGTAGGTGAACAACTTGATTAACGAAGTGGTCCTAATTGTCCCTGGGACGTGATAGGGAAGAGTGTGGACTTTCCGATCACGGTATGTCACCTCATACATTTAAGGGGCCTATTATGCCGGGCGTTGCGGGACATAGTTTTGATTCTCTCTGCATTTTGGGGAGTTCGCCAGAGGATAGGAATCTTTCTAGCATACGACCAAACTGGATGGTTGAGCTCGAAGCTCTGATGTCAATGGGAAGATGGTTTCATATTTTCGAGCATTTACTAGGGAAGAAGTTAGCTCGGAAGGATTTTCTAAAAGATTTCATTTCGACACTGTAGGCTTCATTGCGAAGACTGTAGCAACCTTCAGGTGTGAAACGGACCTCCTTCTTAGTTGTGAAGGATATTTTGTGCAAAATCTTGAAGAAAAATATAAGCTTGGTCTTAGGACGTCTCATCCTTGGTGGTTGCAGATTAAGCGGCGTACACCGAGACGCACAACCCTGGACACATTCGTAAACAAGTAGCCTAGGTGTAAAGTACCTCTTCACACTATCAATCTTAAGTTTGACGTCCATACGGACTCTCCCTAAAATAAGCCAACAGTACTGTAACAGGGGTCGGACGCAAGTTTCGTATGGTAATAAGTTGGCTTCGTGGTTATGAAAGTTACGGATTATACGGCCTAGTAGTTTTCTGGACTCACAGATTTGTGTCGCAACATGTTCAGAGAATGTAAGGACGCTATTAAGACCAGGTAGCATCTCAGTTTGCAGAGACAACTGTGGACCAATAGATGGTGCTCCAAAGCGTATAAAGCTGCACCATCTAAGTTGAATTGGAGGTTCCATGTGGTGGACCAAGTGGTTACCAGGTCAAGTTCGCTCCACACCAACCTTTGCAAGTAGGGCAGGTCATCACATAAGAATGTGCACACAACCTTTAGATCGTCAGCAAACAGAAACGGTCCACCAACCGAAAAGCACTTGCAAAGATCACTAACGTGAAGGTCGAAAAGAAGAGGACCGAGCACGCTATCCCGAACTACACCAGAAGTAATGGGCGTAGGTTTAGAAAGCTGAGACTCGATTTTTGCGACTTGTGGACGGTTACAAAAAAAGATTCAACCCAGGCTAATGAGAGGTCAACAAGTTTAAGGGCTTGTAGCTTATGGATAAGTAGCGAGTGGTCCACGCTGTCGAATGTCTTGGAAATATCAGGATAAAGGACAAGGCTAGTCTACGTCGATCACGGCTACCGGTCAAGAAGTTAGAGAAATCGAAGTGACAGGTCATACATGATCTTGACTTCAAGAATCCATGCTGGCTAGGTGTGACGACATTATTGTTGAACATATGTTGAAGAATATCTTCCCGAACCACAGTCTCCGTAGCTCTGTACATAACTGGCGTGATATTTATAGGTCTGCAGTTATTAACTTTAGTTCTTGGACCAGATTTGTGTCTAGGTATTATGAAGGACATCTTACATATATCGGGGTATGCAGAAGTCTCAATGGATATTGAGTATAGTCTAAGTGGTGATAACGAAATGTCAGAACCCCCATTTTCAAAGAAGCATGAAGCTATTCCATCAATACCTGTGCTCCTAGAGAACTCAAGTGCTTTGATGGCCTGGTTAATGTTAGCACATGTGAACTCAATGGTGCCAATAGTTTCCAGTGTAGGAGGGGACTATTGATCGCTAATTTTAACATTATTAGTGGAGGTTGCTGAAGGTAGGTAGCTAGCGGTGAACATGTTATTGAATAATTCACTTGTTTCATGAGGCTTATTATAGACCTCACCGTCGTGAAAGAGGAAAGGACTATTATGCTTCGGCCGGTTGGATCGCCTCTTTAGAAGTTCCACAAGGGCATGTATTTTGGCGAAGCTAGCTAGTGCAGTGGTTTCATCATTTTTGCCATCGTCTCCTCATAAGTACGAATGGGACTAAGGACATTCAGAAGAGATCTATGCGCTACAAAGTCATGACACTTGAAGTAATTTGTCGAAAGTTTGTGCAGTTTTCGACGAACATTTAGGGGTATAAAAGGCTTTTTTGATATGGGATGTTTTGGTTTTTCAGAGGGGCTCTAATACCAATGCAGGCGCAGAAATTAGAATATAGTATACTCAATGCCAGTTCTAGAGAAACCACGTTAAAATACACTCTCCATTCACTACTTTTACTCAGCGAATAAGCTAGATTCCAGTCTGCCTTATCATAACTTCTGTGCTTGGGTTGTGAGAGGGTGGAGGTAATATGGGTAGTTGAACCAAAATAAAATGTCGGGCACAGTAAAACGACGTCACATTGTCAACGGTCCCGCGTCACATAACAGGAAGATGAAACATACGTGATAAGTCTCAATCATACAAAGGCAAATACTGAGTGCAAAATCAAAGAAGACAGTCAAACAACAGAGTAACATTACATCGGCTAGGGTCGAAGGCACACCACCCATAACGAGGGTAAAAAACATTCAAATAAATGTTCATACTGTCAAATAGGATAATCAGGAAGGATTTTCAAATCGTTTTACTGTTACAGAGACTATCTGGCGTGGTTAGAGGCATTGAGCAGCCTAGGTCAGGTATGTTTTCCCAACTGCTCGCGGAAACCGTTTGGTTGGTATTCGACAGATGGCATGTAACAGGCTTCGAGACAAGGCTCTTGGTTGTTTGATCGGCTGATGGTCGGGCATGCTGTAGACTAGTGCATTGCGTGAGGATGTAATTTTGTTATTATTATTATTATTATTATTATTATTAGCTATGACATCTGGCACACTTTCTGTTTTCAATGCACTGTCAGTTCTGGCCACTGGATTAGGCTGGCGAAGATGCAACAGTCGCTGGATGATTTTGAGCTTATCGTTTACGTTTTGCAGAGACTTCTGCGAGGTTATCAAGTCTTCCTCATTCGTATGCTAAATGTCATATCCGTTTTTAGAACTTTTACTTCAGGGCTTTTCCTGGGGCCTGACGTGGAACCAGTTGACAAATCTGCTCTTTTATTTGGGACGCTGAGATTAGGTTTACGTGTGAATGCAGAGCACATACGCTTATTCGGTCGAGCCGTGGCTTCGTCCCAGTAGCCACTAGCTCGTGGGGCTCCTCAATACCGAAGCACGCGCAATATGTCCATTAATTACATAAGGTTTAGGAACTACCTATATGACAGACAGGGAAGTTGTTAGCAAGTGTTTCTCCACACTTCGGCTAAACCGTATTGCAAAATTATTGTTTCAAAGTTAACAGCGTCAGTCCATGATCAAATAAAAGTGAGACAGACAAATAGTCACCCTTTAAGTTGGCCCTAGTTTTGGTTCCACTGATTTCCCTACAGTAATTTATTTCGTACCACTGTGTATATCCAAATGGATGTCTCCTGAAGGTGACAGTCGTCAACGTTCCAGTTAGAGGGGGTGCACGATTCTAGGCAAGTTGATGTTCTGAGAAAAAATGTAATATACTTTCCGGATTCCTCTTCTGAACAGACGGGAAATCACTCAAACCGTGAGGAAAATCGAAGTGAAATGCCATGATATATAGCAGCAGTGTAACGCCCAGTCCGTCCACTTTGAATAGGTTTACGATGCTTGACGTTTCACTTAACTAACCAACGCGAGCTTTAGAAGCATTTATTTTCAAAGCACTGCAGTCCGAAAATCAATGGTTTCTGAATTCTCCACCCCTTCTTTTCCTAGCTCCTGATTCACACAGTTCTTTTCTACCCTCCTATATGACGGCCAGTAGGTTGGTCAGATCAGACGACAGTATTCAAATTAAGCTGCTTGAGTGAGCAATTCAGGACTATATCTTCTTTCTGGTGGTCTAGAACCGGTCGTGGGTCATTTGTTCACCGAATTTGTCTTCTTTTTTATGATCCAGTAACTTTGGACACATTCGCTGCACGCGAATTTTCCACCACAGTGCCTGGTGATCTAATTTCGAGGTTCCATTATGCGTAGCATGATGTTTTAAAGGGTCAGTTTCCAACCACTAAACTACGCTTTACAGGAATACATTAGACGTTAATGAGACACTTCTGAAGCCTTCACAGTTTTCATAACCTTTTTGGTGCTGGCTCTTAAAGGCTTCTTCGAATTCACTTTGGGGCGGTAAATTTGAACCAACTGTTCAGACTTCCAGTACCACTGTCGGTTACGTGTACAGAGACGCAGTCTCTCTGTCGCCTTTTGGCCCTCAGCAAAGGTGTAGCCACATCGAGGTTCCGGTTTCGATGGTGACGCACTGGCACTGGTGTGTTGGCTTGGCTAACCCAGTGGTAATCAGTGAACATTGATCCATCTACCACTGTGTAATCGTGTTTTCTTCCGGCTGCACTGGTTGTATTGGCGGCTTGCATAAACTCCAGGCTACGAAACCTTTCCATTCTATGCAATGGATCAGGCTTACTCTGCTTCAGTTTGTCTAAGTATGATCTCAAATGGTGTTGGATACTCACGCAAGCTTTGAGAAATTTGTCAACCTACTGCCGTGAACTTGACAAATGTAATTAATAAATGACATCATGAAGAACGGCAGTGCTCCTTAAAGCGAACGAAACCACATCGGCGCAGCCGCCTGAAATGCTGCGCTAAAAGTGAAGATCTACTGGGTAAGGTAGACTCAACACAATCCCCAATACTTTCTGATGTTTATCGCAGTGCTAGTGTAATGGCACTACAAGGAACCTGGTTGCACAACCCATATGGGGGCAGCTTTTCTTTAAATGGTTTCAAATTGTTTTGGAAGGATCCATGTGGTCTTACGAAAAGGTGCGTCTAAAGAGCAACTCCCTTTATCAACACTCATCAGTGTTCATCACATATTCTAAAGACAATATAGGCTATATCGCTGCTAAGCGTCGCCGCAAACAGTGAGATAAGTTTCAATCTATTTACGTAACCAATATTTATGTCCGTCTCACTTGCAGCTATTATGAACAGTTCGGACTCGCCAACAAATTCCCTTAGTTTGCTGCTCTGATAATGTGTGGCTCACTATCTCTTGTTTACAGTGATTTTAACCACTATAACAGCGGTTTCCTACGTTCTGTTGGTCACAGTAACCTATTCAGCTTGTCAACTCGCCTTGACACCAAAGTGGATTTGGTCCTTGTTAGTGAATCTGATATACATAGAACTCGGAAGCGTGCACCACTGCATAGTTAGCACCAACGTATTATATAACTGCATGAAAATGTTTCTACCAATCCAAGAAGACTATATGCGGAAGCTTTACATAAGACAACGTACATAAACCTGGATGCATGTTACAGAGCACCAAGCGGAACGTGTTTGAAAACTATGCGCTAGATAACACAAGTGATGCCGTTACATACTGTATTTCATTCAGCTTTGGCATTTGCAGCCCACCTAAAATAATTTGTCTGAAGTTTGATGAACTTTCTTCTCTGCAATCAAAAGGACTGCGAAGAGTAAACGAAAAATTGCACGAACCGGAAGATTATAGTAACGTTAAACTACTCAACCGCCTGATTAAGTCTAAAGTAATACCCTAAATTTACTTCATAACCAGAAGATAGCGCTATGGAAGAACGCCCTTGGCTTGTGAAGACTTTTAATCCATCTCGCTGGCCAGGGACCCCTTTCACTGGACACGCCCGACAGAACTTACATTACATCGCAAACTGGCCGGAAACGGTTCGGTCTTTACAGGAGCACTCTACTTCACTGCTTAGTGAGGCCAGTTTACCCCAAGGTGCTGTTTTTCTCCTCTGATTCGCCCTTTCTGCTTGCTTAACTTGCCAACTTCAGCTAAAGCTCTGTTTATCAAGTACATGGATAATCTAACAGTGTACATGCCAATCATATCACCTTAAAATTGTCCTCAGCCTATTAACTTCCTAGCCGAAATCGGCCACTGTTCTTTGTGAAGTGGCCTCACACTCAACCCCTCGAAAGGCCAGATGATGAGTTTTTTTGAACAGGGTCTGGGTAAAGTGGCTTCAGTCCCATGACTCTTGCCACGTAGATGGCTATGTTGTAGAGAATGGATCAAGGGCGGTCTTTTTGGGCTCACACTGGTTTTCTAAACTCTCTTAGCCCCCGTCACATGTTACTGATCTCCAGGAAAACCCTTCGCCTGGCTTTTTATATAAAAAACTCCTTCTGGCATAACCCAACCCCTACTCATTCAGTTCGTGAATTCCTGCCTTTTGCCTACACTTATCATTCCCCCTATTTCTACCGGGAATCCGGAAAACAGACTAATTTGTATTGCGTAAGATTTCGAGGGCTGGTAGTAGAACAAGTGATCCACCACTGACCATACCGATAAATGCCGTCATGGATAGGCGTCTGAACTTCTGTAGACTGCTGGTCAAAAATATGCTGTCTGGTGACACACATTCCCTGCATCCCCACCTCTCCATATGGATCCTCTTCGAAGACAAGGAGTAAATATTTATTGAGCTTTGTGCATGCGCAACTACGTACGAAATTCTATCATATCATATTTAGCCTGTGGATTGTGTGAAGAAACTCATGGTAAACAAACTTATCGATCAATTTTGAGATGATGAACAGTAATCGCGCCCTTAAGGTGATTAAAAATCCCAACAATCGTCATATTCCTTTCTATATATTGTTAGACAGCATCATGCTCAATATAAATCCGAAAAAAGTCCGGCAACGGGTAAATGTATGCAATATTGCATGCTGGGAATTGCGCACCGTGGGAAAAACTGTGGGTTGAAATAGAGCAGGCGAAGTGCTATTATTATTATCTGATATCGCTTAAATCAAAAGACAACTATATTCAAAGACGGAAGCCTTAACGCCTGAAAGCTCTAAGTGGCCATGAGTTTGATGATAGAAATGGACCTCCGTAAAAGTTTGCATAGCTGTAAAGGTACTAGTTTTCGGCATTGTATGGCAGTTTCATGCACAGAAAGTTTCACTTTGGTCTTTTATAGAATGTTCAAACTTTAGCTTGGGGGCCGTAACTTATTTGGCCGGGGGCACTCGCATGCAGGGGGCTCATTTTCACTTCAGTCAGACCAAAAAGGAAATCAGTGTGCCATATGCCAGTGCATTATTTCGGGTTTTCGTCGATATCAGCCGTCAGAGACGTCCATTTTAAAAGCCCTGTATAGTTTCTCATTGTTTTATACCCCTCAAAATCCTTCAGTGCTCAAAAAAGTTTCCCTCGTGTCGCGAGTCCAAAGTTTGAACCCTTAAAAAAGACCTAATATGTCTGCAGTGAGGCCATAGTTTCACCCTAAAATCAGTTTCATTAGTGAATAGGCGGTAGTTGAGAGGTATTTTACATCGAAGGTGATCAAACATTCTATGGATCTGTTCAACCAAAAGCGCCTGCACCAATGAACCCATCATCTTGGACTTCGCTTAGAGTTCGGGATTGCGCTGGCACAGTCTGTGCATACAAGTTTCCCTCCGTGGCTCGGCTGATGCACAGAGTCTACCCCACAACCAACTTGTGGCTTAGCTTGGTTTCACTCTAGATGGTCTCAAACAGGGAAGACGAATCAGTGGTTAGGGTCTGCGTTTGTTGGGGGCATTATTCGTGACATCTGACCTTGTGAGCCACTCGCTTCTTGTACCGATAATAATATATTTTGAAAAATGACTTATACTAACACATATCATTTTTACAGGCAATATCTAAATGTTGTTTCCTTATTGAAGGCGTATAAGTTCAGAAAGAAACAGATCATCGTGCCATACCAAGTCTCCTGGAGTCAACAGCTGTCTGGGTACCGCTGGTGACGTCGGTAAACCACAGTGATGAAAATTAATGAGGGTATAATCTCTCAGTATGAGAAGTATCCTGTCAGCAGTGAGTCATGTAATCTATAAGAGTCTATGGCATATCGAATGTTGAAAACAAATGAGTTTGGAGGTACGTCAGTATTCAATAAGTTTGTACCGTCCACAGATGGCAAGCGAAACCGGGGTGGACGTCGGACACAAATTAGGGTCTGGTATTGTATGGTGTCATGCGGAGTGCAGCAATGTTTTAGGTCTATAATGCTGTAAGCAGGGTCAGCTGAATAAATAAGGCCACGGCAATTCTACCAGGCTGCTACTGTCATACCATGGAGGAGAATATAAGAGGTTTCACCGTCGAACCATTCAATAAGACTTCAAGGTCGGTGCGTCATACTAGGTAGCTTATGGTTAGGTTTGATTCCAGGTGAGTGGTTATCAGGAGTGGAAGAACTCGCATATTAAGATGTAAGCGGCATTTACTACAAACACTTTTAGTTACCCTCCCAACAGAGCCATGAACTTGGGAAGGGTTGTAGTATGGGATGAATTGTGTAGCTCCTGGTGAGTTTTCGTCTATCGATGGTAAAAGACGATAGTTCTTACGTGTTGAATAGAAGTTCGAAGTTTATCTCAACGCTCAGTGTGTTAACATGACCCGTCTTTATAGTCTTCTTATCCAGTGAGGAAGAGAAACGTGGAGGCATGAGAAGTGAAGTTAGATTCCTTAGAATTTGACGAGGTAATATTGAAGATCAGAGTATCTAAGGCGGACAGGAGGAGTGAGGGGTTATTTGTTTCTACATCCCACTTGTGGAATACCTGTGAGGTTCCATGTGGTACATTCCTCACGTCCCAGTTTAGGCTGCATTGCAAATGCCTGAGGATTATGACTCTGTTTCGCATTTGCGTACCAGTAAGAGCTTCGATATGGACCTACGGGGTCAGGAGAAGATAGTTACTATGATCTTAAGAGAAGGGGGAGTGAAGGACGTATATTGGGTCTAACGACTTCAGATAGGGGTGGTTTCCATAAGTCCCCACCATCAGACCCGCTATCTCGTACTGTCAAGCTGTTTTTATACTTTAAATTATCCTACGACCCGTCGCAGATACCCTTGTAACATATGCCATCATAAAATTTCTTTTAGAGAAAATTCTTTTCCTCTTGCTAATCGTATTGTTTCTTGCAGAGGCCTATGACCACTGCACGTTAGTTTTATTATTGTCGAGTGGAGGTATGTGGGCGGTTGGCCTGCAAGACATGACCACAGTGAGATAAAAGTCAAAAATATGAACCCTAGTAGTGATAGGCTGAGTTATTTACTTGGAGTGAGTGATAAAAGATTTATCTTTCATGGTTCAGAATGGATAGGTGTTAAGTCGATAGATCAGTTAGATTACGAAGAAATGCAGGTTACATCGGGGTTGCTACAGAGCTCACTGTTGCAAATCGTATCACACTGCGCATGCTGTCTACTCTTGGTCAGTTGAATTAATAGATTTCAACTAAACTTGTGCGCCTAGTTTTCAGCATTGTATACTTTTTTCTTGTCATATAAGTCTCCCTTGAGTCTAGATACCAGTGGCACCATTGCACATGATATTACTGCTTGTGATTTGGCCGCCAGCGAATTGGTGAGAACCGTTTGATAGGAGGAATTCACCAAACAACCAGTGAAACTGGCCGAGAGATCGACATGCTGGTATAGGAGCGGGAAGTTTGTTCCACAGCATACTGTATTGCGTTATGGAGAGCCTACATCAAAGTTTTGAGCGATACTTATTCGTTGTTTTTCTACCGAAATTTCGGATGTTTGCAGCATGAAGATATCATCAGACGATGAGGAAACTAGGCTATGATGAAAACTTACCGAATAATCCGGAAATCTGGACGCTAAACCATCGAAGGGTTTAACTCGGATCCTCGAATACCCATTTAGGATTTGTCCTGGTGCGAACTTCACAGACGCAAAGACCAGTCACTAATTATTCGGACTTGTTATATACCCACGAATACGACACCAAGGAGGAACACGATAGCGTAGTCGGATGGAATAGTATATTTGGATGGCTGTGCCAAAATACCGATGCGTTCCAACTAACTGTCTAGAGAGTCGAATACGAGCAGTGCAACGTAACATGACAGCGTTCCAAATGGCGAGGATGCTCGACCGGGTGCCTTCAGCTCAGCGAGTCCAGTTAAACTATCAAGGTCAGCATCAATGTCGAAGGTCGTCAGACCCTAGGCTATTGATTTTGGGGAAGTGTGTGACGCTACACCCGCGCCATCAAGATAACCTTCACTAATGACAACAGGACACAAATGGGGAATATACGCTACCAATTCTAAACTTTCCACTTCTTTTTGGAGCAATGAAACTATTCTCCCACGAAAATTGTGGCCAATGAGCAGGGATTACTAATCTCACTCACTCATTTGACCCTTTCGCCATATGAACATATATCAATCCTTGAATTTCTCAAATTTCTGGACGGTCGTAATGGCATGGAAAATGTGTACAGACAGTAAAATCCAGGAGATCAACTCACCTATTAACTTTAAAGTGAACGTATTCAGAATAATGATATGCAACTGACTTCTCTGGTGCTTGATCTAACAGTGAACATACGTCCTTGATAATGCTGCATACTTAACGTGAACAGTATGAAAGACTCAGTGCTACTGAACAGCAGATTTTTCAAATGTTTATTCCTTTGCACCACAATATCTAATTCTAATGGCGTAAATCTATATTGCTGTGAATGATATCACCTGAATAGGTGTTCACTTGGATTACGTGGAAACTTACAGGTTCTCAACATCGTCAGTGTGGGGTCTTCTGGTGCCTGAAGCTATAAACATAAGAATTTATGGTAAAATAGACGTTTACATGGCATAACTGGGCATCGCGAAGACGAGTCAAACAAGTCGACTGCTTGTAACGGAAATTTAAAATTTCGCGCGACCTTAGTGCTACCAATGGTGAAAAAGAAAGTATGAGTGAAAACGATCCAAACTTTAGCACTCTCTATACGCTGAAAAGTTGGATTTTCTTGTTCATTTCATGACTTATGTGATCTTCTGATGTCTTCAATCTAATTTAGTGGCCTCCATTCCGTACGACTTAGATCCCGTAAAATCTTGTAAATTTTCCAACATACGTCAATGTGATGATGCCTGTGAACTGGCTTCCCTTATGTTAAATTTACTGTTACTGTTATTATTATTATTGGAATGGTGTTCGCTATTATTCAGACTATGTGCCGGTGTTGATTGAAAAGTAATGGCCCAGTCCGTCTTAGGTTTTCCAAATCAAGGACGAAGAAGAAGGGTTGGGTTGAGCTCCAGGCGTCTCAGCTAGAGTGATTCTAGTTCTAGGTTTTTGCATATTGCTTTGTAGGGAAGTCCTTCGTTATGTGTTAGTAGGCGCCGAGTAAAGTTTCGTTGAATGTTCTCTACTCGAATTCTGTCCGATACTTTCATGTCACCATAGATAACCGTGCAGTACTCTAATATTGGGCGAACCATAGCCTTGTACAGTATAAGTTTTGCCTCAGGTGTGAGTATGCTTCTGTGTAGAAGACCAATGAGTCTTCTGCCCTTGGAAACTACTGAATCTGCATACTCCGCAAAAGTCAAACCCCCGGAGTAGGTGATTCCGAGGTCTTTCACAGTGTTGTATATCTGCAGTGCGATGTTACCCAAGTGTAGTGTTACTTCTGGGTGGGATTTATTGAAATGGAGGATGCCACTTTTACTTGGGTTCAGAGGGAGCTGCCAGGTCATGCTCCATATGAATATTCCCTTCAGATCTTCTTGTATTTGAGAGAAACCCTGTGTTAGTGCTGCAGGAGAAAAGCTGTAGACTATCTTCAAGTCATCTGCGAAGGGGTAGGGTATGCCATTTCGGATAACACTGCAGATATCGTTTACATAGATTAGGAAAAGTAACGGTCCCAGCAAACAAACCCGGACGACGCGACTTCGCATAGGTCTAGGGGAGGAGTAGCGGTCAATGAACTTTGATACTTGGAAGCGACCCTCTAAAGAGTTCCAAGCCAGGACAGTAACGGGTCTTGGAAACCATGTGACTGCAACTTAGTGGCCGGGCGTTTGCGAGGCACCTTGTCGAATGCTTATTTGAAGTCAAAGAGAAGGTCGGTAGTTTTCTATATTGGATGTTGGTCCACACTTATGCTTGCGGTGTATGCATGACAGTTTCCAGTTCCCGGGGTATTTGCCGCTGGAGTGGGACGTATTGAAAGGCTTCAAGAGAGCCAGAGGTATATCTTCGCCACCTCTTTTTAGCAGGATGGTTGGAACTCCGTAAGGTCCAGCAGTGTATGAGGTTTGAAGTTATGCTATGGCTGAAGAAATGTTTTGTTGAGTGAAGAGCGCAGTAATTGTCGAGTGACCTGATGTTGACGGCGTGCCAATGACTTTTGTTTTGTCCTCGTGCGTAAAGCAGCTAGCAAACTGATAACTGAACAGCTCACGGATTTGTAGTGGGTAGTCGTAGAGGATCCTGTTGTCTATGAATAAACTAGGTGTACTATTTCTGGAGCTGCTTGCCTGGGTTTTTATCAGCAGCTACCCACCTTTTAGGTTTTTAATATCGAAAAACACTTGATATAATCGTCAGTTGCAAACGGCCGGGCGAGGACTTGTGCAGCGAATATTATAGTTACTAGCAAACTTTTCCTCATGGTCCAGGTAAATTATACTGCAAAACAATTGTTTCAAAGTTAACAGCTTTAGTTTCGCGGCCAAAAAAGGAAGACAGACGGATAACTCTTTAATTAAGTCCTCGTTTCAGTTCCTCTGCTCTCCAGGAGTAATTTCTTGCATATCCAAACTGGTGTTTTTCAACGGTGGTATTCGTTAACGTTCCGAAAGAGATGTATGTTCCTCAGGAGGTTGAGTTTCCGGGAAAAAAAGCGGCATATGCTTTGCATGTTTCTTTTGTACAGACAAGAGGTCCACTAGACTCCTCAGATTGCCCATATAATATACCACGATCTGCAGGAGCAATGTAATGCCTAATTCGTATTAGCGCATATATACACTAGTCTTTCTGCATTCTTACATACCCTATGTCATATTCATGCGCATGTGTGACCAGGCTTACTAACTTACAGCATCAGACTGGAAGAATATCTGTATTCCTTTCGCTCTCTCCTGGTCAGATGGCGCTGCAACATGGTTTCTGCACTCTGGAGCAGATGCCCGAAAACAGAGTGTAGCTTGTTTTTATTCTCAATTCGTGACCGCCTCAAAACGTTGCCACGGTAATTATACGGATGCATTACGGCACGTATTATTCCTGACGCAAGCAAACCATGGATAACGCCCAAACTGCGTTATGAAAAAAGTGACCTCACAGCCTATCGCTATCTAGAAACCTCAGGCTTTATTTCAGGCTACGGAAAAGATCAATAAAACGCACCCCACGGTTGGTCGATGGATACCTGGTTAAGAATTTATCCATCGGTTAATTCTATGGAAAGCACTAAATATAATGCAGGCCGATCCACAAGATTTCGAAAATACTGCATCGGTTTTTTCAAGGTGAGCCCTATTACATTAGGACATACACATTTCGATTTTGAAAGGCTAACCTTCTGAAACCCCATTCAACAACTTCCACAGCCACGTGGTCTTCAAATTCAAGCATGAACACAGCCTCTCTATGCTTCTTCCTACCTCAGTAAGTCAAGAATCCAGTCGCAAATGGAACTTTGGAATGGTCAGGACCGTCAATGGCGCTTTCGGCAGGACTTTCAAAACTAAAGGAAACCACTTACCTTTAACTGAAATTAAAGAGTGATGGCAAGCTCACCCAACATCCTTTACCAGTGGCACCTGCGGGTGGTGGTATTTAACATTTGTTTTGCGTGGGATACGCAAGCACAGATGTTCGCTGCTTCATTGACATTAGCACAGAAGCCAGCATCCCAGCTGTTAGCCAGAAGAGCCGCCAATATTTTACATTCTTTCCGCCAGCAACAAACAGCGAGGTAGCTGCAGCCTTAACTAAGTTTCATTGGACATTATGAACTAAATTTTGCCGCTAGTCTGTCGGTGAAATACCGTTACTAGTAGCAGGAGCTGCAGCCTACTCCTAGAAGCTTAATGAAGATTACCTGCAGATAAGTGAGCTCTCCTCTGGACGAAACAGACTTCGGGAATATGCGCTACATTTTTTTTGCCTGCCGAAAACTGCTCGCCTGTTCTGGAACATCAGTGAATATCACCTTCTAAAAGCACTCTTTCTGCGTTTACACTGCACCGCGGAAAGAAATTGCCGCTTAGAAGGGGCAGTCGGACTGAAAAGAGCATGAACTTGAGGAGAGGTTGATTACCTGCCTCAGGTCGCTCAGTCATGAACTAACGCTGTCAACTTCAAGGAAGTGATATTACAGTGTTCCTTACCGAAACGGTGAAAATTATTTGCTTGTAACCATGATACTCTTGACATCGTAAGTTACTGAATCTTTTGCAACTGTTGGTTGTATTATTCGTGCAGCTGTGTTGAAGAAACCCGCTAAGGAGTAACCACATTCTCCCGACTTCATTACGACCATGGTTCAACCGAACAGACGCTAATGCACTCTGCATACACGTAAACTAAATTCAAGCGTCCCAGCTAAGACGGCGCATCTGTTAGTTAGTGCAGCGAATGGCCTCAAAACGAGGATCTGGGGTTGGGGCCTCCAACCTAATATAGGGGCTTAACAATGTTCTATAAACGGGTGAGAAAGACTTCATATCCTCAAAGAACTCCCACCGAGGCCTGAGCACTAAGTTAAAAAGAATCGTCCTGTCACTATAGCGTCTCTGCCAGCCTAATCCAGTGGCCAGAACTGACAGTGCATTGAAAACAGAAAGTGTGCCAGATGTCATAGCTAATAATAATAATAATAATAACAAAATTACATCCTCACGCAATGCACTAGTCTACAGCATGCCCGACCATCAGCCGATCAAACAACTAAGAGCCTTGTCTCGAAGCCTGTTACATGCCACCTGTCGAATACCAGCCTAATCGTTTCCGCGAGGAGTTCGGGAAATATGCCTGATGTTGGTTGTTTCAGTCAAGCCTATAGGAGTCAGCTAGAGAGTTTAAATCATCCAGTAAGCGTGTATCAATATTCTTTTAGCATGTTTAACGACACAATTGAAGGTCAGTTTAATTGTACTGATTTCAGATTTTTGTCTGCTCCTTGACTGAGGCTATCAAAAGCCTTAGAATATCGGCAGGCACACGGATAGGCGGCCTAAACTCAATTGTCATCAGAAACAGTGGTGATGGTATGCCGCTGTTCTTGCTTAAGATATTCACACTATCAATGGAAAGTGGGGAGTATTCTAGCGAGTGGAAAACTAGCTTTATAATTCCTCACTACAAGTCCGGTGACAAAGCGAATGTTGGGAACTACAGACCTGTCAACATAACGCCAGTCGTCTCCCGAATTATGGAAAAAGTGACTAAGGGCAGCATGTCCAGCTACCCACTTAGCCAAAACCTCATCACAAAGTCTCAGCACGGTTTCATCAAAAACAGGTCTTGCGTTACTTGCCATTTCGACTTCTTCAAGCTTATCGCTAGTAGCCGCCAGGCATGTAGAATCGTCATTGTTCTATACTATGATATATCAAAGGCATTTGATGAGGTGCCACACAGTATTCTCTTTGATAAGCTAAAATTGATTGGCATCCACGACCCTTTACTTCATTGGCTAAAATCATTTCTTAGTGATCGGAGCCAAATCGATAAAGTAGGTTCCATGCGGTCTAATCTTAGGATCATAACTAGTGGAGTATTACAGGATAGTGTCCTTGGACCTTTGTTGTTCATAACTTATATTAATAGTGTGTGCAGGCGCTTCACTGTAGGAGAAACATTCCTATACGCTGATGACCTTAAGGTTGCATACCCATGTTGTACCCATGAACCAGGTAATACGCCATCTACTGCTCGACAAGAATTAGGTGAAGTCGCTAAATGGTGTGACGAGTCCCATCTGGGGTTCAACATTGATAACTGTAGTTGGCTTAGCATGGGCAGCCGTAACCCAGATGTGTCTCTCGAAGTATGTGGGCAAAAGCTACCTAGACGTTCTTGAGTGCTAGATCTTGGTCTTAGATATTCCAGTGACTTAACATTCTCTGAGCAGACGGCTTGTATCACATCTAAGTCACGTAGACTCCTTGGATGCATCGTCCGTAGCTTTTACAGCACTTAATCAAGGGTTCTACTCTACAAAGTGAGCATCCGTCCAATTTTAGAGTACTGCCCGTTTATCATAAGTGGCCTTCGTATAAGCGACAAAGGAAAAACTGAAGGAGTACAAAGCTACTTTACACCAAGAACACTAAGAGCCGACTGCGGCCTACACTAAATCTCGAGATGCAACACGCTAGGACTGGAACCTCTCTGGAAGAGGCTACTTAGTATCTCGTATTTTACATACATATACATATATTACTATAAATTACTTCGTAAGTTCTCACATCTGGAATAGACTCCCTGAGGAAATACCTACCGTAGGCACATTATCTAGCTTTTGTTCTGCATTTAACAAGCCCCTGACAGATGACTGGTCTATCGCTCGCCTAGCCACCATATATACGTTCTGGGCTAATGAAAATATACCAGGACCTCCAAACGTATGAAGTAAAGCCATCATAAATCTCAAGCACATTTTACCTCAATGGACTCATGAGGGATGTTTGATTACTAGTCCATCTGGTTGGACTGTGAAGTACAAATACATAGCCAGTGTTTCCTTTAAGTTTACCAACAAAAACTGCCTATATAATAACTCGTGTGAACTTCATATCAAAAAAAAGGAAGATTCATTCTCATGTGGATAAGTTAAAGTTTACATATAGCTCGAATGACTTTAAAAAGACAAGAACTTCTCTCCTCCCAGTTTGTTTTACGTGGTATTCCATTGTCCAGTTTCTCCTTGCCCTTTCTTTTCTCTTTTCCTTTCAGTATCAGCCTGATGAGAAAGTCCTAAGCATTAGCTTGATCAAAACGTACCAACCCAATAGAAATCCTACTTCGTACCTAATGCTGGACACTGATGTTAGAGGTATCCAACTTGCTCGCTCCGATTTTCCTGTTTCTTGAACAGCTTTACAACCAGCTCACTCCCTTACCAGTACCCTAAATGCTACCACGTACGAAACCCCAAGCATGATAACTGGTCTCAGATTTCTGGTCCGTGACAAATGCAGCGGAAATCTGGATAAACAATCAAACTCGACAGATCACTTTACCTATCGTCAACACATCCATAATAATGTTATGCAGCCGCTGTTGAACGACGATGCTTCCATTCCTAAATTGCTTGCACCACAACAAATGTTTCCAGTACTACCAATCTGAATTGCTGGAGAAGGTAACACTTGAAGAGTGAGAAACGCCTAAAATTAGACATTCACCTTGGCTAAATGATTGTGTGGATACTTACTTATTCCTGAAATCATTGAAGTGAGTTATTATTGGTCAGTAAATCTACGAACATAAGAATTACTATCAAAATAGACGTTTATCTGACGAAACACCAAGTTTTGCAAATAGGTCAATCATATCGACCACTCATAACGCAAACATCGAATATTGTGCCACTTGGTGTGAAAGAAGAATTATGAGTAGGAATGATCTAAACTTAGAACGATATGTGTATACTGTAAAGTGATATTCTCCTGCTATTTCCATAACATGACAGAGCCTAATATCCTCCCTATGTACCATACAAAACTGCTCAAAACTTTCGTTTGCCTGCAATGATCAGTTTGACGAGACCTTTAAACCGGCCTCTCTCATGTTAACTTCATAACTTGAGATTAAAGATATTTACTTATTTGAAATTTTTGTCCACTCGCTGACCGATACAATATCCTGATATGCACGCGGCGCTATTTCCTGATGTTTTCACTGTCTGACGCTGGTAGATCAGCAGTGTTGGGGATAATGGATGGGTGACAGTGTATCGGGACGCGTATATAAATTTGGGTTCAGGTAATAGGGCTCGATAAATTGGTGAGTCCAACGTGATCAAACCTTCGCAAGTTTGAATGGCGGATGCCATTATTATTTTAAACTGAAAGCCGCAACCACATTCACTAATAACTGTACACAATGCGTATAGAAATAAATAAATGTTGGAATCTCGCGTTAAAAAATTTTAACATGAGAGGAGCCAGTTTACAGGCTTCATCACGTTGATACATCTCAAAATATCCACAAGACTTGAACCCTGAGTGGTACTGATGGAATGTCATCAAACTCAATTAAAAACTGCCGAAGGTCCTGCTGGTTATGAAATGAACAAGGAAATATTACCTTGCAGCGTATATGGAGTGTTAAAGTTCAGGTAATAGTAAATATCGTCTTCATTTAACAGGTTTAACGTGGGGGATACCAGTTTACAAGCGCCGTCAAATTCATAACTTTTGAAAGTTTACTAACTGGTATCTAGTATTAAATAATTTACATATCAAGTCATTAGTGTGCGTAATCCTAATGAAATTTACTGTAATTGATGAGACGGATATAGATTACCATATCCCATCACGTAGATAGGTTCCGCCATCAATATCAAAGGCGCGCAGTGTTCAAAGTTTGCGTCGTAACCAACCGACGTTGTTAGTCTATTCGCATAGTTTGCTGATTAGTAATACAACAGTTTATCACTTAGAGTGGTTTTCAGTTCTTGGCCTTGCTAACCACAAAAGACCCACTTATGCAATCCGGAACATCAATAAGGTATTCATAGTTATATAACCAAATTGTATGGCTATATCAGTGCATCCCCAGGACACCATGTTACGTTTAAAGGTAATATAGATTAATTCTGCTGGGGGTACTTGTTGTATCGCATGAAAATAGATGTTGAAACAGTAAGTAGTCTAAGTGGCTGTATTTATGCATAGACATCGGGTATCTTTGGTATTAGCATAGGTGGCATCACTCGAGAAGTGTATTTGATGCCTAGTAAGTCCCATATGAAAGGGTTTGTTGGTAAAGAGTGCTAAAAAAATGTGTAGTGTGGAGCCATTGCAGGCAAGTGACGCCCTGAGCCAACATGTTAGTTGGTCTCTGGTTTAATCATCTGTTCAGAATGTCTCTGATACTAATACTGTTGGGAATGGTCGGACGGTTCGTCGCGAGAAGAATCGTGACCAGTAGGTGAGTTAATCTTGAAGATGGTCCAGAATTCGCGAAAGAGTGGGAGCAGTCTAATAATTATTGGCCTCTACGAGCAGGTGTTATTCCCATAAATTAATCACGTTCAGACTGAATTTGAACATCAGATGTCGACTTGCAGCTGTTTCTGCAAAATAGGGAAAGAAAGAAGAGGCGCCAGCAGATATGGAAACAGAGATTACTAGGCTATCAAATTTGGAGCAGAGAGAAGTCCCCATTCTTTTTTGCTTTATTCGGGCTTTATGTACATTTTCATGTATATGTGTGAAGTCAACTACATAATTCTTCCATTATAAGGTTCTTAAGTTGTTTTTTTGGGGGGGAGGTGTACGGTAGTGGCTTTGAGAGATAAACATTATTCTTTACGTTCATTATGCGGAGAGGAGCCAGTATTCATACCCTTGTACGCAATCGTGAGGCCGTCTGCACTAAAGGAACTGCAGGGCTTTAATAAAGCCGATTCTTACATCTAGAGATCTGAGTAAGTTCATAGTGGACGCAATGGCTTGACCATTGTTATGTGCCGATTGCTCCATTATGCTTCGTATTTGTGGATATAATATGAATGTTAAGAAATTTATAGATATCCGTGAAAAGAAAGAATTCGTTGAGTAGACGTCGAAACTGAAGTGCAGACATGCAAGAGCGAATAAAATGTAGAAGCTTATTCCATAACTTGCTGTACCGTAACATAAAGGATCGTAACCTAAGTTTAAGACGGTGCTTTTCTACAGGTACAGTGCTTTCACGATTGCGTAGACTATATGAGGACATAAGCTAAAAAGTAGGAGTGCAACAGGCGTGAGCAATGCCATGCAAAAGGCGGAAAAATAGGCTAAGGTTGAGCTTAAGGCATCTTCGCCAAAGTAGGTCAATTTTTAGTTTCTGACACCTTCCCTCATAACCAAGTTCTTCGTGGCGGCCCAGTACATAGCGGGCAAACTTTCTTTGGACATTCTCAACTAGTATCCCGTCCAAAGCATACATATTGCTGAAGATGATTGTGCCATATTCAAGTACTGGGTGGATCATTGCCTTGAATAAAAGCAGTCTGGCCTCAGTGGTATGTACGTGTTTAAGCAAAAGGCCAGCTGGGCGCCCACGCTTGGGGCAAGTGACTGGGCATATTTCGTAAACGATAAGTTCCGAGAATACCTGATACCTAAATCACATACTGAGTTATAAGATTGCAGCAGCAAACTGACTTTCAGATAGGAGTTATTGAAACAGAGAATTCCGCATTTACCAGAGTTAAGTGGAAGTTGCCATGTTTCACTCCAACCGAACAGATTCTTCAGGTCTTCCTGGATCCTATTAAAACCCTCACTTAGCGATGAGTGGGGAAAGCCATACACGAATTTTAAGTCGTCAGCAAAAAGGTAGGGTTTACCATATTTTATCATGTCAGAAATATCATTTATGTAAAGGAGGAAGAGTAAGGGCCCCAACACACTACCTTGAATGACGCCACTCAAAATAGGCTGTGGAGAGGGATAGGTTTGAATGAACTTTACTATTTGAGTGCGCTGCCTAAGGAATGAGCTTATCCACGATAAATAAGGGTCACTAATTCCAAATGATTGAAGCTTAAGAATTAACCGATTATGAGGCACTTTATCAAATGCTTTTTTGAAGTCAAAAAATAGGGCAGTTACGAAAAGACCTTCATCTCGTCTGCAGGTGGCCTCCTCAAAATAATCCAGTAAGCAAGTACTACATGAACGACCTTTTAAGAAACCATGCTGCATAGGGGAAAGTAGCCGATGCGCAGCCTCGTAGCCATTGATTTTTTGCACAACCACCTTCTCCATGATACGAGAGACTACAGATGTTATATCTGTGGGACGATAATTCTGAATTTATGATGTCGGCCCAGATTTATACGTGGGAGATATGTGTGACAGCTTCCGACGGTCAGGGTAGCATGCCTCAGTAAGAGATATTGAAAATAGCTTCATTAGGATCAACGGTATGTCTTCACCACCCCTCTTAAGGAGAACAGACGGGATCCCACAGGGTCCGGCAGAATATGAGTCCTTTAGTGAAGCAGCTGCATCATCTATCTTTCTCTGTGTAAAAGAAACATTACTTAGTGAGTGGTGTGGTGGAATGGGCATTTGTATGTTTAGTACACTATCTTCGTGCGTGAAGCAGCTTGCATAATGTTTACTAAACAGCTGACAGATCTTACTTGGGTCATCATAAAGAATGTCCCCATCAATGATCAGACTACTGGGAATAACTCTAGATAAGTTTGCACGGGATTTTAGAATTCTCACTAATGATTGAGCATTGCCTGTTTGTGCGTTGCAGCTAGTTTCTTGCTTGATTGCTTTCAGTAACTTATTTGATTTGAAGTTCTCATGAGCAATTTTTAATGAGACAAGGGATGAAAAGTCATTAGATCGATAGAAATTTCTGGCATGTCTGCGCATGCTGATACTTGCATTTTCAGGGATGAAATTCACTTTCGGCTTTCTAATTAATACTGATACCTTCGGAGCAATATGATCATGAATTACATTCATGGAACTGTAGAAGATGTCACTTAGTTCATGGGTTGAGCTACTGGTGAAATAAGAACCCCAGTCCAAGCATCACAACATGTATTGTATCCCTCCCAGATGGCATTTTTATATCGTCTAACTGTGGTTGTTTTTGACCTGGGAGCTAACGTATTTCTAGGAGATAGTCGGAAGTCACCAAACACTACTCTGTGATCGCTGCCCGGGAATTCTGGACCAACTTGAAGAGTGAAAGGCAATAATCCATCAGTGAAAACTAGGTCAAGTATGCTGTTATATCTAGTTGGTTGCATCACATGTTGGCGCCATCCTCCAGAATCCAACACATTAATAAAATTATCAAACCGCCTAGGAGAAGTAAGTGTCTGCCACTTGATGTCAGGCATATTAAAGTCACCGCATATAAGTTTCATGGAGTAGGGCAGTGTTGTTACATGGGTGAACACTTCTGCAGGCCCGTCATCATAGTCTACAGCAGAGCGAGGGGGACGGTAGATACACCCTAAGAGGATGGTTGTAGCATTTGGAAACCTCGCCACAACCCACACTGGGTCACTGAGGGAACTGAGTTCTGAAGTAATACAATTTGCCGCAGCGGTGTTGGACCTGATATAGATGATGCAACCACCACCTTACCATTATATCTATCTTCCCTAAACAGAGTATAATCGTCGATAGAGACATCACTATCAGGAGTACCTGGAGTACACCAAGCTTCAGCGATAAATATTAGGCAGGGTTAGACATAGTCGACAACATAGTGATCTCACTTATTTTGTCGCGTATGGAACGAGCGTTAATCAGATAGAGGGTTAAGGAACTGGATAAGCAGTAGTGCCTAAACCTGTTTTCGGAAAACGTTTTCTCGCAGGCTAGTTGGAACTGTAGTGGTGAGGAACATGGAGTAGAATTTAACTTTGGAGACATAATAGGGGAATAAGATACTACTGGGTTACCACTAATATCCTTTATTGTGTTGGGTGTTGACCAACTGTGTGTGAGTCGGGAGGATGACAGGTTGGCGTAACATCTTCCCCGTCACTGCAGCGGCTGTGAGTTAGGGTTGAGAGTAGCTGATTCGACAGCGTCATCATCTGAACAGCAAAAGGTGCTAGTAATTTTTGAAGTTCGCGAAAATTTGGGTTTTCAGAGTGAGCCCTGGGTACGGGTGTCTGCGGAAATGAGCCCAGTAAATCTGTGGTTTCACTTCTGCATGGGAAGGGGTAGAATGCATTATGTTGAGAAGCCAGTATCACAGGCTGCATCTGAACAGCAGGCCTCCAATTAGGAGGTGATATCGTTGTACTGGGGCGGACATACATTGGATTTGAATGGTGTGTAGATGAGTGTGAGGAGAAAAACCTGTCGCTTCTCCTACGGCCCTTGTCCTCATGACTATTGGGGACATTTGTGTTCTGAACATTCTTACGTATGTTCCCTTTCTTTTTACCACCTTGGTGTATGAATCCTGCCTTTCTCTTGGTTAGTGAGGGTGCCATAGTACTAGGTGTCATATCGGTGGACATCTTGAATGTGCTTGCATAAGGAAACGGGGTCACTCTTCGAATGGCTTTATAACCATTAGGTGTAACAGTCTGAATATAATTACTCCGGGGCTGGCTAAAACGTTTCTATGCCGTTGGCTTTGGTGGTATACTGGAACTAGGACTTTTAGGTCTGGATTTTCGAAACATGGCACTTTGTGACCGTACATTGTCAGTACACTCAGAAGTCAACATGGTATTTGAGGGCGGTAAAGGCTTAACAGAGTAACCGCACCTGGGTGATGCAGGTCTCATCAATAAACTCAGGGGAATCAGGTGCATATCGGACGTATCATTACCGTTGCCATCCACATCAACATCATCTGAGAATAAATCTGCATAACTGGCGGAGATTTGACCTTCAGTTTCGGTGTTTACTACCATGTTGGATGGCGAAACAGTAGCAACTGATGTACTTGCAACAATATGCTCGGTCGGCCCTTTTTGATACACAAGTACGATGTCATCTGGTGTGAGGAGCTGACTCCAAGGCGCCAGCATGTTATGGATGGCCACTGGTTTTGATGAAGTTTTCAGACGGACTTCATAAGGTTTCGAAACACGTGTCCGTCTTTGACATGGGGTAAGATCTGGGAGCACCCTAACATTCTCACAGCTTCTTAAGAGTCTTACAGATTTCTGTGAACCACAAAAGTGTCTCACATCAAGGAGTGAGCTAAACTGGCAAAATATTGGACAGGGGTATTTACTAGTCCTCTTCCTAAGACGCCGGACTGTGCAACCAGATTCATGCAAACCACAGGCTTGGAGGAGATCATTTTTAACATGTCTTAATGAAAAACTATCAGAGACGTTGAAGGAAAGGGAGTTGTGCGACGAAGTCGGTCGTCTGCTGGCTTCAGTGGCTACAAAGTTCACCAATGTTTCACACATGATAAGATTATCTACTGATAAGTCCGTTGTAAAGCTGAGTGGGCAAAACCAGAGGTGTGATATAGTTCAGTTTACGCTGAAGGTCAGCAATTGCATTACTGCTGCCAACAATATTACGCTTGTTGGCAATAACACCATTATACACGTCAGTCATTACATCAGACAGGTCGACAGAGGGACCATTAATAAATAAGACATTTTCAGACCCCAGTGACAGATTCGAAACTTTTGATCTCTTGGCTTTATGGACTGGTTTGTCTACGGCAGCAATAACGTTACTCATGTGAGGGCTACAGGGCACACACAAAGAGGCAAGAGTTTATTGTCTGACAATAAAATAGCAGGATTAGAGACTTATCTACAACACAGGTTAAAGTTATTAGTTACCTGTCAACCTCAGCTTTTGCAGTAAACTGGTAGATAAAGCAGCACGATGCTACAACTTCCCGTCAAATAACGAAGAACATTGAAGTCCATACCAAAGTTCACGTATTGATGAAAACCAGAGATATGCAACCAATAGTTGTGGAGAAAATGACAGCAACAGTTAGCAGATAACGTATATGTTTAGAAGCTTTAATTTGCGGGCAAAAAATGTTACTGTATCGTAGCCAGACTGCCAAAATTCAAAAGCACGAGGAAATCACAAAAGATGGAACTCACGCTTCAAAATCTTAACGTATACTGAGAAAATCTCCAGCTGCTTTGTGTTAGGCACCAACATATTTATTCGTTGTATTTTTGCTACTCTTATAATTTAAGCTCTTGACATCGTTGTGCCCTTGTTCTTTCAGTACTGATGTCTTTAAGCTGTCATAATCAGGACATTTCGAGCGTAGGGTCCGTGGGTGCCATTAGTCTGCTTGTGCGCCCTTTTAAGCTTCATGGCCTTCAGTTGTGGCTTGTCTGCCCAGAAAAGTTTTTAAAATGGCCAGTCATATATACTTAAGAAGACACAAAGTTCAGATACGTATTCTGCTTTACTAGAACAAGTTGCAGAAGAGGTAGGGGGGACGCAATAGAAAGCCCATGCAAACACAACTTATAAGGTTTTGAAGCAAGAAGTGATGAAAGATACGAAACTAACTCACAGTGAAGGAACTGATTAGACACTGAGCAGTGCATACATAGGTTAAAGAACGCCTTCAAAACTAAAAAATATGCGCAAAAAGTATGGAAAGATAGGAACGAGGAAAACCGGCTGCGGCTTTGGATTTACACCCACCGTTACCGAAGTTCAATGGTGGAGCGGAAGTGAGCGTGATCCCACTCACATCTTCCTAAATACACTATCCCAACCAGGCACTGGTGCTACAAGCAGTAAAGTGGTCCTCTATAACCACTTATGAAACCAGGATTTCGATCCCAGAATTTCATGTTCACACACCATTCCAGTGGAAATTTATCACTGCTGACATATCATTTCCTATCTTCTGCATGGATTCCCTACAACGTCACAAAGTATTGGCTGACATCAGCGGCCAGAGACTAGTTAGCCGTAATGGTGAACTTTCTATCGAGGGCGTCACTACGGAGACAGAAACAACAAACCTAGTCGTAGCTCCAATAAATAGCACTTCTGAGTACGGTACCCTTCTGCGGGAATTTCCCGAGCTCACGCAAACCGACTGCAGGAAATCTTCGTCGAGACTTGCGGCGACACACCAAGTTCTTACAAAAGGCCCTCCGGCCTCGTCGAAACCCCGATGGTTAGACTCCTAGAAGCTACAAATGGTCTGACAGGAATTCGATAAACCTCTAACGTAGCGAATTATACGCCCTTCCAAGGGCCCTTGGTCACCACCCCTGCATATGGTTCCTAAAAATACATCAGGTAAAATACAGCCTTGCGGTTATTGTCGAGCGCTGAATAAGCGTAAGATCCCTGATAAGTATCCAGTTCCCAACACACATGATTTTATAAACTCTCTAATCAAGGTAAACATTTTTTCAAGGCTGACATGATGACAGCCGATTACCGTATTCCCGTAGAACCCTTTGATGTCCTTAAGACGGTGATCACTGCTCCCTTGTTCGAATTTATTCATGTGCCGTTTCGGTTGACAAACACTGCTCTAGCCCTCCAAAGATTTATGGATCTGGTAATTCATGGCTTACGTTTCGTTACTGCATGCACATGTGACTTACTGGTAGCTGGCGCATCTGAAACAGAACACCTGAAACATCTGAGGACACTTTTCGGGTGATTACATGAATATAACATCATGATCAATCCACAGAAAGGCTAAGTTAGCTAAGACTCCCTAGTTTTTGGGCCTTATTGTTAATGCCTGTGGTGCTAGACCGACTCCACAAGGATTAGATGCCATTGAAGAATGTCCTGCTCCAGGCTCACTTCAAAAGCTGTTAAGATTTCTGGGGTTAGAAGACTTCCATCGACGTCTCGTGCCTAATTGCGTTGAAGCAGCCCAACCGCCGAGAGCTTTGTTACAGGGACCGGTTAAAGTGTTTCACATGATCCAAGCAGTCCGTGGTGCCTCTGGTAAGCTGAGGTATGCCTTTAGTTCTGAAGCTCTACTCTCTCTTCGTGTTTTCGGGTCGCCACCACCTGTTATATCAGACTCTTCCACTGTTTCTTAGGTGCATTACTACAGTTGTTGGTGCTTGATCGCCGGGCATCTTTACGTTTTTTCTCGAAATGGCCTAATGATTCCCGATCACAATACATTACATTCTACTTAGAGTTACCGGCGACTTGCTTAACTGTCAAGCATTTCACTCATACGTTCCCAGCGTACGAGTTTATTGTATTTGCCGACCATAAGGCACTCACAAATGCAATTGAAGCGAAGCATGACAGCTACTCGCTACGAGAAACTCAACATCTAGAATTCATCTCGTAATTCACTTCAGATATAGGGGTATGAAAGGCAGAAACGTGAGGCAGCTAATGCTTTGTCTCCTCTGCATGTAAGCATTTTAGAACGCGACCATAATGTCCAAGCGGAGAATGCAGTTACAGGCAACGGATGAAGGCTTAAAACGCTCGAAAGGCAATGTGAACACTTCATTGGATCTTGAAGAAGTGATGCTTGATAACTCTATATCCATCGCCCTTGATGTATCCCAGAGAAAACCGCGTCCGTCTGTACCTTTATCACATTCTTGTATCCCAGCCACGGCGAAGTTACCTACTGACCGACACGTCTGATCAAAATGAATCTGGATCTTCTACAGCGGTCCACAGCCCGTTTAGTCCGCCACCTGTCAGACGTGCAGAGATATATTCTTTCGCCCCTCGGAAGAGTTTCAGCACTGGATGGCAGATTTGACTATATACACGTTGACATCGTCGGGCCACTACCTCCGTCAAATGGTTTCAGCTGCTTTCTGACGCTCATAGATAGATTTAGGAGACAGCCAGCGACAAAACGTCTGCAGGATACACCTGCCAAAACAGTAGCGAGAAACATAATCCAACACTGGATTTCCGATTTTAGTGTCCCAAGTATCATCACTGCGGACAGAGGGGTGCAGTTTGGGAGTTGTCTGCTTCAGTAATGAACCGAACCTCTCTGGACCAGGAGCATAAGAACCACTGCGTACCATCCTACGACCCCGGTCCGCACGGTACCAGGGAAACCAAGTGTACGCACCTCAGTACATTTCAAACTGCACTGAAGTTTTTGGTCAACATGACGGTGCACGGGAACCCTAGCGACCCTCATACGAAGGGCCTTCCAAAGTAATTGGTAAATGAGACAAAGTCGCCACGGTCAAAAGCGCCGGCAGACGAGAGAGGATCAGTATTGACAGAATCGAACCAGCGTTTGCTGAGCCAGACTCTGGGGATTCCGAGTCTGAACCCGCAGTAAAGCAACCAAAAACCACCATTGAAGTGAGAACAAGGGCATTGGAATCGCCCATAGCTAGCGACGGTAGTAGAACCACAAGGTGTGGGAGAAAAGTCCGTCGGTCACAGCGCTACGTTCAGGCAACTTGCGATAAAATCACTTCACCAGTAACATCATTACCGCTTTCCGCTCATTACCGTGCTGGAAACAACCACACAATTTTGTCGAACTTTTCCTACATACACGAAAAAGTATTTTCGTCCGACTCCACAGACTTTGGAACCTTTTATTTTATTTTGCTACAGTTTTCCGAGCATTACGATTTTGATCCTTTTGCCTCCCGGTATGTTATCACGTTGGCAAAACCATTTTAATGTCTCGACTATCAGTACTCTTTCAGTCAGTTTGCATCCTGATAATAGATGCCCTTAACCTTCCTTTTATGCCTTGTATATCTTCAAAATGAATGCACCTTTATCAGGTGATACTTTTTTTATCGAACACAGGTATTCTTTTTTATATCTCTGTTCTGGGGAGGGACCTACATGGGAGTCACTTCACACTGTTTTGTTAACATGTTTCGCAACTCATAACTGAACTTTAGTTTACCTGTAATGATTTCAAATTTTTGCCTGCTCGTTGACCAATACAATATTCAGATACATATTTTGCTCCGTCTCCTGATAATTTCACCGTCTGATGCAGGTGGATCAGCAGCGTCGATATCAAAGGTCGACAAGCTTGTCCACATATCCACACCGTACAAAATTTTCGAAATGTCACCGGGCCCAATACCTCATCAATGACGTAGTCGCATAAGGCTATCAAATACCACTATCTGCAGTCAAGCTGTGATGTTCACAGCCATGAGAAAAGCATAACCTGTAATAATAATAGTATATGTCATACAACACAAGTTAGTGGTTACTGCTGTGGAACGTAGTAATGAAGCACACCAAAGTTCCAGTAGCGACTCACTCACTTATGGACTTATTAGTACCGCCATCACAACACCGGACTTGGACGAACCTACCAAACCTACTTAGAGACAGTCACATGACCTTACAGAAGCCCCTTCTCCACCTTCAGCAATGGGGATGCGGTCTTTATCTCACACTTCACAGAAGTCCCCAGCACCCCGAAGTGTTGTGCTATCGACTGCACGTAAACTGATGACGTCACCAGAAACGTACCAAAAGCCAGTGTCAAATAAAATGTCTCCGCATGATCACCTCAAGGAACAACGCCCAAACAGTCTAGCCCACTTTCATACAGGTCAGTGCATGACCTTTATGTTCCAAATGATTGTGACAAGGACTGCGGATAGAACTTGTCACCTTTACACCAACTCGACTAGGGATCCTCAAGGCTAATCAGACTGCCAAAACTTTCCTTCATTGGCCATGCCAATAGATGCAAGACTAACGTGAAATATCAGATGACCATGACACTATATAGCTACACTGAGAAAAATACTGGGCCTTATTTCTTAGTCCATGCTATGGCCAAAATAAACAACCAGTGTCCAAACGATTGATATTTCTTAGCGTCCCCGCGATCATTAGCAGTAGGGCACCGCGACCCGATTCCTCAGTGGTAGCGACTATCGGGCGAAGACCTGGGCGTTAACAACAAACCGTACACCCCAGCAAACCCGTACGCAACAAAGCGCGGGTCATTTGTCACTCCAGGACAGACTTACCGTAGGTCTGTCAGATAAATTTATTGAATATAATGTTGGCTATGGCCATGATACATGGAACAGCTAGCAGATGGGCGTGCCATATGATTCTTTCTACTTTCTATAAACTGGGCCTCTTTGTACCGCCTACAGCTGCATCAATAACAGTAATGTAAGTGATTTGTGTGCCCACGAGGCGTCTACACTTCACCCCAGCCAGCTAGTCTTGTACCAATCAAAGTGTAGAGAATACCTCGGTAACCCGAGGCAACTAGCATCGTATGGTCGCCCTGTACTGCTGGTATTCCCACGGGTCATCGTGTCACCACTGGTGAGGTATACGCAGGAGATCCACCGAGTATTTAAGGCACTGCTGACTTTTTCCAGGCATGCGCAAACACCTCCATTTCCTCGGCTCATCCTCGTTTCACCCAGCCGAGGCCCTGTCTGTACGCGGCAAAATGAGAGGGTTCACATCGTTGTCCCTGACATGCAGTCGGTCCGTGATAATGATTACGGAAGCTCTGTGTGCTACTGACACCCGTGACATTGAGATCTTCGTCCAAAATTATTCTTTGTTCAGAAAGGACAGATTACATGATACGAGATGAGGGTGCATTTTCTGTATAAGATCTGGCATCACTGCCTCACAATGCTCGATCTCAGAACTTAGTGAAGCTGATGACTACGCATGGGTCAAAACAAAACCTCCGCTTCTCTCCTTGTGGATGAATATACGACCCCGTTGCTGCTCAAGGAATTGCGACGAGGAGCCAGCGAGCGGGCTCGCTCATGTAGTGACACTGCCACACAGCGAAAATTTCATATCATGGCTTTGACACGACAGATATGGCGGGGCAACCAGTCAACTTTCCAAAACGCTTTCATAAACATGCAAACCCTTTGGAAATAGAGGATTGCCAACGACGTGGGAGACAATATATCAGGTGATAGTGTCCCAGATCTAATGCTCACCAACGGAGCCCCACCCACAAGGCTCCAAGCGGGAACAATATTGCAAAATAGGGATGACCAAGTGGTGCTTGATAATTTAAACATACCTAGCACCAATGTAGTCCAAAATACCGGCATGTTCCCATCCGGAAACTAAAAATGTGTTAAATAGAACTAGTAATAATCGTCTTTGCGCTACCTGGACTGAGGCCACTATTTTGTCAGTAGCCCAGCCAAGGAACACTGCAATTAAGTAACAATTATAATAACAAATGTTTATTCTCAAGTTAGTAATTTAATATGAGAGAAGCCAGTTTACAGGCATCATCACGCTGATACATGTCAAAAGATCTGCGAGACTACGGGTCCTGAATAGTACACAGGAAAGGTCGTTTAACTTCATCAAAAACATTATATCGCGGTTAGGGGATAAAGAAAATACCCCCTCAGCATATGCAGTGCGTCAAAGTGAAGATAATAAAAGTTTTCATTCCCACATAAAGGATTTAACATGACAGATACCAGTTCACGAGCACCGTTAATCTGATAATTTTTGAAAGCTTACAGAACAATATCTGCAATTATATAACCAACATAGCAAGTTGTTGATGTGCATGACCTTATTATAACTTGCTGCAAATCAAGAGACAGGCATGGATTTCCATCTGTCATCACAGAGATACGTTCCACTATCAACGACGAAAACGTGCAATGTTCGAAGTTTGCGTTATAATCAGATGACGTTGTTGGTCCATTTACAGTTTCTTATTTAGCAATATAAACATCCAACCTCGCCTGGTTAACTAGTTCACTAGTTACTAGCCGGTCCTAAGCACGAGTAAAGAGGGAAGGTTGAGCATACGGCTAGCAACCCTAACCCGGAAAACAAATCTAACCGCTAAACAAACTTCAAAGCACAAACAAACTTTAAAAAATAATAACAAAATTATTCCTCACTGGATTCGGAGAGGCGAAATGACGCCAGTTGGTGAAAGCCTTCGGGAAGCCAGTCGGCCGATGTGTCTTCTCTCGATGAAAGCGAAAGTAAACGTGGGGACATAGAATGTCCGCACGATGTTTGAACCCAGTAAGGCAGCCCAGATTGCAAAGGAGATGAGAAGGTATCACATCGAAGTGCTTGGGATTTGCGAAAGCAGATGGAATGGGAGTGGACTCTCCAAACTGTCAACTGGAGAATCAATAATCTACTCCGATATTGTCAACCAGACGACAACCACGAGCACACTGAGTTATGGAGTGGCTATCATGATGTCCCCAAGAGCATCGAAGGCTCTCATGCAGTGGGAACCAATCTCCTCCTGCATCAGGATCATGACAGCAAGATTCAACTCAAAAGGAAGGAATGTCACAATCATACAATGCTATGCACCTACAAATAATGCAGAGGAAGAGAAAAAGGAGGAATTCTACAGACAACTCCAATCAACGCTGGACAAGACGTCAGTTGGCAATATCAAAATTCTAATGGGCGACATGAATGCCAAACTCGAAGCGGACAACACAGGAAGAAAACTAACCGTGGGTCGAGAAGCGCTCGGTGAGGTGATGAACGAGAATGGAGAATTGTTTGCAGAATTCTGCGCATTCAACGATTTGGTGATTGGAGGCACTGTGTTCAAGCACAAAGATATCCACAAAGCGACATGGATTTCACCAGATGGACACACTAAAAATCAAATCGACTTTATCTCAATCTCAAGAAAATGGAGACGCAGTCTACTTGACACAAGGTCAAGAAGAGGAGCAGATGTAGGCTCAGACCACTCACTGTCTAGTGCAAGGAACCTTCCGAATCAAGTTAAAAGCCTCCAAAGAAGTTGGCGATAGACCACAGTTGAAGTACAACACTCGGAAACTGAAGGATGAAACTACAAAGGACATCTTCACGTCAGCCATCAAGACAAAATGGGAGACAGCGAGCAACATCCCTGAAGAAACCTGTGTGGAAGAACACTCAAAGTCTTTGAAAGAGATGTGGAAAGAAACCTGCACAACCGTATTAGGAAGGAAGAAGAAAGAAGATAAGGAATGGATCTCGACGGATACCTGGAAGCTGATAGAGAAGGGAGAGGAGGATGGTGAAACAGAAGATAAACCAGTGCAAGGATGCTCAACGACAAGAGGAACTGAGCACAATGTATAAAACACTGGACAAAGAAGTGAAGAAGAGTGCACGGAAAGACAAATGACACTTCCACGACACACATTTGCAAGTGAAGCAGAACGGGCTGCAGGTAGGAGAGACCTGACAACATTGTATCAAATAACCAGGTTGCTATCTGGGAAGAAATCAACGCAGACGAAACCAATAAAAGATGATGACGGAAATCTAATTACGAAAGAAGAGAAACAAAGGAAACGATGGGCCGACCACTTCAAGAAGCTCTTGAATCGACCACCACCTGCACTTCGTCCAGAAATACCACCTGCAGCCCAGCCACAGAACCACAAGTGAACATAAATCCTCCAACAAAAGTGGAAGTCCTGAACGCCATAAAGCTACTGAAATGCGGGAAAGCATCAGGACGAGATGGAATTCCGTCAGAAGCACTGAGAACAGACGCAGAGACAACAGCAGACATGCTCACACCACTATTGCAGAAGGTGTGGAAGGAAGAGAAGGTACCTGCAGATTGGAAGAAGGGTTACCTCGTCAAACTGCCGAAGAAAGGAGACCTCAGTGTTTGCAAGAACTGGCGCGGAATCACTCTCCTCTATCCACCCCAAGTAAAATATTAAGCCGCATCATCTTGGAGAGGCTAAAGGATGCACTGGATTCAAAACTACGACCGGAACAGGCAGGCTGGATTCAGGAATTACAAATCATGTGGACCAAATTGCAACGCTTCGCATCATCTCATCAAAGAACAGAGCATAGAATAGCAGTCAGCTCTCTACCTCAACTTTATCGACTTTCAGGAGGCCTTTGACAGCGTCGACCGAGAGGTAATTTGGAAACTGCTTCATTACTATGGAGTACGGCAAGCTTTATCCACCTCATTCAACAACTATATGAAGACTCCACATGCCAAGTAATTTACAATGGGAAGCTCAGCGATGCCTTTTGAAGTGAAGACAGGAGTGAAACAAGGCTGTCTACTATCACGCATGATATTCCTGATTGTGGTCGACTGGACTAGATCATGCAACAAACAGTGAGGAGCGATAAGAGGGGGATACGCTGGACTGTGGAAAAGAACCTGGAAGACTTGGATTTCGCCGACGACTTGTGTCTAATGTCACATAAACTTGAAGATCTACAGGCGAAAATTAACAAGTTGGCAGAAGAGGCAGAGAAGACAGAAGTGATGAAGATACCGCACCACCGCCATCAACAACAACAACAAACTCCAGTCACCATCAACGGGAGAAGCCTAAAGGAAGTAGCCTCCTTCACCTATCTAGGAAGCACTGTTTCACCTACAGGCGGGACAGATGAGGATGTCAAAGCCAGCCAGGATCGGAAAAGCAAGACAGGCGTTCATTAGCCTGAAACCAGTGTGGAGATCTTCTGCACTCAGCTCAGCATGCGGAGCAAGATACGGATTTTCAACACCAACGTCAAGTCAGTGCTTCTGTATGGTTCAGAGACTTGGCGCGCTACGAAAGGGGTTTCCAATAAATTACAGACATTCATCAACAACTGCTTACTCTCGCTTCTGAAGATAAGATGGCCAGAAAGAATAGGCAACAAGAAACTCTGGGAACGAACCAACCAAGAAGCCATCGCTCAACAAATATGCATAGGAAGGAAGTGGAGATGGATTGTGCATACACTGAGAAAGCCGACTGGGGACATCACGCGTCACGCCAGTTACTCGAGTGAAATCCCCATGGGAAGCGACGAGTTGGACGTCCGAGGGTGACATGGAGGAGATCGTGCGAGGAGGAAATGAGAGCTTGTGGGCTGTCGTGGAACCAGGTTCAAAAGATCTCAGAAAACAGAGGTCACTGGAGACGTGCTACTGAAGCCATATGTTCCACTAGGAACCCAACGGACTAATAATAGTAATAATAATATAAACATCCGTTCACAAGAGCGTTCTTCAGTTTTTAGCTTTGCTGACCACAAAGGGCCTATTTATGCGATCTGGATCATCAGTAAGTATCCACACTTATATAACCAAGATGAGTGTTTAAATCAATGCATTTCCAGTTCACCATGTGATGTTTAAAGGTAGTATACATTAGTTCCACTGGAAATAGTTCTGGTAGTAGATGGAAGTAGACGTTAAAACGGTTAATAGTCCAAACGGCAGCAGTTATATATGGACTTCGGCATCGTTCGTATAAGCGTAAGCAACATCATTCAAGAAGTGCATTTGACGCATGGTAACTCTTACCTGAAAAGATCACTTGATACGGAGTTCCAGATGACATGCAGTGTGGAATTACTGTAGGTAAGTCATTCCGAGCCAATAGGTATGTTGGTTTCTCTTTTGATCATTTGTTCAGAATATTTGCGCCACTATGACTGTCGGGAAACTTTGAACGGTTCGTCACAAGAAGAATCTTGACCAGCTGATGAGTTGATTGCGAAGATGTTCCAGAAACCGCGAGAGATTGAGAGCAGTCCAGCAATTTATGGAGTTAAACATCGGGCATTATTTCCACTTAGTACATATGCCCAGATTGAAATTTAGCATCAGATGTCGTCATGGAGCTGTTGCTGTAAAATGAAAAAGAAAGAGGAAGCACAAGCAGATGTGGGAAAGGGAATTACCCTGCAGACTGGGTTGGAAAAGAGAGAAGTCCCCATACTCTTGGACCTATCCGAACTTCATGTACATTTTCATGTATGCATGTGTGATTAACCACATAGTTTTTCTATTATAAGATTTTTAAAACGTTTCTATATCTGCGGTGTATCGTAGTGGCTTTTAGAGGGAACCAGTGAAGGACAAGTTCACTGTAGTGAAGAGGGGAACCAGTACTCACACCCTTGTGAGCAATCCTTAAACCATAAGTGTAGGAGGAACTCGACGGCTGTAATAGTTCTGTTTCATACACTCAGAGGTCCAAGTATATCCTCATTAGCCTAGGATGCATAGATGGTGGGTAATTGGGCGATAGACTCATCGTTTATTAGTAGCGTATCAGGTGAAGAGTGGAAGAATGTCAACGGGCTTGCCTTACGAGTTTTCTCCTGAGGCGCATTCCAAATATGTGAGAATTTATTGAGGAAGAAATTATCCTGCAGGCTCGTCGTACAACACTCGGTTTCAACCAATACTTTCTGGTTGCGCATATCGTACGTAGACGTTACAGTTAGCTTGATTTGCAGACCATGAGAGTGCAAGTGCTGATGAAGTAAGTTATAATAAAATATGAGGTTCAGTTTAAGTCTCCTCTTTCAGAGTAGTTCTAACCCCCAACATGTCACATCTGGACGCGCAGTCTAGATTACAGTCAGTTCCCAATGTTCTGACGGTGAGGTAACGTTGTACCCCTTCAACTTTCAGTTTATCGCTTCTACGAAGGCCACTGAGAATAAACGGGCAATGTTCTAAAAGTGGGTGAATACACACTTTATAGGATAGAACCCGTGATTCAGTGCTATGGAAGTTACGAATGATACATCCCAAGAGCTTGCGTGACTTGGATCTGATATATGCTGTTTGTTCCGAGAATGCCAAGTCCCTGGAATACCTGATGCCAAGATCTAGCACAGAAGCTAGTCTAGGTAGCTGTTTTCCGCATACTTCAAGGGTCAGGTCATGGTTGTCGTTGCCTTTAGTAAGCCAACCGCATTTGTCATTATTGAATTCGAAGTGGGATTCAGCGCACCATGATGCAAGTTTACTTAATTCCTATCGGGCATTACGTAGTTCATGACGGTGACAAGTTTACACAACCTTCAAGTCATCGGCATATAGGAATGTTTTGAATTCATTGAAGCAGTTACACGCGCTGTTGATACAAATTATGAACAACAAAGGACCAAGAACACTACCCTGTATAACAAAGCTAGTTATATGTTTAGGTTCAGACTGCACGGAGTTTACTTTCAGTGAATGAATCAGTGGAATATCTCATTACTATATTCCTCCACCACTCTAATGGGAAAGAGAAAAGAAGTCGGTTTTATCGCTGTATAAGTTCACAGCCCCACGCGTAATCATACCAGAGGGTTCTATGGTTCAAATGCATTTACATCGAAACATTCAAGGTTGTTAGGATGCTAGAAACTGCTAAACAAGAACACATTCATATATCCCAAGCATAACTACAGGCTGACATCCAACAGCGAAAACTATCGACCTATAAACATCATGTCGGAAGTATCTAGGATCAAGCAAATGGTGGTTGTCGAGGAAGTTGTCGATTAAAATTAAATAATTTCCACTCCTTCCCTACACCTGTGCTTAGTGGTGCAACCCGACGTAACGTGAAAGGACCGCCAATAATCATAAACCATGTAAGTGGTATCTGCAGTGTTATCGCATGCAGCAAACCTCATGTTCTTGCGGGCGATCTTGTGTAGCACTAAGAGAAAGTTTCACACGGAATAGGACCATGCACCTCCCGTTACACACTAAAAGAATCGGCACCCTCTATTTCAGCAAATCCCAATCAGATGTGACACTGCGCCTGTGTGAAACGCCTCTTCAGATATTCAACTCTGTGAAACAGGTCAGCCGCACTCACCCTCTGGAGTTTAACCCTGATGAGGTGTGCAGTCTCGGTAGTTTACGAAGGCGGAGGATTCTTAGGTCTTCCACATAAAAACTTATTCACATCTGAGGCGAGGCTTATATTGTACAAGGCTATGGTCCTCTCAATATTGAAGTATTACAGAATCATCCACAGTTATGTAGAAGCATGCAGTAAGACCCGGGTTACGGATGCCTAGCGAAGGACTTGCGAAGAAAGGTTTGAAAACTGGAACTTTAACGATTCAGGGTGAGGCGCCTGAAGTTCAGCTTAGCCCTTGTTTTTCGTCTTTTGTCTGGAATGTCTAAACCGAACTGCTCTATCACTTTTAAATCAGCACTGACATGCATTCTCCGCAACCGCGAACATGCCATTCTTACGAACAAGTACAGCCCAGATCTTCTGTCTGGATTTTTCAATACACAATATAGCATGGCGTGGGGCAAACTTTCACCTCATATTCCAGCATGTCGATCTGTCGGCCACTCTCATTGCCTACCTACTGAGCTCCTCCTACCTGACGATGCGCTCCCATCTTATTGATAACCACCTCATAAACACCGTTTCCGCAGTAATGTACGGTATTCACACTAGTACGTCATAGAAAATTGAGCGCACAATTTGAGCTGGAAACTAACTAGCCAACTCACTTGGAACAGCCAGGTAAAGTGGGAAGTGTGATACATTCTGCAACACTCGGATGCAACCTCCATTTTTTTACAACCTAGTCCACCTCTCAATTCAAAGCCTCCTCTGTTCTGAACCACTAAAAATAAATATTTCATCTCCTCCCCCATGTAGATAAAGCTCGCCCACCATGCTAGTGCTCACATTACATTAACTGGGATTTCACTCTGGACATTCTGTGTTTAATGACCACGCACCTACCCCTACTGTAAAATACAGAAGCAAACTTGTTGTGATTGGGTGCTTTTTGAGAGTACCTTTGTGGCCAGCAGGGGAGGAACAGGTTTCTCTAAAGGGAGAAAGATTTTATTGGTAAGTGATGCAAGTAGTTTGGGATAAAGGGAAAACAGCCCAACAGCATGAAAGGGAGATAGCAGATCTGGTGGTAGGGACTCGTGGAAACTGCCTGTATCTGTCAGGCGGCTAGGTATGGTTGAGGCCCCCTGGATACACAACAGCGCAGCACAATGGAGACTTGTTATGAATGGTACCAGTACATGATAACCAAACTGACCATCTATAGCCTCCTCCACATCCTCCGCTCTATTGTGGTTGGCGAAGACAGTGGAGATTGAAGGAGAAGAAGGCGATGATGGCATGTGAGACAGGTATGAAAACGACGGGCTGGAAGATAATGAGCCAAGTAAAAATGAGCCAAAAATACGAGGAGATGAGATTTCATGACGGGGGTTCAAGGAAACCACCGCCATCCAGGAGGCAGCTGTGCCACAGGTCTTTAAACCCAAGGTCTTGGAGTTGGACCACTGGGTGAGGCTTCTAGTGTTTACGCACAAGCTTCTGCCCAACAGAGACATGTTCATCATAATCAGTCATCAGGAAACGGTCACCTCCCTTGACGTTCGATAGGACTCTTGATCTAAGATCAGGGTTGTAATCTAACCTTGGGGATGTAGTCCCTTTTATGAATGCGGATATGACCCCGTATTCTGCTTTTTGGGGCTAACTTGGGCTACTTCAGATCTGAGGGTCACTTGTGGGGCTCACCTTAGCTGGTGATAAAATGCGGAAGAGAATTTGGACCATACTTCTGTGGTGTCAGCGTTGAAATTCTTGTTGGGTCGCAGGCGGACAGGTTGTTCTAGAAGTTGGTTTCACCTTGGTTTTGGCATGAAGAGTAGCTATTCTAACAGAATTGTCGACATTTCTTACAGCAAGGCTATCGAATGCGCTGACCAGCTGACATAACTTCCTCACATTCTTTACTGCCACCTTAATATATTCTTTCAGGTACTTACACAGACAGGAGTCACGACAGTCCCTCAACCTACCCAACAACCCGTAGCTCCCCAATCGCTCTACAGGTTGCAACTTACCAACTCACAAAACATCTACCTCACCGAAGCTAAAAGCAAGAAGGCGGAGGGGAGCTCCTCGTTCATTGCGGGAGTGAACCAAACGACTGGAACCAAGCCCTAAGAACTGGGAGCGAGAGACCAAAAACTATCAGTTTCTACGCTCGCACTGTCAATATTGTATACTGGATGTTGAAGTGGACAACATTTACACGTCGTGGGAAGACCTTCTTGTGTAATATTGAACGGCTGCTGGCGGAGTGGCATTCCGAGCTTCACGATAAACCCCTACATACCGTTTCATTGTTCAAAACGAGAACCGTTTTGTTTTCTCTCTGGTTGATTATTTTTGGAAGCAAGGACCGCCTGTGGTAGAACACAAGGTATCGACGACCAGTAACGACCAATCCCAACCACATAAGTCGCTAGTATCTATATTCTGAGCAGCTGTGGAACCCAGAAATATGTTTGGTTGGCTCTTCGAGTAAAATGCCTTCGTTACAGCAGTTAATGGTCGCGCCGAAGGTTCTAGGTCAGGACCACTTCTGTTCCTCCTGTTTGTCAACGATCTGCCAGATAAAATATCCTCACCCATCCTCCTTTTCACTGACAACATTAAAGTTTGGAGGGTGGTAAACGAAGAAGCTGATTGTTCAGCACTACAAAAGGACTTGCAGCAACTCTAGCTTTGGTCGTCGGAAAATGGCTTGGGCTTCAACCTGGAAAAGTGTAAAGTAATGCACATCAGTAAACATTAGGTAAGTACAACCGGCTTCCAGTACGTGTTGAGCAACCGTGCTATCACCAGAGTGTCCATGGAGAAAGATTTAGGGCTCAACTTCTCCGACATCTTGGACACCAGCTCCAACTACGAAGGTATGACAACCAGAGAGAACGTCATTCCACACTTTCTGCGAAGTCAGCTTGGCGCCCTCACTCCAAAACACTTCCTCACCATTTTCAAATCCTACGTGCGGCCGCACCTAGAGGTCTTCAATACGGTGGCTCTTTCAACACTCAAGAGAGACTCTAATCTCCTTGAAAGAATACAAATAACTACAACAAAATCAGTTGTGGGGCTAAGGGGAAAGACGTATCCTGAAAGACTTAAACACCTAAACCTATTTACCTTGAGTTATCGCAGGAAGAGTGGTGACCTCATTATGGCATACAAGACCGCTCACCAGGCAGACCATGCAAACAAATCAGTTTTGCCTGCAACTCAACGATCTTCACGAGGAAACCCCTTTAAGATAGCACACCAGAGAGCCAACACCATACTCAGGTCCAAATTTTTCTCCCTGAGAGTATGTGCCTTATGGAATGCCTTACCGCGACTTATCGTTATAGCTCCTTCAGTCGACTCTTTCAAGAGACGATTAGACAGTTATGTCACCTCGATGGACTACCACGGACGTACTCAGGTAGTCACCAACCTCAGTACCCGCCAACTCCCTCCTAACTACCACTCACTATCTCCCTCCTTAATACACCCATATTACCTACTAATTCTTCTGTAGGAACCAAACCCATGGACCATTCGGGCAATTCCCAAATACTTTTTTTCGCTCTTATTTCTCCTTTCACACCTCCTTTTCTTCTCCTTCCCTATCTTATTATTTTTTCTTCTTTCTCCTCTTTTTTATATTCTCTCTTCATTCCTAGACGCGAGAGATCAAAAACCACCAGTTTTCTACGCTCACACTATCAATATTGGATATTGGATTCCTTTACCACAACCTTACTATCCTCTTTCAGGCACCTACACAGACAGGAGTCATGGCAGTTCTCTAAACTTCCCAGCAACCCGTATCTCCCCAATCACTCTACAAATTACAACCTGCTAACTCACAAAACATCCACCTCATCGAAGCTAAAAGCAAGGAAGCAGAGGGGATTTCCTCGTCCACTGCAGGAGTGAATCGAACAACTGGAACCAAGCCCTAAGAACTAGACGCGAGAGATCAGAAACTACCAGTTTTCTACGCTAGTCCTGTCAATATTGGATATTGAAATGCCTTTCGGCCTTCAAGGTGACGTGTTTCGCTCGTCTCTCAGCTTTTGGATTTTTCCACAATGACAAACTCCCACTTTCAATACTCAATCTAAAAACATAGAACGTTTGCAGCACTTCTGTCCGTCCACGCACCTCACCCCTGCGCATTCGTCAGCTCACTCCTCAACTGTTGAAAATTGGCATTATTATTCCTTTGAACCAACCGGTCTACCTCCTGTCAGTGGTTCTTGGGCGTTTCAGCTGCCAAACTGCCTTAGCTCTCGGTTCTCCTCGGAGGTCATTCCCCAGGAAATATCTTCCCTGGTTATACATACGCATCTGGAGCTTACGGTTAAACTCGTTGGTCAAGAGCAGAGGATCAAGTGACAAGTGTCTGAAGGTGAGCCAACATAAATTATCTTCCCTTTTCTATTCTGTCCTTTTCCTGCATTCAGTCTTCAACCCTCTTATTGTTGTTAACTACTTGTTTTCCCAAGAAGTTTATATCTAGCGACATGTCTGCCCAAAACGCTAGGTCTGAAGCTTTGACACGGATAACGCGGTCGTGCACAACAACGGCCAGTAACACCCTAAACAACACACTAGTCTGTACTAGAAGGCAAACAGAGGTAGGGCAGAACATCGAACTTCTGAAGAAGTGGCCAACCCATGTTTCTAGAATTCCAGTAGCCATCAGACAGGTGACACAGAGTAGCACTCACCCGTCACAAACTGGTCCTATCTTGAGCAAGGATCATACCATGCCCGAAAATAGAAGACGACGTAAAAGGCTTCAGAACAAGGCAGCCACAAGCAGTTCGCCACAATCCGTAGCACCTTATTCATGGAAGGAAGGCTGTATTACGAAACTCGATGGCTGCAGTGTTTGCGCCAAAGTTGTTTCGGTAGTCGATGAGGCAATCTATGTCACCGATGGGCACATTGCCACTGCGACACCAAAGTCCTCCGACAGCACTATAAGCTGATGAAGAGACAACCATGCACTCCGCACAGGAGGCCTGAAGGAGATGCTCTCCGCCACGCAAAAGCTACCAGCATCCTTGAATAAAGTAGGGTTAACACCAAAGGATAACACAGAGAGACCTGGAAACAGACCTAGAGCTCCAGCTGTGGGCACGCCACCTCACGCGGGGACCATATTAGGTCAAGTCTCCATACCTCCTGCCCGGCCCCAGGGGACGTCAAGCGCATGGCCAAAGACATCGACCGCCGAAGCCTCTACGAAACCCATTCCGAACACCACACACACCGTGACTGAGAAACAACCAGTGGAATTACTCAAACCCATTGGGAAGTCGGGCGTGCCACCCACAACGAACCCAGGTCACAGGAGGACCAACTCGATCATTTTGTTCAACGTCGATGTATCGACAGACTCATTGTTGGTCGAGAGGGAACAATTTGACAGCCGAATGTGGACCGACTACTGTCAGATGCTGGGACTCCCTCCCCTCCCTGCAACTTTGTGTCGCCTTTCTCGAGGAAGCCATGCACCCCGAGATAAGCCCCCCCTTTACGTGTGTCCCTAAATACCGCCAAAGAGGCTGAAGACACACTCCTCCTCTCACGACAACCGGACGTTGTTAATGCCTGTAAAATTCGGGCCAGGCCTGACAAGCCATGGTCAGTAAGAGAGGAGGAGAGAAAGTCAGCGGTTGGAAATCCCAACAGAAACAACACTATAGTTGTACATGGGATTCCAGAATTGCCAAGTGACAGCTCGGTCAAAGATCGGTACTTTCACGACGTCCAACAATGGCAATGGCTCTCAACCAAAGTTGGTCTCAACAGTATACCGGCCAACAGCGTCAGTAGACTGCCAAGGCCAGCGCACCTGAAGACCATACCCAATCCCAGACTACTTGCCGTCCAGTTCGACTCATATGCCTCCCTCACAGACGTTCTGCACGCATGGTATAATGCGAAAGATCGCATGGGTGGCTCAATACGTATATGTGAAAGTAAGCCTAGACCCACAAGGCAAGAGGAGAGACGGCAACCACCAAGACCTCTGGAGTCAGTGGTCGTCACACAGAAGCTGACCAGTGAGTTAGATACATCAAGTAAAGAAGCCACCACTGCTACAGCCCCCACCCAAGTTAAGAACAAAACACAAAAAAACGGAACAATGCCAGTCCTATGAGGACTGGCGAGGCTAAATTCAACCACGTAAGCGCTCATCCCGCGAAAATACACATCCAGACCTCCCCTCTCATCAGGTACACTCTAATATGTATGTACAGCAACGTTAGGGGGCTAATAGGGAAGGTAGCAAAAATGAGGACGCTGCGTGAACATCAGCACTCCGACATCATATTCATCACCGAATCCTGGCTCTCATCGGACATCTCCGACGAAGAGATGCGTGTTGCTGGCATGGAACTCTTCCGCAGGGACAGGGAACATAGAGCAGGAGGGGGAGTGGCTATCTACGCAAACTCCTGTTTCAAGGCAAGGATGGTTAGCGATACGGCCTTAACCCAGCTCCCAGAGTCTCTATGGTGCTACTTCACTCTCTTCTTTATTCTCTCTTCATTCCTTTACCACTACCTTACTATTCTCTTCCAGGTACCTACACAGACAGGAGTCATGGCAGTTCTCTAAACTTCCCAGCAACCCGTAGCTCCCTAATCACTCTACAAATTACAACCTACTAACCCACAAAACATCCACCTCACCGAAGCTAAAAGCAAGAAAGCAGAGGGGATTTCCTCGTCCACTGCAGGAGTAAACCGAACAACTGGAACCAAGCCCTAAGAACTAGACGCGAGAGATCAAAAACTACTAGTTTTCTACGCTCGCACTATCAATATTGGATATATATTGGATATTGGAAGGTGGACAATTAACGCGGTTGTTGTGGTCGATAAGCAGGGTCATGTTTACTCGGTGTTTGAGGTTATTACGAGCAAACAGGTAGATTTGGAAGCCGTTAAATACATTTATCAGGTTAATGAAAGATTCAGCCTTGCAATGTTTAGTTCCACTCAGGTGGATGTCATCACTTCCGTTTGGAAATGTACGCACATCGTATTTGGTCTTCGAATACTTTTTCAGAAAATACGACTTGCTCAGTGGGGTGTTTTCATTGGTTTTACGGGTTTGGTTGCTGGAGGGGCGATATACATGTCAAATGACCTCAAAAAAGGTTAGCAACACTAAACAATGAAGTGAAATTTAGGTGTGGGTTCGTTTTTCTGTTACATTTTCTCACAGGTAGGTATTTTGTCAATGTGACTCCCCTTATGTCGTATGGCATTATGTGGGTACTAAAGTAGTTAACTAAATTGGACGAAACACACCCAGTGCAGAGTGTGAGTCGATTAGTTGTCGCATTTAGCTGATTGGTGCATGGTTTCTGGTTGACGCTTTTATTAGGTAATGTTTTTTTTTTTCACGACGGGACTCATCCGGATAATATTTGAGGGTAATAGCAATGCAATTATACAGAAACCAATTAGTTTTACGACGTATTCTGTAGCTAAACAGAAGTGACGACACGTCAAATAACTGTCTCTGGTATTAATAGAATTTCCATCTCGACTCTGTACCTGGGGCTTAAGTCTGTGCTGGTTGTCGTTCCGTTTTGTCGTACTGGATTAAATATCTTGATATGGTACATCTTTAGATGATAATCTTAATTGATAGTGTAACTAGTGTTTGAAAAATAGCGTATGTAAAATGAATGGTTGTTTTAGGGTAATTTGTTCACTGTGGCAAGCAGTAACGTACACCAAATGCACATCAAGGCGTGTTATAGTCACCGTAGAATAACTTTCTTTTTGGTGAGGTGTAAGATGCTGTGCAGTGCAAGGATTCAATCATACTGACGCTGAGGACTAATGGAGCGGTCGTATCGCTAGACAGGTAGTTTCTTTGATTTGGTAGTAGGTAGCGAAATCATGCCACTTCTGTCAAATTCCGTTTGTGGTACTAATGTAGCATCCTGATATCTGTAAGTTGGTAGGAGCACTGTTGCTCTACGCTTGAGATATGAAAACGGATTACTAAGAGTGTCTAGGCATTTCGTCACAGACGGCTTTGGGAAATTGCTTACATGTGTGGTAGTCACTAGTGTTACGCTCTGAATAATTAATGTTCACTTTGGTTTGTGTTCTTGTGTGGAGAACGACTGAGTTCGAAAAGACCAATCTCACGAAAACTGAGCGAGACACCGATGTATGCAGTCTGCCAGTCGGGAAGTGTCGTCGAGTGTAGGCCTTTCTGATTTACTCGGGGCTTTGGAAAAAACGGACATAGATTCTAGTGAAATGACACAAAACCTATCACAATGATGCTGAGAATCCGATTGTTAGCTTTCCTTGGAAATTCGAACATCGTGTAAGTGTATTTATCCTTCCTCACCAATTATTACCCCAGTTAATTTTAACGTCTTTCACACGATTATGAATTACGTACGTCTACACTGTTTCAGGATGTGTCAACGGACCCAATATTTGTGGACGGTACAGCCTACGTTAGCAAAAATTACTTTTTAGTCATATTGTGTTTTCCTATTCTGAATAGAATATTTGATCATAATAGATGTGATCACAGAAGCGTCTAGGTACTTATCGTTAGTGGTAACTTATGACACGAACACCAGTTTTTTTTTACCGGTAGATACTCTGAGGAATAATTGTGGCAATTAATGTTTTTTTTCGCAAATCATACTAGTTATCAAGCTGCTGAAGCATTAAAATCTTGGAGACAATTCTAGAGTGTTCAGTTTAGTGGTTCTTGGTTCGTTGGGCTAACTGCAGATCTAATCCCTTCCAAACTCTGTTAGATATATTTCAACATGTATTGATGTAATTAGCATCACTATCGTAGATTTAAAAAGACACATTTATACTTTCAACGATTTGAAACCATATTTTTCATTATCCAATAATACATTTGGAATTTACGAATCAACCAAAGCTGCCATTTAAAACTAGGAGATATAGCCCGAAATTGATCAGTCTCAAATCTATGCGTACTGTATCTTCATCGTAGTTATAATATCGCCTCCCTGTATTTGCTTCGTCGTTTTCTTTTACGACTTTCTATAGCCTTCGGCTGTTGTTTTCATTTCGTCATCTTTACATTTCATCCTTAACATCCTCATCTCAGTTTTTGATGTTCGGTGTTACAACATGAACCACCACAAAGTAATATCATAGTCTCCGTCAGCCGCTGATTTGTGAAAATGTTTAAAGTTTTGGCTGACAATTATATCATTGCCCAAGGCCGCTACCAATAGTATTGCCATGACACCTTTTAACTTACACATTTTAATGTTTAAGCCTATGCCTTTCAGTTAGTTCATACACTAGCCTGTGATCTCTATCTGGTGGCGAACAATTCAGTAGTTGAACTTGTTTGTCAGCAGTCTGGTACTTTCATCTGTGAGCTACGGATTCACATGTATTTGGGTGGTTGCATGTAACTTGTTAAAGGGGTTCAAACAAGCACTCTTTTTTGTCCGTATGTTTATTGAAATGTGTAAAATCTTAAGCTTATCCTGACACTACTGCAAATAATGTTTAAGCTACCTATGTGGTTTTTTGATTTTAAATGCTACTTGTAGTAATGTATGTGTATTAGGTGGCATTTTTCATGTCTTTGTTGTACTTTCTTTAGTCAGAAATTATTTTCTCAACATTAGATTGTTTCCAGAATTGATCACAGTTTAGTTCTAAAGGAGATACAGATCCTTTAATACACGTGAATCCACCCCTGAATCGTCATATTGTGATAGGATTATACTTGTTTTTCATTCTTGCCTAGATTTGATTACGGAGATACATTGATTGAATACTGTCTTGGCTGTTATTTTTAAGGTACTCCACCCTATCTTATATGGGTTTCACAATATTTTTAAATTTATTTGAAATTTTTAGCCGAGTCGTCAAACAAATCATTTGGTCGCCCTAAAATCGGTGGGGATTTTAACCTGATTGATCATCATGGAAAACCATGCACATTAGCTGATTTTTGTGGAAAATGGGTTCTGTTGTACTTTGGATTTTGTCGTTGTCCGGATATTTGCCCGGAACAAATAGAAAGGCTTGTTGAAGTGTGTGACAGAATAAGTAAGTTTTTAAGATAGTTCAATAAAAGTACTATTGGAGAATTATAATTGATGCAGCAGTTGACATTGTATTTCTGGCTGTTTTGTGACTTTCAACGGTCCACTTTCTCGTAAGGTGGAGTGTTCATTGATAGTCAATACTTCGAACCATTAGTGTGACTAGTGAACTGCTGCTAAGTCGCCTCCACTCTCATTTTTGAGTCATGTTTGATTGCATCTGAGGGTACTAAATTGTATGACCTCAAGGACCTCACTCAGCGGGGAAGGGGTGGTCGGGAGGTAGCAAAGGATGTTATAGCAACAGAACCATGTTTCTCATGATGCTTTTTCGAACACACCACTTAATCTCATTGTCGATAAATAGGGCTAGGTGGCCGTAAAATATGTTCATGTTACAAAATTATTTTATTTACCACGGTATCTTAACGCAGTCCTTTTACATCACAATTACCTATTTGGTGTTATGACTGAACGTGCAGGATAACTGACGGCGATCTAGTGCACAACCGTTATCAACTATAAGCTTGGAGCGGTAAGGTTTAAGAAGCATAAAATAAGACCATCCTTACCAAAGCATTGTCCATTCAGTCATGAACAGACAAAAACAGTAACAATTATGCATGGAATTAATATATGCTGCTCTGGTTTCTGCTGTATGAAGAATTAAATTCGCCACTTTTTTTTTATACCTGTAGCTAGTGCATCCAATTTTGTCAACTTTGCATAAGTACTATACGCTCATGTATTCTGGCGGCGAAAAGTATACCACTTACACGCACCAATTGCCATAAGTTCGAGTGCTATTTTCTCAGTCTGTGTATTATCGAATGAAGTGATGTCTGCGTGCCCAATATGAGAGCTTTTCTTTAAGTAATAAACCTACTACACAAACATGCACATCAAAACTCTCAATTTTGTCATTTATAGCACAGCTAGAGAGGTGGTTATATTAGTCGACCCTATCCAAATGAGATACCGGTTTAAAGTGATAAACAGTTGGTTGAATGCTCTCATTCTACTTAAAGTGTTTTGTATGGAGATTTCAAAAGTCTGATAGGCTTTTTAAGGACATTTGTAGTGCATGCCTAGTCACCGTCTGCCCTATCCGTTCAGTGTTAGCTGAAATAGGTTCAGGGTGGAAAAAGGTTGGAAGTTGTCAGAATAAAATATGGTATCGGTCCCCGAAGATTTTGACTTCTGGTCTAGCCGTGTAGGGAAATGTAGGCTTACAGATTGAGGTCTGCGTGACAACCGAAACCAGTGGTTGTAAATTCAAGGTGATATGGTTCGGAATCATTTCCAATGACGTGGATATATCCAGACATTATCTTCATCTTAATCGTCATACTGGATTCAGTATTTCCTCACCCCTCCTTACTCTCTTCTGGCGACTCTTGACTGCTTTCTTATTTGCTCCTTTGTCTTTCATTTTAGTGCATTCTGGCTTGATGTGCTGATTTGAGGTGTGGTAATTTGAACCGTTGTTCAGTAATGCCAGATCCTATGCTAATTTTGTCTGGTAAGACACTTACAGCTCGTTTGACTTCCACGTCCCTCATTCAGTTTGTTTTGAAGATGTGGACGATGATGGTTTGAATCTGGAGTGGTAGGCTAGTTTGAGTTTGCCGCATCCTTTCAAAAGTTTAGCTTAGAGCTCTAACATGAATGTTAACTCCATTCTTAATCAGAATCTCAGGTATATCTTTTGTGTTAGATATGTTATTGACTCACCTGCAATTGGAGCTCTTTACGAGTCCACACTTGTTTGGGGTCCTTAGTAATATAACTGTATAGCGAAAGATCCTTCATTCAAAGCTGTCAGAGCTACGGGTGCTGCTGCATTTTAAAGTGCTCATGATGTGGCCTTCATTTTGAAGACTACTGACAAACGCTTCGCATGTTTCATAGGTTATTTGTCTGGAATTAAATGCGTTTCTATCAATAGCTTCGGGGAGCTAGAACACTTGATATTTTTCAGCATACATCACCTTCCTTTCAACTCGGTGATGGAACTGTGACTCTTGTCTATGGAGTTGACTTTCAACCAGTGGGTCACGGATCCCTACCCCACTACACCTACTGAGGTTTGAGCATCCAGGTAGTATCATTAACCCCCAGACAATGGGTGTGGCTCATTGCCTAGCGCATAAATACGCACTTATGTGCACAAGGTTGCTGAGTACATGGAAAAAAATCACATCACTAGTGGATCCGTGGACATCAGTTTCTAATTCCTCTTCATCTACCGAAATTTGGGCAGCCAGGTGATATCATTAGCCTTCACATAAAAGGCGTAGTTCATTGCTTAGTGTATGGATGTGCATACGGTTGCAGAGAGAAAGAGAGTTTACTTTTGGAGACTTCGGAGCATTGTTGCTTTAGTTCAGGTTTGAGTGACATATGCCGTTTAACATGAACATTTACAAACTGCCAGATTTATGGGAAACAAAGAAAAACGGTAACAATATAAGTGTGTGATAATCACACCCCAGCAATGGCCTATAATTATGAAATCAATAGTTCTACTGAGAAATCTGTGGCTTACGCACTGAAGCGTTGAAAGGTTTTGGTTTGATTTTCAATTTGATTAGGCTAAATTGAAATGTTTAAAATAATAGTCCAGTTAGACTTGGGACTCACATCTCAGAACTTTCGTAACATCTGTAGTTCAGTTATTTGTCATCGTAGTCCGTCTCCTATATTCCTTTTTTGCAATTGGGTTTGTGTGAAGGCTGTAACACTCCTTGGACACTCAAATTGAAGCACTTTCTTATTTCAACGGATGCACAAAGCTATGATTTATAATGTAGTCTACGAAGTAATTGGGCAAAGTCGGGTCGCATCGTCATGTTGTCAACTGGTCAAAAAAGCCATGTATATCACTCGCTCCTTTAGCCTTCTAAAGTGTATGTGGAACAGTGATTTTGGTTTCAGAGTTGTTGAGTTCCCTTGATAAACCCTCTGCATCCATGTTACCCTATGATATGCACCAGTAAACTATTTTTATAATTTCACTATGGTAGGAATAGTCCAATGTAACTTTCATAGTGATTGTGTTGGTGTCATCATCATCAATCATCATTATCAACATAGGACCAGGCATTACTGCGTAACGGTCCGAGTTGCCACACCTCATATCAGCACATCAAGTAAAAAGGTAGTGAGGTGAAGGATGAAGATAAGTGAATGCAGTCAAAAGAAATATAAAGTACGAGAAGAAAGGAAAGAGGAGTGACAAAATAGTGAGATTCGGTATAGCGTTGTTAAGATGAGGATAATGTGTGTATACATCTGCGCCACTGACTTCGGTTCTGAGCCATATCACCTAGGGTCTCCAACCACTGGTTCCTCTTGTCCCGTGGACCCCAACCACCTAGTCTGCATCGTCCTACATGGCTTAAACCAACAGTCAGAGACTTCATACATTGGTGCCATGTTTTAGTCTGGCCACCTCGGGCCTTTTTCCAGCCTGAACCCACCTCAGCCAACATTGTGTGACGAGGCAATCGGTGACTAGGCATACGTAGTACGTGTCCCAACCATCTCAGTCGATGAAGGTTCACAACCTCGTCGACTGACTTACCTCTTCTCCCTAAAACTCTACACCTAACTTCTGCATTACTCACATGGTGACACCACGGAATACGTCCTATACTACGAAGGCAACGGTGGTCAAACACCTGAAACCTTCTCATGTCTTCCACTTTCAATGGCCATGTTTCACAGCCATACAGTAGAACAGAGCGGACTGCTGTGCAGTACACGCGACCCTTAATAGACAAACGAATATCACGGCGGCGCCATAGGTGGCGCAAATTGGCAAAAGCCAATCGAGCCTTTTGTATCCGTGCAGAAATCTCATCGGCAACTAACCCACCGGGTTGATCCTACTTCCCAGGTAAGTGAAGTGGTCAACACACTCAACCACTTCACTCTCTATTGTTAACCGCGGTACCGCTGAAGACCAGTCCTGGAGCAAAAATTTGCATTTGGGTGGTGAAAATCGCATCCCAAACATTCTCAAATTCCCACTCAAAGTGTTCAGAAGACTCTGCATCTTGTCAGCGTCTTCACCTAACAGGACTATGTCATCTGCATATTCTAGATCTAAGGAAAATTCACCTGTGATCCGGTCAACGTCTTTGTAATTAGGTGACGAGAGGGAAACCTCCATAAGAATATCTATGATAAAATTAAATAAGAATGGGGATAGTGGGCATCCTTGACGGACACCACTTGATGAGTATAGCTCCCTGGACAACTCACCATAGGCTCTAACATGCCCACAAGTGTTCGAGTAGAGAGCTTTCAATAAGGTGATGTACTTACTAGGCACGCCTTTCAGTGACAGACACTGCCATAAGACTTCTCGATCAACGGAGTCAAATGCCGCCTTCAGGTCGAGAAATACAGCTATTGTCGGGCGTCTGTAAGCATGCCTATGTTCCAGGACCTGGCGCAGTGTGAATATTTGGTCGATACATCCACGGCCAGGTCTAAAGCCTGCCTGGTTTTCTCGGGCTTGCTGTTCCCGAGCTCCACTCAGGCGTCGGAGAATTATAGAACTTAGGATCTTAGACACTATGTTTGTCAGGCTGATTCCTCTGTGGTTATCACAAGAGGACTTCTCGCCTTTCTTGAAGACTGGGATGATGAGTGACTTAGACCAGTCGGAGGGGATCGTATTTGATTCCCATATACTGGCTAACACTTCCGTTAGCCTGACTAAGAGAACTCTACCACCATTCTTGTATACCTCAGCAGGTAGTCCGTCTGGTCCTGCTGCCCTTCCCGTTTCAGGCTACCTACCGCTTTCTCAACTTCTTCTAGTGTTGGGGGACCTGTCTCTATGTCCCATTCAGGGTCCGACTGGATAGCGGGCAGCGCAATGGTGGCTGGAGGCCAGTTAAACTGTTCCTCAAAGTGTTCTGCCCATCGTCCCAGTCGCCTTCCCTGCGAGTGAATCCAGATCCGTCCTTCTCCGCTATAACCTCACTAACTGTTGTTGACCATTTCCCCCCAGTCTCCTTAATAAGTCTAAATAACTGTCTACTGTTACCGATCGCCGCTGCCTTTTCCATCTCTTTAGCCTTTGCTGCCCACCACTGTTCACGATCGTTGCGCAGACTTTTCGTCAGTTATTTTTAAGTTGCGCTCGCTCTTCATTGTACTCAGAGCCTGCAGGGATGCATTCACGTGCATCCATTAGTTTGGAAGAAGCTGCTGATATCCACTGGCTCTTTTTAGCCATTATCTTGGAGTCGGCTACAGTCTCCAGTGCTGCTTTTACAGTAGACTGAAGATGGCACCAAGCTTCTTCTGGATGAGTGACAGTCTTTTGTTCCGATAACTGCCTAGCCAACTTCTCACTGAACACGGCTTTGGTGTTTTCGTTGTCCAGCAGAACTCGTAGTGGTTTTGTTGCCAAATTTTTTCTACGTCCATTGAGACGCAGGCATATACGTGCTCGGACCAACGCATGATCGCTGTCCAAACACGTACTCCAGAAGGAGCGGCAGTCTTCCACCGATCCTCTCCAGCGATGACTAATAGCAATGTGGTCTATCTGTGTCCATCGCTGAGTCGAGCTCGGTGGACGCCAGGTCAGACAGTGCCTTTCTTTATGTCTGAAATTTGTGCTGGCTAAAAATAGGCGGTTATCTGAGCATAGTTGTAATAGGCGATCACCGTTATCTGTACGTTCAGCTGGGATTCCGAAAGTGCCACCTAAGTGCCTTTCTGCCTCACTCAGTCTACCCACCTGTGCGTTGAGGTCACCTGCAACAACCACTACGTCCGAACGTTTGGCTTTCGAGAGGAGGTTAGACAGTTTATGGTAGAACTCGTCCTTCACTTCATCCGAACTACAGTCAGTGGGTGCGTAAGCAGAGATTACAAAGAGACAACGGCGAGTCTCACTATTCCTTTTAGTTCTCACTGTGCCGTTCAGCCTCATAGCGCAGAGGCGACTATCAACTGGGATCCAGTCTAGTAGTGAGTTTTCTGCCCTGGTGCTTAATGCTATACCTACACCTGCAAGACCACGAGAGCTAGCTATCGAATCTCCAGAAACTCGAAGGGCGGATTCACCAGATTGGTCAGGAGAGGTCAGGTGAATAACCACACTTGGGTCCTGTATGCGTGTCTCACAAACACAGCACACATCCATGCCCGAGTTGCTAGAGTCTTTGCCAACGAAGCCTGTTGGCCAATTTGACGGAGGGTGCGGACATTGAAGGCTCCAATATGTAATTTGGAGCGTGGTTTAAGGAGACCAGGGATGCTGTTCTGTGGACTCAGATCGTTGTCGAAGGCTGCAGAGGTAGGAGAAATTGAAGATGATGCAGCATCATTAATTAAGAGACGTGAAGGAAGATTAGAAGGTAATGATGGAGGAGGAGGATAGCAGTCAGAAGAAACTTGGGTGCTGACAGAGTTGTGAGGGCGGTTGACACTTCCCGGCTGCCCACACCGTGGAAGGCTATTTCTTCTTAAGGTACCTGAAAGAGATTTGTGTGACCGCAGAGCCCATCGGACATCTGCTTGAGGCCTGTCACACCCAGCCTTTTGAGTATGATTATTTTGAATTTTGTATTTTTGGGGCCGGATGGTCGAAAGGAAACGACAAGTGAACCAACACCGCCGGCCCGGCAGACCGTGGGGCGTGGTGGAGTGTGTTATTTTTGGGGCCGACCTTTTCTAACCCCCCCTTCCACTGAGAAGGCAGCATCAGCTTGGCACTGCTGGTCATCCAAGGGAAACACCTTACTGCTGTCACACCCCATCCAGCTAGCAGCAGTACGACTTCGCCCTCAGACCCCCATCATAGTGTAGCAATTTACACTATGACGGTAACTGCTTTTCGTCTAACCACTACCCAACAGACCTTTCTGGTATGGTAGGACCTCGAGGGAACAAGCGTTCCACCAGCATAGCTCGTTGGGTCATTGTGATATGCAAGCCCGACCACCACGTCAAGGTAGCAGCTATCGGTCGGGATTGTGTTGGTGTGCCGTTGTGTGAAAGGGTTTATTGAGAAGGTCGGACTCTGTTCATTGTTTCTCGAAACTCTAGAACAAAGTGGAAAGATAAATGTTAACATACATTCCTTTGGATTATATTAGAAAGCTCTCAGGTTCCGGTACTTTTAATAAAGCATTTCATTTCTACATTGAAGGCATACTTTTTTAATGTTTAGAAGATCACTTTAGTTGGGATAACAGGAAATCAGTCAACTCACAACCTGACTACCGTAATACTTCAACTTGTTTTGTTTCATTTGCTCGCCCTTCAGCTGGTGAACATTACTTTTTACTAGAGATTGCTTCGTTTTTTCCCCTTTAGATATTTATTATCTTTGTCTTCATAATTAGTATTAAACCTCTGAGCTATTCGTTTCGTTGTTCTTTATTTCAGTGTTCGATTTTCGAAATACTGAAGTCAGTTTTCATGACTTAGTCGAATCCATTCAAGAAACAGCGAACTCTAAGGTAGATTAGATGACTGAATTGTCACAGTTTACTGTGTTAACGTTTCACAGCCTCGATAACTTCCGATATTGAACCCATTATTTTAAATTATGGAAACGAATGGTTCTTTGTGTCAACTAGTGACATCGTCTCGTCAAAATAGCTTATTTTAAGCCTTCCAGGAATGACTTTTTGATGTTGGTTGTAAAGATATTTATTGTTTAGAATATTGGACCTTGTCTAGTTCCTAACTCCTACTTTTTTTATCTTCAGTGCTCACTAAAAAATCCAAATATCCTTTGGTCCCGGTATTTATGACCGTTGACAGTGAACGTGATACCCCGGATGTTGTGGATAAATATATTAAAGGTAATGCGGAATTTTATTGTGAACTTCAGATTATTTATTATTTGTATGGATATTTCGTTTCAAAGTGGTTTGCAGGAATCTCTGAATTTACGTTCTTCGCTGCAAAAGATACTTACTTACTTACTTCCAAAAACACTTACAAACGGTGCGAAACTTCCTTTCCTGCCAGCAAACATTGAAGCTACCTGTTGTAGCATTCTGAATGGCTCATCATTAAATTATTCTATTGTAACCCGGAAAAATATGATTTCAGCTCGGTCATTAAATAACGAATCCTACACATGTGTTGTTTTCATTCATCCATATAACCTTCTGGCAAGCAAATCGTATATATGCCTATGTTCACATATTCAGTGTGACGGCGATTGCAAAAAAGAGTGAACAAATAGATTGTCTTGGTAAAACATGACAACATTTGGGGTTTAGTCCACCACTGATAGGTGCATACACAATAATAGTTTTGTCTCTACCCTTTTATGTAAACATTGTACCGGTTTCAGTTGCAAAACAATAATGCATCATAGTAGGAAGCAATGAAGAAAGTAAATGGAGACTGTAATATTCATAGTCAGGAGGAGGAAAGATAAAGGCTTGTAATGGATTATATCAACACACAAAAGCTGATTCACTACACTATTCTACCACTATAAATGTGGCTAAATATAACTGAATTGAATAAGGTGTGTTCAATACTAACAGTTATTTTGTTTTGTGTCTTAATAAATGTGATTGTATTAATACTTGCAACACTGGCTGATGATTGAATGTGAAGGGTCGCGGCAAGATTTAAACCAGTGGCTTCCAGATTACCGATTGCGTACTCTACCAACTGAGCTACGAGACCCTGTTTGCTGACCAGGTCTTAGTTTCACTTCTATCACCAAGATCTAGTTAGCAGTTGGGTCTTATAGCTCAGTTGGTAGAGAACCTAACTGGTAACCTGGAGGTCACTGACTGGCTTTCTCAAATAGTCAAATCATTAACTTGCAACTTTCCTGATCATAGTTCAAAGGAGTGAATGAAGAACGAAACTCAAGAGGTTTCTCGATAAATTTTGCAAAATTTCACCTTCCATATTTTAGACACGGCCAATGTGTAACCCAGTAGGAGCTTATGTTGGACTTCGTGAAGCTGTGGCTCATTGGTTTAGGGAGGTGACTTTCAACTACTGGGACACAGGTTTGGGCCGTGCTCCACCTACGAAGTTTGTGCAGCCAGGTAGTATCACTAGTCTTCACACAGTGGGTATGACTCATTGGTTACTACACGGATGTGCAGCTGACTGCATATTGTTCGTTCGTTTCGTGTCTTGAATTTAAAATACACAATGTGTAAAGTGCCTAGAAATTTGAAGTAATAGCCTCAAAATTGTAATTCTGCATTTTTTTATTATTCGATTCTAGGAGTTGATTGATATGAAGCTTTAGGGCCAGACTTTACAGATGCATTCATCTTCAGTGTACCATGTTTGCGCTTCACACTGTGCCATACAGCTCTAGCTATCTGTTGCAGTAAACATGTTTAGTACAGAAGACGTCCATTTTAGTTGACTTATTAGATGTATCACACAATAGAACAGTATTATCATTTAGCGGATTACGTTTCGGACACAATTTACTGTCCATAGTCATATCAGGATAACTACACGACTCTGGGACATCATTGTCGATGTAGTCCTAATTCCCACCCCACCCCTTTTTTGATATGGGTAGAAGGATTTTCTATATATCCAAAACTGGTGCTGAGTCATTTCTGTTTCAGGTATCAAGTGTCGATTCGGTCAACAAAGATTTAGTTATGAATCTCTCTTTCCACCCTGCGAGGTTAATTTTGACGGTTTTCACCCTATCACATGTTATTATGTAGTTGTATATAATGGCATACATAACCATGACCAAGCCTATCTCTAGATTCTTTATCTTACTAGGATCGACCAATTTTGATCTAGCTGAGTTGTTAACCTGGATAGCCTAATTGGACCTGGTTGACTAGTGGCAATACTATTTTGTTATTATTTTCCCTTTGGGTTCTTAGTGGAACATAGGGCTTCAGTGGCACGTCACCGTTCCACTCTCTTCTCTGCAGTCTTTTCAACCTGGCTCCATCACTGCCCACAAGCTCTCATTTCTTCCCCACACCATCTCCTCCATGTCATCCTCGGACACCCAACTCGCCGTTTCCCCTTTGGGTTCCACTCGACGACCTGGCCTGGCGCGTGATGTCCCCGAATAGTCTCCTCAGTGTATGTCCAATCCAATTCATCTCCACTTTATTCCTCTGTATATTTGTTGGGCGATAGATTTTTGGTTGGTTCGCTACCAGACCAGAGTTTCTTGTTGCGTATTCTTTCTGGCCATCTGATCTGATCTTCAGTATCGAGTGAGCGTAGGCGACAGCTGTTCATGTATGTCTGTAGTTTATTGGGAATGCTTTTCGTAACGCGCCAAGTTTCTGAGCCACATAGAAGCACTGATTTGACTGAATTAGTGTTGAAAATCCAGATCTTGTTCAGGCTTTATACTGGGTGTAGTGCAGTGCAGTAGATCTCCACACTGGTTTAAGGTTAATGATTGTAACTTTCCTCTCTTTTGATTTGAATCTTGCTGTCATGATCCTGATGCTGGAGGAGATTGGTTCCCATTGCATGAGAGCCTTCGATGCTCTTGGTGACATTATGAAGGTGTCTCAAAACCTTAGTGTGCTCTTGATTGTAGTCTTGATGACAATATCCAAGTAGATTATTGACTCTCCTCTCCAGTTGACAGTTTGGGGAGTCTACTTCCAATCCATCTGCTTTCTCAGATTCCTAGCACTTCTATGCCATACCTTCTCATCTCTTTTGCAATCTGGGCAGCCTTGTCAGCCAGCTTCAAACATTGTGCGGACATTCCATGTTCCTATGCTTACTTTTGGTTTCATCGAGAGAAGAGAAGACACATCGACCAATTGGCTTTTTGAAGGCTTTCACCAACCCTCGTCATTTCGTCTCCCCGATTCCAGAGAGGAATAAGTTTATTTTTTATATTTTCTCTGTGCTTTGAAGTTTCTTTAGCGGTTGGATTGGTTTCCCGGGTTAGGGTTGCTAGCCCTATGCTCAACCTTCCCTCTTTTTCCGGGCTTAAGACAGGTTTGTTAACTACTAAACTAGGCGAGGTTAGTGGCAATATTGTGAAGAGAGAATTCAAGGCCTCTATAGTATCACTAAACAAAGGAGGCACCTTAGAGGCGTTACGTAGGGTTCTCAGAAAGGCTGGATTAGAGTGGCATTTAAACCTACAAACTCATTTCGAATAAGCTTTGTCCGAGCACAAAAGCCTAGCTAGGTCAAAATTGGTAGGTCTTAGTAGGGTAAGAAATTTAGAAAAAAGCTCAGCTATAGCTATGCAGAGAATTACACGTAACCACGCAATGGAATAGGGTGAAGACTCTCAAAATTAACCTAGTGAGGTGGAAGGGGAGATTCGCAACTGAACCTTTGTTGATCGAATCAACACGTGACACCTGAAACAGGAATAACCCAGCACCTGTTTCAGCTATGTGGGAAATCCTCCCACCCATATCACAGAAAGGGTGGGGTGGGGAATTTAGAACTGCATCAGCAGTGATGTCCTAGAGTCGTGTAGTTATCTTGATATGACTGTGGACAATAAATTATGTCCGAAACGTAATCCAGCAAACAAAACTGTCCCACTGTATGACACTTCTAATAAGTCGACTAAAATGGAATTACATTCTACAAGTGCTCAAGTTTTACTCTTATATCACAGAAAAAGTGATTTATGCGTTGGCCACTGATTTACAAGACTAGTTTCATAAGAGAGAAGGATGGTCACATTTTCTCTTAGGTATTAGAAAAAGCTGATCAGCTGTAAAAAGTATTAATTGTCAAATCAACTCAAAATATGAAAGTGCTTGATGGTCATGTTTTTGTCTACCCTTATTCAATGAGTTGTACCATTTTGACGATCCTTATCTTGGTAGCTTATAGTCTCCTGAAATTATTATCAACTATTAAGTGTATGAAGACTGCGAACCAACCGTTTCACTGCCTAAAGTTTGAGGGCATCGTTTAGTTATATGCTTCCTTTTTCTCACATTTTCATTTTAAAGTGTAACCATAGTAGTTTTCAGGAAAACAGAAATCCACTTCTACGTTGGTTTTGATGCTTTTTTTTGTGTGACCACAGTAAGATGCATTCCGTAAGGTGATGGTGTTATTTTTTCATGATAAACTCAGTAACATGTAATGAGGTTATCCTAAAGTTGTTGTGTAGTAAATCCTTGTCGCTTATCAAATCAAGCTAATACTAATTAGATGTCAAAGTAAACAGTAGAAATGGTTTCAATATTTTTTTCATTTAGAATTTTCACCAAATCTAGTTGGTCTCACCGGCTCTAAGGAAGAAATCGATAAGGCTGCTAAAGCATTCCGCATTTATTACAGTGCTGGTCCAAAAGATGCTGATGGTGATTATATCGTAGGTTTCACTGATATTTCATTTTGTAGCACGTTAACAGATTGTGATAACTAGTATGAAGGTTATGCTCGAGTTTTGAGTGTTTTGGTTACAGCCTTCAGCTTTTCACTGAATGATTTTCAACTAAAATCTGCTTGAAATCGCAGCCAAGCTAGTAAAATCCAGTCGACTTTGAGAAATATCGACCAAAAGTGCACAAATTAGCAAATAGTATACAAGTCAGGCAATCGACAATATGTGTAATACATTACACGAAATCTAGCTTACTGTCTGTCACACTGGTGGTTTGCTCATCCTTCATCAAGGGAAGTTTCGCTTGTCACCTTTGAACAAAGAACTTCATCTTCAATTTTTTTGGATTCCATCACCAGTCACTATCCCTCATTCTAATCAACACTGCCAATTAGTTTTCAGGATAATCTCTTTGTGATCGTTAATATTACATAATCCATTTGCATGTACATTATCATTATGCGATCGCATTGAGTTGCCATTTTGCATTTTCGTGCACCAATTGCAAATCTTATGTATAGGAAGATCTTTTAATGCCTATTTTCATCTCCAATCACCTGTAGCGTATTTATCATAATCATCAATCCAAGAAGTATACGTATACACACAAACTAATCTCTGACATTTTTACGTGGTACAGAGAATTACAAAATAACCCATATTCAAAGCCGATTTTTAGGTGGGTGTATATGCACGTTTAAAAGCAAACTTTTATTAGTGCTATTATAACAGCTTCTCGTTTGAAAAAGGTTGATTGTCATCTCCTATATTCACACGTGGTCACCAAATTGTCTTAATCGTATAAGCAAAATAGCTCTTGTTTGCACTTTCGTATCTGATATTTTAATTCGGACGAGACAGACAGATAGATACAGACAAATCGATATAGAATCTCCCCCATGGGCACATCAGTTCAAGTTGCCGCACTTCACAGTAATGTGCAAGGAACAAGTGGATAGAAAAGATTGATGTCAAAAAAGACAAAAAGGTATATGGAAGGAGAGGAAATTTAAAAGTTAAGGTTATTCAAAACATCCAAGCTTTGGAAAACATCAAAGAGTGAATACATCTGCGCCATTGTGACTGATTTCCAACCATGTCACAGAGAATCCTCAACCACCGATTTTTATGGTTCCGAGGACTCCAACCAGGTAGTCTGGATCTCCCAACACGATTGAGACCAACCATCAGCGACTTCATCGACTGATGCCAGGTCTTGATCTGGTCACCCTGAACCCTGTCCCAACCCAATCCAGCTTCCCGTATCATGGGATATCCAGGTCTCCGTAATCACAGTCAACCAGATGACCTCCAGTGAAGGCAGACAGGTTTACGTCCATCAGTACGTCTATGAGGAAGTTAAATAGAAACTGTGACAGTGATCATCCGTGGTGGATACCACTAGTTGTCGTCAATTCAGATGACAACTTTCCATAAGCCCTTAAGTGGCTGCTTGAATTCAAGTAGAGGGCTTTGATAAGTTTTGTATACTTGCTCGGTACTCCTTTCACAGCCCCGCATTGTCACAACATCTTACTGTCGACAAAGTTGAGTACTGTTTTCAGATCAGGAAATATGACCAGTGTCGGCGGCCGGTAAGCATGATTGTGTTCCAAAACCTGTCAGAGGGTGAAAATATGATCAATGCATCCTCGTCCAGGTCTGAAACCTGCCTGGTTTTCCCAACTTGGCTGTTCTCGAGCTCCAATTAGCCGTCGAATAACTATTGACCCTAGGATCTTGAACACAATAATCAAACTAATTTTCCTATGGTATTCACAAAAAATTTCGCCCCCTCTTTATAGACTGGGATGATCAGTGAAGCAGACAAATCTCATACGTCACTTAGTACCGCCGTTGGTGTGATAAGCGATTTCCTACCACCATTCTTGAAAACTTCAGGTGAAAAACCGTCAGGTCCAGCTGCTTTGCATAGTTTAGATTCGAAACTGCTTTCTCAACTTTGATAAGAGTCGGAGGACTGACATCTACATCCCAGCTGGCTTGCCAACATTGAGATCTAATATTTCGTCTTTATTATTATTGTCGTTATTGGTTGTATAAACTTGTGTGAAATATTGTGTTCTGTTTAGTTAACTTAGGTATAGTTTTCCCGTTCAAGACTATTAGGAATTAAGGATACTCAAGATGTGTTGATAGCCTAAGGTGAAGCACGAGTACGTTATGTAGGTGATTAGCTGTACGGTCAAAGGACTATATAGAGACCGGTCTTTTATGAAAAACTGCAGTGGCATGAAGCAATGGACTTTTCTGAGAGACATTGAAACATTTCGAATATTTACTCACCATTTGTTTCTATGTAACGATAGGTGAACTGCGTTAATATTGAAATGGTTGATTAATCACAAGTTGCTAACGTTTGTAAAGACGATCCATCTTCGTGTAAGAGTACCGATGGGTTGGTGAAATTTGACTTCTTTTTTTATCTATTACTTAATGTCAACATTCTTTGTTGTTGCAGTTTATCATGAGAAGTTGGTGTTAGATTTTTTAACGTTGATATCGTGACGTCGAAAACTTGTAACATTCCTCTTTGTAGCAATAATGAAAATATACCCATTTATGAGTTGCCAGTTGAAATTACTATATAATCATTTCCAGTGCTTGATATGTATGTTATTTGATTTGCGATGCTAGTTTGCGCAATATTCTTGATCTGCATATTCGAAAGTTCCTGAATCTGTCGTGTTCATTCACACTAAATTATCTTTCGATTCGTGATGTAGGGTGCACTGGAAAGTAGATATGCGTTTTGTACCTGTCAAAAATGTATGATGGTACTTCAGGGCTGGTTTGTACCAACTCCCAGTTTCTGAATATACGAAATGAAGTGGTAGGCCAGTTTAGCATTTGCCATCTGACACTATCTCTGATGACGGCAAGACATCTAAGTACCTTTTAAAAAACGAGTATGTCACGCTTCTCTCCACTCTATTCTATTACATGAATGTGGGACGTGGTCGTCGAAAGTGGGTTGGACCATAGGTGTTTTCGTAGCATCGCACATGTATGGTAGAATCACTGTGTCAGGGATGTCCAGGTTAGACAGATGGTTAAATGCAAGTCAGCCAATGAGGTTGTGAACCTCTATCGTTGGAGTTGGATACGTTTTCCGCATACCGAGTCACTACCTATGTCGATGGTTCAGGATAGTAAGGCCAAGACATGGTATCAGTCCATGAAAGATTTAACCGTTGGTGTGAGTCGTGTAGGCTCGTAGAGACGCGATAGGAATAAATGATTTAGAACTCTTGGTGACATGACTGATGCGGTTGTGAACCTTCATCAATTGAGATGGCCATGACATGTGTTACATATGCCTAACCACCGTCTGCTTCGTCACGATGTTGGCCGAAGTGGGTTCAGACTGGATAAAGGCTCGAGGTGGCCAGACTATAACATGACATCAATGAATGAAGTCGTTGACTGTTCGTTTCAGCTATGTAGGGCGATGACGACTAGCCGGTTGAGGTCCGCGGGACAAGAGGAACCAGTGGTTGGAGAATCTAGGTGATACAGCTGAAAACCGATATCAGTGGCGCAGATGTATGCACACATTATCCTCACATTAACCTCTATACTTAATCCCATCATCTCACTCGTCCTTCCTCTCTTTTACTACTTTCTACCTCTGCTTCCTTTGACCAATTTTTTCCCTTCACCTTCCATTTTATTGTCTTTTTACTTAATGTGCTGATATGAGGTGTGGCAATCTGTATCGTTACACAGTAATGCCTAGTCCTGTGTTGATCTTGATGTTAATGACTGAAAATCGGTCACAACAACACAGCTATATACACTGTGTGACATCTTCGAAAGTTTGGACATTTCTAGTAATCCTCATTTATTTCTTATCTCTTCTTCCATCCACTGTTATCTACCTTTATGCCAATCTGTTTCTGTCCACTTGTTGTTTCCGGGCTGTTGTGAAGTGTGGCAACTTGAACCGATGTACTTTATCCAGACTGTACATTGATTTGTGTGACTCTATCATTGTCCATAAAGCTTCACTAATGTGACTAACTTAATTCAAGGAGAAGACAATATATAGAGAATTCAAATGATTGGGTTAAATTTCATTTTAAACTGCTTCGTTTTTGTCTACTGTTTCGTGCTCCAGGTTGATCACACTGTTGTCATGTACTTACTGGATCCAAAAGGACAATTTTCCGATTATTATGGGCAAATTAAACCAGTACAAGAAATAGCACGAAGTATTGTCGATAAGATGGATGCATACAAAGACTAATGCGATATATATCTATGTATGTCTATTCCTTAGCAATGTGTATAGTGTAGAATTGCTAGAGTGTGTGTAAAACATTTATATATCCAGTTATCATGTATACATCCTCTTTTTGTATGTAAATTTTTTTCGCTTCGTAGAATGTACTACATGTTTTTCTATCACTATGTATTTAATTAATTAACTCATTTTCTCTTTATGCAATCAATAGTTCCTAGTCTGTTTCAGTTTGCCTATTATATTTTTAATAATTTAAATATATCTTTGTTTTTGACTTTAAATCCTGGTAAATGAAAGATAAATAAACTAGAAAAAGACTTTAAATTTAGCCTACTATAATTTACCGACAGCCAAAATCAACTTAGAACCTCGTACACAAGTGCATTGTCTGCAGTTACCACAATTCACAGTAGTGCACAAAGAACAGGTGGTTAGAAAAAGAGTAATTTCAAAGTAGACGAAGTTGCGTGAGACAATAAACAATCTGGAGATGACGGTTAGTGCAGATGTTCAAGCCTTGGAAAACATCAAAGAGTGAATACATCTGCGCCATTGTGACTGATTTCCAACCATGTCACAGAGAATCCTCAACCACCGATTTTTATGGTTCCGAGGACTCCAACCAGGTAGTCTGGATCTCCCAACACGATTGAGACCAACCATCAGCGACTTCATCAACTGATGCCAGGTCTTGATCTGGTCACCCTGAACCCTGTCCCAACCCAATCCAGCTTACCGTAGCATGGCATAATCAGGTAGGGTGTGGCTGTGCATGCGCAACACGTGTCCAAGCTCTCTTATTCGAACCTCATCAATCGACTTACCTGTCTTACCTAGTACCCTTCGCCTGACCTCCACATTGCTCGTTCGGTGATTTCATCAAAGTCGAGCAATTTTACGAAGATAACTGTAACCAAAACCGTGCAACTGCTTCATATCTTGTACTTTTAACGACCTTGTCTCACAGATGTATCACAAGACAGAGAGAAATACAGCACAGTATAGTTAGATATCTCGGCAGTCGGCCTGACAGATGAAACAAGTTAGGAAATACCAACGAGCCTTCTGTATCTGATCTGAGATTTCGTCAGCAACCAGCCCGTTCGTCATGCTGATGCAACTTCTCAAGTAAGTGAAGTAGTCGACACATTCCACCTTTTCACTCCCTATCCTTAGACGGAGTCATTACGGACCAGTCCTAGAGCATCATTTTGCATTTGACAGGTGCGAGACGCATCCCAAACACAGATTTGTTCTCAGGGCTTTCAGAAGATCCTGCATTTCGTCAGTATCTTCATGTTTTAGGACAATATCGTCTAGATACTCCAAGTCAACCAGATGATCTCCAGGGAGTAGATCAGTCCCTGTGAATCCAGACACACTAAGGGTTTTGTCTATTAGTACATCTATAACAAAGCTAAACAGGAATAGTGACAGTGGTTATCCGTGGTGGATACCATTAGTTGTCGTCAATTCAGATGACAACTCTCCATAAGCCATTACACGGCTGTGTTCGAGTCGAGAGCTTTGATTAGCGTTATGATTTATAATAACTCCACTTACTGTTATATAGACACTAATGCTGAGGATCTACCTCAAGATACCGTGAATTGACATCTGTCTGAACAAGGCTAACCGACTGTTTACCTTCACGTTCACACAACTGACACAGATAAGCTGTGTATATTCTAAAAATCAATCTTACAAGTGTGTTAGCATCTTTTGTATGGAATGTTTTAAGAAGGTCCAGACAACCGGTTGAGAGTTCTATTTTCACCGTTATTTTTTCCTACAATCTTGTCCCACATACAGTGTAGTGTCGCTTATGCGGGTTCACCAAATGACCTTCATATCACATGATGCAACCCAAAGTTTTCCAGCATACTATTAGGTTTTTTGAAAGGGGGCTTTGTACTACTAGTTTTAAGATAATCCGTAGTTAATTACATTGTTTTTTTCAAATAACCATGATAAGAATGGATATGAATCTATCCTTTTCGTTAATCCAATGCATACTTTTCATTTCCTTCCTGCCGATGACCTTTATTTAACCGAGTGTATACAGCGTTTCATGCACGTTTTCGTGGTACATTTCATTTCTAGTTTTCTGACTTTTTATGAGTGGAGTACTTTGTGGAGTTTTTGCTCCATTGGCTTACGGAGTTGGCTTTTAACCAGTGAGTTACGCGTTTGAACACCGCTCCACTTACCGAGGTTCGCGTTGATAGATAGTGGTATAATCAACCTTCATACAATAGGTGTGGCTCGTTGCCTACTGCACGGATGTGCACGTGGTTGCAGAGTGGATTTCAACTTTGCAAGATGGTATCTATGCTGCTGAGATTGTAGGGTGACATCTGTCGTTTCAAAGTCAGATGGCTTTCATCAGCACTTTGCAGGATATGAGTTAGTACCGATGATAACTTGAATATAGGTGGATAGTCTGTTATCAAGTAGAACTTTGAGCAGATTGTATTTCAGCGAAGGAAATGAAAGGCAGGTAAGCTATTGTTCATCACTTAAGGGTTTTTACTTTTGTTTGTAGAAGCCACTGGGTCACCATTTTGAATACTGCCACTTCTCCTCCTCTACCGAGATTTAGGCACAATAAGTGTGATCTGCTGTTAGAACCTTTACGTAGTTAGTATGGGCAGTCTTTCTTTGGGAAATGGGTCAGAATTTGTTATCTCCGAAGTAACAGCATTCAAAAACCCTGTTTTCGTTATTGACGTACGTTTTAGTTTAGTAAGTTCAGACTGTGTGCCTCTTGCTAAAAGTTCAGAAATTTAAGACATTTTATGCTGCAGTGTTTTCATTTACTTTAATTTTTTTGTTGTACATTAAAGTATCAGCTAGCTGAATAGTAATGCAAATTTCCATTCTAAGTAGTTTATGAATTACTTTTCCGATTACAGAGCTGTAATGTAGTCCTGTTGGAGGTCAATTGTGGTCCGAATAGATTGTTGGTAGCGTCTCTGACTGTAGCGCTGGGTGACCCCGTCTTGAGTCTCTTAGGGGTCATCACTTTATCTGGGGTTTAGATACATCTTGCTACCGAGTCCCAGGAAGCACGAAACCTACGTTAAACAGGGTTTCTTGTTCACATCGTCCAACCAACTGACAGTGAAGTTCCTCCATTTCAACCAGTGTTTTTGGATTTATGTAGAAAATTGAGTTACTAACTTTACCTTGTTAGTTGGTTGTAGATAATCGTCGGGAAACTTTGAAACTAGGTTTCGTGCCTGCTAGCACTCATAAACAATGCATATTCGCAACCTAGAAGGAACTGACGTCCACTCAGATTTGAACATGGGCAACCCAGTGTTGTCAGTAACGTTACCAGTGAAGTATTCAGATCGCGATTCACTTCCTGTAAGACTAGATTAGGTGCATTGATTAGTCTCTGGAGAGTAATCAGTTCCATGTTTTCTAGCCCTGGGTGCTGACCGAGTTCTGTCGGTCTTTTTGCATTGAGGCTACCAAGCTAGGAGGCGCATTGTTGTGGTGTACTGGGATATGTTAGTTTGTTGAAGGCCACTGGCAGGCACCCCTGCTTGAACTATGCTTTGTGCTTGTTGACGTATCTGCAAATTTATGTTGGGCAGCATCATAATGTGTGGAGCAGTTTATTGTTTTCAGACATCATATTTCAGCATATAAACAAAGCCATCTTTGTTGTCATTAAACTAAATATATCAGTCCGGAAAAAATAAGTTGTAGACGTTAAATCACTAGTATGTGGCTAGTTCAACAGCTTTAGTCATGAATGATAAAGAAATGTAGTTTACAGTGTTAATTTTTATGCCTCTCCGGACAATTACTTTTCAACTAACTTGGTGCTTCTCCTATTCTACTCAAGAATTACAGTGTAGTATTTCTTCATTATCTGATTGACTGGCTTATTTATTTATACAAACTTAAATGGGTGCACTCTCTAGGAACGGTTGCGATTTTTCTGAGTATCAAGAATTTATTTCCCGACATGTTTGCTTGTAGTTCTTTAGACTTGTCAGTCAGTCAGACATAACTTTCGTTTGACCGCCTAAGCTCACTAGTTAGCGGTTCTAAGCATCAACCTGACTAAAATGCTGGAAATCAGTTCACTCTTAGGGTCACCACGTTACGGATGTTACGAAGATACGGTCGAAAATCTCAAGCCTACCTACAGTTACCATGTCGCACAACTGTAACTGCGCACAAGATAGCTAATCTATACACTTGCTGTTTAATTTGTGGTTACGTATGTCTCTTGCGTCGTCGATAGTTTTGGCAAGCGAATGAAATAGCAGAGTTCATTCTACGGGTATCAGTTATCTTGTCTTCGTCGAATACTTAATTTCCGAGTTCATTTGTCTGTTAATTTATACACTCAAGGTTGGGGCCACTTCGTATAACCTAAAACGTAGTAAAAGATTACTATGTCTTGCTTTGAAAGTAACTTTATTTCTGCAGAAGTTGTCAAGTACAACATTTAATTTTTATGACTAAGGTGCAGAACTGTAACGATTATTCAACCAGGTATAGCAAATCATCACCATTGAAAATTCCACTTTCTGTCTTCAATAAACCTATGGCAGGGATGTTTTTACTCAGTTGGAGGGACTATGTTAGAAGTTAGAAAGACAACATGACTCACCATGTCATGAAACTGATCTAGCTTTTGCAGTCACTGTCTGTTGATCTTAGTCAGACAGGAGAGGGGAATCTACTTGCTATGGATCGTGAAAACGTTTGGAGAAAATTATCACGGTTTTGGTCGGTATGCGGCGAAATCTGTGGCAGTTGAGAAAGTTTCTTTAGGAATCGGTTGATTTCATGGTATTCACCATGGATAAACCAATGGAAACAATTGATGCGTGACAAATACTCTTAAGTCGATTAGTTACTCAAAACGTCTCCGTCTAAGAGTGGTTCACCACTAATTAGTGCCTTGCTTCAGGATGGCCTTTCTGAAGTTTTAATGAGAAGCCGTGATCTCTGACACTAACCTAGTAGTAAGTGAAGACAGTTACTCACCAAAGAAACTGGATTATAGTTCCTCTACATTTCAAATTGACAGAGCTTAGGAAGCAGTGACCACTGCACCCGAATTAAGCGAATGACTTAGCTCGGTCCCATTTGGGGTCGTGGGTGCCTGCTGGTGAGGAGTTCAGTACTTAAAACATAGCTGTCCATTTCTTCCTCATGTTGATGCGTGCTAAATACTATGAAGTCTTATTATTTCTGTGGATTTTTCTTTTCCGAAATGTGGAAACACCAACTGATGCACATCATAGTATAACAGTCTTAGTTTTTGTATCTAGTTCTCTCTGTCTGTTGTGAATTTCGTCTAATGGCTTTTTCACCCAGAAAGTAGCTGCTAAACTTCCTCCAAAATGAATCAGTACCGTTTCTGATACATGCGAAAATCTATTACGATTGTGTTAATTCTACTCAGATCATATGAAATATATTTTTGTGTCTCAAATCACTGAGTGTGACCAAGATTTACCGTTTTGTTGAACGGTAGGAATATATATCAAAAGAGCATTGGTTTTGAGACACATTACCAAATGTCTGCAGTTATTGTATCCTGTCAGCCGCTTAACGCTTATTTCCTGTAGAAGCACAGTCTATTAGTCAACGCATCTATGAGATGGTACCGTATATTCATCTCACCAACATAAATCTGTCTTCACAATGAACTTTTACACTTGGCTTATGAATAATTTGATACGCTGAACATATGTTTCAGCTGTCTTAGTTACTTCACATAGATAACCTCATTAACCGTATCACATACTATATATAGATAGGGAGAGTACTACAGAAGCTCATTGAAAATTGCATCGATTCAAAAAGTCATACTCTAACAACATCATAAAAGACCAAAGATAGAAACTGAAAGGCAGCGAAATGAAAAGCAGTAAAGTAAGTGTAAAAGAATATCTAGGAGTGAAACAGAGGTTATTTTTCTCGAAAATCAAGAGATCGGAAGAAAACATTACGTAACGGTTCAACTAGTAGTGAGAAGACTTCTCAAGATGGAAGCGGTATTTGGTTACTAAGTTAAATGATGTAATATGGTTAAAGGGACTGGTGAATGTAAAGGAAAATCAGAATTCTAGGGGTAGAAGAATGTAATATGTGAGATATGAAAGAAAAGATTATGAGGATAAAATGTTCCTGTAGGCCACGTTCATTGCAACTCAAGTGACCTGACAAATTTCTTTTGTAAGCAGAGTTCAGGCTCGAAAAGGTATATTGTTCTGGGTTTCACAGTTTTGAAGAAGTTTCAGACGGAAGCTTTTAAAGCCCGAACTCCGTGTTCAAAAGAAATCTGTCCAGTCACTTGAGTTACAATGGACATAACCTGCAAGAATACCTTGTCTTCAGAATAAAGATTATTGCCGGAACTTTGGGAAAAAGCCGTGTCTGGATAAACTGGTGTTATTAATACAGGGTGATGATGAAAGGTGAAATAAAAACCCAGATCGCTGTACGATTTGAACCATAAACACCTTAGATAGTCCCAGCAACAGTGAATATAGTAGTCTCATCCCCTAAATCAGCCCGATTTACATTTGAATAGGAAGTTTAAGTTAGGCAGATAGTGTGATTACCATCAACGAACAGTTTCACACCTTGCAATCACATGATAGCCGGGTAAATTCCTCGGTGGTCTAGGTGGAGTTAAGACCTAATCAGCAGTTGGGTGTTGCAGTTCATTGGGTAAACCGTTCGCTCAGTTAACTGGTCAGCACTGGTTCGAGTTTTGTTATGTCCCAAGATTTGGTTTCAAAATGTATGAATAAAAAGTGATGTAAAAATGAATACATTTACGACACCTTGGTCAGACACGTTTATGCTTGAAACCTTACAATTAACGTGGAAGTCAAATGTTTCCAATTAGTGTTCCAAGTATCCTCTACAGTGTTTTCGTTTTATTCAACACTAAAATGATTTTTTAGATGAACTGCTACATAATGACTGAGTTACATTTTTGAAATTGGCAATTACATGTCATACTAATGTTGGATTGTTTCGATTCGCTCGTACAAAATCTTCATACAGCGAGTGACCATAAATTAGTGTTGCATTCAAATAATTACTGCATTTTATTCTAACTCGATGCCCATTCATCTCGAGGTGTGCAAAAGATGCTTCATCAGCCGGACTGTTGTCAATTTTTGAGGATGAAGAAATTGTTGGCATCGTTTTCTTCTTTGTTCGGTCATCCAGTCGGGTTCGCGACCGACTCTTCTTAGTGCAGTACTACATTTCCGAATGGATTTCATTGGACCACGATAAATATATGTAGTCAATGATGTTGTGCAATATGATGGCTTGTTTGAATTGATTGGAAACACTTAGATAAGTGTATTTTTCAACAGATTGATATCCACGTGAAATGAAATATTGTGTCAGTCTAATATTACGGTCAATAAGAATAAGGTGTATACATACAATATCATCGTCTAGAAGACCAGTTAAGGCAGCATAATTTGAAGTAGAATACTTCCCATGTGGTGTTGTTAACTTTGGGGAATGAATGGTTCTACTATTTTGATAACAGTAGCAGCGGTACTAGTAGTGATAATAGTATTGGCCGATAAATTTTTACTTGATAACCTTTCATAGTCACCAGTTGATCGACTAATATCCAGCTGGACAGAATCAGTTATCATAAGAAATAGCATTCCATCCTTTTGTACATAGATTGTACTTTCCTTTGGCGAATGTCTTTTGTGATCGCTGGTGCTACTTCTACCATCGGTAGTGGAAGTAGCAAAGTTAGCACTAGTTATTTTACCTAAGTTTTTAATACTACTGATGTTAGTATGGCTTTTGTCTTTACAAGTTAGGATGGGATATTTCTTCATATGTAACACATTTATTACTTTTCATATCACGAATTTCAGCGAAATAGTCATTTGATTCCACCTGACTGCTTTTATCATTTTGAGTAGTATTATTTAGACCTAAAGGTTTTTCCTTTGTTGATTTTGTGAGACTGAATATACAGAATGATGTAGAGGTAGGAATCAAATTGCAGCTTCGTAGTTTTAAATGTTAATATGTAGTGTTTGTCTTCATTCAAAATTACGTAGACTGTACTTTATTATTATTATTTGTCCCTTCTGTTCCTAGTGGAATATAGGGCTTCAGTGGCACGTCACCGTTCCACTCTCTTCTCTGCAGTCTTTTCAACCTGGCTCCATCACTGCCCACAAGCTCTCATTTCTTCCCCACACCATCTCCTCCATGTCATCCTCGGACACCCAACTCGCCGTTTCCCCTTTGGGTTCCACTCGACGACCTGGCCTGGCGCGTGATGTCCCCGAATAGTCTCCTCAGTGTATGTCCAATCCAATTCATCTCCACTTTATTCCTCTGTATATTTGTTGGGCGATAGATTTTTGGTTGGTTCGCTACCAGACCAGAGTTTCTTGTTGCGTATTCTTTCTGGCCATCTGATCTGATCTTCAGTATCGAGTGAGCGTAGGCGACAGCTGTTCATGTATGTCTGTAGTTTATTGGGAATGCTTTTCGTAACGCGCCAAGTTTCTGAGCCACATAGAAGCACTGATTTGACTGAATTAGTGTTGAAAATCCAGATCTTGTTCAGGCTTTATACTGGGTGTAGTGCAGTGCAGTAGATCTCCACACTGATTATTTCAGGTCAATGAAGGCCTTTCTTGCTGTCTTTCCGATCCTGGCTTTGACATTGTCGTCTGTGCCTGTGCCACCCGTAGTTGAAACGATGCTCCCTTGCCTAGGTAGGTGGAAGAGGCTACTTCCTTTAGGTTCATCCCGTTGATGGTGATTGGTGCTTGTTGTTGTTGGTTGGGTATCTTCATCACCTCCGTCTTCTCTACGTCCACCTGAAGGAAGTTTCGTCTTTGCCGCCTTACCTCTTCTGCAAAATTGTTATTTTTCGCCTGTGAATCTCGGTTGTTCAAGATGTGGTATGTGAGTTACAGTGTTTACCATTTTATTATCTCGCTTATCATTAATCTAGATAATTTCTTCTCACGTCATATGACCGTCCAAGAGATCAATAGTTTATATATATCTTACACTTTGTAATCCAGTTATAAGCTTTAAAAATGCATACTACTAATAAAAAGGGTGAAATTACATTTATTTCGATCCTGTTTCTGGATATCAAGGGAAAGTTGTAAAGGCTTTCAGGTTGCTAACACTGTAACCTGTTCACTCACCACTAAACATTGGATTCATCTTTCGGCTTGAATGCGAATTCGACTACAGCATGCATTATTTTCTATTGTATTGTAACAATTGATGCCAATCCCAATATTTTCTGAGGACAGGATGACGTTGGTAGGTGACTCTTGGATAATGGAAGGCAGATGTCACAGCGACTAGTGTGGAGTAAAAGTTGGACATTATTCAGAGATTATTATTATATTATTTGTCCCTTGGGTTCCTAATGGAAAATAGGGCCTCAGTAGCACGCCTCCATTCCACTCTCTTCTCTGCAACCTTTTGAACCTGGCTCCACGACAGCCCAGAAGCTCTCATATCCTCCTCACACGATCTCCTCCATGTCACCCTCGGGCGCCCAACTCGTCGCCTCCCATCTGGGTTCCACTCGACGGCCTGGTCTGGCACGTGATGCCCCAGTCGGCCTTCTCAGTATATGCCCAATCCATCTCCACTTCCTTCCAGTGCACATTTGTTGAGCGATGGGTTTTTGGTTGGTTCGTTCCCAGGGTTCCTTGTTGCTCATTCTTTCTGGCCATCTGATCTTCAGAAGCGAGCGTAAGCAGTTGTTGATGGATGTCTGTAGTTTGTTGGAAATCCCATTCGTGACACGCAGTCTCTGAACCATACAGAAGCACTGATTTGACGTTGGTGTTGAAAATCCGGATCTTGTTCCACATGCTGAGCTGAGTGCTGAAGATCTCCACACTGGTTTCAGGCTAATGAACATCTGTCTTGCTTTTCCGATTCTGACTTTGACATCCTCATCTGTGCCGTCTGTAGTTGAAACAGTGCTGCCTAGATAGGTGAAGGAGGTTACTTCCTTTAAGTTTCTCCTGTTGATAGTGATTAGAGCTTGTTGTTGTTGTTGCTATTGTTAGTTGAGTATCTTCATCACCTCTGTCTTCTCTACATTCACTTGAAGTTCCGTCTTCTCTGCCTCTTCTGCCAACTTGTTAGTTTTCGCCTGTAGATCTTCAAGTTTGTGTGACATTAGACACAAGTCATCGGCGAAATCCAGATCTTCTAGGTTCTTTTCCGCTGTCCAGCCAGCGTATCCCCCTCTTCTCGCTCCTCACTGTTTGTTGCATGATCCAGTCCAGTCGACCACAATCAAGAATATCATGTGGGTATAGTAGGCAACCTTGTTTCACTCCTGTCTTCACTTCAAAGGTATCAATGAGCTTTCCATTGTGGATCACTCGGCATGTGGCGTCTTCATATAGTTGTTGAATGAGGCTGATAAAGGTTAGCGGTATTCCGTAGTATTGAAGCAGTTTCCAAATTACCTCTCGGTCGACGCTGTCAAAGGCGTTTTCAAAGTGGATGAAGTTGAGGTAGAGGGTTGACTGCTATTCTATGCTCTGTTCTATGATGAGATGATGCGAAGCGTTGCAATTTGGTCCGCACATGATTTGTAATTCCTGAATCCAGCCTGCCTGTTCCGGTCGTAGTTTTGAATCGAGAGCATCTTTTAGTCTCTCCAGGATGATGCGGCTTAATATTTTGCTTAGGATGGACAAGAGAGTGATTCCGTGCCAGTTCTTGCAGACACTGAGGTCTCCCTTCTTCGGGAGTTTGACAAGGTAACCGTTTCTTCAATCTGCAGGTACCTTCCCTTCCTCCCAGACCTTCTGCAATAGTGGTGTGGTGTGAGCATGTCCGCTGTTGTCTCTGCGTCTGTTTTCAGTGTTTGTGGTGGGATTCCATCTTGTCCTGCTGCTTCCCCGTATTTCATTAGCTTTATGGCGTTCAGGACTTCCACTTTTGTTGGAGGATTTATGTTCACTTGTGGTTCTGTGGCTGGGCTGCAGGTGGTATTTCTGGACGAAGTGCAGGTGGTGGTCGATTCAAGAACTTTTTGAAGTGGTCGGCCCATGGTTTCCTTTGTTTCTCTTCTTTCGTAATTAGATTTCCGTCATCATCTTTTATTGGTTTCGTCTGCGTTGATTTCTTCCCAGATAGCAACCTGGTTATTTGATACAATGTTGTCAGGTCTCTGTCTCTTCTATCAGCAGCCTGTTCTGCTTCACTTGTCAGTGTGTCGTAGAAGTGTCTTTTGTCTTTGTGAGCACTCTTCCTCACTTCTTTGTCCAGTGTTTTACACATTGTACTCACTTCCTCCTCTTTTTGAGAATCCTTGCACTGGTTTATCTTCTGCTTCACCATCCTCCTCTCCCTGCTCTATCAGCTTCCATGTATCCATCGAGATCCATTCCTTACCTTCTTTATTCTTCCTTCCTAATAAGGTTATGCAGGTTTCTTTCCATATAGCTTTCAAAGAGTTCCAGTGTTCTTCCACAAAAGTTTCTTCAGGGATGTTCCTCTATATCTCCCATTTTGTCTTGATGGCTGACGTGAAGATGTCCTTTGTAGTTTCGTGCCCCAGTTTCTGGATGTTGAACTTGAACTTTTTTGAAGGCTTTCAATTTGATTTGGAAGGTTCTTTGCACTGGTTAGTGAGTGGTCTGAGCCTACATCTGCTCCTCTTCTTGACCTTGTGTCAAGTAGGCTGCGTCTCCACTTTCTTCAGATTGAGATGAAGTCGATCTGATTTTTAGTGTGTCCATCTGGTGAAATCCATATCGCTTTGTGGATACCCTTGTGCTTGAACGCAGTGCCTCCAATCACCAAATCGTTGAATGCACAGAATTCTGCAGACAATTCTCCATTCTCGTTCATTTCACCTAGCGCTTCTTCCTGTGTTGTCCGCTCCCGGTTTAGCATTCATGTCGCCCATTAGAATTTTGACGTCACCAAATGAGGTCTTGTCCAGTGTTGATTGAAGTTGTCTGTAGAATTCCTCCTTTTTCTCTTCCTCTGCATTATTTGTAGGTGCGTAGTGTAGCATTGTATGATTGTGACTTTCCTTTCTTTTGAGTTGAATCTTGCTGTCGTGATCGTGATGCAGGAGGAGATTGGTTCCCACTGCATGAGAGCCTTCGATGCTCTTGGGGACATCATGATAGCCACTCCATAACTCAGTGTGCTCGTGGTTGTCGTCTGGTTGACAATATCGGAGTAGATTATTGATTCTCCAGTTGACAGTTTGGAGAGTCCACTCCCATTCCACCTGCTTTCGCAAATCCCAAGCACTTCGATGTGATACCTTCTCATCTCCTTTGCAATCTGGGCTGCCTTACTGGGTTCAAACATCGTGCGGACATTCCATGTCCCCACGTTTACTTTCGCTTTCATCGAGAGAAGACATATCGGCCGACTGGCTTCCCGAAGACTTTCACCAACTGGCGTCATTTCGCCTCTCCGAATCCAGTGAGGAATAATTTTGTTATTATTTTTTAAAGTTTGTTTAGCGGTTAGATTTGTTTTCCGGGTTAGGGTTGCTAGCCCTATGCTCAACCTTCCCTCTTTACTCGTGCTTAGGACCGGCTAGTAACTAGTGAACTAGTTAACCAGGCGAGGTTACATTATTCAGAGATGAATTCGCTTAATTTTGAGGGAAAGGATTCTGAACTAATGATTGCTGTGGTTGACCAAAGATATGCGACGAGCTATTCTACGCTATAACGGTTACACAATGTACTGAACAATTGAATGGTGCATTGTAGTTTTGCTGTAATCGTTAGTCACATGTTTTCCAATAAATATCAGTCCGAATCTGAACGAAGACACCAAAATAGATGCAGCTGGATTTCGCTAGTGAAATCCGGCTCATGGATTACGCTACCGAACATTTGATCAATACTTAGTCACCAGTAATAGTAAGGCTTCCGTATACGAAGTCCAAATGCCAACTGGCCAGTTCAGTCATAGAAGTTGTTCACGTGAAGCATCAAATTTCTTTGTATTAGTTTTGAGTGTGTTGATTGGCACCATATCACTATTGTATTCAATTTTACAACTGTTAGTACTGGCCAGTATTTGCTGAGAAAACTTCAAATTAATTTATGAATCAAACTTTTGTCTTGGATATCGAATATCAAGATGGCTACGTTCTACTTGGACTTCGTGTTTAAGCTTGAACATATTCGTTTCAGGTTGGTATTCATCGTGAACTGACATGATTTGGATGAACATTTGGAACTGTCGTTGCGTCCTAGTACAGGACCCCTCTGCAGTGCGCATCTGTGACCACACCAAGAACCAAACCCAGTACCTTCAGGCTCTGCTGCCAGCACCTTACTATTGTGCCCTTGAGTCAGAATCCAGTGGTCCATATTTCCTACATCTCTCAGCTAACGCTGTAGAGTGACCTCCATCTAATGCTTTCGTTGAGTAACTGTCCTCATGCTCAGTTTGGTTGACTCCGTTGGTCACGACTTCTCATTGGAACTTTGGGAATCATCTCTCGAAGCTACTCACCAATGAGTACTAGAGGAGGAGTCCATTTCTCCCAGGTTTACAGTGTTTCTCCGACTGATGTCAATCCATGGTGAATACCAACCTGAAATCAAGAAGTAAATATCCCAAAACCTCCAAAATGAATCAAATTAATTCATTGGTAACCAAAGACATTTCTTTTTCTGATTATTTCAGTGAAATTCTGGGTAAGGAGATAATAATAATGTTTTCCACTTTAGAAGTTTGTGGTAACGTCCTCACCATGAAGCCTGAAGGTCCTAGGCTTACGCCTCGATGGGGAGGATCACGGGTTGACACTACTGAGGAGTCTCATACTAGGACAGAAGAACTGTCTAATGCTGCTAAATTTTCAGTGGTTCTCAGTCAGTGACAAATACCACCTTAAAAATATTTTTCTAAGTTTCGCATTTCTTAGTACAGTGGTTTTGACTGTCTAACGTGTTGTAAGTCTTAACAAAAGACGGTGATATTTATTACTTTTTCTGAAGAACTGCTGTAGAACCATACGAAAATATGTATACTGTGGAAGATTCTTGATGTTCAATTTTTAAATACACCAAGCCCTATATGCAAAAATTTAATCGCGAAATAAGAAGAATGTATGGATATTTTGACCGGCTAACCCGTTGTGAAATACTTCCTATGTGTATTTTAAAAAATTCCGTGATTTTCAGTCGATGAAGTTTTAAACCTTCGTCGACTGAGGGAGTTTAAGTATACGTTGCGCATTCCCAGCCACCACCTTTCTCAACACAGACTGCTAGCCGAAGTAGGATTATGTATGAAGAAGGCTTAGGGTTTTAATACCAAGACATGGCACTAATTGATGATGTCTGATTGTTAGTCTCAGCTGTGTTGGGAGGCGTAGACAGTCTGGTGGGATTCGTCGAGGCGTTGGGAATGAATGGTGGACGATCATTGGTTACAAGACCGAAAATCGGTCACAGGGGAGCCAACATGTTCACCCTTTGTCATTTACGAAGTCTTGAAGAGTTTTCGAACCTTCATCTACTCACTCCTTCTCCTCTTATGGACTTTTGTCTACCTAAATATTACTTTTTCCATCCATCTTTTGTTTGCATGCTGGTGTGCAGTGTATCAACTTCAGCTGATGCATTTCTGTGTGAGGTCCTACGTTGATTTGTCTTTCTGCACGGCCTAAGGTCGGTACACAGTCATCTCACACCTGAAACCCTTAAGAACACTGAAAGGAAAATTGTGAAGTACTCAGAAATGCTCTCGGAAGAAACCCTGTATTACTGGCAACAATACTTGGATGTACTGAGGCTAATCAATATAGCAACAGTATTAGAATGGAAAGATTCATTTCTTTGAGTTGTGATGATCTGCTAGGTCAATTTTTAAATCGGATTTACAATATGCTGTAATGAAGTGATTGGGGTTAGTCACGAATCTTCAGGATAAGTGGTTTAATGTTGTTGCTTGTATTACTCTGTCGTTGAGTGGTTTGAATTGATCGATCTGTATTGGCGTATGGCCTCCTACGTGGGTGCCTCGATATTGGCCATGTTTTAATCATATATTAATGATAAATAGTGGCTAGCAGTGGAATCCAGGACGCGTATTTCGTTCTATGTGGATATTCCAAGCAACAACATTAAAACCATACCCGTCATACAAGAAGTGGCTGTCGTGGCTCGGTGGTCTAGTGGATAGCTCTATGGTGTCCGGAGTAGTCTATTCTGAGTTCTAGTTCTAGCAGGGGCGACATTGCTCACTGAGAGGCACGTACATGCAACTAACGGGTCCTAAATAGGACGAAACGCGCGTCTTGGATTCCACTGCTGGTCACTACCCATTATGGCTTGATGTTGTAGAAAGGGGAAATCAGACTTCTGTCAACATGGAATTGACATCAAGTAGCATTTCAGGTAAAAACTTCTGACCATGTTAGGCTAATTGTGATCGGTATATAATGAAGTGGATTTCTGACACCTCGTTAACTTCAGAATTTGTAAGTGTTATGTTTTTGTGACGTCTCAGAAGATGTTTCCTCTATCGGAAACCATTTGAAAGCAATAAGTATTGAAAGAGAGGAGTTTTATGCGATCTATCGGTTAATGTAACCCACTATACACATCACGATAGATCTATACTCCTCATGCAGATTGAAACTGTTTCATTTGGTGATGTTTGATTTTAAACCAACACTGCTAAGACTCTTTCTGTACATATTATATTGTACGTGACAAGTTGGTATCCATGACACGTCTTTTTCTCACGTGAATCGATCACCTGAAAGTAATTACTGCAACTATTCTAAGTGATAACAGAAGTTTATTGCTGTTGCTCACAATGTGATCACTACAGTATCTTGTGCAATTCTTTGTGTGCATGATTCGGTTTTTTATTTACTAAATTTTCAGATGCGATATGAACCATATCCTTACGTCATAGGATATTAAAACTCACGTTTCTTACAGATATGTTTCATTATAAATGTGATCAGTGCATGCTGTGTCGTGTTAGTACGAGATATACTGGCAATGGTATAGACTGTGTGGAATGTGTTTAAGAAATGCAAATTGCTGCTCCAGGATCGGTCTTCAACGGTACCATGGCTAACAATAGAGAGTGTAGTGGTTGGATGTGTTGACCACTTCCCTTACCTGGGAAGTAGGATAAGCCCTGATGGCTCAGTGGCCAGTGAAATCTCTGCAACGGATACAAAAGGCTTGATTGGCTTTCGCCAATATACGCCACCACCTGTGGCGCCGCCGTGATTTCCGTTTGTCTACTAAGGGTCTTGTATACTGCGCAGCAGTCCGGCCTGTTCTACTGTATGGCTATAAAACATGGCCATTGAAGGTGGAAGACATGAGAAGACTTCAGGTGTTTGACCACCGTTGCCTTCGGAGTATAGGCCGCCGTATTCCGTGGTGTCACCATGTGAGTAATGCAGAAGTCAGGAGTAGAGTTTTAGGGAGAAGAGGTAAATCAATAGACGAGGTTATGAACCTTCATCGACTGAGATGGTTGGGACACGTACTACGTATGCCTAGTCACCGATTGCCTCGTCACACAATGTTGGCTGAGGTGGGTCCAGGCTGGAAAAAGGCTCGAGGTGGCCAGACTAAAACATGGCATCAATGTATGAAGTCTCTGACTGTTGGTTTGAGCCATGTGGGGTGATGCAGACTATGTGGTTGGGGTCCTCGGGACAAGAGGAACCAGTGGTTGGAGACTCTAGGTGATATGGCTCAGAACCGATGTGAGTGACGCATATGTATACATACATTATCCTCATCTTAACAACGCTATACCGAATCTCACCATTTTGTCAATCCTCTTTTCTCTCTTTGATTACTTTGTATTTCTTTTGACTGAATTCTCTTGTCTTCATCTTGCGTCTCACTGTCCTTTTACTTGATGTAATGATATGAGGTGTGGCAACTCGGACCGTTATGCAGTAATGCCTGGTCCTAAGTTGATCTGGATGATGAGATGGCTAATTGGTTGGGGGAGATGACTGTCAACCGATCTGCAGCTGTTACGAGTCCCAATCCACCTACCGAGGTTTGGGGGAGCGGAGTAGTATCACTAGTCCTCATACAATAGGTATGGCTCATTACCTACTGCAAAAATGTGCACAGGATTGCTGAGTGCACTCCGATTTCCATTCACTTAAGAAATCATGTTACACAGTAATTCGAGACGTTAACAGATATATCTTAGAGTTCAAACTAGCGACAGTGGTACTGTAGGTATCTGGTGTCTTCTGTTACATAAGTAACAGACGCTCTTTCGAGTATATTTTATGCGAACTTTTGTTTGATCCTTTTACTATTGCTAACCTCTATATTTTCTTTACGCTTTCATGAAATTTTTATATAATTTTTCATGGTATATTCTCCAGTATTCATGTCAACCAAACTTCTCTAACTGATAAGTCCTGTTACTACTTATTTTTCTTAAAGCGATAAGCAGTTGGTGAACTTATCATCTTTTCGTGGTAAAAAAGACATTTCAAAAATAATACTTTGGAATTCCCAAGGATAAAGTGACTTTGTCGACGTAGTTACTTCTGCGTGAAGCGAAGCCATATGGGATCTGTGGATTTTTCTCAACTCTTGGCAGGTCAAAGTATCCGATCAAGCTGTATTCACTAGAAGCCCAATGGGGAATTATTTTAAAGCAGTTTATCCCAGTTTTGAAATCACATCACGTTTTCTCTGCACTAGTGTTGAATATATACGTAATACGGGCCAGACGTTTTAGCTACAAGAGATTCAAGAATTCTGTGTTATGTAATAATTAAGGGATCCAGTACTTTAAAAGCTGTTTGTCTAAGCTATAGCAAATATATTGTCAAGTTACGAAAGCTGTTAACAAGTATGTTTAATTGTTGACTGGCCTCGATGTGAGCAGAAGTTGATCGATGCATGAAAGGTGACTGGATGGAATAGAAGTGAAAGGAGCTGTGACCGCCGCTTCACTCCAACTTTGATCTTTATCCTTTGAAATCTTGGTTTAGTATTTTAGTGCGAAGCTGAACACTCGTGATTAATCACTAAAAATGCTTCTGAATAACCAATGATAATGATGAGTGTTCTTTTTCAATTGGGCCTGACTAAGCCATATGGATGAGTTTGAAGGACACCATAGTAACGAGCGAAATAACCACTTAGGTTTCTTCATTTCAGCTGAAAAGGAAGATTTTAGAGAATAAAGAAGTCTGACTGGTGATTGGAGTTATTGCTAGGGTGGCCTCTAAAGTCACTGAAGCAATATAACGGTCACCCACAATTATATGTACTTCAGAAAGCTTTTTAACTGTTTCCAACGCATGTAACATGGATACTTGTGTTTAAATAGTTGGAGTTGTGTAATATTTCCTGGTAGACAATGGTTACGAATATGTTGTGCAGGTTTACATTCAGATCGGCAGCTACGAAAGAAGATATACGAAAGTTGGTAGATACGATTGTCGGTCTATAGTCGAAGGTCTCTCATTTCTTTCATGCTTCAGAGGTATCGCACAATCATCTGACCAGCAAACCAGTGTAAGGGACTTTCAGATGATGAAATTTAGTTCATTTTCGACAGTTTGATTTCCACTTCCTTCGACAGTTCTACTACTTTACTGTCATATAATCAATATAGCTGTAAATTTTCGGTTTCCCATGGATTTCTCACTAGAATTTAGTCACCGTTTTGCTGAATTAAGCTAATTTTACCTCAGTATCCAGCTTATGCATTATCGTAATTGCATGTAATTTTCACACAAACCACTACTACTGCACCTTTGTTGTGAGTCATCAGGCGAACAGAACAGTGAATAGTCATCGACAGTGCTCAAACTGTATTTCTTCGTCTTCCAGTGGTGTTTTTGGTATATCATAGAAGGAAGCTTTTAAACCATCTTAAGTTATGTAATGTATATTTCAGTTGGTATTGATGCTTGTATATCATGGGTCTAAAATTGCATGTCAACAAAATTATGTGATTAATAACACTACCCTCAGTGAAGCTGGCCAAAAACATTTTATTTGGATAATATTTATAGCTCAGGGTGCTGATGTTTTAAGCAGTTTATTCTCTAAGGTGAAGTTTCACTTAGAAGACGTTCAGATGTCATGTTGTACACCAATGTCAGTGCATCAGAACTTCGAAAGTAAGTGAAGTGGTTGACTGTGCATAAATAGAAATCACGTGCTACTTCGCTTCAGTGAGACCTGATTGATCGCATGGTGTGTGGGGGTATGTCAAATCTGACTAGTTGATATCTTGCCTTTTGGTTTCTCAGAAGTGTGTGGAACTGCATCAGCAACTGACTTCTTTTGTTCGCTTGCAGTATGCTGAGATCACTTCTTTGCGATCAGTTGATTAAAGTGATGAAAGTTATCTTTATCTGGTTGTTGGACTCTTCTGTGTTGTATGTGGTTACTTGAAGTTGATTGGTTGATGTTCTCCAACTGGAATGGTGTGTATTTTGCCACTGGTCACTGCTTAGTTTTTCCTGGGGAGTTGTGCTACAGTATCGACTGATAGAATGAGGAGTTTGGTTTATTTACATGAGGTATCTTTATATAACTGATTGATGATCCCTTATTTGGGTGAACCAGTTACTTATTTGTATTTCTACCGGTTGATTTTTGTCGCTGACTTGTTTCGAATGAGCTGATGTGTAGTGTCTGGGTCGATGTGGTGATTTACTGCTGATATATTTGAGTGCCAGGTCTGCGGAAATTTTCTAATCGGTGTGAAGTTTGCTCACTCAAGTATTTTGTTTTTCAGGATGGATGTGTGGTTGTAGTGGTCACGACATACTGAGATGAGGAAACCTTGTTTATGGCTTAATTTAACATAGTATTCGTTGAATTGTCACTATGTAGTCTTTTAGAAATCCCTGAACAAATCCATATAATGCTGATAAAAATTTTTAAATGTCATGGTATTTTTACGTTTTAGTGGCTTTTTATTATCACAAATATAACAGATATCTGTGATAGAATGAGAAAGCAGCGAATAAAAATTGACAAAGTACAAGAACTAATACAGAAATCTGTTTATCATTCAACCATAGTGAACAAAGTATAGAGTATTATATAGTGCCAATGGTAGGCTAGTTAGGTAAGGTATAGACTGCTCATTTCATTCAAATAGGGGAAAATGTTTGTCAATACCTTGTGGATCGTGTGAAGTCGGAACATGATTCAGGGAAACGGTTGAATACGTGAGTAACCTTGATCGACCAATTAGTGTACATAATATGAAGTGGAATCATTTATGGAGTGAATTAAACCTATCTAAACCCTAATGATAAAAACAGATCAGACTTGGAAAATGTATACCAATACTATTTAAGAAAAATGCATGAATGCGTGGGAAGATATTTTTGGGTTACATTTCTGATTGGCTGTTCAAGGTCATTCCCATTGTCCGGAGTCTAGGTCACAACTATTTATGCATTAGTTACATGAATAGTTTTTAGTTATTGTGAATTAATCTACTTTATTACCACTTCATTTGTCTCTTGTTATTAAAAGAAAAATAACAGAATTACAATGATGTGATTTTATGAAATGTTGTTGATGTATTACTTATCTGATTACTGTTTGAATTATGAGCCATTTGGACAGTTGTATGACTGACTTTATTTATTTCTCTATATTGAGTTAGTAATGACTCATCAACTGAATTACGACGTGGTGCTTCACGTGTTGTCCGGTGGTGACATAATGTTTTTTGGAAATGTTCACCCATTTCTTTGATTGGACATTTCTACAAACAGAAAGATAACACAATTAATATGTTAGTGATGTTAAGGAAATAACAGAAATGCAATATGGATTGTGAAATTAGGGTGATTAGTAAAAGACATGTGCTGCTTGTCGGCATCGAAAGAGTGAAATCTCACTGGTTCACATTTTGCTTTGTAGGCTGTAGACGATTCCGGCGGCATGAATTCATAGTTGGATTCACGAAAACAAACTGAAATACTCAGCATCTAAAAAGGTCTTGTGTGACTGACCCCAGGCAGATATCCCTTGGGCTCTGTAGTCACACACCAACACTTCTTTTTCAGTCACTTGAAGAAGAACTAGCCTTCCTTGATGCTGGAAGCCAATAAGTGTCGACCACCGTCACAACTCTTTCAGCATTCAACTTCCTTCGTATCATTATCAACTTTCAACATTTTTACCTTCTAATCTTGTTTCACATCTATGTTCCTACGTCCTTTTTAATTTATTGCAGTCCTATATTTCTTGATAACGATTTCAGTTTACGAAACTGCATCACTGGCTTCTTGAAACCGCATTCCAAACTGTGTATTGGAGCTATCGATGTCCGAACCCACCATCAAACCAGATAACTAGCTTCGTTAGGCAAAACCCTACATTCCAAACTATGAACGCAGGCTGTTTGTAAAACACGTATACAGAACCAAAGTGCGGTTATCTACTGAGCTTCACCCGGTCAATATGATGAATTTGCGAAATTCACCCTTAGAGCTTTTGGAGATCCATTGGCTAGTTCTTGCAGGTGTAGGTATAGGATTAGGTGCTAAGACTGAAAGTGTACTGTTCGACTAATTGGCACAGTGACGACTAAATAGAATAGTTAAACTCGCCGTTGTGTCTTTGTAATGTGTGCTTGCGTACTTAATGACTGCAGTTTGCATGAAGTGAAGTATTAGTTCTAACGAAAATTTCCTAGCCTCCTACTGTAAGTCTAACGTTCAGATACGGTTGTTGTTGCAGGTGACATCAGGTGCACAAGTGGATAGAATAAATCAGGCCGGAACGCCTTAAGATGTTGCTTTTGAAATCGCAGCCGATTGAACAGATCATAGCGGTCACCGGCTCCAGCTATATTAAGACAATCATCTTTTTCTGCCCAACACGAAATTGTCTAACATGGCGTCCACCAGGGTCAACTCAGCGGTGGATACAGATAGACCGTGTTGCTATCAGTCACCACTGGAAAGGATCAAGGGAAGATTACTGCTCCTTCGGCAGTGGTCGTGCTTTGTTTCATGCTCACTTATGTCTTCGCCCAAATAAAAGTCGGAAAACAACGACAACAATGGTACTAGTGCCTTCACTGAAGAACTGACTGTACGGTTATCTAAACGGGATATTATCACTTCTCTGTGAGAAGCCTAGAGCCATTTTCAATGCGCGGTAGAAATAGCGTTAACAACTGTAACTGTCCTTGAGAAGGTGGTTGGAAGGGACCAGTGGGTCTCAGAAGCAGCTCCAGAGTTAATGGATGCTGGCGAACACATTCCGGTAGTTTTCGATTACAATGAGGAGTGGAAGTAACTCAAATATAAACTAATGGGAAGTCTTCGCAATAGCTGCGAGCATTGGTAGATAGTGATGGCTAAAGAGAAAGAAAAGGTCGGGGTCATAGGAGACTGTATAACGTTATTCAGAAGTATCAAGGAAACTGGGTCATGAAGGTTAATAGTTAGTGAGAATGATGAGTCTGTGATTCACTCACAGGATAGACGACTAAAGAGATGTGCAAAACAAGTCGAGAAACAACTGGCCTTCAGGTACTTTTTCCTTTCCTGCTACATAGGAGCATTCAGAATAGGAGATTAAGATAGGGCTTCTAACATTTTTCGAAGTTGAGAAAACCGTAGATAACATGAGGTGAGGATGAGTAGCAGGACCAGATAGACTAGTATCGAAGGTATTTATAGATAACAAAACCAAGAAAAGTAGGAGGGTTTCAGACCTGACATTGTTTCTGTAGACTGAATATTAACCCTCGGAAAGATTCTGGAGCATACACTTACCGGTCTCTAACATTAGTTTCCTTTCTCATCCTGAAGGCAGTATTTTACTCATTTGACCAATAGGTCCTGTAGTGGTGTGTCTAACTGAAAAAGATACTGGATAGGTACATCATTCTATCAAGGCTGGAAAACATGTGGGCGTGTAAGAGTCTATGGTGAGTTGTGTACGACGAAGGATGTCCGCCGAAGATGTTCACTCTTGCCATCCTCATGCAACTTTATCACGGAAGTACTAATGAAGGTCTTGCTTTCGTCTTCTACCTTACACGGATTGAACTTGTTACACAAGAATCTTTGGTAGATCTAGAGTACTCCGATGAAACAATTCTGTTAGGGAAGATGTTTGCAAGTTAAAGAGTCTTCTGGAAACCTTGAATGGCAATTTGATAATGTTTAGGAAGCGTTTCTCCTCACCCAGATGCAAATATTTGGCCCAGGACTGCTGTGCTTTGGTACCTTGTCGAACAATAGGGAGTTAAGTGGTTGAGTCCAGCATCCACTTCACCTACCTAGGAAGTCGGGTGAACCCTAGTTGACCAGTGACCGACGAAATCTCGTCACTGATCAAAGATTCATCTGGCTTTCATCAACATACGCCATTTATGGTGCCACTGTGATATCTGACTGTCTGTCAAGAGTTGGTTGTAATTTACCTGCAGTTCCCTCTTTCACGTTGTATGACTGAAACATAGCTATTTAAGCTACAGGACATGAAAAGGCCTAAAGCAATCAGCTACTATAGCCTTTGTATCAAAAACTGTGTGATGGTGTCACCACTTAGGTAATGTAAAGGTCAGGAGTAGGGCTCTTGGCAGAAGAAGAAAGTCAGTTGATGAGGTTTTGAATCTTCACTAATTGAGGTGGCTGGGGTATGTGTTACGCATACCTTACCACTGCCTACCCACATCGTGCAATGTTAGCTGAAGTATGTTCAGACTGGAAAAAGATTGAAGTAAGCCAAATTGAAGCATACCATAATGTTTACAGTAGTGGCGCCGGGTTTAAAAGACTGCAGAGAACAAAGCGCAATGCAGGCATGCTACTGAAGCCCTATGTTCCACTAGGAACCCAAAAGAATAAACGAATAAATAAAATTTGTCGATAAAGTGTTTGGCTGCTGAGTTGACCGTTGTAGGAAAATGTGGACTTCCTAGTTGTGGTAGGCTTGGCTAAGGAAACCGGTTGCTTCATATGGCTCATCATCGGGGTCATCAGCGTACAGGTATCCGCTAATTATCATCATACTGAATTTCTGCATCCTCCCACTTCTCCTCGGTCTCGTTTTACTTTTTTCTACTACTTTTGACTTTTTCATTTACTTTTCTATTTTTTATCTTAGTGGATTCCTGCATGATATGCTAATATGAGGTGTGGCAACTTAGACCGTTAGGCAGTAATTTCAGTTCCTACGTCTGTTCTTTCTCTATCCAGACATTTGTATTACAGTGGTTGAGTATTTATTCCCAGTGTCTAGGAGAAGAAATTGAAACCTAAGGTAGAACAACAGTTCTGCAAACGTATACTGGTGAAGTGTACTTTGTCAGTCATTCCAGCACACCCGACTTTATTTCTAATCCGATCTTGTAAGAACCCAACTATATCGGCATATTTCAAGGGTGTCACGCTGAATGTGATTTTGTGCAAAAGTGTAGTAAAGATGTCACTTAATTCTTCAGTACCAATTCAGGAAAATAACAACAGTATCAGTAAAATTTCTTTTTAGCGGAGGTAGTTCAAATATTTTTGAGTAACTGATGTACTCAGTGTGAAAATTAACTCATGAATCAAAATAATTGTATGCAACATGATTATTTTGGAGAGCAGAACAGCCTACTTTTGCATTTGTACGGAATTTCATCACCCAGATAAAAATCTCCGTGAGCCATACAAGTATCCCGAATAACAGGCCGACTCCTAAGCCAATGAAAGCACTGGACATTTTCGTCAGTGTCAGTTTACTCCTTGACGGCAAATTTGTATGCGAACTTTGTAGGTAGCACGGTACTGATGCATTATAACGTTGTAACCAATACTGTCGCATTTTTTCCAAAGTTTGGTCTTTTTGTAATTTTAAAATACTTTCAGATAGTAAATCTCTTAAACCATTATCTGTTGACGTAAAGAAATGAAGATAGATGTGAATAATCTGATGAATTTTATGAATACACATTATCAATATATACATAAGTGTAATGTATATTTTAATAGTTTGAGGGGTTGAGAAGAACAGTCACTGGTCTCGGAATCCAGATGGTGATTTGCGCATTTATTCTGTTGTGAAGCTTCATATTTGCATAGGATATTAATCTAGACATTTTTAAATTATCAGCAATCGCGTCATTTTTACACCATGGTCAGTATTTTTTCCTCCATCCCCATTTTGAAGGTATTTCGCTGATTGGTTGACGCTTACTTTTACCATGTTAATGTTCTTATTGTTGGACAAGGTTATATACCACGTTTAGGTTTATTTAAAGAATCTTCTCAGAGGTAACAAACTCTTCCATCCAGATTAGCCTTCTCTTTTTTCGTCTGGGGTTGGAGTCGATAGTATTTGGTGTACGAGTAAAATATCATTTAAGTGTGCATACTATATGCCCTCAGGGAAATAACAAGTTCTTGAATCCTTTTCGGAAAGAGAGACATAAAGACACAGAGAGAGATTACTAGTTCTCGATGTTTGGGGTAAGCCAATACAAGATGGAACACCACAAAGTGAATAGTAGTACAGCATGTTTGGTATAACTAGTAAGCGATAGTCAACTCCATTTCTGTCTACTTCTTCCAGTTATGCTGAGAAGAAAAATACAGTTGGTTAAATTTCACTACTTGTATGTATTTTACTGTTCGTAGTTGGCAGATTTTTAATCCTCCAATTTATCGGTGGTTTTGAAAAATATATCTGTCATTCATTCGGGGTTTTATGTTGCGTTTTCAACTATTTAACGTCACTAGATAACCAAATGATATTCACTGAAAGTGTACATTCTTGACCAGATTGTGAATGGGATTTAGAACTTTCACTTCTCAAGAAAGGTGTTTTACTACTATTTAAAACTGCTTGGTGTGATCGCTTATCAGAATAAATAATTGACCTCACTATATACATGTCAGCTGGTTGGAAGCGATCAGCAGGAAGCCCCGGATTTAGGTTTCGTGCTTATTGACACCCGTCAGCAAGACTTATCTGTAACCTCGATTTAACTGAAATTCGAACCTGCGTCATCCAATGTTGCAGTAAGCGACGATGGTGAACCTCCTAGAGTGGGAACCATATTGAAAAATGACCTGCAAACCATAAAACTATTTGCTGTTTAGTGAGTCTTCAGTGACTTCACTATAGATTACAATAAAAATGATTTAATCTAGCATCTTAACTTTTATCGTTAGGAAACGACATTTTCTCTCATACGCGAATGGAAAGCTAATCTACACAGCGGTTCAGAGTATCGGTACTTCAGCATAAGCTAAATTGCATAACTCCTGGAAACATTAAAAACCATCTGAATCTATGTCAATTCGTGGTATGTGTACGTGTTCCCACTGCGGAAACCTGTAACTAAGTTGTAACTAGGTTTTGTTGTCCGCGCACAGAACTAACGGATTCATTCTTTTTCTTACGATGTTGTAACAGATGAAAAATCATGTTTCTTATTAAAAAAAATTGAACGGAGAAACGGCAAAACAATTTGAAATTCGAATGATGTTTGTTTCTAGTCAACCAGATTTTACATTTTGAGTGGGGAGTGATATCAAAAGCTTGTAATTACGACTGAATAACAATGTTTTTGCTATTCCTTGAAATTGCATAAAGTAATTGATTGGAGCACAAGTAGTCAAGTCATACTCTTCTATTTGTTTGCCTATCCGTAACAGTACAATCCATACTTTTTCAAATATGTCTAGTTTTGTCTTGAATAAACAAAAGATTTCACAGGGGAATCTCTAGCTTACCAAGGGAATTATTATGCATAATCTTGTTTCCAACTTCTAAACACAGTATTAGATTAAATCGAAATATTCTTATGATAAAATCAGCATTATTTATACAGTAATTTCGTTGATTGTGTATATGGATCACGTCATATCGAGTAACAGTGAACTACACCAAATAATGGCTAATCATAATACACAATTTTTACTTACTTCCTATCGGTAGTCCAATTCCATATCCACGTGGATCTAATAAACCACCTAATGGGGTTAGTTTACAGTTACGCTGGGCATAGTATTCGTTAAGTGTTGACTCAAGTATCAGAGCATAACCACCTTCAAGAACACGTGCAATGCCTTCTTCTGTTTTGTTAACAAATAAAGATTTATTCTGATTCATAAAGTTCCACATTCTTTGGTAGGTAGGTATATCTGAATGCTTTCAGTTGAAGGAACAGAAAACGTTATTGTTAAAAAATACATGTTTGCGTTGGGGTTAAAATAAAAAGATATTATCATCACTACTAACTATATACACCTTGGTAGTACTTGGCTGTAAAGTACTAGACTGTCAAATCTTTCTATTTGAACGATCAGCTTAGTGTTAGAGTTAGTTTCCCATGCCGAGAGTCATAATTCATCTGAGATACTAAGTTGTCCACAAATTACAAGTCGGAAAACCAAGATCATTCAACTTTATGTATCAGCAAAGAGATGTTACACGCTGTGATGACAAGTGATACCAGTTGTGTTATTCTTTTCCAGCGAAACTCAACAAGACAGTTGGTAACAGCCTGGCGTTTAGACTGATGAGTCTCCATTGGAAGTAAACGTACATCCTGAGCGCTAATTCTCTACACTAGTTAGCTGCATCAATGGAATGAACTATTTACAATTCTGATGAGATTTCAATTTTGAAACATCTTTGCGTTTTCTTGCCTCTAAACAGAGGTTCGATTCGAACGAATAGGTATGAAAAGTTTTCAGGTCGTTAGTGCTTTCATGGTTATCTTATACCTCGAAGTTATTTTCATAACCTTTGCCCAGTGTTTTATTAAATAAATACACTAACTAGGTAACTTATTAGTGATATGGCATATAAGAGAAATATCCGACAATACAGATGAAGCATGAGTATGCATTTCAGTTAGGCATTTAAGTTAAGGTCACATATGCATAGGGAGGAGTAATCGAGTCATGCAGTTGAGGGTGGGAGAACATGTGCCTAAATGGCTTCGAAAACAAATGGAGTGTGAAACAATGATAAACGCTGGTGGGAGACGACTCTCTTCATCTATAGCTAAACATATCATAGAAACAAGTCACAAAGTTAGGGTTCAAACAGCTTTCAAAGTCTTATATAAAAACAGTCAGGGACGTATTCTGAGATTTGTGGAAGCCATACACAAATTTAAACCACCTTTATGTATGCAAAAATAGTTTGTTCTTACACTACACCTACCTTGGTAAACCTTGTTTTATTACCAAGATTAGGATCAACTATGTCACTTCCTGTATGTTCTTATCTTTCTTAATTTTAATTTCCTATTGTGTTAATTGTTGTATTTGTCCCCCAGTGCTCGGTTTAATATATGTTGACTTGACAAGTAAATGTGTGATCAGATTGTTTGAAATGCATTGCGCAAGTACATCACATTGTTTAGATAAACTTCTTCTTCCAACTAATGTTTTTTTGGCTGTATCAATTGTTTATTTGTATTTCTACCCGTCGATTTTTGTTACTTGTTTCGAATAAGCCAATATGTAGTGTGTGGGTCTACGTGGTGTTTTATTTCTGATATATTTGAGTGCCAGGTCTGCTAGAATTTTCTGATCGATGTGATGTTTGTACATAACAGTATTTTGATTTTGTGCCTGTCGAACCTTTGGTTGCGGTTGGTACGGTTTATTGATATGAAAAAATTCACATCATGACTTTTGAAAACTAGGTTTTATTCATACAGGTGTTTTAATACTGGTCTGTTTGATTTCTTTATGTAGTTGATTCCTTAATTATTGCAACTGACGTTTTGTAGATCGCGCTGGTTGCTTCTTCCTTGTCGACTAGGTCTTTTAGCCTGCATATGTTACGATGTGGCGATTTTTTGATCTGTGTGATTCTGCGATATAAAGAGAATGTAGCAATCTGGCTGCCGTTACTGATGTATCCTGTATGCATGAGGGATAATTCCTCCTTAGATAAACATTTGTGGTAGATTTTTTTGTAGATGTTCAAAGGCCTATGTTTATGGAATTCTTTGGTTAGTCATTTGGCTGGAATATTGTAAACAGAAGTTTATCTCCAATCCCTCTGATTCGGTTGTGTTGTACTACAATAACTTTTGATACATTGATGGTGATGTCTAGTATGACACTGAAACATTTGCAGGCTAAAGCCCTGGGTTGGAGAACAACTAAATCTGATATCGATATTCTGAGCTGCAAATATTCAGCGTAAATGCAAATTTATCCATCTAACATTTACGGTTTTCTCATTAATATTCGCGGTAAAAAGCGTGCCTATAGATTTACTGAATGCTGAATAGCGTTTAGTTTGAGAGTTATTTAAAAGTACGACTGCGGGTCCAATCACTCAGTCCTTTTAAGAATAGTCTTCAAGAATAAATTTTTTTCGAAACCAAAAGTTAACGTTTACTGACTTAATTGGGTTTATACAGTGTGATGGTTGAAGGTGAAATGAAAACTTGGACCGCAGCCGGATTCGAACCAGAGACCACCACGTTTCGGGCCCGATTCTGTACCAACTGAGCTATGAGGTCCAAACCCGCTGGTCGCTGGTTCGAATCCGACTGCCGTCCAAATTTTCATCTAACCTTCAATCGTCACTCAGTATCAATACTAGTCTGCCAAACTACTGCTATCTTAGATAGTTAAAATGATATTTAATTGGGTTTGATAAAATTATCAACATCCCAACGACAACGTTTTCCGAAATTAGATGGACAGAATCTTATCCAAGAAGGTACTTATTTCAAAGTTTTAAGTGTTGTGTTTATAAACCAGGCAGGTGTAATCGTATGAATTTCACTACGTAAGTTATAAACTCTTACCTTAAAAAATGAATAAGTTGACCCACCATGTATCGTCCCATATTTAATTTTTGTCTGACGTGCTAAATCTTCTACACTTTCAATATCTGCTTGCATTCTGTCGATTGTCAGGAAGGCGGCTAAATTCGCTGTGTACGATGAAGTCATAATTAAGATAAAAAACCACCATATTCCTCCAATGATACGTGTAGATGTCGCTCGTGGTATTATATCACTACCTTTAGTGGATATAAAAAAAGAATGAAGAAGATTTGAATCAGAGAAAGGTGAAGTGAGATTTCAGGTGACTCAACTATCATTTTTAAACAAAGAATTGCTTAACAGTAAGTGTCTCATAAACTGAGGTGGAATCTTAGATTATTTTGTGTTGACTGAATACAATTTTTAAAGGCAAAAGCTATTTGATATGACAGGGAATTACATGTTCTTATCATGCATTAACCTGGATATATTGAACACAACTTATCACTGGTCTTTCTGGTAAAGTGGAAAGTAAGGTAGTTTAGACTATTGGCTGGATACTTTCCTAAAAGTGTCAGGTTCTATAGACAGTCTGGTGAGCCTCTGATGTATTCTAGCCATGTGACTTGAACGTATTGAATTAAGTTAGCGAAATAGGTAAAGTTGCGTACAGATTTAACCACAAAAGCAAAACTAAACATCTGTTGTATTCTGTTGAGCTTCCATCGGTCCTTCAACCGAAGTTTTTTCATTCTGACAACTCTCTTTAAGTTAACCAAAGATTCTTAACCACTATATTAAAAATAATCCCTTTAAAATCGTTGTCAGTGCATTTCCTGTTCTCTAGACTAATGCAACCAGACCAACTGTTATTTTTATACATTCAGGTTATTTAAATGAGGCTTAGTGAGAACGCTTTAAAAGTCAATGGTCGAAATTGACTAAAGATTGTACTTCAAAAGTACGCTGCACTTATTACCCTGTTTTTCGATACTATATTAAGCTGGTTTCTCTTATGGAGCACAATTCTAAAACCTTTATCCACCTTTTTCACAGCTTTATTTTCGGGTTGACTACGCGAACTGCAGGGTGTAGCAGGCAATAACAGAATGGTAGTGTAATTAGTAAAATTTACCTTTATTATTAGCAATGAACACCGCATTTACTTCGCACTTTAGAGTAAGTTGATACAACCACATTTAGCCTCAAAAATTATAAGTTTTGATCACTCCTTAGGGAATTCTGAAAATGTCACTGGTTATTTTCATCAAAACAATATACATGTTGTTGAATGTCAGGTGTTGCATCATTGTGTCGGAATAAAGGCTGCAAAACTTCTAAAGTATACAGTACTATATTTTTAAACAAACAAGTGTCCTGAATATAGTCATATCAGTCTGTCAGTCATTCCATATGATTATACATAACAGTACGAGTTATCGAACGTTACATCAGTAATTCAGGTTACAAGTTAGCGAGATGAAGAATAGCGAAACAGGAAGAAATGGAATCAAAGTCATTGGAAGTTAAAAGAAAATAAGAAGATAAAGTAGAACAAGTGTTGAAAAGTTATCGACAATTAGAATGAAAATAAGGTATGGGAGCGTCCTCGCCACTGAGGTCGATTTTGAACCGTCATCTATGGTCTCTAATCATCGACTTTGGTTGTCGCACAGACTTCAACCTGGAAGTCTACGTTTTTCTGAATCACTGAGACCAACTGTCAGAGACTTCATGAGCTGATATCAGTTTATAATCTGACAACATTCAACATTTTTTCCGGAAACTTCTTCGGAAAACATTAAAAGTCGAGGTGGACGCTTTTTGATGCTTAGTGCAGATAATTGAACAACTCTTCCATTCCTAAGAAGTCATCGTCTTAAGAACTCATGAATAGTTAACGGTATAAACAATACGTTTTCGTCCCAATAAGTTGAAAACCTTAATTAACCGTCTATTGTATTGAAAACTAATTTGAAATCTGTAAACTTGCCACACAAAGTCTTTTACGTGGCAAACAACCCTGCAGTGAATGTCATGAAGACAGCTAAATTTCATGGTTATCATTGATAATATCAGATTTTCTTCTGAATGAAATCAACTGTTCACTGAGAGCAAGTATGTGGGATTGGGTTATCATACTCCAGTTTTCAGTGGTGATGCAAATCAGTCAGACAAATTACGAAAACCCAGCTTTTATGTTGAAAAGATTAATAACACGGACTCCTGTACTGTATACTACAGGAAACGTAGAAGAAAAAAAACGTTTTGCAGCTACGTTTCTGGGAGTAATTCTGTAGTTCGAAATCGACTACCCTGCAAAGATTTTTTTGTCATACTTTTATACTTACTTACAAGTAGCACAAATTAAATGTTAGAAAACTTTGGATTGCATTATTCTTTCAGTTTAAAGGTTAATGATCAAACAGCAGAAAAGTAGCATTTATGTGTCATCTAGAGTTTATCCAAGTATTCAGTAATTCTGGTACACGAACGAAAGAGAAATCACAGAACGGTGGCTGTCATACCGCAATGACCCAATGGTTAGCGCTTTGGCGATTCAAGCTATAAGCACTGGGGTCACGTCCCAGTGGGAACGCCATAACTCACTGAAGTGAAGGTAAATCCAGGTGGAGTCCTAAACAGGATAAAACGCACGTCCCAGATCCCACTGAAAGCCATCAAACAGACAGAAGCAGAAGTCAGTTTGCATGCAATTTAATCTTAAGTTCCATAATTTCCGGTGTAACTGTTATAACAGAGACAATGTCTAACTGAAATAAAAGTGGATCGGAAAACATATCTTTTTCAATGACAATTTTGCATTTCATCACCTACACGTTTTAGCTGCTAAGTTTTACTATTATGATCACGATAACCATAATTATCCAAATTTCTTTCTTACTGATTTTTTTTGACTGAGTATGTTACTGAATTAGGAATACGTGGATCATTATTTACGCTTTTTCGTTTTCTACTTCGTCTTCACTATAACAATGACGTATTTTATGTGGAAATACGAAAGAATAATTGAATTCTTCGTACACATTTTCCCTCTAGAAAGTCCGCAATTGAAGTCAGCTGATTTTGATTGTATTATATCAAGTAAATTGGTTCATTCATCCTGAAAAATTATCATTCAAATATTCTTCACTTTCATAGAGGCTATCATTAATTTCAAAAGGTTTATATAGATTGGGTAAATGTTTGATACTTGCTCAGAATTCTCCTAACTTTTGTACTGAATGATGGAAAGTTCAGTGTCAGGCCAGATGTACTGATTAACAATCCCTTCTTATGAAGTCATATGGCCTGTCAGTAGGAATTCGACTTTCAAGTATCATAGTTCAAAGGTTACTGAATAAATATCAGGCTCATCTTGTGCTTATTTACTGATATCAGGTTGGTATCCACACCAGGCCACCACCAACTGAAGAATTTTTTATAAACCTGGGGCACTGGACAGTCGTCTCGTCTTAGTATGGCTCCTCAGCATTACGCACCTGTGACCCCACCAGGAATCGAACCCATGACCTTTGGATTCCACAGCCAGCACCTCATCATTGAGCCAGTGGGTTGTTGAGGTAAGTGTCTGTTTGCATTCACATGCATTTGGTTTAATGTAGAACTTTCGGATACCGATAAACTTCCAAATTCCGTTTCCTAATGTTCATGTTAAATTTTGTAGGAACATATCCAAATTGTCCCCCGATAATAAATACTGAACCGTTATACTTTATTTCGCATAGTTAACAGAGTCGGTGGGTGTTACAGATATGGCTCATGCGTCATGAAAGTAACAGTATAATTGCTTTATTCCGAATCATAATTCTGTTTACAGAATAGAATTAACAGCATATGATATTGCATAAGTTTACCCGTTGTACAACATATTTTAAATTTATACTATCAATGGTGTCGTTTATCTACATATAATAAAGAATGACAGGATTGTTGGAATGCGAAATGACTTCAGGATCCTAATAAATGCTCCCTATTGCAAAGTTGATTGATAAGACTATGTCTAACGTGATTTGCTTCACATAATCCACAAATTTAGTAAGGTATCATTGAATTTTTGTGTAAATCTGCACGTACCTAAAGTTTAACATATTTCCTTCTTGTCTTTCCAGAGGACAGATATAGAGTGAGGTGCCGATACAGAGGATGCTTATCATCAGATAAAATATTTTTAATCACTAGTCTATAGGAGTTCAGATGCCTACCCACGACCTCATTTATCAGAACGGTTAGTAGTATACCATTTGATTTACTAACAGCCTTCAAATGCTACTCAATACGGTGTAGTTTTTTTCCGAAGTCCAGGAAAGAATAAGGCGAAATAATAATAAGGTATAGGCAAAAAAACACAGGGATTATTGAAATGTAGGAGTAAAGATAGAGTTATGCCGGACAGATAGAGTTTCCTCGTATCAAACGTCAACGAAGGGATTTTTCTGGAAATCACTAAGATATGAGGGAGCCAAGAATAGTAAAAAGAAAAGCATAAGCCAAGATGGATCACTCTTGATGCATTCTCTACAAACGAGCCATTTAAAAGACGAGAGTCATAGGATTGAAGCAATTTAAAAAGGTCTTGTTCATGTCTTCAGCTAAAGTTAACCATTTGACACTTGAATATCTTTTAAGGAAAGCCAGTGACCAATTTCAGTTAAGTTATTAAACTGAGAACACTCTAAAGAGGAGGTGATAGGAGTAGACACTGTTAGATCATCTGCATACTTAACAAAGTTAGCTGTAGTTGAGGTGGGTAGGTCACGAAAAGAGAAAGAGAAAAGCAGAAGAGAAAAACTGCATCCTGAGACACGCCGGCTTCAATAAGTAGAATCACAGTCATATGGACTCAGTCATATTTTCAACAGATTTATAGGAGCCAGTCCGCGCCTATTTAATTATAAGTAAAACCTATGATTTCTTTACATATGGTACATTCGGATCTATTTTACCATATTACTTAAGTCAACATAAAAACCAAGTGGACTGTCTGAACTATGATTTTGGCTAGTACCATTAAATAGTGGATAACTTCAGTATTATTTTTGTGAGGTTTAGTGGTCCTAGGCCATATTGCACAAATGGTCACGCGTGTTTACTGGCTCATGGTTCTAAAATAGATATAAACAGCCACTTGGTTACCCTTACTTTCCTGATGGTTTTCTAATTGAAGAAAACTGCTGTAAAATCAATCACTTTGTAACCCACTTCCCATCTGAATAGTGTAACATAGTTACTGTTTGATATCAACACTAGTTATACATTGTTGGTAAAAGGTAGTTGTTCATACCAAGACAGAGAATGATAATGTGATCGGAGTTATTCCCATATAACCTATTTTTCGGTGATTTGTTTACTTCTGAATCAAAACAGAATTTATGGCAGAAAATTTGGTAACCTCACTATTTTTTAAATGGTTTTATGTGAATTAGAATTATTTATTTCGAGGTGAATGGAGCTTTTATTTCAAGGTAGTATGCATTACGGACTGACAATAATTGTGGAGCCATTAAAAAAGCTTGGGGCACTGGATAGCTGCTTCGTCTCAGTCTCACCAGCACGCACCCCTGATCCTGCCCAATAAAGGACCGGACTCAGAATCTTCAGGTTTCACGGCGAAGGCGTCAACCATCCAGTCGGAATTCAATGTTGACAGTTTCCTACTTCCTTATATCAGTTCACCGCATAGTGCGACTATCCATTAAAGTTTACAGTTCGCACCCACTTCACTTCCGACTGGTTGACTCCAGCAGTCACGCCCGACTTCGTATTAGAACTTCGGAATATCCATCTCGAAACATGTCACTGACGAGGACTAACTATGCAGTAATGTAGTTTGCAGTTAATAGCGATTTCATTTTTAAGGTAGTATTCATTATGGACTGACATCAGCTGGGGAGCCACTGGGAACCTGGGAGTACCGGATAGTTAGAATTGTCATGTCGGTAAAACTGTCATTCATTCCATGAACAACTTTTTTTCCTTCTAAGTTTAATGTCTGTGTAAACTAGCATGGAAATGCGTAACACGTGTTTTGCGTAATAGGAGATCCTTCAGCCTGAAGTGCATTGATGTTATCACTGGGGCTAGCAGATAGCAGGGATACAGATACATTCAGTTAAAGAATCGTTAATTAGATGGAATGCATGAGTAGATTTCACTTCTAACAACCATCAAAACGGATCTCATTATCTGGCTGATTCATTGGTACGAGCTCGACCAATACAGGTAGAGTAAGCGTGGGGAAACTCAAAAGTCTTAGCAACTCACCACACTGACATAAACGTAGTAAGTTTCATGCACATACGTGATACTCTTTCACTCTATGGAAAGTATGACAGTAACTACTCATTTATCTTTCACGTATTGTATCGCATATTGCAAGATGATCAGGTCAAGTGTCCTGATGATTTGAAAATTGAAGAGAAAAATCTGAAAAGGTAGCTTTCCCCCCAAAATTTTGTCTGTAAATACATTTTGGCAACAGACCAAAATATCGACATAACTTAAAAAGATTATGTTCAAGTGAAATTATCTTTGATATACACTTTTCATTCATTCAGAGGGCCACAACGGATGTTGGTTAATCAGATATACTTTTTGAGGACATATAATGAGTAGGTAGTAAACAAAACTAACTGAAATTGGTTAAGTGTTATACAAATAAGTTTATTTTTTTCTGTGAACAAAATTTTCGTATGCACATTGATGTAAAGAACACACGAAACAACCCATAACACGAACCAAGAATCCGTACTTGGAAATGACGAAAAACTGATTTAAGCTGAGTATTGAAAGGGACTGACAGTAACAGTTGTGTGGTTTGATATTTGCCGGCTGTAAACACTACGGACTCCTAGCAAAATGACCGGTTGTATTCGTTCAGCAACCAGGACTGGAAAACATGAGATTGGTTGCTGTGTAGTGGGCGGACAGAATGTGTAACCCAGTCCTATAGGAGCTTCGTTGTAGTCCGTACAGCTCAGTGGTAATGTCGCTGACTCCGACACTGGTGACGAGAGTTCCAGTCGCAGGCGGAACATTAGTTCCGTGGAGGTTCCAGACAAACCCTACCGACGAGTGCTGAAAAATGCAAAACCCAGGTTCAGGGCTTCCTGCTTACTGCCTACTGCCTTCAACTAACTAACATCCATCAAAGTTCACCGTGGTGATGTGCTTCCTGGCCTGCTGGCCACACTGAAAAGTGAACGATAGAATTGAGTCAGCACTCAGGACTAGACAACATGAGATTAGCTGCTCTGCAGTGAGCCATTAACGCATCTGTTCATTTTATTACTTAGTATGACAAAAATCTGTTCAATTTTTGTTTGACTTACGTAGTCATGATATCATTTTCTATCAGTTCGGGAATAAGATTTTCTACAGACCCACTTTAACTTCTGCTATCTTCACTAGTTTTCATTGATTCTTCAACTGATATAAATCCATGATGAATACTACCTTGAAATAAGTAAAGTCCTCACAAACCTCAGACAAAAGTGTTCACTTGTCTTCATTCTATCATTGCATACTTAGTAAATCTTCAAGTAGTCCTAAGAACTTAATAAAATTTCATTAGTTTTTTCAGCCTATAACTTCGTCGTATTCCATCTGGGTCAATATATCCTTGTCGATTTACGAAAGTACGTTGTATACCTTGTTTTTATCATCAACATTAGTTTCTATTGGTTGTAAAGCAGCTGACGAGAATAGACGAAATACATGTATGCTAATTCTGCTACCACTGTTCTTGTTGCTTTACTCAAGCTAGGGAAGAATTGTACGAACAATATGAATATTGTTTAAAGAAGCTAAACAAACGTTTTTCGCCATCATTCCTCTGGTGATGAGTATTTCTTACTGCAATTCAGAGATAATTTCCTTGAAAGAAATGTTGAAGTCAGAAAGCTTTGAAGAAAGTCATAGATCCGTTTGGACATTATGGTAGTTAGCTGTAAAGTTTGCTGTCTCGCAGTTGTATTTTATAGGTATTGTCTGAGGTTTACCCTTTTAAATACTAAGATTTTATATTTTACTTAACATATACTACAAAACGCACCTTCAAAGTTTATTTCTATTCCTTGTAATTCAGTGATATGACAATAGACTTAATTGTACTAATGACTTGTTATTGATGAAAATAACATCAAAGGTGATTTGATTCTATTGGAGCCGTGTAAAGATAAGAAATTGGAAGCCTTAAGTAAGTATCATTATGCCTATTACCCAAAAGTATCTTTATAGTTTAGCTAATACAGTTTAGTCCATGTACATTTTATTAAATCCTTACTTGCTTCTTAGTGTACGGAGTAAGCGTTGATCAATAAAAGTTATTTAGTGTAATCCTGTTTCTATTACGGTTGTTATATCGAAATGAATTGTTCGCCCTCTGTTGCCAGACAGACTCCGATATGGATGAATTTGTAATTATAATTATTTTTCTGTAGGGTTCCTAATGGAATAAATGGCTTCAGTAGCAGGCCACCATTTTACTCTGTTCCCTGCAGTCTTTTAAACCTGGCGACAACACTGCCAACAAGCTTCCATTTCTTCCCTACATGATCTCCTCCATGTCACCCTACCCTCGGACCGCAAACTCTTCGTTTCCCTGCGGATTCCACTCGATAGTCTAGCGCAAGATGTCCCCCATCAGCCTTTTCAGTATATGCCTAATCCAATCCATACTTCCTTCTGCATATTACTTCAGCGATAGGTTCTTGGTTGATTCGTTGCCAGAGTCCCTTGTTGCTGATTCTTTCTGGCCGTCTGGGCTTCAGCATCGAGTGAGCGTAGGCACCTATTGCTTCATGCATGTCTGTTGTTTGTTGAAAATGCTTTTCGTGACGCGCCAAGTCTCTGAACAACATAGAAGCACTGACTTGACTGAATTAATGTTGAAAATCCGGATCTTGTTGGCGCTTTATGATGAGTGCAGTAGATCTCCACACTGGTGAAAGCCTGTCTCGCTTTTCGAATCCTGGCTGCTTTGTCATCCTCGTCTGTGCCTGTGACGTCTGCAGTTGAAACGATTCTGCCTTGCCTAGGTAAGTGAAAAAGACCACTTAATTTAGATTTCTCCCGTTGATGGTGATTGGTGCTTGTTGTTGTTGGTGATGGTGGTGTTCGTTGTGTATCTTCATCACCTCCGTCTTCTCTACGTTCACTTGAGGTCCCATCTTCGCTGCCTCTTCTGACAACTTGTTAGTTTTCGCCTGTAGATCTTCGAGTTTGTGCGACACTAGACACAGGTAATCGACGGAATCCAAATCTTCTAGGCTCTTTTCATCGGTCCAGCCAGCATATGCCCATCTTCTCGCTCCTCACGGTTTGCTGTATGATCCAGTGGACCACAATCAGGAAGACCATGGGTGAAAGTAGGCGGCAGCCTTGTCTTACTCCCGTCTTCACTTCAAAGGCATCACTGAGCTTTCCATTGTGGATCACTCGGCACGTGGCGTCTTCATATAGTTGTTGAATGAGATTGATAAAGACTTGTGGCACACCGTAGTGTTGAAGCAGCAGCTGCCAAATTACTTCTCGGTCAACGCTGTCGAAGGCCTTTCCAAAATCGATGAAGTTGAGATAGAGATCCAGTTGACTGCCATTCTATACTCTGTTATATGATGATGCGTAGCGTAGCGTTGCGATTTGATCCGCACATGATTTGTACTTCCTGAATCCAGCCTGCCTGTTCCGGTCGTAATTTTGAATCGAGAGCATCTTTTAGTCTCTCCAGGATGATGCGGCTTAATATTTTGCTTAGGATGGACAAGAGAGTGATTCCGTGCCAGTTCTTGCAAACACTGAGGTCTCCTTTCTTCGGGAGTTTGACAAGGTGACCGTTTTTTCAATCTGCAGGTACCTTCCCTTCCTCCCAGACCTTCTGCAATAGTGGTGTGGTGTGAGCATGTCCGCTGTTGTCTCTGCGTCTGTTTTCAGTGTTTGTGGTGGGATTCCATCTTGTCCTGCTGCTTTCCCGCATTTCAGCAGTTTTATGGCATTCAGGACTTCTGCTTTTGTCGGAGGGCCTGTGTGCATTGGTAGTTCTGCTGTTGCTGGTGGTATTTCTGGACTAGTTGCAGGTGGTGGTGGTGGTGGTGGTCGATTCAAGAGCTTTCTGAAGTAGTCAGCCCATTGTTTCCTTTGTTTCTCATCTTCGCTAACCAACTTTCCTTCACCATCATTCATTGATTTCGTCTGTGTTGATCTCTTCCCAGATCGATAGTAACCCGATTATTTGATACAATGTTCTCAGGTTTCTCTTACCTGCTGCCTGTTCTGCCTCACTTGCCAATATGTCATAGAAGTGTCTTTTGTCTTTGCGCGAACTCTTCACTTCTTCATCTAGTGTTTTGTACGCTGTACTCAGTTCGTCTTTTCGTTGTGCATCCTTGCACTGGTACATCTTCTGCTTCACCATCCTCCTCTCCTCCATCAGCTTCCATGTATCCGTCGAGATCCATTCCTTGTCTCGTTTCCTCTTCCTTCCTAATAAGGTTATGCAGGTTTCTTTCCATATAGCTTTCAAAGAGTTCCAGTGTTCTTCCACACAAGTTTCTTCAGGGATGTTGCTCGATATCTCCTATTTTGTCTTGATGGCTGACGTGAAGATGTCCCTTGTAGTTTCGTCCTTCAGTTTTTGTTCTGGGCGTTGAACTTGAACCGTGGTCTATCACCAACTTTGTTGAAGGCTATCAACTTGATTTGGAAGTTTTCTTGCACTAGATAGTGGTGAGTGGCGTGAAGATACACCTGCTCCCCTTCTTCATCTTGTGTCCAGTAAGCTGAGTGCGTCTCCACTTTCTTCAGATTGAGATGAAGTCGATCTGGTTTTTAGTGTGTCCATCTAGTGAGATCAAATCCATATCGCTTTGTGAATATCCTTGTGTTTGCATACACTGCCTCCAATCACGAAATTGTTGAATGTGCAGAAATCAGCAAACAGTTCTTCATTCTCACTCATCATTTCACCGAGTGCTTCTCGACCCATGATGAGTTCTCTTTCTGTGTTGTCCGCTCCCAGTTTGACACTCATGTCGCCCATTAGAATTTTGATGTCGCCAAATGAGGTGGAGTCTTGTCTAGTACTAATCGCAGTTGTCTATAGAATTTCTCCTTCTCTTGATCTGCATTAATTGTAGGTGCGTAGTATTGTACAATTGTGACTCGTTCTTTTTGAGTTGAACCTTGCTGTCATGATCCTGATGCAGGAGGAGATTGGTTCCCACTGCATGAGGGCCTTCGATGTTCTTAGGGAAATCATGATAGCCACTCGAAAACTCAGTGTGCTCGTGGTTGTCATCAGCGTGACCGGAGTAGATTAGACTATTGACTCCTCTCCAGTTGACAGTTTGGAGAGTCCACTTGCATTCCGTCTGCAGATTCTTCGCAGATTCCAAGCACTTCCATGCCATACCTCCTCATCTCTTTTGCAATCTGAGCAGCCTCGCTAGGTTCGTACATGGTGCGGACATTCCATATCCCCAGCTTTACTTTCGCTTTCATCGAGAGGAGAGAAGACACATCGGCCGACCGGCTTCCTGAAGGTTTTCACCAACCGGCGTCATTTCGTCTCTCCGATTATTGCGAGGAATAAGTTTGTTTTTGTGTTTTATATTTTGTTTGTGCTTTAAAGTTTCTTCAGCGTTTAGATTTGTTTTCCGGGTTAGGGTTGTTAGCCCTATGCCCAACCTTCCCTCTTTTCCCGGGCTTATAACCGGCTAGTTTCTAGTGAACTAGTTAACCAGGCGAGGATCATGTTACTTATTCCAAATAATCAACTGTCAGTCGGAATAATGTCACTCACTGGGATAAAAATGTATACGTCTGGCGAGCGATAAATGGGACGAAACGCGCGTCGTTGATTCTATCACTAGCCATCAAGTAAACCATTTTTCATGTCATCTATATAAATTATTTTACATTGAGATAACTATTACTAGGTTTGAGTGAACAGTTCAAATCGTTATTGCAATACTACTACTACTACTACTACTACTACTACTACTACTACTAATAATAATAATAATAATAATAATAATAAGAACAGCGACCATCAGTATTGTCTGCCACGGATGGAGAGTTGATAGGGTAAACCTCGTGATTAATAATTCGCTTAAAGAGCATAAACAGACCACTAACGTTATACACAGAGTTAATCTCTTATTCAAACTATGATCAACTGAACAACCAACTCAGAAAGAATCTACTTTCGGTGGTTTTACAACTACAGTTTTTTTCAACGGTTATAGACAATTTTCCTCAACTTGGAGGTCCCTTGGAAGTACTTTTTGAGATTCAGGTATCGTTTTAATTTCCAACATGTATACTTTATGAATATCTGAAATATTAGGAAAATCTGGGTAGCTTATTCAAAGATAGGTGAAAATCACAAATCTGACTGCCTTATAATCATGTCAAATCTATTCGTGAAAATTATTCAAAGTCATCAAATATATCCACGTTCTCCGTATTTAACTGTTGAACTGAACCTCCCAGTAGCACACTGATGATTGCTGTCTACTGTGTTTTAGTTTCACTATCCACCTAAAGTCAGTCAACGTTTTAGGCGGGTACATTGAGCGAGATAAGATCACTTTAAAATTTGCATTTCTGATAAACTTTTCTAAATTCCTACTGCCTTTCAGGTGTACCGCTAACATTCTGAATTATATGTATACATGGTAAGAGTATGGTAATTTTGTTCACTTATTTATGTACTATTAATTAGATTTTCTGTCATATAATCTACATAGGAATACTTTTCTAGTCAGGAAACTGTCAATTTATTGTCATTTGTCTCTTTATCTTTAGCAGACTTCCGAGAATATATGGGTTTTGTTTCATTGAAGTTGTGGCGTCTAGTTATTATTTTGTTACATCAAAATGTAGACATATCAGATGCTAGCTGATTTCTTTTTTTGATGATATGGAAGGCAATTATCTGCTATGACACTTTTTTTTACGACAAATATTTACGATACGTTTTAGTTTATGAAATGTACAAAGAATTATTTCAGTAGTAGGTTGAAAACCTCAGAAAATAAATTCGTCAGTATATCAGATGGACGAAATCACTATCCTATGATTTACCTATGTTTTACCAGTGTTATGCTTAGTATGTCCTAAAGAAAAGGTAGGAATCAACACAGAAAGATCTAAATCAAATTTCGTCAGATTTCCAAACGTCATCTAGCTATATATCATAGTTCTTTTGATTTAGAAGCAACACTCTGGGTCGTGTCACAGTTTTAAAAAGTATATGAAATGACCACGACGAATAAAAATAATGAGGTTTAAACAAGGTTGAATATCGTCAGTCAGCTATAAATCCATGAAGTTAACCGGTGGTTAGAACGTTTGTCCGAAAACAAGTACAGAGTATTTTAGATCTCAGTGTACTGTTTATCAAAAGAATGTGAGAACTAACATTGGGTTAATATGTATCTTCCACAATTCTTTCGGTTTATAATCCATTTGAGGGGAAACGTTGTTTTATAGAGGGTGAGTTGTTAGGATTTTGCAGACTATCAGAATTTATGAAATGCCACTAAGACTTTTAACCCTGAGGCCGTGAAATGAATGATGTCGAGTATGTACTGCGTTGTATTCTCTAGGTTTTTATTACGGTAAAGGTGTTTTCAGGAACTTTAGACATACACAGTGGTAATGAATGACCTAAGTGTTAACAGCACTCAACACAGTAAAATAAAGGTGAGTAGAAACCTGTAAAGTAAAATATTCGTCCAGGTCACCAAACTTCATATTAACACATATAAACAAGGTCAATAAAGAACAGAAAAATAGACACAAAAGATCAACGGACAAAATTATACCATCGATAAAGGGTCAGTAAGAGTGAACTACTTACTGAACTACTGAATTTCACAACTTACAATTTAGCTACTTGTTAGAAGGATGTTATTTACTCCTCCGCGAACTGTTGTCTTCTTAAGTAAGAAAACTTTGTTCAAGGTGGGCGACGCTACGCTTACGATATTCTCATTGATAATAACATTTCATGTTTAGACTCATTTTAAGCTGAAGTATTTCTCCAGAACTCTTAAGAATAGCCCCTAATTCAAATCAGTCATAAGTGTTATGTTTTACTTGAAAGCAACATGATTTTTGGGACATTCGTAAACATCCAGTACATAGTCTTTGAGAATGTCCTGAAGGAATTTGAGCGTCGACTTTGATTTAATCAATATACGCATAAGTCTTAAAATAATCCCAGGATATTCAGGAATATTCCGGACATCCTGCTGAAGAAGACATGGCATGCATAGCGAAATTTTTAGAAAAATCTTGTTTTAAATTTCCAAACACATCGAGATTAGATTAAATCGTACTTACGTAATGACTAACTAACATTTTAAAGTTGGTTTTTTAACAAATCACATGTTTAAAAGAGTAACTAAACAGAAGACTAAGAAGGTGGATTATGGACTGCATGAGGTACACATCTATCCATTCCTGCTTGTTATCGAAATCTAACCCAATAGTGTTCTCGGTAATTAGTTATAATAATATTTCTCTATCAACTACTGAGATAAGCTGAATTCGTATCTCGTACATTCCATATGGGTTTCATTTGGTTAGTCCAAGAAGGCAAGAATGCTTTGAGGATCTCGTAGACCTTTATCAAGGGGATAAGAAGATTAACTGAATATCCCTATAATGACTACTTCTTGTGAATGTGAAATTATTTTTTATTCTGAATAGATTTCCCTCAAATATACAATTCCAGTGACGATTTCTACTCTGCATACTAGGACGTATTTAACACCCGCGCCTATACAATGAGTAAAACAACCCTTTAATTTAAAATATACATTTTATGCACCATCTCGTCAACAGAATTACTAGGGAATCAAGCTTTTGATGTATAGAAGATTGAGTTAATAAATGTCTACTATTATTACTCATAAACATTTCGTTAAAAAATCACACGAAAAAATATTTCACTTTGAATGACTTACTCTGTTGTACAAGTGATCCAGCAGTGAACCAAAAGCTGTTTCTCAGTGTAAATTGATTTTGTATAGTTGGATAGCATGGATGTCGAGCATACCATTCATTTGGTGAGACCCGCCCAATCAGGAATAGTATTAAGCTGACTACAAAATAAGCGATTCCAACAGATAACCAAACCTAAAATTTAGAAATACAGTATTAATAATATGATAGTTTTCGATAATGGTTTATCAATTTTGGCAAATGTTCTAACCCAGGAATTTTTATATGGTTAGTAAGTTACGTTACTTGCTTAGCAGGAACGTTTTGATTTCTGTGATAAATCTTGTGTAATTTAGAGTACTCATGACGGTTATAGTTAGAAATACAGAACTGTTTGCAGTTTAGTACTGTCAAGGGAAATAACAAACAGTATTGTTTTTTTATTACACGCTTGAGTACTCGTTTTTTCACTTCGCAATAAATCAGTGTCTCCATAATCGTGTTCTCGATCTTACGAAAGGTGTTATATATCTTCTATTCATGCTGTATGAGTAACGTGAGGTAATCAAGTCCATTACTATTGTTTTGCTAATGGCGAGTCACATTATACATTAGTGTATGAGCCAAAAGAGTTTTGACTGTTGTTTCTTGTAGGGAAATTTATAATAACTAAAATGTCAGTTAATATGAGGAAGTAGTGTTTGATACTTTCTTCTTGTACGTTGGTGTTTCACTAATCTACACCAGATAATTTTGAGAACTGACATGTATAATTTTATACTTGGTTTTGCAAGTATCTCAATATTCAGTAATAATAACAATAATAATAATAATCGCTTTCTATCCAAACAACTTGTATGATACAGTATGGAATTTTCAGGATGGAATATTTCAACAAACTCACTTTCCATACAATATTTTTAAAAAGAATAATCATTACGTCTGTATAGTGTTAATAATAACATTATCGAAGGCATAATTATGAAACGGACAGCTAGTGTTACATTAGCATCTGTTCTGGATTCAGAAATTAAAACAAAATCAAATGTAATTTTGATTTCGGCAATTTAGTCAGCCAGCACAGATATTCACAATTCCATGTAGGTATCCTAGGAATAATAGTTTGGTGTATTTTTGAGCATTTGTAAATCCATTTCCAATCGGTGGAACGTTTTTTCTTTGTTTTGTTCTTAGCTTGAGAAACGAAAGTTTGAAGGCATTTTAAAACTGTGCGAGAGTACATGGTGTGTTCAGAAGACATCTAAAAGATTAAAACAAACTAAAAGGGAAGAGTTTGATGGAATTTAGTCGATGGGAAGTTTTCTGGTAGCCCAAGATTTAGGCAGGGCACCTCACAAGAAGTGAACAGAGAAAAATATCATTTTATTCACTGGTATTTGATTGTTTTTACTTGCAACCACTTCGATATTCTTGTGCTGGTCAACGGACCTAATTTCTATGCTTTATTGAATTCTCTGAATCAACTTTGATTACTTCGTCATCTAAAAAAGCATCAAAGCATCAAGTATCATTTAGATTTGAATACGAAGGATTAAATCTCCTGTAAAAGTTGACGTTTTAATTTCCTTATAGTGCAAAATAATTCACAGTTCATCAATTTTTCTATCCAGCTGAAGATTCAACATACAAGACTCAGTTTCAGTTAGTGTACTTTGTAAAAGTATTTCAATTCAAGAAGTTTATGCACTTATAGCCATTTCTTTACAAGAAGGAGGAAGACAAAATGAAAATCGTGTAAAAATCAGCATGATATCATGGCAGACTTTTACTTAAACATACTGGATGACCTTAGTTTTGTCCTCTTCAATATCTATTTTCATAAATACTTTTTCAATGAGGAGGAAATATCTAATACTACCATATTATAAGGAAACTGCGAATAACTTCCAGATTTTGGTGTTTAAGTTTTTCTGAAGCTAGGACTTAAAACGATCGACACTGCACTGTTGCTGGCTTTCTAAAATCAAGCCCTTAAAATAAATATGATGAGTAGTTCACACTTATTTTATTTTTTATCTTTCCAATAAGTAGAAAAAGACAAATATCTGTCTACATTCAGGACAGTTGTGCTGTTATGTATGATTCCCGTTGTCCCCTCTACGTCAATAAAGAACTCGCTTCAACAGTTCCTGGGCGATGGTTTACAGGAACAATTAGTGCATAGATATCAAAGATGAAGAATAAACTAGCCTCCAATTAGATGTTGAATAATATAGTTTTACCAATGAAACTTGTTTAAGACTTTTTAGTTGAACTGAAATCCTAAATCCCCCTACGTATCCATGAGAAAGAATCAATACCTTTCTGAAGTATTGCCGTGTTTTACCGATGTCATGTGAAACCGTTTCCACCCACTAGAGAGTGGTTTCTGTCACATACTCAAGTGGTTTTGTTGTGCAGAACATATGTTTCAGTCATATCATTATTGCAGAAAAATACTCAATGAATTTAGATCGTTCGCACTTCAAACGTTAACAATAACAAAAAATACTTAAAATCTGAAATATTGGTTTTTTTTAAATGTCCGCAAAATATTTATCTACTGCATAAATTGTGATTTTACCAAAAGAATGCCAAAAGAAACAGTATTTTATCATCATAGAAGATATCCTGTGGATAGAATACCTAATTTTATTCTGTTCATATTGATTAGCTAGACGTTATTATTGTATTGAGATTAACCAATAAAAGAAGAAGGATGATCAGGTTGTGATTAATAAGATGTATGCATTACAAGTTTGACCTGGTCTGTGTGAACGCAACTCATATTTAAGACTTATAAGTGCAGCAACTTCATGTGAACACTTCTTAATTAACTACAGCATAGACAGATAAATGATCCCAGCTCATCGCTGAGGGCTTCTAAGAGTGGAACTTCATTCTCGAGGAGCGTTAATTTGCTTCAGTGTTTAGAAGAATTTTTTTAATCTTTCGACTTAAATTAATCAGTAAAGCAAGGACAGTTATTCTTTCACTTTTCCTAGTCTTAGTTTAACAAATTGTTTATACTTCTTAATCCCGCTTCACATTAAGACTAATTCAGTTCACATTAACAAGCTGTGCTTGAAGAAGCTCAACTGTCTGTCCGATGAAAAGTGCTTGATAAAACTCCTAATCTGAACCAGCTAAGCAACTGTTAAACTAGGTTTACTGAATAGTCTTAAAATTAAGTGATTCATGAGTCTGTGATATTCTGAATCAACTGTATAAGTTAGTATTTGGATAGCTGATTTCTTCAAAATCATTTTCAGCTTCCAGGTTACCTTTGATAGGTGTGTGTTTTAGCTACTAGTATCTGAATCATGTAAAGAGAGAGCTATTTTGTCTTTTTCACCTCGGCATACGTGCTTGAGAAAACTGTTTTTTAATCTGCTAATACTGATTTTATCGATTCATTTATAAGAGATGAAGGGTAACAGTGCCGTTTTATTTTCATCGGTCTTGCATCTTCACTTATCACAGAAACAGTCTTCAGCATCAATCTAATCCTGTTTCTCACTACGGCTACCAGAAGGAGTGTTCTATCAGCCTTGTAATCTGATTGTGAAAGACTATCATAATGTTTAGTAAGTTTATTAGTAAGAAACTCATACCTTCTGAACTTCGTATCTTCCTCTTTTTTGAAGATGATGTACTTGACTCCTCAAAGTAAGGATAAAACTTGTACATTGCGGTAAACTATAATTCCATATTAAATTGTTTATTTGAAACAGGATATAAGGACGCAGTATTTTTTATCGGATGATATTTTGAGTGCGATTCACTACTCATATTCATATCCTCACTCGATAGAGTTATTCAAAAATGAAAGGGGTAGTTAACGGTAACAAAAGTTGACTTGTGTCGAAAAGCAAACATAAAACTTATTTAAGATTTTCTTTCACAATTAATTAGCAAATAATTCACTTGAACTACAAAATTAAGTAAATGTCTCCGATATCATGAAAGTCCTGTTTGTAGGGATAAGACAAGTGATGTAAGTTGGGCTAGTTGTTCGCTTCTCATTGACGACCAACATGTATGTATCTGTTTAGTATTTTAACGACGAGACATAAATTCATAAACCACTTGTGGACGAATGGCTCCGAAAATTTGATAGTCCGATGAATGATACTGAGAAAACACTAGTTAATGGGCTTGAATACTCTAACCTGAAAATGTTGTTTACAGGCACCAAAGATTTCCTCAATCTTTTCAACAGTGCTTCAGTAGGCTAATACTTAAGAAAGATTCTACGGCAAGAATATAACTGTTCAGTGCACTGCGATTTCGACGGAAATTAGAAATAGCTTTGGTTACAGCTTTACACAATCATCCGTGATTGGAAGCCGTTAACAGGTGGACGCATACATTCGCTACTTTTTCATACGTAACATAAAAATTTAAAGTAACGTCAATGATTTATTCTGCAATGGAGTTATATCTACCAAATTTGTCTTTGTGAATATAAAACAAATATTTTTTGAAATACTTCAACAGTTCAGTCTTCAAATTTTTGAATTCGAATAAAAAAATAACATAGACAGCTTGTCATGCTTATTTTTGCAACGTGGAGTAACTTCTCTTTTTCTTATGCAAACATTTTAGTGATTAAACAGTGGGATGAACTTAAGTTTCACTGAAGGCAGTTACCACTTCAAATTCATCCTCTCTGTAACTATGATACTCTGCTTGACAGTGAAATATCTAGAAGTTGGAAAATAACATGTGATATCCGTGAATTAACTAGACTTCTTGATTTACTACTTGAAAATTTTTTATTTACGAACAAGTTGAAACTAGACGAACCAACCTCATTTGATAGGGGTGCTGTGAATTGCAGTCCAGGGTCAGAATTACTTTTCTGTATGATGACGCTTAGAGAAAGACTCATGAATGGCGTGGTGAAATCGATGACACGTTCTCGGTCGTAAGTAATAGTAAAGGATGCTACTGCGAGATCTGCTTTCTAAAACAAAGAGAGAGAAAGAGATAAGAATAAAAGAACAAACGACGGAGATCTCAGAAGTAGCTTAGCCTTATTTCTACTCTTTAATTCATTCTATACAGCAATATATATATATATATATATATATATATATATATATATATATTGAATTGAAAGTAATACTTCTATCCGTTAAGATTTAGGAAGACATTGCTTACGTGAAAATGATAAAAGAAGATAAACAAGTCTACTACTGGCTAACTGGTCAACATAAGTTCATCAAAAAGGAATGTTCTGGGATAAAATAATGAATTGTTTCTAGAGCGAGAAAGAGATTGCGTAACCAGAGGATGTATATGGAAAAACACTTGATTAGCTCCCATTATATCTCTTCTCTATAGCATTCTTCCAAAATCCTATTCAAAGTCAAACCAAACCGTCGAATAAGGGTGAGGATTCATCTTTTATGTAAGGATGAAGTGTTGGCATACCGCAATTTAAACCCAAGGTCTGAACTTAGAAGAGACAAGTTGAATCTCCTATTCTGCTATGATCATAACCCCCTTCCGAGTTTTTTCATTGACTCAATATTCATCTTAATCCAACTGACTGATTTTCATTGTTGTTTTTACTTTATAGTTTAATTTCATAATTCTCTTGATAACTTACTCCGGTGATTGGCTATGATGATAATAACAATGATTTTTATCAGGCACCCTCGTGATCGACTGTATAATTTTACTACACACCCCGCGATTACACAATCTCTTTCGAACTTTAGAAGAGACCTACAGATTCATAACGAAACATCCAGTTTCGATAAACTAATGTTGACTTTTCACTACTATTATTTGTCCCTTGAAATCCCAGTAAAACAAAGAGGTACGGCAGCACATCTCCATTCCACTTTGTTCTCTGAACTGTTTTAAAACTGGTTACACGACTGCCCAGTATCCTTCAATTCCTACTCACATGATCTCCTTCCCGTAAGACCAATCCAACTGCTAAACAAAGTTCAAAACACAAACAAAATATAAAACACAAAAACAAACTTATTCCTCGCAATAATCGGAGAGACGAAATGACGCCGGTTGGTGAAAACCTTCAGGAAGCCGGTCGGCCGATGTGTCTTCTCTCCTCTCGATGAAAGCGAAAGTAAAGCTGGGGATATGGAATGTCCGCACCATGTACGAACCTAGCGAGGCTGCTCAGATTGCAAAAGAGATGAGGAGGTATGGCATGGAAGTGCTTGGAATCTGCGAAGAATCTGCAGACGGAATGCAAGTGGACTCTCCAAACTGTCAACTGGAGAGGAGTCAATAGTCTAATCTACTCCGGTCACGCTGATGACAACCACGAGCACACTGAGTTTTCGAGTGGCTATCATGATTTCCCTAAGAACATCGAAGGCCCTCATGCAGTGGGAACCAATCTCCTCCTGCATCAGGATCATGACAGCAAGGTTCAACTCAAAAAGAACGAGTCACAATTGTACAATACTACGCACCTACAATTAATGCAGATCAAGAGAAGGAGAAATTCTATAGACAACTGCGATTAGTACTAGACAAGACTCCACCTCATTTGGCGACATCAAAATTCTAATGGGCGACATGAGTGTCAAACTGGGAGCGGACAACACAGAAAGAGAACTCATCATGGGTCGAGAAGCACTCGGTGAAATGATGAGTGAGAATGAAGAACTGTTTGCTGATTTCTGCACATTCAACAATTTCGTGATTGGAGGCAGTGTATGCAAACACAAGGATATTCACAAGGCGATATGGATTTGATCTCACTAGATGGACACACTAAAAACCAGATCGACTTCATCTCAATCTGAAGAAAGTGGAGACGCACTCAGCTTACTGGACACAAGATGAAGAAGGGGAGCAGGTGTATCTTCACGCCACTCACCACTATCTAGTGCAAGAAAACTTCCAAATCAAGTTGATAGCCTTCAACAAAGTTGGTGATAGACCACGGTTCAAGTTCAACGCCCAGAACAAAAACTGAAGGACGAAACTACAAGGGACATCTTCACGTCAGCCATCAAGACAAAATAGGAGATATCGAGCAACATCCCTGAAGAAACTTGTGTGGAAGAACACTGGAACTCTTTGAAAGCTATATGGAAAGAAACCTGCATAACCTTATTAGGAAGGAAGAGGAAACGAGACAAGGAATGGATCTCGACGGATACATGGAAGCTGATGGAGGAGAGGAGGATGGTGAAGCAGAAGATGTACCAGTGCAAGGATGCACAACGAAAAGACGAACTGAGTACAGCGTACAAAACACTAGATGAAGAAGTGAAGAGTTCGCGCAAAGACAAAAGACACTTCTATGACATATTGGCAAGTGAGGCAGAACAGGCAGCAGGTAAGAGAAACCTGAGAACATTGTATCAAATAATCGGGTTACTATCGATCTGGGAAGAGATCAACACAGACGAAATCAATGAATGATGGTGAAGGAAAGTTGGTTAGCGAAGATGAGAAACAAAGGAAACAATGGGCTGACTACTTCAGAAAGCTCTTGAATCGACCACCACCACCACCACCACCTGCAACTAGTCCAGAAATACCACCAGCAACAGCAGAACTACCAATGCACACAGGCCCTCCGACAAAAGCAGAAGTCCTGAATGCCATAAAACTGCTGAAATGCAGGAAAGCAGCAGGACAAGATGGAATCCCACCACAAACACTGAAAACAGACGCAGAGACAACAGCGGACATGCTCACACCACACCACTATTGCAGAAGGTCTGGGAGGAAGGGAAGGTACCTGCAGATTGAAAAAACGGTCACCTTGTCAAACTCCCGAAGAAAGGAGACCTCAGTGTTTGCAAGAACTGGCACGGAATCACTCTCTTGTCCATCCTAAGCAAAATATTAAGCCGCATCATCCTGGAGAGACTAAAAGATGCTCTCGATTCAAAATTACGACCGGAACAGGCAGGCTGGATTCAGGAAGTACAAATCATGTGCGGATCAAATCGCAACGCTACGCTACGCATCATCATATAACAGAGTATAGAATGGCAGTCAACTGGATCTCTATCTCAACTTCATCGATTTTGGAAAGGCCTTCGACAGCGTTGACCGAGAAGTAATTTGGCAGCTGCTGCTTCAACACTACGGTGTGCCACAAGTCTTTATCAATCTCATTCAACAACTATATGAAGACGCCACGTGCCGAGTGATCCACAATGGAAAGCTCAGTGATGCCTTTGAAGTGAAGACGGGAGTAAGACAAGGCTGCCGCCTACTTTCACCCATGGTCTTCCTGATTGTGGTCCACTGGATCATACAGCAAACCGTGAGGAGCGAGAAGATGGGCATATGCTGGCTGGACCGATGAAAAGAGCCTAGAAGATTTGGATTCCGTCGATTACCTGTGTCTAGTGTCGCACAAACTCGAAGATCTACAGGCGAAAACTAACAAGTTGTCAGAAGAGGCAGCGAAGATGGGACCTCAAGTGAACGTAGAGAAGACGGAGGTGATGAAGATACACAACGAACACCACCATCACCAACAACAACAAGCACCAATCACCATCAACGGGAGAAATCTAAATTAAGTGGTCTTTTTCACTTACCTAGGCAAGGCAGAATCGTTTCAACTGCAGGCGTCACAGGCACAGACGAGGATGACAAAGCAGCCAGGATTCGAAAAGCGAGACAGGCTTTCACCAGTGTGGAGATCTACTGCACTCATCATAAAGCGCCAACAAGATCCGGATTTTCAACATTAATTCAGTCAAGTCAGTGCTTCTATGTTGTTCAGAGACTTGGCGCGTCACGAAAAGCATTTTCAACAAACAACAGACATGCATGAAGCAATAGGTGCCTACGCTCACTCGATGCTGAAGCCCAGACGGCCAGAAAGAATCAGCAACAAGGGACTCTGGCAACGAATCAACCAAGAACCTATCGCTGAAGTAATATGCAGAAGTGGGTAATGGACTGAATTTATTTAGGTGTATACGCTTACATTACACTAAGCTGAAAACGCAAGCGTCTTGTTTAGTTCTTATTACTTCGAACGAACCTTAAATACTTTGTGATTACTTTGAGTTATTTTCTGCTCACTTATCTTGATATTGAGATAATGATACGTGCTTTTAGCCAATTAATGATGCATCGAATATAATTGACTAAATTTCTATAATTAGTTGTAGGGCTTTGGATATTTACAATGGAGGCCTAATTAAGCCTATGCTTTTTGAGTTCGCATAGTGTTAGGGAAGTTAGATAGCTACATATATGGAATGTGCTCAGCTTAGGAAGCTAAGGGTTGAAAGATCTGCTAGACATCAGTGGGTTTTGGTTGATGTTCTACCACATTCTACACCCAAATAAATCAACTTGTCCAAAAGAAAATCACCACTGCATGAATCTGACTTAGCAGTTCACTGTCTTAATGAATGACCTACGAAGTTTTCTGAAGTTCATGGTAATAATGTGGTTTGTAAAGACTGAAAGGTTCACGATCAAAGCAGTCAGCTCAGATGACCAGTTAAAATAAAAAACAATTCATAAATGTTTTGTATTGGTAGTTTAATTGGTTGTAGCTAGCAAAAGAATCTAGTATCTACTTTCCCTTCTCCTTGGGACTCTTCAGCCGGATGTGCCTGTACCCCAGTGACTGATGCTGTTCCCACTGGGACTTGAACCTCATCACCATTGGTTCAAATGACAAAGCTTTACTCACTGGGCCACTGAGGTACGTTTACCATCTCTTGTACAATGGGTATTAGTTATAACTTGTTGACATACTTGTTTTTCTCCATTGTTAAACTGAATCGAATTATTCGACCTCTGTTGGTATTTGGGCTTCTATGTGATGCCTCGATATTGCCTGAATATTATGTATAGACAAATAGTGGTAAACACTTTGTTTACACACTTTTTATGTACGCATTCATGATAATTGCTGCTTTATGCAAGGTTGTATAGACCTGTTTACTTCGAATTAGGAAATCAGGTTAAAAACAAAACTGAACAAATTTACTGCTTGAAGTAATCATATTAAGCAATCATGCCTATGGCTTACCTTATAAACAAGGTCACCAATAAGTCCATCCCATTTCCCCTTACTCTCATCAAATGTTCCAAACTTTTTATCACTAACAGGTTTGATAATATAATCAAAGTGGTTCATTTTACTTAAATGTTGTAATAACTCCATTGCAAATCCTGTCCATTGGTCATTACCCTCTAAGTGTACACCTTGGCGATATGGTTCAAATATTACAAATGGAGGATCCTAAGATAAAAGGTAACAATATTATACTTTATGAACAGCATCAATTTACATGCATATACAATATAAGGATATTTCAGTTGCCTTATCATCTGTGAAATTTAAGTTTCAGGCAAAGTTGTAAATCGCAGCCTTCAGTTCAATTTCTAATGAGAAGCCGTGACTTATGGGGTCAAGCAACTCGAAGTGAAACTGATGGCAGCTAAATACTGTGGTAGATGGCGACGCTAGATGGTGAATTGACAACAGTAGGAAACTGAGAACAACGAAACTCTGATCTAATAGCTCAGTGGTCATTGCGTTCACCGAGAGACCTGAAGTTTCTGAGCATCTCTCATAGGGTCATGAGTGTGTATTGGGGAGGCGTTGCGTACTAGGACAGAACAACTGGTGAATGCTCCCAGGTTTCCAATGATTCTGTAACTAGTCTCAGTCCATGATGTATACTGCCTTGAAATGAATTCTTCATAAACCTGAAGACGAAAAATGCCGGTGTTCTTTTCATTGACAAGAAGGCAGTTAGGAGTGTGCACCGATCCGTCACCTGGGTTGAATTTAATTCAGAATGGAAAAAATTTCATTCATGCTTTGAATTTACTTTACACTTCAGTTGATGTTTATTATTTCGATGCAGTAGACGAAAATTAATGAATTCAGAGGGCGTCTGACAGCCTCCATCATCTTAGAATTTTCGACGAATATGAACCAATGTGCTTCTACGCCACTAACACTGTCTTTATCATCAAATTACGTAGGCGTTTAACTATGAAAAAATCTTCAACTGAATTCTAGAGCTACGCACGCACAGGTTCAAACTGAAGTGTGAGTATTCGAACGACTAAGAAATACGGTCTAATGACAAAGACGTGTGATTATAAAATCAGGAACTTGAGTATTCCACCAAGTCTCAACTAACCACCTATTATCAGCAAGATAGTGAACTATGGTGAATTCAAGAGCCAGGTTTGTCGGCTTACTTTTGGTTTTGTTATTCATTCACTTGAGATATCCAACTGTTTCGGTTGTGTGCTGTGTGCATGACAACAATCGATATCCTTTATGTTATTGGAGGGGTGTTATGTGGGTTTTATGAAGGATTAAGTGCAAATATTTTTTGTTAGAATTTGTTGAGGTGCTATATCTCCAAAATGAACTTTTGTGCTTAAATTTTAAGGAATTTACTTATGGATAATATGAATCATTTTTTTCGCGCCTTTTCCGGCCCCATGTAACCTGTTCAGTTTCACCACTTCTAAGAACGTTATCTTATCTGTCCGCCCCAAGACCACATACATTCTATATAAACGCGAGAGTTGCACCCCTAAGTTAAGAATTTCTTTATAAAGTAAGCTATCTTTAGTCCAATCTTGTCTTCTTCCTCATGCGAGTCCGGGGAGTTTCGAGTATCTTATCGTTCATCCAGTAACTGAATTACGTGCCCCAATTAACCGTATCCGACAGTCTCCAGAGAAAAGGTACTTGAATAATTGTTTTACAAATTAGTCATATTTGACCGTTATTGGTGAATGTTCTTACAATTTCTTATTCTAAGTCTGCTGAACTAAACATTTTAAAGATTAATAATGCAGTAACTGCTAGTGCATTTCTCTGATTTTCATGGTAATGCTTAATCATTTGATAGCTGTATTACCCTAACAATTGCCTGGTCCAAAGTAGCTAAAACTAGGTACTGACCTTTTACGAACTGGCTACAAATTCTCCGGCGTATACTGAAGAAACTACTCGGTACGAATAAGTAACTAAATAAACTTAGTGGCTGATAGTAAAATGAAATAACTGGGAATTGAATATTCAAGGAATACATTCAATATTCTCTTGACGATTAGAATTAAAGTTCAGTTCATATAATTTTGAAAGCTTAATCACACGAAATTATCTGCTTACAAATTAGGAAATACTACTTTCTTGTTGATTGTAAGCATTTCTAATCAGGGACTATTCAAGGTGTCGAAGAAATGAAACACGGAATGCATAATTTTGTCCAATCATGTGCTTTTTATGCTTTTTCAATGGATTTTATTTCAAATCTGTAAGACAAAAAACATTAATCTCGCTTTTTAAGGTCTGAATCCAATGGTTAAAACACAACTCGGTTCAATATGGTTTGGTAACTTGCGGTTATTTTTAATTCTCAGCCTACTTTCATACTGCGAACAGGTGCTTTACTTTATTAGTAAGAGGTTATTTACGAAGATGAACAGATGTTAGGACTTTCAGTATTCAGCAACCTTCTATATTTCTGTTGACTGAGCGAACTTTATCAATAAATCTTTCATTAGTACATACTCTATTGTTCTGTTAGCCCCCTCTCAAAGAGTCAGTCAATACAGCGTTTTTAGCAAATAATCTCACCATAATGATGATGAGGATGTCTTTGTGTTTTTTATGAATTCAGATCTGAACATCATGTTATATTTAGGCATTTCTTCATCTTAATTCGGCGTTGTAACTACCACAGTCATAACTCCTTGATAAGTTAAATACTTAAGTATCATTTTTGGAGTGAGTTTAAAGACCATATTTCTTTAATTAGGCAGACAGAGGTAAATCAAATTAGGTTAGTCCCTTTTAACTTACTTCTATAGTCGTAACAATGAATGTTTTATTCAAATATTTTGTTCCACTTTGTGGGAAGGCAGTTTCAACTGGCTGTTTGTACACAAATCCATGCTTCAGTGACCAGTCTGCCAACTACAGAAAAACAAAACATTGAAATAGCTGTAAGTGAAGGAAAGGGAATATATATATTGAAAGAAGAATGACATAAAGGAAAATGACTCAAAAATGAAACTTAAAATACTCCAAAGTAGCATTTTACCGAGTAAACAGATATGTAAACTGTGGAAAAAGGTAACTCAGATTAGACCAACTAGACAAGATTATTGCTGTCTTTTAGAATAGTTGGATACTTTAATACAGTTTTCATTTCATATTCAAGTTTGTGTCAAACTCTAGACATAATTAAAAGCAGTTCCGTGTACATGATAAATGCAAATATTGAGGAAATATGAAGTTAGAATTTTCGTATTTTGTTATTACTAGTGAGATACAGTTGGTTGACAAATGAGATAGAGATGGTGGATTATTGAAAACCATAGAAAACAACTGTGGGAAATGAGTGCGTCCACAAGTCTTTCGTCCGGATTCACCTGTGACAATCATAGTTAATTGTATGTTTGAAAGACGATCATTAAAAATATCCTAAGGGCTTAAATGAGTACATTAGGTTGGAAAACTTAGTATACAAAGGTTGCAAAACAAGAATGGTTAACATGATAGGCTCTTGACATGATTAGTCTTCTATTGGTAATTTTTTCTAACAGTCTGTGTCAGTTGAGAATGATCTCTGCTTTTTGGTGTCAATATACTGCCGAAAAATCCCACTTTCTAACCTGAAAGGTTTTGAAACGCTGGTTTAGCTACATATATGGAAAAAAACCACGGCTATCTCAGATAATTAAACTGAAAAACATATCTGTTTTGAATGTTTCACCGCACTGATTTTCAATGATCATTATTCTGTCTCCCACCTTAATTGTTCTCATATTCTTCATCTAGATGACCAGAAGATAAACAGACAGTTAAATAATGAATAAGAATGGTCGGCTAGATAGAGTCCAAGCCGAAAAGGTGAGATCCCAACGTTTTAACAATCTTTCACTCCAGTCATCTAGTCATCAGCGAAGAAAATTACTTGACTTAGTCACTCAAAACATGCAGGTATAACTGTCAGTACGATAATTACCGCTAGTTTCTAGATGTAGTTTTGCTATCCTGCAATTCATATCTTGGTTGAAATGAAACCATTTTTAAAACTGATGTAGAATAGTCTGAGTGATGGAAGATATTTGTAGCTCAGAAGGATCATTTGTATGGTGATGTGTTCTCTGAACTGAAGGGTTTAGTCGAAAAGCTCTCATTGTCATGCTAGATAACATCATCAGCACAATCTTTGGAAAGAAGTGAGCTATAGGGTCTTCTCCCCAAGTCCCTTAGTAGCTTGTCCTGATGACCTTGTATGTGATTGATTGTTTCTCTCGAGAGTCTTGTCATTGTCTCCATGTTTATTTTGATTGATGGTCTTGAGGGCCGTGAACATTGACCTTGTCGTTGTTTCTTATTGGTTGACAGATTGGGTCAGTGTCAGTATGTCTTTTGGTAGCTGACTGAGGTGAACACCAAGCTTCTAAAATTTCTCTACCAGAGAACATATCACCATCAACATTATGTTAGTAACACAGAAAAAATCATTTCATACTACGTGAAAAGAATGAGAACTAGAGATTAAAATAAATCGGAAAAAGTGAAAGCTAATAGAGGGAGCTGGTAAACTTACATAACTATGTATCAGCGAAAATTACCGTAGTAATTAATGAAGGATTGACAGCTGTCCGTTTTTATACTTTAGATGATTTACTCGGTAAATAAATGAATTATACTGTGCTTTATTTTTACTTTTAATTTCTTGTTGTTACACTAGATCAAGCTGCTCAACCTCTGCTGGTAGTGTTCTCGTATGCAGGTGCCTCGACACTGTCCGATAATTCATTATGTTATAGTGTATAAGGTGGCTAGTAGTGGAATTCTAGGTGAGCAACGGGAAATTACAAGTACTGGTTAACAACAGTTGATACCCTTGGCTATCATGCCTCAGTGGCCTAGCGAAGAACGCTTTGGCGTTTGGAGAGATGAGTACTGGGTTCGGGTCTCAGTGGGAATACCATCATCCTTTTGGGTGCAGACAAATCCGACTGACTAGTCTCAAATAGGATGAGAAGCACGTCGTAGTTTCCACTACTAGCGACTAGGTACACTTCAGCATAACGGATATGATTGTTGCTTTTTGTTTCAAACAGTTATGCATTGACATCTTAGTCGTACACACTGAGTACTGCTAATGCGTAATAAAAATTCTCTAACATACTGCAAATGATAGATTCTTGTTCATGAAAACCAGCCAATTTCTGCTACAGATGTACTGCAGTGCTGAGCCGATAGTTATTTTCCTTAAAATATTTATCTGATTGTGGCTGATGGTCCACAACTATTCACAGTTTCCAACATAGAATGATTTACTTACAAGATATCAACAGCAGTAAAATAAGAACCTTCAGGTGAAGGCAATTTATACATCAGTATGTGTGTTCCCATCACCTGGGGTGTGATAACTTTATTACTGCTTCTTTTAATGATCGTGAATGAAAAATTCGTAAGATTAGAGAATCCAAGTGCATTGGTGTTTACCGATCAGGACAAAATACAAGTGCAAGGCAACAGTCTATGACATTTTCTGGATTCGAGTTATTGCTACAGTACTACTGTACTTGGAGTGGTCCAGACTTTCATACTGCGCTAAATTAACTAACCATTTTGATTTCAAAAACCTAGTCAATGTTGAGCTAAGCATCTGTATGTTGAGTCAGAACCCTGCACAGATGTTCTGCTCTGTGCTTAGGGCATGTTTGATTGTAGTTTCCTCTTCAGTTAAGAATTATCAATAATCAAGGGAGAGTGGACAGATAATTCTTGTGGTTTTCGAGCTGAGTGAATTGTAGCTTGATTGGTCAACTCAAAATTCTAGTTAAATGAAAGCTTAGTTATTTTTTTTGGAAAGAATAATATTTCCCAATTAAGAGGAAAAAAATATAACTTTCAATGACGTTTATTTATTTGTTTATGATTTTAATGTTCATTGTTATGCATTTTTAAACAGCAAAAAAATGATATACTGAGTAGAGAAACCTTGGACAATTCTTCTGTAGATAAAATCTCATAAAAAGAGTAACCGAAACCAACCATATGCTCAACACAAAACAAAATGCTTCATATACTTCATACTTGTTGTAGTCGTCCATTTTTCAAGTGTATAAGTTCAAGGCCATAATCCAATATTGGACTGATTTTATTTGAATCCGTATAACCGATACGCGAATGAAGCACTTGCTAGAAAAATGAATAACAAACAGTAGATTAGTCCAACTATAGGCGAAAGGAATGATCGATAAATAATGGTTTGTGACAAAACTTTCTATAGGGAAGTAATGAAACTAGTTTTGCGTAAATGTTCATTACGTACTGGTATCGGTTAGGGTAACACTGAAAACCTGGGAGCACTGAACACTGTTTCGTCTTAGTATGTGACTCCTCGCCAGTGTACACCTATGACACCACCATGACACAGACACAGAACCACCAGTTTCCGCGGTAAGCACGTTACCAGTGAGTAGATGGTTTGCCTCACTGGTCACGGTTTCGCATCGGAACTTTGGGGAACCTTGTGCCAAAGCGAGCCAACAGTGAGCACTTGACAGTAATAGTTTTCCTAAATAAAAGTTTACTAAATGTTTCAGTAGAAAGCTGGTGAAATTAATATACTTAGTTTAAACGTAAAGTAACTATCTGGAGAAAACCAAATAGGGTACCCTTCAGCCTGGTTATTTCTTCGTTATTTTTCACGCTTTGTGGCTTCAACGTACTAAAGTAACAGAAATATGGTCTGACATGAAGATACCAACTACTAAATTATGAATTATATTGGTGGGTTTGGCCTATCAAGATTTCACTTCGACATACTGCCCAACTTCACCTAAGAAGCAAATGTCTGTGCATTTTGCCACATTATTGTCAGTAATGGCGCAAGAATTTGGACATGTAGCCGCAGTTCCATATCTGAACCAGCTTTGTTTATGCTTATGATGATGTTAACTTACGACACTTTTCAGATTTATCCACCATTAAAGCCACATACTTACTACATTTGATGCAAAAACAATAAAAGTTGACTTGTTTTACAAGCACCGAGTGTTAATTTTAGCCAGATTTCCTGATCGGCATACTGCCTGTTAAATGTGGATTGTTGAAACGTCAGGCTACCACTGTAAAACTTGACAGTTCTCTCTCTGTCATACATTTTCTTGGTAGCAAATAAACATTTTCCTGACCTTGCAATCCATTTCAGATAATGTGTGGGAACCTTAAGATGATCTACTCCACAACTGAATTGTTACATATTGTTTTGGTATTTGTATTTCCCAATGAATGTGAAGCAAAATAAATTTTTTTCAACTGATGTTTCACTATTCAGTGCTAATAGCCTTATCAAAGTTATAGTAAACCGGAATTTAAAACATCCCCCAAGCTTGTATGTAGAAACTTGACAAGTGTTCTTCTCTTGATGAATGATTCTGAGTTGTCAGAATTGTGGAACAAAGATGATATCCATATGAATTGTGTTGTGAGGGAAGTGTGTGAATTAAACTGACAGAAAGATGTCCAATGAATACCACTGACATCACCAGGGCCTCAAAATTCTGCTTCACATATAGAGGAAAACTATACAGGCAAACTAAAGGTGTTGCTACGGGTTCACCTGTTTCACTCATAGCAGCTAACCTGTTTATGAGTGGATTCAAAGAAAGCATCCTCACCCACTTACTAAATCCTAAAATTTGACTAAGGCATGTTATTAAAACATCCGTAGTTTTAAAACGTGACTTATACGAGGCATTCTTAGAACAACTGAACTCTAGATCTCCTAGTTTTAGGTTCAGTTCAGAAAAAGAAACGGATAAGAAGGAACTATCTTTCATTGATTGCATTGTTAAGCGGAAAGAAAATGGACATTTAGGTATAACCATTTTCAGGAAAGCAAAGCATTCGAAAAAATATTTAGATTTCAACTCATCACATCCAGTTAGTGCGAAAGTTTCTGGTACCTCCAGTCTTTTGAAGAGAGCACATACTCTAGTAACGGATGAAAATGAAAGAGCTAAGGAACTAAAATATACGAACAAGATACTCAAAATGAATAATCATCCGGTAAACTTCATTTGCGAAACAGAAAATAACATTAAATTAGGTCGTAAAGCTACTGCGAAATTATTGGCCTCAACAACAGGTATCTCTTACAGATCAAACATATAGAATGAAATTAGGAGAGTGCTCAAAAGAAGTACAATATCAGAGTGCTCTACAGAACATCAAACATAACAGATCACCGTAGTTCATTTGAAGGACGAGATTCCTCTAGATTCACAATCTGATTGTGTTTATAAAATAAAATGCTCAGACAGCGATGCAATATATAGGACAAACTTCCCATGAAATCAAAATTAGGAAAAATGAACACCAAACACCTATCTGACCTCGTAGAAATCCAGTGGAACTGAAAAAACTTGTAAACATATCAACCACAGCTCTATATATTATAACTTAAAGTCACAAGGTCGATTTTGATAATGTCGAAAAGATTCAGTTAAGGCTCTAGAAATTATAAAGAAAATTTCATAGCAGAATCTCTTCACACTAAGTGGAATCAAAACTGTCTAAGTAGGAACGAGGGAGCAAAACGTAGTTTGACCTGGTCTCAGCCTACTCCCGTATGCTAACTACCAACTTACATACGATAAGAACCATCAATACATGTGTACATACAAATCTGAATCCCTAATTCACACACTTCCCTCACAACACAATTCATATGGATATCATCTTTGTTCCACAATTCTGACAACTCAGAATCATTCATCAAGAGAAGAACACTTGTCAAGTTTCTACATACAAGCTTGGGGGATGTTTTAAATTCCGGTTTACTATAACTTTGATAAGGCTATTAGCACTGAATAGTGAAACATCAGTTGAAAAAAATTTATTTTGCTTCACATTCATTGGGAAATACAAATACCAAAATAAGAAATATCATTTACCTAGTGCCCAAATTTTTCAAACCGCCAAATCCTAACTTGGTTTAGATATTTATAAATTGTCATATATCAGTTATCGCTTAAGTATGTCTTGTATGACGGAAACTTCTGAAAGCTTTTTAGTAATTTCAGCTCTCTCGGCTTCATTTACTTCAGTAAAATGCCGGTTAACTAGAAGTCAGATGAAGTAACAACTTGGTACTTATGTAACCTTAAAATAGCTGAAAATTAATTTTCTTCACAGGCGCGAATAACTAGTAATTATAATAATAATCCATTTTATTCCAAACAGGTTGTGGTACAATTTAGAATTCTCAGCATGAAACACTGCAATAACAACAAAATATATGCATATACATACCCTACAGCATTTCGAATTGTGGTATTATAAAAATTTAAGTAATGTAAAGAATATTAAAAATGAGAAAATTTTGCATTGTTAATTATACTGATGAATTGAGATTTGTAACTGTTACAAAGTTAATATGTGATTTCTGTCATTAAGCTCCTTTTCTCACAAAATATGACTGCTAGGTAAGGTACAGTCGAATTCTTATACGAGTGTACAGTCTTGTGTGGTTTCTTCTAGTCCTCCATGAGGAGATACAAGGAGAGAGCTGTGAATGAAGTGGATCCTGGGTGTCAGTTAAGATTACTATAGCTAGTTGCTTGCTGTAACTAAAGTGTCTATCAACTACAGTGTAAATCAGCTGAGCAAGAGGCACAGTACTCACCCTGCTGACCGGCTTTCAAAACCCTTCGAAGACTAGGAAAGATTAATGGAGATCAATATAAAAGAATACGTAAAGTGTAGGAATTAATAAATTATAAAATAAGAGGTTGGGTTATAATAGAGAGCCTCAGTTTCTTTATGTAATAGGTTTAAAGAAAAATTTTTTTACAGGTCAACAAGATATGAGACGACCAACAATCATCAGAAGTAAAACTCAACCCAAGATAGTTAACACTGGATTTACTTTCTGTAGAAATACTATCAACGCAACAGGTGTCATGAAACTTAAGCAGCTCGCACAAGTCTCATTTACGCCTGAGGCTAAAATTAACAGTCTGATATTTAGAAGGGTTCAACTTGAGACCATTTGAAAGAGACGATTGGTCAGTAAGAGACAGGAATCCATTTACTTTAGAGTAGGTTAAGTGAGAGTTGACTGGAATGGACACCGTCAGGTCATCAGAATACTTAGTAAAGTTAGTTTCAATAGAACAAAGTGAATCGTGCAAAAAGAACGAAAACAGAAAAGGAGAAAGTACAGCACCTGAGGCACACCAGCTTCAGTGAGTAATGAAGTTGAGCGCTTCCTTTTATAGACAGTGTACTGTTTCCTTTCAGAAAAATAAGAATTCAGCCACTTTGTAACCCATGGCTCACTATGAGCTATGGCAAGCTAAGTTAACTAGAGTGGTCTAGGAGCAGAGACAAAGGTTGATGAGTAATGCAAAAAGGCACAACGAACATACTTAACACTTTTGTCGAGACTAGAAACGATATTATGACGCAAGACAGTGACAGTATCTAAAGTAATTCTCCTGTGTTTGTAAGCAAACTGTTTTGGATCTCTGAAAACCATCAATGAAGGCTCAATCACAAGCAGAATTAATTTCTTCATTGTCTTCAGAAAAGGTGAAGTTATTGCTACAGGTCGAAACATAACATCTGATCCAGAAGGTGACTTAGATACAAGTACAATTTTGATCTTCTTTCAATTAGCGGGTATTGCGTTTTTAGGAAACGATGCACTGAAGATATCTATTTGGCGATAACATAAAATATCTGCGCATTTTCTAAGTATAATACTGGAAACACTAACAAAACGTAAGCTTTGAGATGGATGCAAGGATTTTAGACATTTAAATGCATCACGTGTATTAAAACCTGGAAAGCAGCTATCCATTTGCTATGGACATTAGGAAGAGTGAAATCAACTTACCAACGTATAAATAACTTGTTTAAAGCGCAGACATCCAAGCAACTTTCTTGCGTCATCTATTTTCTACCAGTAAGCTCTTTAAATAATTGCAGTATATTAGAAGAGTTCATACACGGTAGAAACGTCTGGTTGTAAGTAGTATTCAGATGTTGTATTTCAGACTTAATTAGACAGTTGAGTGTTTTAACGCTAATGATCTCTTGCCTTATACGACCTTTCCTTTTCTCTCCTGAGCCTCTTGAGATGAGGAGAGGAAAGTTTGTCGAATATCATGTAGATTGTTTCAGCAGGGGAGTTAATATTGAGACAGAACCTGAGATAGCTTGTGATATCGGTGATAGTGTTGTCTAAAATTTCATTAGCAAATGTATCCCAGTCTATTTCTAAAAGCATGCATCTCAAATGCAGTATATTCTCTCGTGAACAGCATCTGTACTGGAATTTCCTGAAAAGATATATGAAAGCTTTCTGGTGTAATTTTCCGTCCACTTTAGGCAAAACACGTACAGTACAGTGGTCGGAGTTCAGCAGCGGAGCCCGTTTACGGGCTTCATTTATGTCAGGTTCATTCGTAAATATTAAGTCAAGGGTTTTATCAGGACTACTGGAAAAGCTAACCATATTTTTGTATGACCCAATGTTACTAGTAAACTGTAGTCACATTAGTTAAAATCTCCACAGACTATAAACAAGGAGTTACCCGGAACCGGAGCAGGGAATTCAGTCAATTCATCGTCAGAATTTGACAAATATGAGAAACTGCAGTCAGATATGACTTAAATGTTTGTTATGCATATATGTTTATACTTGCTCAACGGTTTAGGACGATATTTAATGGTAATGTACTCAATCGTTTCGTTAGCAAAACAGAAGCATACATAGTTGGAAAAGGACCAATTTGCATTGATAAATGTTGCTACACCACCACCACATTTCTTCTTGGAAAAGCTTTGATCTTGTCAAAACAATTTGCAGCCATTTAAGCAGACTAAATCAGCATCGTACAGGTTATGAAGCCTGTTTCCTGTAGCATTATTATATCCGTGTTACGATAAACATTTGTGGACAGCTTGACTGAAGGTAATCAACTTTACTCGGTAACGACCTGCAGTTTATGCTAGGTATTTCCGCAATAGTCACGTGATCTATGGTCACAAGCTTGAGGGCCTGTCACCATCCACCGTGGTGCTTCTTCTTAATTTGCCTATCGACCTGTGAAGCGATAGCTTGTAATGATTTTAAAAACGCACGGAAGTACGCAATACCATTGGTTGACATAAATGAACGATTAAAATAGTATAGGAAGAAGAAATTTGATGCAATATATTCTGTGATAAAAATAAAGTAGCCCATTAGTTCAAGCAGGCTGCCAGACAGCTACTGATTGGAGTCAGAAGTGTCTATTGTATGGCCTTTTTCTGCTTTATTTGAATCAATTTTTGTATCTTAAATGTTTATGTCTTTAACTGAAATCAAGTTTATTTCAAAGACAGGTTTTCTTCGAGAGCCTATGATAATACCTGGAAACCACTTTACATAAAATGCACTTCATCAGATGATCATCTGTAAAACCGAAAAGTTTTTCAGATAATTCATGACTTACATTGATATACGTATGTAACAACTGTCCATTTTTATACGTTATATGGGGTCCATTTTTATGGCTGACCAGTAAACCTTTTGGTGTTTTCAATAAACTGGATCTAACTGGAGTACATGTAACATGTTCTGGAACTTCCAGTTTTTTGCCGGCTAAATTCATTGCTGTAGAAATATGTTCAACAACACTTCTTGTCATTTGTGCATGAAGCTGAAAGTCAAAAGGTAAATGAGCAAGATAATTTTATATTTGAAATTATCGACTATTAAATAAATCTTATTGATATGCTTTCAATCTTACTAATGACTGGATCAAGAAAGTGCTCGGAGGCTGTTATTGTATGAAGTCTCACAATGTTAATCTTCTTGTGGTCATGGCTGAGTACCGTGTTCACTGTGATGTTTTGAGTCTGAAATGCATAATATTGAGGTTTCATGTTCACATAGAAAAGATTTTTGTTTATCCGAATCTAAACGTTTTCTTGGATTTGTATAACCTACTGTCAGCATTCAAGACTAGGTAACATGTAACTGGTTACTTTTTGGTGACCAATCAGTGCAATACATCTAGTCCTGCAAGAAGGCAATTGTAATATTAATATTTCAGTGCCAGTGTGTCTGACTGCAGTACTAAGTAACACGAGTTCTAATCTCACAGGGAATATCAACTGAAAATACACCCTGCTGATGAGTGTCAACAAGCGTAAAACCTAGACTGATGTCTTCCTTTCCGTCGATTTCAGCTATTCGGAAGAACAGTAAGATGATATTTTGCAAGTGTCACCGACAAGAAGCCTAAAACTTCTGGAAATCTACAGTCTTTACAAAGGACAGTGAGATGTTCTACTGTTGTTTGGGTAACATACGTGTCTATAAAATCAAAACATAGTCTGAACAGTTTATCGAGTTACTCTGCAATTATCTGTCAAGATAACGTCTAAACGTTTGGGGAACTTGATCTTCTGAGAGTGAATTGACACAGCTACTACAAACTCTCAGTTTACAACTAATTTGCCCTTTTTAGTATAGTGTCTAAAACTATGTTCCATTTTTAACAATCTAATGATATGGACATCAAAATTGTACCTTCATATTGTTTTCTTATTGCTTTTTTAATCAAATTAAAAGATTTTTAAAAGTTAGTTAACCACAAGTTAATTAACAACAAGAAGTAAGGTAAAATTAAAACGTTTTCTGAAAACCAGTTAAGAGTTGTTTAGTCTCGGTTAGAGACTATTCACTGTTGCAAAACCCACGATTAATGAAGGTGTGGATCCTGAGGAATCAAGATCCTAGGACCATCGTATTACTCATCAGTCATAGCAAAAACATACTTAGTTTCTTCACGAATTAATTTCCTCCTTATTCAGGTCATCAGCCAGCATTTGCTATCATTCTTAGGCTTGTTCTAATAGCCTTCATTTCCTATTTTGTTTTAGTGTGATAAGGTCACCTAACCAGCTGACTATGTCTTTCTACAAGACTCTAAATTAGCTTTTTTTTAAAAAGATAACCCAACAAGCTGATAACTAAAACAAGAGGAAAATAGTGCACAAGTAGTGCTTTTATATGGCCGAAATAAATATTTCTTTGAAAAGTCCATCATCCTGTTTTTAATAAATGAAAAAGAATAAGAAAACGAAATGACTTACACTGACATTTCAAAAGTTGAGAGGCATGAAGAGCTTAATAAATTTCATTTAGAATTCAGATGCCTTGCTATTGACGTATAAGAATGTGAAATCATGGTCAAACAGCTTTTTACCTATTACCGTTCATATTCTTCACAATTCTAAATAGATTTTTTCTCTTAAAAGCTAATCAACTTTTTTCAAGTGAGCACAAGTTATCATTGTACAAGTATGAATGTATTATGAGTTGATGTTTTTCTGTGGTAAGTTCATCTTTGAAAATCCACAGACTAAGGTTAGGCTTACTGAAGTTATTGATATAATTTCAAATGTTTGCATCACAGTATGAGATCTACTTAAAGGTGTAGTAAATGATAGCGATGAAAGCCCGTTAATGAAAGTGATAACAACGATTAGGGTGAAAAATTTGGAGTACCGAATTCAATAAGTAAGGCTTACTAATCATACATCAACGATGCAGACTGAATAGTATTCAGATATGCTAAAAACAGTGCCGACTTGATTAATCAATATCTAGTGATAGAATACCTTATAAAAGCAAGTATGCAGGTATATCAACAACCCGATATGGTCATGCTACGTCTGTCTGGTGATATATCACCCATACTTCGGTTTTTCAGTTGGTTTATCTGGTGTCACTTTGCTGGTGATAACACTGATTAACCAGATCAATAATGAGGGATTCAGTTACCCTATTTTTCTACTTTGAGTGGACAAACTCATTTATTCCGAACCCATTAGGTCTAAAATACTTACTTTTTAATGAGTGGTTTTTATTTCCGTCTGTCGTAACCTTCGTATAAATTTTAGTAACTTCTCTAGTCTAGCAGTGATACTGCTGTAAAACTTGCTCACTGTGGTTGATTGTAATTCCATTATAAGTTGTTTATTAAGTGTATTGCACAGTGAAGCAGTATTATACTGGGTAACGTATTGAACACAAGATGTCCATATTTATTTTATACATGACATATTTAATGTACAAACAAAAATGTTGTCAAGTAGTTAGCTATTAACTCTTAAATAAGATTGCTTTATTTTAAGTGGAGTTCAATTTATGTGGTAATAGCATTCTACACGTCTACTGCATACTATATTACGAGTAGAACTTGATATCTTTAATGCCCCCTGATGCGATAAAACGTCCTTGTTTATGAAACAAATGACCGGCATTACAAAGATGGGGAGTCTTTTGATCTTTATTGAACGTAACTTCGAGTCCCCTATACGGCTTGTAATTATTTCTAATTTTTTATCAGAATCACTGTATACACAACTAAATTTATTGAACTAACTACTTTACAAAGGTACAAAGCAAAACTGTACAGGTGATGATTTGCTCCGTATTACATTACACTAGGGAAATATGCTTGTTTAAATGGCAAAACGTGAGTCTAGTTAAAGATGTTCTACTACCAGGGTCTCTTAATTATTGTCCGTGTTGAGAAATCATCAGTTTATGTATAAAAATGTTGAAGTTTGTCTTCCGGATGGTGAAAAGTCAAATTAGTCACCGAGTTTACAATGCCAGTCAGTGACGCTTATTATAGATGACAACAATAAAGTAAGCTTTAAGAGCATGGATTGCTGTCAACAACTTACATCGCTGTCTGAAATCACTGGTGAGATCCAGTTGTCTAGATTAAAGCTTACAAGATTTCGACAGTCAGTAGTTGTTAGTCCCAAATGATACTGCTCTCAAAGTCGAATGAATGGGTTTGTAATATTTTTCATTACCTTGAACGTCATGCTTTACAAGAATATCACAGGGGTTGCAGAACAGTTTAAACTCATGTTTGCTTGTTTACCAATCACTTCACCCAGCGGGTTATTATTATTAATAGTATAATATTTCATATGCAGTGCTTCAGTTGTGAGGACTAGTTTCTACAGAACCAACCTCTCTTCCCGTGTTGTATAGATAGCAGAATTCTCCAGTTATGTGAACAAATGCTGAATCCCCCTATTTTGCATGTGAATGGTGTCGATTAAATGAACTAAAAATTCAACTGCATGTCTTTCTCTCTCCTTCTCTTCACCTAATTGCCTAAGTTTATCCTTCAGACTGGTGGTCATAAACCCTAAACGTGTTCTTGTTGCCAAAGGTTTATTGAAGTTATAAGATCTTCTTATGTCTTTTCAGAGTATGCCGAAGTTTCAGTTTGCCACTGGAGGGTTTTGGAAACGTGTGAGTTACACATTTACACCATAGGATCCAGAACATGTTGATGAATTTTACCCTAATGAACAAAATGAAGACAGAAAAGTTTTCCAGAAATTAGTTTTTAAAGGATGGCATATTCAAACTAGTATTATGCTCCATATCGTCCCATCTTATATCAGTAGTCGCATTAAACGTCGAATCAGCAAATGAACTTAAAAAAGTGAATACTCTATTTAACTAATTCTATTTTATAACTGCATGGCAAAGTGTATAGGTGGAATGAAAGATCTCGGTGAGATACTGAAACTAGGAAACAACTCAACTAGAATCATGCACATAATCGGTGATCACCAAAGAGTGTGATAGCATGCAGTTCATTGAATCAACACCATTCACATGCAAAATAGGAAGATTCAGCATTTGTTCACATAACTGGAGTATTCTGCCATCTGTACAACACGGGAAGACAGGTTGGTTTTGTAGTTACTACTTCTGATACCTGTGGTGTTTCAAATTATACGATATTCCATGAACAATAATGCTATTTCACTACCTGAAAATGGTGGTAACGAAATCAAAAACACTTAGGGAGATGTAATATACAGTAACATTCTGTAGGCGATTGCTGAGAGCGGTAAAGATATTTTGTTGAATGAAAAGCAGTATCATTAAAAAGAAACCTCATTATCCAGTGAAAGCTTCTTCAATAATTAAACTTGGTAGCTTGTGAGCGTTGAGTGATTTCAGTGTGGTATTCATGATGGAATGGTATCCCCTGGATAAGCATTAAAAATCTGGGAGCTACACACAGCTGTTTCGTCCTAGTATGGGACTTCTCAACAGTGAACAGCCACGATACCACCACGAAGGGAACACAGGACCATCACGTTTTGCGGTGACCACGTCCACACTGAACTGCCTGGTTACGATCTGATGGTCTGCACTATTCTACTTCTTTCAATTCGTGATATGATGCAATTACCATTTAGTGAAGTCGTTGGTTATATGCCCTAAACTCAGACTTCATAAGTCCCACAAATTAAGACTTTGTATTGGAACTTCGGGAAATCTCATCTCGAAGCAAGTCAGTAATGAACACTGGACAGTTATTCAGTTTGGAGGTTAATTATTTCGCAGAGCTGATGCTCTCAGTCATAATATGAATGTGATGTGGATTTCGAGGATAATCTGCAATCAAGAATATCTTCAACTCAGAATCCTTGAGTTGATGGAGAATACTTGTAGCTCAGAAGGATCATTTGTATGGTGATGTGTTCTCTGAACTGAAGGGTTTAGTCGAAAAGCTCTCATTGTCATGCTAGATAACATCATCAGCACAATCTTTGGAAAGAAGTGAGCTATAGGGTCTTCTCCCCAAGTCCCTTAGTAGCTTGTCCTGATGACCTTGTATGTGATTGATTGTTTCTCTCGAGAGTCTTGTCATTGTCTCCATGTTTATTTTGATTGATGGTCTTGAGGGCCGTGAACATTGACCTTGTCGTTGTTTCTTATTGGTTGACAGATTGGGTCAGTGTCAGTATGTCTTTTGGTAGCTGACTGAGGTGAACACCAAGCTTCTAAAATTTCTGTGGCAAAGTTCACGGCCCTCAGGACCATCAATCAAAATAAACATGGAGACAATGACAAGACTCTCGAGAGAAACAATCAATCACATACAAGGTCATCAGGACAAGCTACTAAGGGACTTGGGGAGAAGACCCTATAGCTCACTTCTTTCCAAAGATTGTGCTGATGATGTTATCTAGCATGGCAATGAGAGCTTCCAGATTAAAATCTCCAGTTCTGAGGAAGCAATACCATATTAATCCTTGTTTTGTGTAACATTCATGATTATTATATACATTTTTAACATTGCAACTACCGTACTTCAGTAGACGTTTTGGTAATATATTTCTGAAATGTCAGTCAAAAATTGAGAAGGATTTATGAGAAACTATTTAAATTTAATTGGTTTTGTTCGCCATATAATTACACGGAAAAATAAATTTTGATAAGATTTATTTTGAATTTCGGCTTATTCACAAAATTAAGTGATTGTTTCGATTTTACGAGATTAGATTAGCCTAGCTTTTACCCTGACTTTGGGCGAACTCAGCATTCCTTTGAGTTTTGCATCAGCAACTGACAGTAGTGATCGCTAAAAACAGTGCTCAGATCCATTTCTATTGTTTTCAAACTGCTGTCAATAAAAAGCGGTATGGCCTAATTCATCATGAATTTAAAAACCGCCAGTGACCACAGGCACCTTGAGTTAACCGGTGATAATTGAATAGGGTTAGTTTGATTCAGGTTAAGGTTAGCAGTATGAACTGCCTGTGGTTACGGAATTGGGATAAATTTCCGTAGCTGGTAGTGGTAAAGTGGTCCTCCTTTGGATTTGTAGAAATAAGACAGTGGTATCTGGGCATATTTTTCAATAACACACTATCATCTACCTTTCCTTGTAAACTGAATTTTTAAACTGCTGAACGTCGTTTATTATCAGCATAAATGCGTGACTACTGAATCTGCTACAATCCTGTGAAATTAAATAATTACTGCCCTTTTTATCGAAAGATTCCATTAGTACACGAACATCCATCCTACCACATGAATACAACAAGACAATAACCTGAACATATGGAGTACATGAAAATACTATCAACTTGACGAATAAATTATTCGCCGACCTGCGGCTAACTGACAAACACATTGAAACTACACACGTTAAAAAAATAGACTGACATGAAAAAGTACGATTTTCGGCACATATTCTACACCGAAATCAGTAGAGAAAGCCTACGGAAAGAAAAAACATTTATGATTATTAAACTGGCAGATACTGCTCCTAGTATCTGCTTGCAAGTGAAAATTCGTTTGATATTCTTGAAAAAGCTCACTTATGAGTAAATTAAACTGTTGACTTCCATTTGACATACAAAATCAAAAAAAGACTCAGACGCTAAAGAGCTACATCTAACTAGCCTGAGATGCTTCAGAACTGCACATTCATTAATTCATCCACAATTAAAACTGAAGCTTCCAAGGTTTGTGACGAGAAAGTCAATTCGCAGCCATTATATCATCGTCTGATTAATGGCCATAGGAAGTGTCAAATTCTATCATGAAAATGTGGTTGAAAACAACTCAGTGAAGAATATTTTTCTTCCACAGAATCAATTCAAAAAGCTATACATTTATATTTATACATACAACAAGAAAATATGTTCCTTCAGTGGCTATAGGTCAACAAGAAGTTGTCGAAAATTATTTCAGGATTACAAGGCGATTGTGTAATAGTCTGTGAAATAATAGAACTGGTAGGAAAAGTGGAACATTAATACAGAGATAAACGACCACAGAGTGGCTAAAGCGAGTGGAAGTAATATTTTTGATAAATCGAAATCTAAGAATTTTTGAAAGGAACTTCGTGAACAGTAATGCAGTATTCAAATGCTACACGGACTTTCTAAAAAGTGTGTTCTACACAAACGCATCTCCAAGAGCTTCTCCAAGCACTATTCTGCGTGGCTGTTTAGACGGTAGTGCAACTCGATCAATGGCTAGATTGTCGAATATATGTTTAATTTTTGTCACTCCTCTGCACCAGGATTTTCCTTCGTAGTCTTTTGTGACATCAGACAAAACATTTTGAAGGGTGTGCAGACTTATCACTTTAGCGTAGCAGAAACCCTAGCATTTCAACTGTTCAAGTCTGATCTTTGCATTCAAGATGTGAGCCCCATCTGGAATTTTACTTGACATAATCTTTCAATAAATTCTTAGATTTCGATTTATCAAAAATATTACTTCCACTCGCTTTAGCCACTCTGTGGTCGTTTATCTCTGTATTAATGTTCCACTTTTCCTACCAGTTCTATTATTTCACAGACTATTACACAATCGCCTTGTAATCCTGAAATAATTTTCGACAACTTCTTGTTGACCTATAGCCACTGAAGGAACATATTTTCTTGTTGTATGTATAAATATAAATGTATAGCTTTTTGAATTGATTCTGTGGAAGAAAAATATTCTTCACTGAGTTGTTTTCAACTACGTTTTCATGATTTCTAAATGATTACTGCTCACTTTTATCATAGAAGCACTTGTATGAAGTGATGATTAGCGATTTACTTCTCTTTCTGAATATTTTGGGATCTGAACTTTCAATATTTATTCACTCCTATTTATTACTGGTCATGCGCGAATCAACATGTTGTATATTATTATATTCAGGTAAGGCACACCTCAATGCATATTGGATAACCAAATAGGTTCTCACCGATTCAGTTTCTAATTCGTTTGGTATTCCTGGAATTTTGAATCGAACCAAAGCAATATTGCCTTTGACGCGTTGAAGTGAATTCATTAAACTTTCAAGAGAGCCCTTAATAATTAAAAAAAGATGGAAAGAAGTTTTGAAATTAATTTCGCAAGACTATTACCACATAACAAACGCTATGCTATGGACTTATTACTAACTGGAATTGTTTGTGAGAATACGGGAACCTTTCTAGTTTACTTATAGTCATTTATAATGGTTGTGACAATACAAGTCGAAATAAAAGTTTCTGATATTTCCTTTCTCTATAAATTAGTAAATACTTTTTAGGATGAAACAAACTGCACTCCATATGATCTTTTCAAGTAGTTGTGATTTATCTTGGCTGTTATGACGTATACAGTTATTCTTGGCGCGACACAAAACGTTCCTATGGAACACTTGTTTTGTTGAAATCTTTATTCTATGGATATGTTGGGTGTGGTGTCGTGGATGATATGATTTTTTCAGTGCTTGTCCATTTTCTAATAATTTGTCTTCTATACTCGTTATGTTGAATCCTGCTTATAATTACCTGGATGGCCCTGTTTCATGTTCTATTTCGCATTGAGTGAACTTTAGTGTTTGAACAGTTCTGTTGGTTTCAGTTTAGTTGTACATGCTTAGCACTCAACAAGATAGGTTGTGAGCACATGGCTGACGTTATTTTACAAATGTCATGAATTTTTATACTAATTTTCATGATTCAATACAGCAGTGAGAAAACGCTTATAACTGCAACTCTAATAGATACTTTATCTCCTGATGAGTTGTAAAAGAAAGCAAATATTGAATATTGACAATGCAGAAGAATGACATTTTTGGCTCAGAAAAAATTCGATTCCCTAGTTCATAGAATTTTTAATGTAGAGGCAGTTATTTATAGCCAACTTGCATTCTTTTTAAGTTATATAATAAAGGACAAATTGCAAAATGTTTGTACTACCAACAGTTACTTCATGACATTATTATTATATGAAAGAGTAGGGTGAATAGACCTTTTTTAGAAATTTAAGTCTTAAGCGGTATATATATATATATATATATATATATATATATTGTCTACAGGAAAATCTATGTGCATGGCAATGTACATCCCAAGTCAGTTTTTGATTTCTTGACTAGAATATTTATTTTTCATTCGATAACTATTGGTCTGTAAATAGCGTGTTTTACTGCCTATTTTCAAAACAACATGTAGGTTAAAAATCTCCGAAGCTGGTAAGTTTACCCATACTGTCTTTTTGATAGAAATCACGTCTGATTGGCAATATTTATCAAAGTCAGACTAATATAATCTATGCTATAATATGCTATCGCCATTACATTATTATCTCCTTTGCTACTGCTATCCAAATGATATCGAAGCCGTCTGATATTTATATATTCCAATAGAGAATGGGTATTTTTACCATAACCAGACTCTATTTTTGTACTGTTTTAATGAAAATAAGCAAACCATCTAAAGAGTTTTGGATGTGGTACATTTCAGATGAATAACTGTATGGCGCTAAAGACCTTGACTTTCGATATCAGTGGGAAGGCTGCTTCTATTCCCCACAATAAAAATAAAATGAGAACGTATGTCACCGAAAGAGGTATTTGTTTCTCCAAAAAGGCAATTATTTTCGAACCATTTGGCAAGAATAATGAAGCGCCTATCGATTCGGTCAGCACCGGATAATTAAGGGAAATAGGAAGTAAATGTCGGTGACGTATCACTGTGTTGAAGTTGGCTTGTATATGACAGTATTAGAGTAAAACATAGGCTCTGTGATAGAGTATCATTCCATATTAGATTATTTATTTGGTATGACACACAGTGACATAAAACTTTTTACCGAATGACGTTTTGAGCAGTGTTTATTGCTTATATTCACAGCAGCAGTTTATGTTTCCTTTCAAACATTGGAGGTTGTCTAATTGTTGCGTGTCACGTGGGAATTGAATTACAAACGCAACCAGATAGTGGCAATAATTATGCATATCAGATGGATGCAACTTTCTTGCTCAACTATGCAATGAAGAGTTACAATAATCACTTGGTTTATTGAATACACCGACCGCATGCTTCACTGCAAATTAGATTTTTTCTTTGGAGATCACTCTTAAACATTCATGCCGTGAAATTTTGAATTAAAATATTTTCCTGTAAACTGGGTTTTGGTTGTGGGACACTCATTGGTACAGATGATGACAAGTGGATTACGACAATAGCCTATGAATAAAATAGTTATGTTCATCTTCAAAACCTAATAAATGCTTATAAACCAATGATACAGTATTCATTTTCACACGGACGAACTCAATAGATTCTCAAAACAATCCTTAATCTCTAAAGAGTGCATTTTCATTTCATATTTATTCCTGACTGACTGCTCCAATCCACAACTAGCGTGAAGATACTTTGAATCCAATTCCTTCTTTTCTACTCCGGTATGTAAATAAATGGTTACTTTTTAATCTAAGGATTTGTGGGGATTTATTGATCAATTTCACTTTGGAATTCATCATAGGCTGACGTCAGTTGAAAAAATATTGGAAACCCGAAGGTACTGAAAGTCTGTTTCTTCCTAGTATGGGACTCTTCAGCAGCGAGCACCCTTGACCCTGCGGCAGATCGAGCCAGAACCTTCGTGTTTTGCTGCCAACACGTTGCCGTTAAGCCAATGGGTTAGAAAATGCGGTAATAATTAAATTGGTTTTGGTTTTTTCAATACTTTTATGATTTCAAAGCCGATATCATTTGCAGATGATGAGTTTCAAGCACTCATATTAGTCGGCAGTAAAATGTTGATCAAGCGATATTATTGAAGTCAGTTGAAGGTGAGATAAATATACCACTGTGATAGGAACTCATTCTTTTAAACAACTTTAATCTCATTCTTGTTGCAACTCCATCATTTCTTTATTGAAACCATGAACTTACATCATTGAAAATGAAGTACTGTGCATAATTTGGATTGACTTCTTGATCCCCCATCTGTAAACAAAAGGAAAATAATTTTATGGCTTAACAGCTAAGTAAGCTTCTGTACACTCCATTAAAACTAGTCAAGTCAACATTCTGTCTAAACAGATGAATGTACGATTGCTGGTCATTCGCTTATTTGTACACCAAAAATCTGTATTAATTCTCTACTTAGTCCTACCTTTTTTGTGATAAACAAACTACATAGAATTGCGCGCAGAAGTGGAATACTAGAATATAATAAAATGGCATGACTAAAACTTCTTGAGTTTGCTCATCCTTCATCCTGAAGAAAGTGGCAACCACTATTGGCGCTGTCAGACCAAATAAAAAGTATCATTAAATCTAAGAGATAAGACAAGTGCTGAATAAGTCACAGTACAATGTGCATTTGCGCTTTAATAGCCGCAGAAAGTGAGATAAAAATTTGACAAAACCGGAAATACTAGCTCTGAGGAATCTACGAAGCGCCACTAATTTAGTAATTGCTAAGGGTAGTAGGTGTAACTTTACAGCAGTTATTAACAAGTCAGATGACTCCATGAAAGTCAATCAAAACATCCACATCACGTAAAGTGACTAAGAAACTTATAGGTTTGGTTAAGAAAAAGACTAAGAAGTCTACAGATGATTTTGTACTCCTACTGGAGCCTGTAAGCAATAAGTTCAGAAGAATGTATGGTGCTTTGAACGTTCATAAACTCGATCATCTTATTGGATTGATAACTGACTAAAGAAACGTCACGAAAAATGGGCAAACTGAAAATAATTGTTTTCTTCAAGCCTTGAGGTTCGTACTTGGACATTTCATCACCAAGTCCGGTGACTTTATCAGCACTTACTTCAGGAAAAATTCAGGCATTTTTGAAGTGTTATTAATGAAGAAATATCACTACTGGTTGATGTCCATAAAGTTTTCAGTCTGTTAGATTGCGAGATTGGTCGATACAATGATTTTGACAGTCCTTGCAACTAACTTAATAGTTTAGATTCTTCTTGTCTTTTTTAGGTAATGGATCCTTCCGCTTGGATATATGTTCTTCAGGGATGTGGTTGCTATTGGGACAAACTGATACCAAATGTGGGAAGTAACCAATATCAACCGCGGTAGCTAATTCACACACATAAACTGGTGATAGAGAAACTACATAATCCAAAGTAGATGGAAGTTGAACACATAGGCTTATCAGTGTTGGGTTTCAAGACAAAAGAAAACGAAGACAGTAGGCTAGAGGCAAATGATTAGTAAAATCATCACAGCTTAATAGATGCATCAACGTTTGGTCGACCCACTACACATTAGTTAGGCTCGTTTTACTTAAGTGATTGAGCAGTCGAAGAATGAGCCTATTCAATAAATCAAAATGATTAACTATAGAAATGAAATACATGAGGTAAGCTTTATTTCGAAATAACTGTTTCCAAATTGACTCAGAAATTCACAGTAACATAAAGTGGGAAAAGAAATAATGTGATCAGCGATTGGAATGTGACCATGAAAGAAACCAAGGCCTCTATTATCTGGCTGTATAAGAAGGAAATATCAGAAACTTCATTCGGGCTTAACTATTAGGATGGGATAGGCATGGTACTCCAGCCAGAATATTTATTTAGAGGCAACTTTTGTGGGCTTTAAGGTTCTGTTGACACGGCCGCACTAAATGCTTTAACTTACCGAATTCCTGGCAATGTCTGTAAAGTCAAGTGCACACGTTAACTAGATCATAGGAATTCTCTAGGTCAGCAGAATATAAGAAATTAGCTAAGTATAAATTGATAAACCCTATTGAGAAGAGTGATCCGGAAAAGAATTCAGCCATACTCATATATATGAGAACACAGCTACAAAATTTAGTGAGCTACATTAACGTTTTTAACGAATAATGTATTTACGTAGGGAAGAAGTCTGAACACTGAATCTATGTTCATCGATTCACTACCTAACACCCGTAACAGAGATGATGCAAGGTAAATCTCATATGAATGGAAAATTCTACTGCTAGTCAAGTCGAACGCCAGGACTTCGAACTGACACTGTTGTCTAGAACGACAATTAAGATTTTCCATTTAAACCGTTCAACCCAGAAAAAGCAACAGGAAAAGCAATAAGTTATTCTCCAAGTGTCATCTAGTATGTAATACAGTATGGCTGTGTGGTATATCAGACAGAATAATTTAGTATGAAATTACACATTGACACTGCTCAGATTCTCTAACTACGCTGTTCAAAATTTTACTCCTAGTTTAGAATTTCAAACTACAAATGCAGAACTAATTTCTAATCTGCAGACTGTGTAATTTAGATATAAACATGATTACCTGGTTTTAATTACCTATATTTCCGAAGTATCAAATATAAAATTCTTACTCCAAGATATGCTTCAGCATTTCTAAATCGTTGTTCTGAAAAGTCGTTTCGTGACTAAATTCTATTTGTCAATTATATTCAGGATTCCGTTCTAACAGAAACCATAATATAAAAATGTATTCATCTAACAGTTTGTCAAATGTGGATGCAATGCGTTCATTTATGTTCGACAGCAATTTAACTGATAACCTTATAAATACGTTCACCAACATTCATCCAGTGTTTCAGTATTATGACTATATTACATAACCTCGCCTGGATTATAGTTCACTAGTTACTAGCCGGTTATAAGCCCGGGAAAAGAGGGAAGGTTGGGCATAGGGCTAACAACCCTAACCCGGAAAACAAATCTAAACGCTGAAGAAACTTTAAAGCACAAACAAAATATAAAACACAAAAACAAACTTATTCCTCGCAATAATCGGAGAGACGAAATGACGCCGGTTGGTGAAAACCTTCAGGAAGCCGGTCGGCCGATGTGTCTTCTCTCCTCTCGATGAAAGCGAAAGTAAAGCTGGGGATATGGAATGTCCGCACCATGTACGAACCTAGCGAGGCTGCTCAGATTGCAAAAGAGATGAGGAGGTATGGCATGGAAGTGCTTGGAATCTGCGAAGAATCTGCAGACGGAATGCAAGTGGACTCTCCAAACTGTCAACTGGAGAGGAGTCAATAGTCTAATCTACTCCGGTCACGCTGATGACAACCACGAGCACACTGAGTTTTCGAGTGGCTATCATGATTTCCCTAAGAACATCGAAGGCCCTCATGCAGTGGGAACCAATCTCCTCCTGCATCAGGATCATGACAGCAAGGTTCAACTCAAAAAGAACGAGTCACAATTGTACAATACTACGCACCTACAATTAATGCAGATCAAGAGAAGGAGAAATTCTATAGACAACTGCGATTAGTACTAGACAAGACTCCACCTCATTTGGCGACATCAAAATTCTAATGGGCGACATGAGTGTCAAACTGGGAGCGGACAACACAGAAAGAGAACTCATCATGGGTCGAGAAGCACTCGGTGAAATGATGAGTGAGAATGAAGAACTGTTTGCTGATTTCTGCACATTCAACAATTTCGTGATTGGAGGCAGTGTATGCAAACACAAGGATATTCACAAAGCGATATGGATTTGATCTCACTAGATGGACACACTAAAAACCAGATCGACTTCATCTCAATCTGAAGAAAGTGGAGACGCACTCAGCTTACTGGACACAAGATGAAGAAGGGGAGCAGGTGTATCTTCACGCCACTCACCACTATCTAGTGCAAGAAAACTTCCAAATCAAGTTGATAGCCTTCAACAAAGTTGGTGATAGACCACGGTTCAAGTTCAACGCCCAGAACAAAAACTGAAGGACGAAACTACAAGGGACATCTTCACGTCAGCCATCAAGACAAAATAGGAGATATCGAGCAACATCCCTGAAGAAACTTGTGTGGAAGAACACTGGAACTCTTTGAAAGCTATATGGAAAGAAACCTGCATAACCTTATTAGGAAGGAAGAGGAAACGAGACAAGGAATGGATCTCGACGGATACATGGAAGCTGATGGAGGAGAGGAGGATGGTGAAGCAGAAGATGTACCAGTGCAAGGATGCACAACGAAAAGACGAACTGAGTACAGCGTACAAAACACTAGATGAAGAAGTGAGGAGTTCGCGCAAAGACAAAAGACACTTCTATGACATATTGGCAAGTGAGGCAGAACAGGCAGCAGGTAAGAGAAACCTGAGAACATTGTATCAAATAATCGGGTTACTATCGATCTGGGAAGAGATCAACACAGACGAAATCAATGAATGATGGTGAAGGAAAGTTGGTTAGCGAAGATGAGAAACAAAGGAAACAATGGGCTGACTACTTCAGAAAGCTCTTGAATCGACCACCACCACCACCACCACCTGCAACTAGTCCAGAAATACCACCAGCAACAGCAGAACTACCAATGCACACAGGCCCTCCGACAAAAGCAGAAGTCCTGAATGCCATAAAACTGCTGAAATGCAGGAAAGCAGCAGGACAAGATGGAATCCCACCACAAACACTGAAAACAGACGCAGAGACAACAGCGGACATGCTCACACCACACCACTATTGCAGAAGGTCTGGGAGGAAGGGAAGGTACCTGCAGATTGAAAAAACGGTCACCTTGTCAAACTCCCGAAGAAGGGAGACCTCAGTGTTTGCAAGAACTGGCACGGAATCACTCTCTTGTCCATCCTAAGCAAAATATTAAGCCGCATCATCCTGGAGAGACTAAAAGATGCTCTCGATTCAAAATTACGACCGGAACAGGCAGGCTGGATTCAGGAAGTACAAATCATGTGCGGATCAAATCGCAACGCTACGCTACGCATCATCATATAACAGAGTATAGAATGGCAGTCAACTGGATCTCTATCTCAACTTCATCGATTTTGGAAAGGCCTTCGACAGCGTTGACCGAGAAGTAATTTGGCAGCTGCTGCTTCAACACTACGGTGTGCCACAAGTCTTTATCAATCTCATTCAACAACTATATGAAGACGCCACGTGCCGAGTGATCCACAATGGAAAGCTCAGTGATGCCTTTGAAGTGAAGACGGGAGTAAGACAAGGCTGCCGCCTACTTTCACCCATGGTCTTCCTGATTGTGGTCCACTGGATCATACAGCAAACCGTGAGGAGCGAGAAGATGGGCATATGCTGGCTGGACCGATGAAAAGAGCCTAGAAGATTTGGATTCCGTCGATTACCTGTGTCTAGTGTCGCACAAACTCGAAGATCTACAGGCGAAAACTAACAAGTTGTCAGAAGAGGCAGCGAAGATGGGACCTCAAGTGAACGTAGAGAAGACGGAGGTGATGAAGATACACAACGAACACCACCATCACCAACAACAACAAGCACCAATCACCATCAACGGGAGATACTTAAAGGAAGTAGCCTCCTTCACCTATCTAGGCAGCACTGTTTCAACTACAGATGGCACAGACGAGGATGACAAAGCAGCCAGGATTCGAAAAGCAAGACAGGCGTCCATTAGCCTGAAACCAGTGTGGAGATCTTCTGCACTCAGCTCAGCATGTGGAACAAGATCCGGATTTTCAACACCAACGTCAAATCAGTTCTTCTGTATGGCTCAGAGACTGCGTGTTACGAAAGGGATTTCCAACAAACTACAGACATTCATCAACAACTGCTTACGCTCGCTTCTGAAGATCAGATGGCCAGAAAGAATAAGCAACAAGGAACCCTGGGAACGAACCAACAAAAAACCCATCGCTCAACAAATATGCATTGGAAGAAATTGGAGATGGATTGGGCATACACTGAGAAGGCCGACTGGGGCATCACGTGCCAGGCCAGGCCGTCGAGTGGAACTCAGATGGAAATTGACGAGTTGGGGGTCCGAGGCGAGGGTGACATGGGGGAGATCGTGCGAGGAGGAAATGAGAAGTTGTGGGCTGTCGTGGAGCCAGGTTCAAAAGGTTGCAGAGAAGAGAGTGGAATGGAGGCGTGCTACTAAGGCCTTATATCCCACTGGAAACCTAAGGGAAAACTAATAGTAGTAATTGTGTGACTGGTTTATATTTGTTATTTGGTAATGAATGAGGTGGAAAGATTACTGAATCTTTGTCTAACGCTACTTGAAACAACATGACATCTTTAGTGCATAATTTCAGCTACTGAAGCGGTCTTGGCAGAATTTACCAACAGGGTGTCACAGATGTTCGCCTAACACTTAAAGACAATACGTTGAGTCAGAGGAATCTCCGTTTGATTACTTTAACTTCATAAATTAACCTAATAATTCTAGAATATTTTATACCCGGTAAGAGGATACAGCCAACTCAACACTCCGTTTTCTTGTGATCTCGTCTGGTTTAATGTGTCACAAATTATATAAATTAACCATGGAAGGTGAATGGATCTTTCATTTATTTCTAGTGGCTTTAGTGACTTTACAACTGAAATTTTTCCTCAATGAACAAGATAAATTAATTTACCCGTTTATTTAAAATCTGAAAGTGGGGGAAATATAAATCTCATACATAAAAGAACATAATATTAAAAGAGGCAATAAAAGGAGGATGACAAGGTTTGAAGATATTGGTAATATGATGTGTTAGGCATTACCAGACCAGGTTTTGAACACACAACGAAAGGAGGTGCTTAAGTTAGTGAATGGCTTCAAAATCCCCAAGTATACGCTCCTGACAGTTTTCATACTAAATTGTAAAGGCTGTTGCAGTATCATTTCTGTGACCTGAATCAATAATGTTTTACGGTGTACGATAATGGTTGTGTGCCACCTGCGCTTATAGATGTTAGTGAATCCAGCTGGTTTCGTATCCATTTTACTACTTGTTCCTTCTCCCTCACGTTCTTATCTCGATTAGTTCTCTCTATGTATGTGCGTTTTCACAGAGATGTAGGTTGATATCGATCTCATGGTTGTTTGAGCACTTCATTCTACGCATTTTCTCTTCCACTGGAGATATCTGATACTTATATTACGCTTTCTTGTTAAAATGTTTTCATATCTTATGGAAACTAACGTCATTTATTGATTCTACTTTATTGATACCGGTGCTTAGATGATTCTTTCATGGAAGTAGTCAACAGATTTACTTATTTTCTTAGTATATAGTTGCTGTGCGAAGTCAAAAAGAAATTGATCAGTGAATATAAATCGTGTTTTTCTCCATTTAATACTTTACAGTAACATGATTTACTTTTCCTGTACGTTACGTTTATGCGTGGAAACATCAATTGTATTGTGTAGTACTTTGTATGAAGTGGTGTGAACTTTAGTACTTTTGACGATAGCGGATGTAGTATGTAAATCAGACAATATTCTAAGCTCTTATTTATTTTACTATTGCGTCGTCATACTATGCACGTTAAAAAAAAGCATAACTAAATTGTAGTATCAGAGAATAACCTAATTAGTATGCAAATTATCTTCCATTTTCATTTTATCAACTTTACGGTGATGATTATCTCAGTAACTATATATCTTATAAAGGATTTAATGGATTTGCATTTTTAATATCGAATAATTCGAGGAAGTTTCAAATGAAGAGTCTTACATTAGCAAATTAGTTGTCATCTGATAGAGAATATTTAACAACCTAGTATACTGTTAAAATACTGCAGAATAAAAATCTATAACTGTTCATAAACCATATTAAAATAAATCACCAAAGATGTTCCAAGTCAGACAACATCATTACAGGACATTTTCTTATTTGTCCGCCGTAAACAGCTGATTTGTTTTCGAAACTCTGTTAGTCTAGAATTTTGGTTTGAGAGTTTATATATCCCAGTGGATTATTTAAGAAAAGAATAATTTCAGTGAACATTTGTTTTTGATAACTTCCACATCATCTGGTATAATTATGCATCTATAAATGCCGGTGAAATGCAAAAGTCCATGTCAAGCATGCAGTTCAGTTTTAATCGAATAATGAAAGTGTGTGATGAGTAAAATGGATGTCGAGTCAAGTGGGTGTAGTTTTTATTTTATCTACTTCCTTGTAGTTCAAATGTTTTTCAATCTACGAAGTAAAACTTCTTTACTTTGTTTATGCACAAAGAATTCAAGTGGTACTTGTATGAACTAAGGGAACTAAGTTAAGATCAACTTGATTAACCATATGAAGAAAGTGATTACTTATAAATCAGTCAGCGCTTGTTATGTTACCAAGTTACTCGTGAGAAATTTTAGTAAAATGAGTGTAGTATAAAATACTCTGTTTTCAGTTGAAACGTCACTTTCACTCCTCATTGGATTTGTTTTAATTTTCGTCTTTTGTCTTTTTTCCCTTAGATTTTCATTTACTTTCAATTTGAGAGGTTTTATTGTTTCGTAAATGAAATGTTAGAAGTATGAGGGCAGTTCGACCCACCTACACGCTAACTGAAATATCTCGTTATTTCATAACTCTTTTTTTTTCCATTACCCTTGGGAAACCGTATTGATTAGTAATGGTTCTAGGTGATGATTCATGGTGAGATGAAAATTTGGACCACGGTAGGATTCGAACCAGTAACCATCAGGTTTTCAGTCCAGTCTGTCAAACTACGGTTATCTCAGATAGTTAGAATGATAATCAGTATGACGCCCCTCCTCTTTAATCAGTTTGCATTTGAGTTGGGATCAGATATCTTGAATGGGCAGCCAGTGTGAGTACGATCAAGTGGTAGTAACGCGTCACGAATTAACATGGTGGTCGGGCAAAATTATTGGTGATTGAAGTGCAATGAAATTTGGTCAGAAGTCGGGTCTCGTAGCTCAGTTGTTAGAACACCGGGCTGGAAACCCGTTAATCACTGATAGGGATCCCACCAGTGGTCCAATGTTTTTCATTTCACCTTCAGTCATCACTCAGTATCAGTAATAGTCTGCCGAACCATGGTTATCTCAGATAGTCAAAGTAATAATCATTATCGATTAGGATGAGACTCTAGGGAATCCACTCTTTCATAATTTGTACATATATTGAAATCCTAATTATGATAAGCGTTATGAACAATAAACAGCAGATTAAGATTTGAAAAAATCAAAATGAGCATACATTCACTGACGTACTGGTTGCATTGACTGAGGATTAGTTATTGTCTGAATTTGATTACAAACAGTAGGAGAGTAATTCAGTGAAGAATGCATAATAAATATTTACATTTTTCCTGTCATGTAGTCAGCTTGTGTACTATCTTAGTCATGATGTAGAACTTGTTACTGTTTTGTAATAACATCAAGTGGTCAAATGCAAGAAAAAAAATGATGAAATAGCTTACAATAAAATAATAAAGTGGTATGCAGCAAAAATAAAAATCACCGTTCCTTATGAAAATGGAAAAAGGAGAAAAGAAAGGTGCATTTTTTCATAGCTCTTTTCAAGTAGTAATTCAAATTACTTTAGGTGAAGAATGAGAGTGGCAAAAGTTATGGACATACTTCTTAAAGTTCATTTTACTCTATTTTCTATAACACAACATTAATCAACTTTTGGATGAGTTAGGACAATTAGTCGTCGAAAGGAAAAGATCAGGCTAGAAAGTGATTTTAGTCTAGTTCCATAGACTAATAATTCCAAATTCAACAATACAGAAGTGTGATGTAATGCATTGGTTGGAAAGCCTGCAAGGAAAACATCTGCAGTCCACCACCCTCCGAATTCTAGTGACTGTCTGACTAATGTCAACTTTAGATTGCATAAAACATTGCTTTCAGTGATTTAGTTCGAAGTAGCAATCATCATGATTTTTTTCTATATTTTAACCAAAATTTTATTTCATGCGTAAGGTGATTCTTTTTATAATAGCTACTGCTAAATCATATGAATGTTGCCTGAAGCTTAAAACGTAGTGTTATAGCCAGTAATAATTCATATAGTTTTTAGGTTCCATGTTTATGGGTTGCTTTTATCATATGTTAAATATCAGTGTTCAATTAACTGAAGGTAAGGACATTATATATTCCACTACAACAATGCCATATCAGTTTTCATATTCTGCTGAACATTTACCATCAAACTTCCGCTTAATTTTTCTGTTTTAAGGAGCTAAATTACTCTTATTATAATTAATGACTAAAGATAATGGTTCAATATAAGTATATTCTACCTAACACACCGAACTTTGTTACAGCACAACAAACCACATTTCTTTATTAATTAGCAGGTGACCAATAATAGGTATTTTTAAAAAGAAATACTTAATATAAAGTCAATTTAAACATACCATCTGAAAGAATTGTTCGATACTTTTTGCCGATAAATCCAAAAAGAAAGCTTCTAAATGTTTTATTTCTCTGATAATATGAGCTTTGTAGAACGAATTTTCCCTCCATCGACGAATAAGTGCTGTTGTCTGTAGACTCTCTAAGCATTCACGGTATTTAAGAAAATCTAAACAAACACAAACAACATTTTTGTTTATTGTTCTTAGTAGTTCCATGATTTGTCATGCATTTTGTATTAAGAAGTGAAAAATTGAGGATTATTTATCCATAAGCAAGTTAAATGTCAGCAACCATCTCAATTATTCAGTTTGAAAATTTGTGAAATTTGTTGATTTCAAGTTTGTATTCATTATGGACTTACACCAGTTGCATGAAAACTGGAAGACTAGGAGCACTGAATAGCCGTTTCTTTCTAGTATGGGACAGCAGTGCGCACCTATAACCCCACTCCACCGGGGATTGAATTTAGGAGTTTCAGGTTCCATGGCCAGTACACTACTATTCAGTGAATGAGTCGGAATCCAGTGGTTCATATTTTCAACTTCTGTCAGTTCAAGACATAATGCGACCATCATCCAATGTCATCGTTAAGTAGTTGTCCTCACGTCCACCAGGTTTGCCCCACTAGTCACGAATTCTCAATAGCACTTCAGAAATCGCCTCTCCAAGCTAGTCACCAATGTGAACTAGATAATTTAGCTTGGGGATTTGTGTGCTGACAAAACAGCTGTCCATTGCTCCTAGCTTCTCAATCTCGCTTCAACTGCTGTCGGTCCACGATGAGCATCAACTCAGTTATATCCAGAGCTTTACTTGGAGAGTAGCTACCAGTTGACCATGTACACTTCTGTGGTATAGAACACTGAGAAGATTCTTACTGATTCCCAGATAAACAGTTTTTCGGAAACACGCCTCCTGCTGTTATTTTCTTTGGTTAGGGTTTTCATGGGTTACTTATTCAATCAGTGTTCGTCAGATAACTTGCTTCTGTGAAGTTGAAAACATCGACCGTACCACCCACCAGCTTCTGAAACGCTCTTATCACCAGCTTCCAGCCTGGCGGACAACATAAGAATGGAAAAGCATCTCTAACTCGGTAATAAAACACTTGGTAAACTTGTGATAGATGATGACCTCATGGAGCGATTTTATTTATTTCTGTCATTCATTTAGCCTACTATTTTAAACCTATGTTTTTCTTATACAACCTTTGTTATATTTTCAATGTACTTTAATTGGTGACTGGAGATTATTCTGCAGCATTTCTTTCCTTCCAGTATTTGTTCTTAAATATATAGATAAGAGAAGCTCTTGAACAAAAATTTTAACTATGCCTTAATCGCCTTCCTTCTTTCTGACTTGAATTCTATATCAGTAAAGAATTCACGGAAGAATGTTATGCTCCTAGATTAAGCGATTTATTTTTCTTAATTTTCTAATCATAGATAACGCTGAAATTAGGGAATCAAGAAGGCTACTTGGCAGCTTACTGAATATGTAATTTTATCAGTATTTCGGTCACACATAACTGTCGTCTAACTTGTTTTATGCACAAATACAGTTTTGACGAAAAGAAAGGATAAACAATTCAGCAAATAAGATGTTATTTTTCAGTGGTAAACTTTTTTAAAGCTGTATAATCGTATTCATATATATCACAAACACATAACAGTCTATTATTAAACAGCAGAATATAGTCGCATCTTCAAGCTAATACTAAATACTGGAAAAAAAGATTGTTAATCGTTTAGACAATGGAAATAATGAGAAAGGCAGAGTTCGACAAGATGGAAATTGTTGGTAGACATGAAATGCAAAGACTAAATGTTCACTTGGTAAATATAAATAAGATAAAGAAAGAAACAAGGGTCATAATGATGGTGATAATAATAAAGTAAATAATTACAATTAAATCAACAAACTCTGAAAGCGTTAAGACCATGACAAGATAAGAGATTTAACATACTTTTGCATGCAGGGATCAGACTTGTATAGGTGAACTGCCAGTGTCTCTGCTGTTCACAATTATCGAAAGCTAACTACTTTGACTCTGTAAATGACACTCAAAGAAGACTTTGGTGAAACTGTATGTTCAGAACTAAGCGAATGTTCAACAATTGAACTGTCAATTGATTTGGATTTTTCCTTTCGGGAATCATGCAGGATAGTGCTCAGAGATACAATTAAAAAAGTCTATACTTTATGTGGATTATATAACTAACTGACTCCACAGGACAAAATGAATTTGTAGACACACAATAAGGGGGTACAAGCTGGAAACTTGTCATTAACTTACTTTGGAACCAATTGCTGACTATAGAAGCTAATTTGCAGCTTCACACAGAAGAGAGTCTTCCGCAGCGGTTTAGACATTCAACTCTTTATAATCTATGCTGCCGTATCACCTTTGAAACCAACGATCATGAACAAAGTCTCTTTTAGAGCTATTAAAGCTTTCACAGAAATTTGTTTCGGCTCCAAGTTTTTCTCAATAAATACATATAACTTTACATGTTGTGGGAGAATTTTCCGCAGTTTGTCCACATTATCACTCACAATATCACTCATGCAGATTCTTCTGATTCTTGATGAAAAAGAATAAATAACGTGCATTTTTCTGTTGAGATGAACTAGATATCAAAATTAAAGTATTCATCATCCCATGTTCGATTCCTGATAGAGGAGAGGAGGATGGTGAAGCAGAAGATGTACCAGTGCAAGGATGCACAACGAAAAGACGAACTGAGTACAGCGTACAAAACACTAGATGAAGAAGTGAAGAGTTCGCGCAAAGACAAAAGACACTTCTATGACATATTGGCAAGTGAGGCAGAACAGGCAGCAGGTAAGAGAAACCTGAGAACATTGTATCAAATAATCGGGTTACTATCGATCTGGGAAGAGATCAACACAGACGAAATCAATGAATGATGGTGAAGGAAAGTTGGTTAGCGAAGATGAGAAACAAAGGAAACAATGGGCTGACTACTTCAGAAAGCTCTTGAATCGACCACCACCACCACCACCACCTGCAACTAGTCCAGAAATACCACCAGCAACAGCAGAACTACCAATGCACACAGGCCCTCCGACAAAAGCAGAAGTCCTGAATGCCATAAAACTGCTGAAATGCAGGAAAGCAGCAGGACAAGATGGAATCCCACCACAAACACTGAAAACAGACGCAGAGACAACAGCGGACATGCTCACACCACACCACTATTGCAGAAGGTCTGGGAGGAAGGGAAGGTACCTGCAGATTGAAAAAACGGTCACCTTGTCAAACTCCCGAAGAAGGAGACCTCAGTGTTTGCAAGAACTGGCACGGAATCACTCTCTTGTCCATCCTAAGCAAAATATTAAGCCGCATCATCCTGGAGAGACTAAAAGATGCTCTCGATTCAAAATTACGACCGGAACAGGCAGGCTGGATTCAGGAAGTACAAATCATGTGCGGATCAAATCGCAACGCTACGCTACGCATCATCATATAACAGAGTATAGAATGGCAGTCAACTGGATCTCTATCTCAACTTCATCGATTTTGGAAAGGCCTTCGACAGCGTTGACCGAGAAGTAATTTGGCAGCTGCTGCTTCAACACTACGGTGTGCCACAAGTCTTTATCAATCTCATTCAACAACTATATGAAGACGCCACGTGCCGAGTGATCCACAATGGAAAGCTCAGTGATGCCTTTGAAGTGAAGACGGGAGTAAGACAAGGCTGCCGCCTACTTTCACCCATGGTCTTCCTGATTGTGGTCCACTGGATCATACAGCAAACCGTGAGGAGCGAGAAGATGGGCATATGCTGGCTGGACCGATGAAAAGAGCCTAGAAGATTTGGATTCCGTCGATTACCTGTGTCTAGTGTCGCACAAACTCGAAGATCTACAGGCGAAAACTAACAAGTTGTCAGAAGAGGCAGCGAAGATGGGACCTCAAGTGAACGTAGAGAAGACGGAGGTGATGAAGATACACAACGAACACCACCATCACCAACAACAACAAGCACCAATCACCATCAACGGGAGATACTTAAAGGAAGTAGCCTCCTTCACCTATCTAGGCAGCACTGTTTCAACTACAGACGGCACAGACGAGGATGACAAAGCAGCCAGGATTCGAAAAGCGAGACAGGCTTTCACCAGTGTGGAGATCTACTGCACTCATCATAAAACGCCAACAAGATCCGGATTTTCAACATTAATTCAGTCAAGTCAGTGCTTCTACGTTGTTCAGAGACTTGGCGCGTCACGAAAAGCATTTTCAACAAACAACAGACATGCATGAAGCAACAATATATGGAGCATATATGAACCAGTAACGTGAGAGCCATCTTATATGACTACACAACACATGAAGCATAACTTACCACCACTGTGTTCATATACAATTGCGAATCCTTTCCAAATTTCTTCATTAATTACAATTAAATTTTTGAGAAGTTCAGCCACAAGAAACTGACTTGGTCCAACTGAATGTGCCAAAGCTGGGGAATATGGATTGGAAATACGATGATGTGAGCTGCCTGTCCGATGTTTAGTTTTGGAGAATGAAAACCATTTTATAGCTGAATCTATCATAGAACCAGGGCACTCTCCTAAGTCTGTTATGGTGACAAGCGGTAACTGCAGTCGTGAACTCAAACTCATTAATAACTGACGTCGATAACATCTTAAGCGTTCATTAGCTTCAGATTCTGCTGTTTGCTCTAAACCATTCTGAAGGGTGTTTCTCATCTCCTCATCATATGGCGAATGTTCTCCATTTTCATCTTTGAAACTGGAGGAGAATATAAAGGTATCATCACTTTGAGCAGCATATGGCCAGCTAGCATCCACTAATCCAATAGGTCGAGTTGTTTTGTTGAGTATTGAGCAGGCTGGAAGAATTATACAAGTATAGAAGGTAATAAAGCGTGTAAGTTGAGCATGACACGTATTTTCCTAAAGATATTCGTTAAATTCTGCCATTCTTTATATTAGGAGCAAACTTGGATGTGATTACAAATGAGCGCATGATCTTCAAACCTATAGTTTGACAGTGATCATCAATCATTTTACTTCTTATGACAAGCTTACCCTTATTTAACCGTTTATATTCTTTAAAATACAGTCCTCGAGGATACGGTCACTATAAAGTATTTCTGGTGTGATAATAGTGAGAACAAAAACAATTTAATAAAGTCTCTCTGCTAGCTCAAAGTGACTTAAACTACCTGAAGCAGCATAACTTAGGTTCAGTACAAATTTACAGCTGCTTGTACATCCACACGTATGAACAACACCACGGAATCGACCACTAGAAGGAGATGAGAAAATTAAAACATATAAAGCATGAGCAATCAGCGTTAGAAAATTACGTGTTGTTGAATGGTAACCATCGCCTTTTAGGTTTGTCATTAAACGCTTTAGATGAAATCCATATATTGATCAGCCACTGAAGAAATTCTTCGGCATGCTGGATGGTCTTAAAACATGTCTGGAATTTACCTACTTATCGGTTGGAAAGTTAGATAATTCACCATGGTTTGGCTAGTTGTTTGATTTTGGGTGATTAAAGGCTACTGACTCATTGATTTGAGTGAGGAATTGTAGTTCAGACAGCCGAGTACTTTCACCTCTTACTGTGAAACAAGGTTACATTGGTTAAGTTTCCGCAGGAGAAATCAATCTGTTGATAAAAATCAACATGGAGTTAATCTGGCTGCAGGACTTCATACCAACTACTACCAACCACCTAACAACAAGAGGTTATTTTCTGCTTGTTCACCTGCCTTTGGTTGTCGAAGTTCTTGCGACTCATTGAAATGTGTATTGTTTAGTCCCATTTAACTTTAAGGGACAGTTACTGTTTCATGTGCAAATAATCACAACCTCCTATTGATCAGGTGTGGTCATCATCAGCATACAGCCATTTTGAGACGTCAATTTACTCAATAATTAGTTTTTCCATCCCTTCCTTATCCTATACTTTGTATGGTTTTTTTTGTTGGATCAAGAGCTTTATACTTATTATCTTATAGATGTTAAATGTGTTCACAATTTAGTGGAGTATTATATCTGAAATTCACTACTGAAAAGTAAATTGCTGTCGTCATACTCGAACGCGAGGGTTTGTAAAACTTGTCATTTTTGGATACTGGGATAGTATTAGAGCTTTCATTGTCATATGCACTTACTGACTTCTCTTGTAAAGAGGCATTACGTCATCAAATGTCAAATAGGGAAACCATTCAGATGCTAAAACTGAATATCTGCACCCTTTGTCTTAAACGAAAGTCATACACAGATTATAATAGTTTTACCGACCAACTCGTTGCTTGTGGTTTGTAAACTTTAGTTGACTGTGAACGTGCATGTAAATGCTATGCTATAAGCAGATCAACATTAATTTCATTATCCGAATTTCCGAAAAAACAAAATTCCTGTGAATATATCTGACCAGAGAGTCAAATTTGTTCCGCTCCACTACCATACCTCTCCAAACAGAGCTTCATGGCAATGAAATTATCTCTCAGTATTTAGATATCCTCAAATTGGCTTCCATTCTTAATGTCTTTCGGGAAGGATATTTAAATTATCAAGCAGTTACCGGCGTCACTTGGCTGACTGCTTAGATGAATGGTTCACTTATTGACTGACATTGTAGAAAAGTCTACATTGTTACAGTTACATAAATTGCTGTTATGCTATTTTAAAGAATTCCACTTCACCCCTATCATTTTTAAATGAAATCATCTATACAGACTTACTTGTTTATTAAAAACTATTTTTGAATGCAGTTTTTCAAGCTATACATATTTACAGTACTTTCTGTATAACAGAATTTTAGAAAGCTATAAATATTGTTCGTAATTGTAAATTATGTTTTTCATTTTATTGACATTCAATTCCAATTTAAATTTCAAAGATATGTATATATATACACATCTGCTTGCTTTTATGGTTCATTTCTAATTTATTTAATTAAATGAGATAGTCCACTGGGAAATCAAGTGCCTTCAAAACTGAAGGATATTTAGCCATAAATATACAAGTATACTCAGAAGCTAAATAATGCTTTTCTATGACTTGAGTCATTGCATTATCGACTGAGTTTAATTGTGCAGTAAAAAGGTGGACTAGCATATTCACCTTGAATATGCGAATGACAGAACCTTCTGATTGTCCGTCTGCTTTTTTGAATGAATAAGGTGAATGCCTCATATGAAAAACACGTGTGTATCTGTAAATGTGTTTGAAAAACGATGCAGTTGACTTTCATAAGCATAAAGACTTTAAGGGATTGTGTGTATGAACTTAATGGTTTTTGAATTTCACCTTAAGCTTCAAAACTATTCATTAGTGTAAGATGCTAAGCACTGCTACCTTTAGTTGTCTGTCTGGGATGATTGTTAAAATTCAGCTTAAAATGTTTCACTGTTCAACCCAAAGTAAAACTGACGATATTTCACTTGAAATCATATGTCGAATAAGCCATAATCCAAATATTTTTCACTAGAATTCTAGAAGTAACAGATTGGGAATGGGTGAAAAGCAGTTCATATTATTGATTATTATGACTAGTCCCTTGGGTACCTAATGGAAAATAGGGCCTCAGTAGCACGCCTCCATTCCACTCTCTTCTCTGCAACCTTTTGAACCTGGCTCCACGACAGCCCACAACTTCTCATTTCCTCCTCGCACGATCTCCCCCATGTCACCCTCGCCTCGGACCCCCAACTCGTCAATTTCCATCTGAGTTCCACTCGACGGCCTGGCCTGGCACGTGATGCCCCAGTCGGCCTTCTCAGTGTATGCCCAATCCATCTCCAATTTCTTCCAATGCATATTTGTTGAGCGATGGGTTTTTTGTTGGTTCGTTCCCAGGGTTCCTTGTTGCTTATTCTTTCTGGCCATCTGATCTTCAGAAGCGAGCGTAAGCAGTTGTTGATGAATGTCTGTAGTTTGTTGGAAATCCCTTTCGTAACACGCAGTCTCTGAGCCATACAGAAGAACTGATTTGACGTTGGTGTTGAAAATCCGGATCTTGTTCCACATGCTGAGCTGAGTGCAGAAGATCTCCACACTGGTTTCAGGCTAATGGACGCCTGTCTTGCTTTTCGAATCCTGGCTGCTTTGTCATCCTCGTCTGTGCCATCTGTAGTTGAAACAGTGCTGCCTAGATAGGTGAAGGAGGCTACTTCCTTTAAGTATCTCCCGTTGATGGTGATTGGTGCTTGTTGTTGTTGGTGATGGTGGTGTTCGTTGTGTATCTTCATCACCTCCGTCTTCTCTACGTTCACTTGAGGTCCCATCTTCGCTGCCTCTTCTGACAACTTGTTAGTTTTCGCCTGTAGATCTTCGAGTTTGTGCGACACTAGACACAGGTAATCGACGGAATCCAAATCTTCTAGGCTCTTTTCATCGGTCCAGCCAGCATATGCCCATCTTCTCGCTCCTCACGGTTTGCTGTATGATCCAGTGGACCACAATCAGGAAGACCATGGGTGAAAGTAGGCGGCAGCCTTGTCTTACTCCCGTCTTCACTTCAAAGGCATCACTGAGCTTTCCATTGTGGATCACTCGGCACGTGGCGTCTTCATATAGTTGTTGAATGAGATTGATAAAGACTTGTGGCACACCGTAGTGTTGAAGCAGCAGCTGCCAAATTACTTCTCGGTCAACGCTGTCGAAGGCCTTTCCAAAATCGATGAAGTTGAGATAGAGATCCAGTTGACTGCCATTCTATACTCTGTTATATGATGATGCGTAGCGTAGCGTTGCGATTTGATCCGCACATGATTTGTACTTCCTGAATCCAGCCTGCCTGTTCCGGTCGTAATTTTGAATCGAGAGCATCTTTTAGTCTCTCCAGGATGATGCGGCTTAATATTTTGCTTAGGATGGACAAGAGAGTGATTCCGTGCCAGTTCTTGCAAACACTGAGGTCTCCCTTCTTCGGGAGTTTGACAAGGTGACCGTTTTTTCAATCTGCAGGTACCTTCCCTTCCTCCCAGACCTTTTGCAATAGCCACTCGAAAACTCAGTGTGCTCGTGGTTGTCATCAGCGTGACCGGAGTAGATTAGACTATTGACTCCTCTCCAGTTGACAGTTTGGAGAGTCCACTTGCATTCCGTCTGCAGATTCTTCGCAGATTCCAAGCACTTCCATGCCATACCTCCTCATCTCTTTTGCAATCTGAGCAGCCTCGCTAGGTTCGTACATGGTGTGGACATTCCATATCCCCAGCTTTACTTTCGCTTTCATCGAGAGGAGAGAAGACACATCGGCCGACCGGCTTCCTGAAGGTTTTCACCAACCGGCGTCATTTCGTCTCTCCGATTATTGCGAGGAATAAGTTTGTTTTTGTGTTTTATATTTTGTTTGTGCTTTAAAGTTTCTTCAGCGTTTAGATTTGTTTTCCGGGTTAGGGTTGTTAGCTCTATGCCCAACCTTCCCTCTTTTCCCGGGCTTATAACCGGCTAGTTTCTAGTGAACTAGTTAACCAGGCGAGGATCATGTTTCTTATTTCAAATAATGTTTTGTGTGCCTTTATATCAGATATGGACATGGAGAATGGTGAGCATGGCAATTTCGGATGATAAAATTCTGTGGTTAATTAAGGCAGTCTCACGTTAACTAGCGGAAATTTACTATTCTGAGGAATAAATTACATGTAGTTTGTAGTACGTTTGCAATGATAAACATCTATATATTTCATTATACTGAGACTGAGGTGAATATTCAACTTACCGGCGTTGAAATCTGCACCGACATCGCCAGTTATTGGTAATAGAACTATGGCGACACTTATATTAGCTTCTATTGCATATTTTGCAAACGTCTGATCGTAAATGGGCAAACCGAAGGTCACTGAATTGGTGAGAAATCAAACAGAAGATAAAATTCACAGTTATAAGCAGAAAAATGTGTCACCTTCCTCACATTAAATTCTTCGAGTCTTTTCAACTGGTCTGCTGATGTCTGCTACTGACGTATACCACCAGAGTTTATTCCTGATTTACTAATAAATACCATTTCTTTGCTTTAAGAGGATCACTAGAAGTTATTTGAAAGCCATATGAAAGGCGAATCCATTTGTAACTCATTTTATATTAATTTGATGAAGATACCTTTCATTTTTGACCTTCAATGCAAGTGAGGTTACACTTATGGTTAATAATTACTCATTTTGCCTAACATATTCATGAAGTCAGCTAGAATATTTAAGGTTTTTATAATTGGATTGCATTTACTTTACAGCATTAGTGATTCTTTCATTCACGAGAAGGTTTGCTTCGACAATGGTTAACGTTCGCTTACCTAGGAAAAAACTTTTACAAGTCCTCTACCAGGTTTTAGGTTTGTTGGGAAAATTTGTCTCTTTTGTAATGTAATTTGTGAAATTTGTTAGACAAGATGACTGAGTATTTGAACTACCCAGCTGAGCTGTTCAGAATGAATGCTAATGAAAACTATCGCCTAACGGATTGTTTAGCAAAACTATGTTCCATTGATGACCAATATTTTCATTATTGTACTGCAAGTGATATCGAACCCTTCATTCAGGTTTGAATAACTTTTACTCATTACGTTGTTTATTTTTTTGGAGATGAAAATATCCTTTCTTTTTAAAAGGTATATTCGGCTAAAATGAAGGTTGTTGTTTTGATAAGGTAGGTATGATTTGGTGGACTCTTATTTATGGTACTGTTCGACAATTGGAGGTGGAATAAAAATCTGGCTCTTGGGAGGATTTCAACAAGTGCCCTACAGGTTATTGGCCTGGTGATCTACTAACTGAGCTATGACACTCAACTGTTTCAATCATCATCCAGTATCAGAAACGTAAGTCTGTAAAGCCACGACTGAGATGGTTAAACTGATAGTCAAGGAGATGCTCCCGCTCTGTCATTCAACTAGATTTTGGTTGAGATGAGAAGTACTAATCTGGCAGTCAGTGTGAGTATCATGAACAGATAGTAAGGCATTATGAATTCACATGATAGTGAGACAAGACCATTTATGATTGAAGTGAAATAAAGATCTGGTTAGCGACTGGGTCTTGTGGCACAGTTGTTAGATCATCAGGGAGGTAAACCTGAGGCCACTGGTTTAAATACTAACATAACCCAGATTTTCACCTCACCTTCAGTCATCATCGAGTATCAATAGAAAAAGTTCATACTTATGAACATAACAGGGAATATCATCTGAACCTAAAAACTGCTTTGACTATTCAGTTTTAGCAAAATTTAAACAGTAACTTAAAAAGGGACTATGAATGCTAAAGCACTGCATTTCGGGTGATAAAGTTAACATAGATGAACATATATATAGTTGGATGCCTTATCTGGACTGAATCAACTTGACTAAGTATGAAATTATAGTTCTTCATTATTTTTAAGTAAACGTTCGGAAATCATGGATATTGCCATGGTGCACTTCCATTTTATAGAATGAATTATCAGTATACTGCAACATAATTCATAAACTTATGTCAAGTCTTACATTATTATTATATATGTCTTAACGAAGATTGTTTTGTTTCAATTACATGATAGGTAATAAAAAAGTGTTTTCAATGGCTTTTTAGGCGATCATTTATTTCCTGCATTAATGATGCCTTTATCTGAATCTATATAGATATGCTGCACAAAATATACACCACCGGAAAAAGCAACAGCAATCAAGTAAGTAGGTAAATGTTGGCGAATAATTTCCTGAATAATTGTTATTTATTATAAAAGCTATAAGCTAAAGATTAAACATTTCGAATCTCTCACTCTGTCTCTATACAGCCGAGAAATTCTCTTTCTAAAACAGAGAAGTATGCAAATAAACATATATATCTACATACTGTTTATCTATTATAGTGAGTAGTATGAATAGGACCTTCATACTTGAGTATTAATATACATATATATATATATATATATATATATATATATATAATCATCTAAAGTCATAAATACATATCTGGCATAGAGGTGGGCGAAATGAAAGTGTGGTGATACCAAGCAGAAAAATAATGAGCACAATGAATATTTTTTGAAGATTACTTTCTATCCAAGTTTCTTGCATTCCTCGAGGCTCTTCTGTTACATCATTTACATTTTTTTTATTGCTTTCTTTTATCTTGTATCAACAATAGTTGGTATAAATCATTAGACAGATTGCCATGTGACGTTTCATCTCATTTACCTACAAAGATGGCACTATTTATGTGGATAAGAATTTGTTTTAATTTAGAGTGACCAGTGGTTGTCTAACTGGACTGCTTATTGGTCCCTGGTCTATAAATGAGTGACAGGTCATTTGTTTCGGCTTAGCAAATAGGTTTGTATTCGTGTATTCATAGTGCATTTAATGCATTGTATGGATAATGTGACTTCTGAAGAATAATTACTTATCTAAAGGAAAGTGTAATAGAAGACGTGACGCAGTTCAGGACCTTCAGCTTTATTGTAGGGGAATATATCATAGAAAAGGTTCATTGCCTTTAATTTTATTTAAGATGTAATGAGGTTGTTTGTTAGCCCTGTGTCGTTCGGTATCTTGTTTTGGATGCCGGCGGATTTCCGCAGTAATAACCGCATGCTTAGCTACATTGCCCACCATCATATCTATGAATATGAGTTCTAGTTTTCTCACTAAAGTATCCCAGAATTTGTATATGAGAAACTTCAGCTACCACTTCTAAAAGTCCTTAAATATACACTTTTGGTTCCTTTCCCATTTTCATTAATCGGAAGTGATATTGGTTATTTTACTTTGTTCATTATCCGCAGATATTTATTCACAGAGTTGATAATTTCCATTGTAAAATGTAAGATATTTCACAATGAATGTTGCTGTTGCTCAGCGTTTATTCATCTTGTGGAGTCTAGCACGGTCGGCATATAAGTTCTGAATTCAACCGTTGTATAGCTCATTTCTACCGGCATACAGCATGAAAGTAAGATACAAAACCTAGAAACCTTAACAGTGTAGAGATACAGAGATAATTTCCTACTCGTGATCCATTATTACGTTACCTATCACTGAGTAAGCATTTTTCGGTCATAATCTCAGCTCATGTTATTCATTTATTGTTCACTGTTAGCTTTTAGCATGACAGAATGCCTTATATTCTTTTTGGAAGTTCTTTATCAGACTCACTGATAACGGAAACTCCAGTGTCTGCCCTTCAAATAAAAAAGTATTGAAAAGTGATCTGAAGTATTTGCATTTGATGGGGATTCTCTGGTAACATGATAATACTTAAGATTTTATTTCTCTTGCTTCTGCTTCGTATTCATAGGAATATTGAATTGGGTAGTTGTTCAGACCCAGCATTTGATGATAAAACTGTCAAGAATTTCAAAGCCTAGGCTAATGACTTTTTGTTGACTGATCTTAATCATCCAATGTGATGGATTTAAATGTATACAAAATCGTATGATTATAGAAAATTCGTGCATTCTAATAAATGGTTTCCGTTTAAGTTTAAACTGCCATCGTTCCCTACGATGGCTTTTGCCAATGTATAAAACGACACGTCCCCATACCTGCCTAATATTTAATAGTTATATGCAGACATACTTTCAATGAACTTACTGAATCTGTGACAACCGGGCAATTTAAGAAATTTATCTGAAATTTTGACAAAACGGCCAAGTCAGTGAAGGAGAAATTTGAAATGAAATCTGCTATCTGATCGTTTGCACTATTTAGTTTAAGTTGGTCTTTTAGCCCTGTCACGCAGTGAAACAGTATTTTCATTTACTGGATCACGTTTTGGACCCAATTTATTGTCTAGACTGATATGACTGTGAACAAAATCTTTTGTGCGAAACACAACCTAGTAAATGATAATACTGTTCTGCTGTGCGATACATCTCATAAATCAACTGAATTGGGATTACATTCTACCAGTGACCAAGTTTAATTCATATTTCAATATTTGCACCATCTTACTGATCAAAGACCAGATAATACTGGAATTAATTATTTTCAAAAGTTAACTATGATAAGCATCTTAAGGCAATTCGTGTGTGAAAAATTTGACGAATGGTAATAGACTTAATTTTCAGAGACGTGTTATTTAAAGATTCAGTGGCTAATGAATGTAATTTATCGCCTAATTATGAGGAATATCTAATGCATTATCCTTATTACGAGTTAGTGGACCTCGAAACCAAGGAAGGCGGTGTGATAAATATCTTTAAGAAGCGACTTCCGACGTCCATAGACAGAAAATATTTTGCCACCAATCTAAGGATCACATTCACGTGTCAGAAACTCACTCAACTTTGAGGTTTGTGGGGGTTTAGTTGTTGATCTTAAGTTGACATTCGCCAGCTGCAGAAACATTGAGAACCTCGGAGCACTGGACAGCTGCTTCGTCTTAGAATGTGACTCAGCAGTGCATACCCACGACCCTGGTGGGGACTGAACCTAGTTCATTCTGATTTCATGGCCAGCATGTTATGTTCCAGCCAGTGATCTATATTTTCTACCTACTTCAGTTTTTGAATTACCTCGATCCCAACTTAAAGCCATCTTCCTAAAACTATCCTCACGGATTCCAGCCCAGTGGCTTAATGGCAGCCTGCTGTCTGCAGAACCGGAAAATCCTTGGTTTGATCACTGGCGGGGTCATAGTTGCGCATTTTTGATGAGACCCATACCAGGGAAACTCATTCGTATGTGCACAAAAGATGAACTACAGCATTGGACTATTCAAATATACATTTATCAGTTTGCTTGCTTCTGGGCTGGTGAGCTCATCAGCTATACTAAAAGCACGATCTTGTGAAACTCATTTGTATACACTATCCAGGCGTGATGTCAAGGAAAGAGGTTAGAAATTTATTATCAGGCCTGTAACAGAAAGTTTAATAAATTCCAAACACATTGCTTCTTTTTAGGTTTTTTAAAATTTTTAATAGAGAACGAATAAAAAACTCAAAAGGAATAGCTGGAGCAATAGCAATTCAGAAGCTTGAAAAGTCATTTAGTGCTTAAAAGACGTGTGAACAGTCAAGTTTTTTTCATGGTCATAAAATATTATACATATATATTGCTTTACTTTCCTGTGTCGTGCAACTTATTTTGACCGGAAATTACTCTGGAATGTTCTGTTCCTTCTACTAATCATTTACGCATGCATATCTAAAAGAATGAGTTCATTGAAAGGAACATTTTCCTTCGCTGCAATCGTTTTACTTCCTCTCCTATGATCAAATGAATTTACTTAGACATTTTATAGATTCAGTTCTTAATGATTACAGTTTACTACCCAGTTATTGGGCGTAAATAGTAATAAATCTGTTCCACTTAAAGTAGCATTAACGATCGGGACCATTCTGTTCAAGCCTCCAACCTCAATGACTCTGAAATCAAAAGTTGCGTCCTATAAGTGTCACAGTATCATTCAGAGACGAATTATTTTCCAAAGGTGGTCAGACTAGCAGTATGATCCTCGGTAATTAATAAGTCCTTTCAGTCAAGAAATAGAAATTATCCGGTAAAAGTAATAGTACAACTGAAATCCACATTAGCATGATAGATCACATTGTTTGACATTCAATTTCCCATGAAAAACTTTTTTTGTCCTTTAAAATTCATTTAATTCTATTTATAGGTGTTAAATAAATGCCGAACTATTTCATTATTGTCTCTAAAATCTTTATATTTTGAAACGTGGTTTCATTGATTCCCAAAATCTAGTGAAGAACCTGTGAGATCTTGACAGGTGTAAAGAGAAATGTTATGCACTATCAAATGCCAAGTATTATATATAATTTGTTCACTTCTTATATTAAGAATATGATATTTTCAAATTACGACTATAACTTTCATCGGCATCCAGTGTCATACATTATGACTCATGTATTTGGCTATATTATTCAAATCAGAATCATACTAATATTTCATCAGTTCCTACTTGAGTATGCAGTTATTTTGCTTAACTTCAAGTACATTCAAGTACAGAACACCCAGGTGTGTCTCGACCTATAGAACGGAATCAGTGTCATATATACAAAATGAATATTTGTGGATATCAAACATCGAAATACATGAGTCACCTAAGTGAAACTTGAGACGAACTTTGCTTTGTCATTATATTGAGAATGTGATATTTAAGCGAAAAACTTACAGCTGAGTCGACTTGCTATTTCCATGTAAATGAAATTTTCATTGTAAATGTTTTCCATGTGATGAAGAAAATGTAAAATTTTAATTGGATTTTGAGGGGGTTGTGGAGATTTGAAAGTATTTCAAGTTGTTATCCATCACAGACTGACATCAGTTGGAGGAACATTGGGACCTGGGAGCACTGGACAGCTGTTTCGTCCTAGTATGGGACTCCTTAACAGTACGCACCCACGACCCCGCCAGGGGTCGAACCCCCGACCTACAGGTTCCGCGGCCAGCGCGTTACCATTGAGCCACCAGTTGAACCGACTGAGCTGGCGCTCATTGGTGACTAGCTTCAAAAGGTATTCTCGAAGTTCCAATGACAAGTCGTGACCGGTGGAGTCAAAGCCTGAGGCCATGAGGACAAATACTCAACGATGACATTGGGTGGCGGTTGCGCTATATCGTGAGCTAACAGAAGTTGGAAATATGGAGCATTGGATTGTGACCCAGTGGCTCAATGGTAACGCGCTGGCCGCGGAACCTGAAGGTCGCGGGTTCGATCCCTGCTGGTGGGGTCGTGGGTGCGCACTGCTGAGAAGTCCCAAACTAGGGCGAAACAGCTATCCAGTGCTCCCAGGTTCCCTTTGTTCCTCCAGCTGATGTCAGTCTGCGATGAATAAAAATTTGGAAATTTTAATTACCAACCTGATTTGTTTTGTAGATTAGTTGTATCATGATATGTAGTCGAGACAGATTTCAGAAGACGAAAGAATTACGTCATAGCATTGGGCTAGACGATATTAAGTTAGACACTTTCTGAGTGACCAATCACTCTACGTAATCCAGTCCTTCAAAATGCCAGTCATGTCATAAATGGATCAAAAGTAAGCTCTCCGATTACGGCGCCGTGAAATACAGATACAGAGCCCATATATGACAATAATTTGTATTACAAACGGTTCTTTCAGTTACTCGAAAAATTCAATTTATTTATTGTTACTCGCAGTAATTTTCATTTATGTTTCTGATTGTTCTTTTCTTCAGTCAGTTCATCAATAGAAGAACACAGGTCGTATACGTGATCTTTAGTAAAATCTCAATTTTCAGCTATTGCCTTGACTTCAATTTTAGTAACCAACTTGTAGTGATCAGTTACTTGTTAAACCCATTGCATTCCTCGTTGTAATGAACTAACAAAACCTAATTTTTTAAAGTTTAGTTTTAATTAAGTCCAAATACAAATGAAATGTATTTTCGAATATTTTTAGAAACGTTTTCATACTATGTTAATAAACGTCTTTTGTGTTTAACTTGAAGGGAAACAGAGCCAGTCGTCATAAGAATGACATGAGTCCGCCTAACCTATTTGGATGGTGGAATCCGCTTATTTACGGGCCAGCCAGTGTTCAAAAAAGGTGAATTTAACTAGGAAAATAAAACCTGCATAACCGCAATATAATTACCATTAGCAACGTATTTTAAAACTACGAAAAGTTTTACTAAGAGGATACGAACACCTTTTTGATTTCCTTGTAATGATAACTGAGAGACTTGTCAACTGGATATATATGCAGTCACATCCATTTTATTCCCCATCATAAAATCTTAACGATATACATGAATGAATGTATACAATAAGTCAAAGAGTTTTAACAACCAACTATTTTGCGGAACGTGATTATGTATTATCTATCAATTTCGCAGTATTATATCATATTGTCTAGTGTCCTTTGGTATGCAAACATTTTTATGATTACATCAGTGTTTTCATCAAATTACTATGACTTAGGATTTTCGGTAACAAAATATGCGTTAAATACTTGGTACATCTTTGTGACATCATTGATAACAATGTTGTTTATTTCCCAGACTCTATTTATGCAATTGTGTTCCTTGTGATGAAAAGTCCTAATTATAAAAGCCACTGAATAGTGAAGAAACTTAGCGTGTGCTTCCTAGGATTTGTATATATTTGTAGGCAAACAGTGTTTGACATTTTCATACGATATCTGTATTATTGTGAAGTGGTTACAAGAAGCCTTCAAGTTTCGTTTACTAATCCCTACTATACATACCAATATCAGACTAAATTTTACTATTGATGATGGATAGTGGCTATCACTGGAATCCAAAAAGCGCGTTTTGTCATATCTGAGACTAGTCAGATGAATGCACCTGCCTCCGACCAGTATTGTTCCCACTAGTACTCGAACAGAGAACCGATTGCTTCAAACGCCAAAGCGTTATCCACCAAATCACTATCCATCAATAATATATATTACTCAAACATAGGTAATATCAAGGCATCCGCACAGCAGCCCATTTGCCAAAAGAGACCGATCAGTTCGGCCCACTCAGTGATGCGATAATACAAACAACATTTTATCATTGGGCGAAAATTACTTCTGTCATTTTTTCAGCGGTTCTTCACTCCTTTTTATCAACAAAAAATGTGCTAGACAGAAAAAGACGTTGAACTACACATTTCAGCTTCTTAAACATGATATAAACGGCTCGTATAATTATGCAAAGTTTGGACTATACGTGAATACAACACCTTACTACATTTACCAAAAGCAATATATCACGAATACAGATTTTGCATTTTCACAACGGGTCCTTCATGATTTTCATACTAAGCAAGATAGTGAATATCCTTTAAACTAGTTTAGAAATCATAATATCTTGAGGCATTCATGTGAGTAAAATCCGGAGTATGGCAACGAAAACAACTCGTTTGCTCTTTATAACGAGTGTATATTCACAATGATGTCTTCGTATATATATACTAAACCTTTCTTTCTTCAGTTAATCAGTATTTGTGTATAAGATGTTAGCTTCAGTGAATTGTTACCATTAAACTAATGGTAAACTCGAAACCATATAGCTAGAAGGTATCTTCTATGACTTCAAGTTTTGTAGCTCATACCAGCGACTGCCAGTGGAAAACAGAATGATACTTTCGAAAAAGCCTAGAACAAAATTTAATTTTTCATGTTTTTACATGGCCATTATATCGGTCAAGTTGATGTCATTAAATGTTTAAAATCTAAACGTGAATAAAGATTTCTTAAGAAATAAAATTACAGACAGGATAAAGGCATATATCTTTATCTGTATATAGCGCTCGGAGGTTATTAGTTCAGAACAGCATACCAAGGGATACTTCTAATAACCTTTTGCACTTTAAAAATAAACGTTTTAAACATGTTTTCCAAAACTAACGTTATGAAAGACTACACGGTTACTAGGCTCCAATCACACCTGACTGAACCGGGGATTCTGCTTCTTTATTGCATCCTTATGAACCTTGAAAGTTACAATCATAAAATGCTACGCTACGTACCTACAAGTAATGCAGATCAAGAGAAAGAGAAATTCTATAGACAACTGCGATTAGTACTAGACAAGACTCCACCTCATTTGGCGACATCAAAATTCTAATGGGCGACATGAGTGTCAAACTGGGAGCGGACAACACAGAAAGAGAACTCATCATGGGTCGAGAAGCACTCGGTGAAATGATGAGTGAGAATGAAGAACTGTTTGCTGATTTCTGCACATTCAACAATTTCGTGATTGGAGGCAGTGTATGCAAACACAAGGATATTCACAAAGCGATATGGATTTGATCTCACTAGATGGACACACTAAAAACCAGATCGACTTCATCTCAATCTGAAGAAAGTGGAGACGCACTCAGCTTACTGGACACAAGATGAAGAAGGGGAGCAGGTGTATCTTCACGCCACTCACCACTATCTAGTGCAAGAAAACTTCCAAATCAAGTTGATAGCCTTCAACAAAGTTGGTGATAGACCACGGTTCAAGTTCAACGCCCAGAACAAAAACTGAAGGACGAAACTACAAGGGACATCTTCACGTCAGCCATCAAGACAAAATAGGAGATATCGAGCAACATCCCTGAAGAAACTTGTGTGGAAGAACACTGGAACTCTTTGAAAGCTATATGGAAAGAAACCTGCATAACCTTATTAGGAAGGAAGAGGAAACGAGACAAGGAATGGATCTCGACGGATACATGGAAGCTGATGGAGGAGAGGAGGATGGTGAAGCAGAAGATGTACCAGTGCAAGGATGCACAACGAAAAGACGAACTGAGTACAGCGTACAAAACACTAGATGAAGAAGTGAGGAGTTCGCGCAAAGACAAAAGACACTTCTATGACATATTGGCAAGTGAGGCAGAACAGGCAGCAGGTAAGAGAAACCTGAGAACATTGTATCAAATAATCGGGTTACTATCGATCTGGGAAGAGATCAACACAGACGAAATCAATGAATGATGGTGAAGGAAAGTTGGTTAGCGAAGATGAGAAACAAAGGAAACAATGGGCTGACTACTTCAGAAAGCTCTTGAATCGACCACCACCACCACCACCACCTGCAACTAGTCCAGAAATACCACCAGCAACAGCAGAACTACCAATGCACACAGGCCCTCCGACAAAAGCAGAAGTCCTGAATGCCATAAAACTGCTGAAATGCAGGAAAGCAGCAGGACAAGATGGAATCCCACCACAAACACTGAAAACAGACGCAGAGACAACAGCGGACATGCTCACACCACACCACTATTGCAGAAGGTCTGGGAGGAAGGGAAGGTACCTGCAGATTGAAAAAACGGTCACCTTGTCAAACTCCCGAAGAAGGAGACCTCAGTGTTTGCAAGAACTGGCACGGAATCACTCTCTTGTCCATCCTAAGCAAAATATTAAGCCGCATCATCCTGGAGAGACTAAAAGATGCTCTCGATTCAAAATTACGACCGGAACAGGCAGGCTGGATTCAGGAAGTACAAATCATGTGCGGATCAAATCGCAACGCTACGCTACGCATCATCATATAACAGAGTATAGAATGGCAGTCAACTGGATCTCTATCTCAACTTCATCGATTTTGGAAAGGCCTTCGACAGCGTTGACCGAGAAGTAATTTGGCAGCTGCTGCTTCAACACTACGGTGTGCCACAAGTCTTTATCAATCTCATTCAACAACTATATGAAGACGCCACGTGCCGAGTGATCCACAATGGAAAGCTCAGTGATGCCTTTGAAGTGAAGACGGGAGTAAGACAAGGCTGCCGCCTACTTTCACCCATGGTCTTCCTGATTGTGGTCCACTGGATCATACAGCAAACCGTGAGGAGCGAGAAGATGGGCATATGCTGGCTGGACCGATGAAAAGAGCCTAGAAGATTTGGATTCCGTCGATTACCTGTGTCTAGTGTCGCACAAACTCGAAGATCTACAGGCGAAAACTAACAAGTTGTCAGAAGAGGCAGCGAAGATGGGACCTCAAGTGAACGTAGAGAAGACGGAGGTGATGAAGATACACAACGAACACCACCATCACCAACAACAACAAGCACCAATCACCATCAACGGGAGATATTTAAATGAATTAGCCTCTGTTTCATATTTTAGCAGCTTATTTTAAACTGCTGCCGCCGATGGCACAGTGGAGGAAGCCAAACTCAGCATCGGGAGGGCAGCAAGATATGCTTTAATAAATATGAAATTATTGTGGAGATATACTACACTGCATTTAGCGTGAAGCGTGAACAAGTTCTAAATTTTCGGCACTAATTCATTCAAGTGAGTGCTTTTACATAATTGTTGAGGGACTTTGCGCTTTACGGCATTTATTTCCAACAGAGTGCACACATTCAACAATAGTTGTGCATCCAGGTGCAAGAGACTGCTTGAAACAGAGTGAACTGCCGACTATCCACTGAAGCCATATGTTGCACTGGGAACCTAAGGACCATTAAGTACTAATAATAATGTAAACTTTAAGTCTTCAGTCTTATCAGTCAAGTGATTCTTCAGGATGTTGAGTTATATTTGTGTATACTGTTGCAGTTTCCTTTATGAAAAATTAAGTACCTATCTTAATCGTTTTCAGAATTGAGTTTGTCAGATTGGTTTTCATCAGTTTGTTACAACTTTTCACCTGAATTATAACGCTTGATCATACGTTATTCTCAACCTTCATGGTGTTGGTTTATTAAGCATCATCATCATTTCGCCAACATAGGTTGAAGAAATAATACTGCTAATTATGCATTACCAAGTTCAAATTATTTAAAATTTGGTGCAAGACAATGATTTCATCACGGGTATTTGATTGGGAGACGTAAGTTGCATTTTAAACATAATTCATCAAATTATATCTTATTGGTAAGTGAAATCTCAAATTAACAAACGTGATGTAAAGTTTTCTTGAGTTGGCGCCAAGTCTGTACACCAATTTTATCCTAAGACCTTCATTTTCAGAGGGTTATGAGACCAAACATTTTACAGCTGATAAATATTAGGTGGGTTACATTTTTGGAAATCTGTTATAATTTAGTGAAGTAATGTAGAACCTTCAATATTCATAACATGCTTGAGCTTCACTCTTGAACTACAGACTGTAATGATATTATAAATTCAAATTTATAAGTATTCACATCCTAATGCAAAACATTTGCCTAGGAAGTTCCTGTGAAATTACATTATAGTCACAAAGAATGTTTAGGTCTTCAGAATCTTGAGAAGCGACTTCGGAATGTCTAGTTGCATCTGATCAGTAATAAGCATAGAGAGTGATAATTGAATTTCTGTATAAACTACATAGTCAGTAATCTAAACATATACACAAGCTGTGCTGGATAATAAGTGCTTGCTGTCACATTTACCGATCGACAAGTATTTATTCGGTGCTGCTTAATAATACAACAAAGAAAGATACAGATTGAAACCTTATTTTATACACTTATTTTTAATAGTTAGTATAGTTTCTTTCGATAAGATAGGGGGATAATAAGTGATCTTCCAGAATTTCCCTTTTCAAGGCTGCGATTATGACAGCTTTTTGATGAAGAGATGCAAATAATTCACTACGTTATATGAAATCGAAAACTGCTAGTATTTTCATAAAGGTGTTCATAGGAAAATGATCAATTTTACTAGGATTTTGATTTTTAAAAAATCTCATTTATGAATTAAAAAGCAAGGGGTTTATATAAAGAGAATATTCTAATCTGCTTGAATTCCTGCGAATTCTCTTTCATCAAAGCCGCCTATGAAACTAGTATTTCGACAGTTAATTGAAATCTACTACAAAAAGATGAAAAAACCTTTCGTAAATATTTTTGAATGGTTCTATGATAATTTTTCATTCTAAAGGTATCTAACGAAAACATTTAAAAATATAATCTAACTGCCCAAATGATACATGGTTTTTGCTTTTCTTTATCCTACACACCAAAAACCATCACGAAAAGATAAACGCGATTCACTAGGTATATATTCTTATAGGCTTTTTGATTTATATCAATTTCGACCTCGCGTTTGGTTTACTCAACTACAGGCAATTTCAACAAAAATAGGAATATTTGGATGTGGTCATTGTTTTAATTCCTTGCACAGTCTCAATTTAATTATAAATACTAGCACAATCTATTTTAAAATTATCACTACTATATTGTGCGTTTTGTTCACAATGTCTTTAAATACACAAATATACCTAATTATTCTATTGCGAAATGATTGAAAGTGGGGAGAATCTGCAAACAACTGCTTGTGCTTATAAACTCATTCACAAAGAATCATTGGTATTGTGTCTAGAACGGATTTAACGATGAAAGAATAGGTCAGGCAAAAGAATGTCAGTGAAAAAGGTTTGTTCTGGTTGTGTTAACGTTGCCTCCTACTTTGTATGACAACTGTGATTATGATTATAGAGTATGCAGATAATTTAGGTTAAATGATCATTATAGATTAGAAATGCTGATATAAAATCATAGAAATGACCGAAGCTCTTAACTGCGATGCTTTCTGTTATTGCTTTGGTCAGATGTCACCAAGACCTGATTAATACCAAAACAACAATCATCGCGACTCTGTTTTTTTGTTATTTTATGATATGGTGCAGAAATGACTTATAAGCGATGGAAAAACAAATTCTTGTAGAATGTCTAATATATTGAGACAATTTTTAGTATAAGAAACACACATTGTTTGTAACTACCTTGCTTCGGGTGCATAAAAATTCAATGAAACTGTTAATCCACGAATTCCAAGCAGTCATCAGATTTCAGGATGCTTCCACAGTTTACTTATTTTCAGCTTGATGACTTAATTCTTTCAGCATTGTCTATCAACCCATAGTAGAATCCACTAAGATATTTTGTGTCAGTTGGTTTTTACTCTTCAGTGTTACTGATAATTAATAATATGTTTCCAACAAATGGGAAGAAACTATTTCTATGAAAATCAGGGATAATGAAGCTCCCTCAGGCCTAAATTCAGCTACTAGCCCTATAAAAGTTTCAGGTCGTTTTTTTTCAGATTTTCTGTTGCATACGAGTGATAATTTCTTATTTGGCATAGTAGTTAATAGTTTAATGGCTTGGTGATTATTGTCTTCTCTACTGAAAACCATTTCTTACTTTCTTGAGACAGTAAAAGTACCTCATTCGCCTAGACTCTAGTCGTTTCGCATGGTTACTCTTTTTTACGGAGTTTTTCGCCTGACATAAATTGTTTTAACTGAATGACTTTTAAGTGTAAATGAAGTTGACAAGTGTGACAAAAAATCTTTCACAACTAAACTCACCTAAAGTATTACTTTGAACATTTGCTTTCCAGTTTATGATATGTTCGTTAGAAGAATGTACAAGGAAGTAGAATGTTACTAATAAATCCACTATGTGTAATTTGCAGGTTATTGAGCCTAAAAGAAAATACAGAGAAAAACTGTGAACAAACTGTGGAACCAATCATAAACATTGCAATATATATTGTTGTGTATCAACATCTAAGCTTAGTTTATATATATATATATATATATATATATATATATGTATATACTTTATGAACAAATAAGCTGGTCAGAGAGTATATTCAAGAAAGTTTCAAATGAATATGTTGATCAGGTACTCAGTGCATATAAATTGGTCATGAATTGAAATCAGGCAAAGGAATATTTGTAAGGTAGTCAGTATTTAAGAAGGGTTTCCTCAAATCCTTGAGCTTTCAGCATATCATATGTAATGAAACAGCCTTGCTCCCCATCGTTCGGTTATACACGTTTTGGGAACAGATTTCCCTATAAAAGTTGACAACTAAAATGACCATGAGACAAAGTAAAATGTTTATGTAACAGTAGCTAACGGGACTGTTCATTTTTTTTGAATTAAAAAATGGTCAGTTCCTACAAATTATATTCTAAGCACTGAATATAAACGAGCCATCCGCCTTCCATCCACTACAGCAATTTTCTTCGGTCATCTTAAGATCGTTTCAAAAACATAGAAAATTGTGATTCATGTTTTTCACTTCACAAAACATTAGCAATAATTTGTGGAAAACTTTTGTGATACAATTTACAATTTCTGATTACCTGAACAAAGTTGCATGTACTTTACGTATAACTACTGTACGAAACAGTAGTACTCCATACATAAAAATGATGTGTAAGTATCTCGCTATTTCATTTGAAAATATCCCGTGCCACATATTTTCTCAGAAAAATTTTAGACTTGTAGATATTTTTTAGTTTACGTAAACAACATCTACAGTCAATAACCCTCTATCAATTGAAGACAGAAAACTACTGGAATATCTAAGTTAACCTTGATAGAAGTCAGACAGTAGCAGTAGAAACTAGAATGAGGTTCCTCTTGTTTGATTCTCGCCAGTTGGATGTACCTACCTCTCAGTTATGTTGCTCATAACCACCAAAAATAACGGTATCGTTGTTGCTGTGTCGAAACTTGTGTCTAAACCAATTAAGATCGGTCTGTTATCTAAGTAATAAGAAACCATTTTTAAACCACCTAAAAAAAATTGGCAAACTGCAGGAAGAGCATTTCGTTATTGCACATGTCACATCCACTGAGTTATAAAAAAGTACTAATGGCTGGTGAATAATCAAACAGTATGTCTTCATTTAAGAGCACTCTAATGTTGTCCACTTTTGTCATAAGATTAATCCAATCATAGATCTTCATCACCACAATTCATTTACTAATATTTCAATCATCCCTTAATACTTACACTATGAATTCTACACAGATAAAAGCCTTCTATTTATTTTTGTTAGCGTAGATAACTTTAGCAGTATCTATCACCAAGAGAGGTTCCAAGGAGCTTAAAAATTGGACTACGGACTTTGTCTGTGATACTGCTATTAAAAAACAGACAGCGTGATATTTAACATGAGGTTGGCAAATCTCCCATTTATTTTACTGATAAGTCGAACAATTCAGTTTTCATCTGCGTAGGTACATAATTATTTACTATAGGATACTGATTATTTTCCACTAACGCAAACTAATTGTTTTAACCTTGACAAATGATGAACTTTTCTTAACCAAAGATATCATTATTTAGCAAATATAAATTTCCGCCGAATTCTTAAAATACTAATGAGTATATTTTGTTTTAAGGAACTTTTGAAACAATGCTTATCTGATAAAATACTGACCCTAGCCTTTGATGGTGTTGCGTTGTCTTAGCTGGGTGGCTTATTCGTAGAGCTCTTGATGTCATTCTACACAAAATCATCAGCACAAACTTCTGAAAGAAATTTCGGGTCATTAAGATAGGCAAGCAAGATAAATATGAAGAAAGGCATGCACCTCACTTCGTTATAAAGATTATACTAATGTTGCATGGAATGAAAATAAAAGCTTCACGATTAAGCCATCCAGCTCAGAGAGCACAGCACCATCAAAACGGACCTATCGAGGTAAAAATATCCTGCGTCACCTCGAAGCTGACACAGGGGCGAATATACAGTTTGAACCTACCATACAAATTTTGAAAATGATAAACTAAGTGAAAGTAGCGCATGCTAGTTTTCGGACTGATTACGCAGACATTCATGTGAAATTGTGAGATGTGCCACAGTATCGTACACTGTAGACAAGGGAAAACGTAAAACTAGTCTACTAGCATAATTAATCAATACTAGTTTTCTTCCTAATGAATCATTTTCATTGGCTGCACAGCCATATTTACAGTAATAACAAACAAACAAATGTCTGTTATTGGCTAATAGTTCAAAAGTTGGTCATCGAAAGAAAAGTGTGAAATAGAAAGTCAATTATAAAGTTAGAAAAAATTGCAGAATCAGTATGTTAAGGGAAATATGCAGTCGATTAAGATGATGACTAAAAAGTTAAAAAATAAATAGGTCAAGAAGAATAACGCCTATATGGATCGGTAATCGAGTTAAAGGCTTACGCGAATTTTAATAGAAGCTTGAAGCTATGTTAAAAAGTAGGAAAAAAACAAAGTGAATTCAAAGGGCATAAAAAGTGTGCGGAATTGTCAGTTAAGCACAGCAGAGGCGTCGACAATCAAACAAATCAAGCCTAGGCCCTGCGTACAGAAGAGATTTTCCTTCTTCTGTTTGATCTATGAGCGTCTTCAAAGTTTCGATATTCGTCTCTTTCTTACTGACCGATTGTCATTTTTATTTTTCATTTTTCTTTATGGCTTACCTTCCTACATCGTAACATGTAAGCTCCCATCTCCCATTAGAATTCTCGCAACGCTTTACTCCCACAAGTGACAATAGTTAATGTTACTATTGCTAACGTGTCTGTTGTTAACCTATTAGTCATCAGGTTTGTCAAATGCAACTTTTCCTTATACACATTTTGACTGCGAAATTCTTCTCTAACTCAAGAATCTACCCACTATTTCCACCCAGTACATTCCGTTTTGGTGATTTAGTAATAATTAAATTGGAAATGACCTTTTACGGACAGTGATCACAATTGAATTTTCGTTTGTAATATTTTAAACAAAATTCAGAAATTTCAGCTTTCAGTTTGATGATGGACACTAATTTAGCTTGAAATATTATCAAGATAAGAAAACTCCGATCAGCATGCGTAAACGTTTATTCGAACTTTCAAAATGGGTTGCAAAGGTTCATATATAATCCCATCACTCATTCAATGTGAATACATGAGTAAACAGTACATCGACTTGGGAGTGGAGAAGAACGAAACTGTCGTCGTGTATAAATCTGATATTGAAATGAATAAATTTCCAAAAGATACCGAACTAATGGTAAGATAGAAAAAATAAATTCAGACAGAGTAAAATGACTAACTTAGTGAACCTTAATAATGTCATATATCAATGTTGGATAATCTCTGCGGGGGACTTCAAAGACCACTTTAGCAACGATAGGAATGACCAATTAGTTTTCTTCATTTCGGCTGGAAAGGTAACTTCATAAAATAGAGTAGTCTGAGTGGTTACCCCAGTAGTTGCTAGGGTAGCCTTTAAAGTCACTCTAATCTCACAATGCAGCTGTGAAAGGTGATGAAATATTACGGAAAGTACCTGCCTGCATAATCACTGTCTCCCCATTATCATAGAGAGATTATCTAAATTATAAAAAAATATACTCTGAGGAATTCCTTCTCCTTTATTCTGATACATCGGTTGACTATCGTATGGATTTACCCATGACATCTTTACAAAATACCTGACGAATGTAGTAACTAACATTAAGGCTTGAGTCGGTCTTTCGCCTAAAATCTAGATGACAGATTTAACTTTGACAAAGCATTCACTTCTGTAAATTTGTTTGCTATTTCACAGAACTGCTGAAAAATTTCTGTTACTGTCTATTAATTTGTATTGTATGATTCAGCTGAAATCTGAGCGTCAGCTGATCAATTGCTTATGTATTTCTTACTCGTAAAAACATTTTTTTTACCCCTTTTTGTCTTAGTTACTTTTGAAAATTTTTAAATGCGTTGATCTATTTCTTGAGTCTATCGTGTCTTATTACAACAACTTTGGATAACACAGGTGCAAAGCACTTGTTAGTGAAATTCATCGATCACAAGAATTCAGCCAAACAGAATTCCATGTCTTTCACCATCAGTTATTTTTAATAATATCCCTCGAAAATATTTGATTTTAACCAACCAGTACTACATAGAACAGATCATCACTTAAACAGTTGTTTATATTGAGCTGCACTAGGCATACACTATCAGATAAAGCCTAACTATTGTCAACACACATTTATTATTTTGTTAAACAATAAGGATTTATAACTGTAGAACCAAGGGAAGAAATCATAAATCCTAGATAACTGCTGAATATTGCTGATAGCTCCCCATGATTAGCCAGCTCTGCATACTATCTGCTTCATTGTATTTTATTTTATATCCTACCTTTTTGACTAGTGTTAGACGATAATTAATGTTAATGTTCTAAATGAGACTTAATTTGTTCAAACTTCTTATACTTTCATAGTGACGTTCTTACCAATAGTCTTTTGGTCTAACAAGGTTTTAGGTGACAAATCATAACATTGGATTGAGTCCCCTTGCTATAAAATGTAAAATAATGTTTCTATGGCACAGAATACTTTTGAAAAAATTAATTACAGCATTATTTTTATTCCAATTCATTGGATCCTACTGTTTTTTCACAAATACTGGTTTATTTTATCGCTTTCTGATGGGATAGAGGGAAAGCCTGCTGTTCCACGATAAAAACAGTAATTACTGCATTGATTTTTACATAACCTGATAGATATGAATAATTGTATTTACTAAACAGAGGTTCACACCAAGTATATTTTATCACTTATGCAGAAAGTTAGTTTCTAAAACATGGGTCTTATTGATATTATACTTATGAGCGATGTGTGATCACATCTGTTTACAATGCAATAATATTTCTTACTTATGTATTCTGACCCTTTGCCTTCCGCTTTGTTTACTATTGAAGACATATTAACTAACTGTATACGCTGACTCCGACTCTAATGGACGGTGCGAATTACTGATGCATCGAATCGACATTAGAAAAGTATCTACTGCACAACAGCAACACGATTCTTTTCTATAATCCAGGGAAGTATAAGCTGATGATTTCGAGTTTTTGGAGCAAGAAAAGTCGATTGGTCATATCCAGATTCCTTCTCTGAAATTGCTACGTAAATCTGCAAGCAGTGTGATCTTTATCTTAAATAAAGGATACCTGCGTAAGTAAATTATATTGTCACCTTTTAAATCCGCAAGGATAGTCAGTGGTTAGCAGTATTATGATGTAAGATATAATTCTTGTCCCTTTTGAGGCTAGCCAGCTGGATTGAACTGTCTTCTAGTAAGTGATGTTATTCTTACTGAGACTCGAACCTAACACTCATCTCTTCAAACACCAGAGGGTTGCCCATTAGGCCGCTGGGTCATGGTAGAGACGTTTCTGAAACAGTTACAGCTGTAATGACAGCTGCTATGACTACACAGCCAAGTAGGTCAAACATTAGCATTTGAAGTGAAAGGTTCAGGAATGAATTCTCAATAGCAGTCGACCTAATCACTGGGATGTGTACATACTGCCGACAAGTCTCTTACATGGAGAAACACGCACCCTGGATCCCATCACTAGATAACATACATCATTACTGTCAGATCTTAACTATCGGTGATAACATGACATTTTCGTCAAACTGATTACTTCTTTTGTTTTCTTCACTGTGATAAAAGGGAACCGAAATGATTTCATCAACTCGTAAGACCTGTTTTAGTTTTCTTAAAGCTGAAAATTCTAGTGTTATAGAAGAAACGTCATAAATTTTATCTAATCATAAACTTATAAAAGAAAAGCTAACATTGTTCTTATATATGATAACGGAAAACGACATGTTGTTTTTTCTTTTTAAACAGTGACAATAAATTATTCATATTTTATATATATATATATAACTAATATTTTGAAATTTTTTTGTTGTTTATATGTTTGCATCATAGCAGCTTAATTGTTGATTATACTTTCATGTATACTGTTTACAGGAGCAATAAATAATTAACAATTTATTGAATTGACTTATCGTTTAGTTCTACTCTCTGTGGATGTCCCCTATCTACTGGTTATCTGTTTCTTGCATGTTCATCAATTCCCAAATGATCACATATAGTTTCGGTTCAAAGACAGGTTTATATAATTTGAAATCTACGTGATGCAAGATAAAGTTAGACCGAAAAAGGATGCTCTCTTTTTGTTCTACCAAAAGAGTCAGTCAGTAGAAAAATGACTTTTTGACTAATATATAGTTACATAAATTAACAAAGTTTAACGACGAAGCTTGAGGAAAGATGCTTTAAATCAGAAATTGTGACGAACGTTTGTAGCTGAGTTTGTGGATCTTCAGCGTCTGTTGTTCATTTGGCTAAGGTCCAAGTCGGCGAAGTAAGTTATAGCTGCATTCCTTGTTGCCTTTAAAGTAAAAAAATATAGTGTGTAACCCCAAGCATGTTCAGAGCGAGTGTTCTAGTGAGCTAGAGTTTTGATTGGCAAGAGTCTCATTGTCATGCTAGAAGCCGTTATTAAAGGCTCACAAGAAAGTGAATTAATTGGTCAGAAATGGAAGTTTATAGCTTGCTTTAGTATAACTGAGTGAAGCTCTGATGCACTAGTTGCCAACTCTAACATGATATTGAAATGCTTGCCAACCAAAAGCATAACTCACGGAACAAATTATTTTCTTAAAGCTACAGTTAACAGGTTTTGTTTTTTTCCCTTCAAGGTAACAAGAAATACAGCTACAACTGATAATTTAAATATTCCACTGCAAATATCAACATGTTTTGATAACCATCGATGAATTTTACCATATCAATCACATATTATTTACGTGTAGTAACGAAAGTTATACTAAGTGATATCTGATTATAAAGTATTTGAAAATAGCATTTCCGGAAAAAAAGCTGACAAAAATGGGGAAGTTAAAATTTGAAGCACACAGGTAGAATCATAAATTAGGCACTTGGTATTGATGTACTAGCCAGTAGTTGACCTTTCTGTTTTTTTGGTTATCTCTACAAATATGGTTGTGCAACCCCTGAGAATGATTTGTCGAAAAACATTCTCCTCACTGGATTTCTCTGTTTTTATTTGAATGTTTCAAAGAAATTTTCCTCTCAACTTTTAGGAATGTATTTTTGAGATGAGTGGGGATTTTTAATTTAGAGGCAGTATTCATCACGGACTGGCATTAGTTAGGGAACCATTAAAAATCTGGGAGCGCTGGACAGCTGTTTCGTTTTAGGAGTGTGGAATGTAGAAAAAAAGATGACTTCTTTGAAAATTTTATTCAAGACATGCAGTTACAACATTTGTACAGCTTCATTTTGTTTCATATGAGTCAGGGGGTTTGTAATTGTATGGATACCATCCATGACGAACGAGAAAACTTGAGGGAAATCCTGATGAAAAATGGATATCCAGCAAAGTTTACAGATAAGAATCTGAGGCCTAACAAAGCCGAAGAACGCGTGCATACTGCTCCGTAAAAGATTTTACTACTGAACCTCGAATTCCAAGGGAACAATGCTGCACACTTGCTTAGAAAGGTACTACCAAGGTCCAATAAAACAAATTTCTTACGCGCCAATTTTAGGATTGAGTTTTCCTGTCAAAATGTCATTAGTCAGACCACAAAGGATAAGCCTTAGCATTAAGTAACATAAGTTTACTAGCTCCTGGAAAGTCGAATACATCAACCAAACTATGCTCCAGCTTATCGAACCCACTCGCGAACACTGTTCAATTTGGTTGATATGCAGAGAAAATAAATGCATCTTCAGCTCTGTAACAGAACATTTAAAGAACTCCCTTGAAAACTCTTTCAAAATTTCGTACATTGTGTGACGAATTTATTCCAAAGGAGTAGGGCTAAGGCATCTGGACATAGCTGACGCATTAGCAATTCGAAAATCCAAACCATCATCATGCTTTCAAAAGCAGTATGGCCATGGCCAATGTAGATTACCGATCATTCTAGATAACCCACATATCAAGTAACTGTTTTTATTTTGTAATCGTTTTGTTTGGTTCCAATTGCGTAACTTTCCTTTGTGATGGAATTTATATTGACCTTTGACCAGAAGTCACTCTGGAATGTTCTATCCTTTTAACTACGTACTCACGAGTGTGCAGCTGAGAACGATCTCACCGAAAGAAAATGTTTTTCTTAGCATAAAACATCTGGGACCTCCGATGTTCAGATATTATTGTTTCCATATTTGAAGTTTACTGATAACTTTTTCGATAGTGGCGCTTTTCATTAACTCACTTTTACTTTCTTGCAAAATGATTTTAAAATGCTGGCGGATTGTTTTCTGTAGAATTCACGTAAGATTATTTATCTATCTAAGCATTGTAAAGTGAGTTAACAGGGATGCTGAAGTCAAGGTGACAGAATCCGAGGTGATATAAGAGTAGTAATCTCAGTGTTGATGCAAAAACCATTTCTTATATATATATATATATATATATATATATATATATGAAAGAAGAAGGAGTTGAACAATCTTTTGCGTGCACAGTTAAGGTTTCACCTTAGAGCTTCGGCGATGCATAGAATACGAAAGGCTTTGAAAGGTTTATTTTATAGATGACTTTGAAAGTGAAGGTTCTTAAGATGTGATGCTTCGTGTCCACGATGTGTCCACCCAGTATTGCTCCATTGTTAACCCTTTGTAACCATGCGGGATTGTTCTATTTAACCCTTTTAAATGACAGTCGCATTAAACGACCTATACACCTGGCATTCTGCTGTAACTTTCGAATAAAAGCGCTGTAAATTTCAATGCTATGGTTTTGTCGAGGTCGGTAATGCTTACAACTAGGAACTTCCGGATTAGAATAGCCGAGCTATCAAGCAAGCTAAGGTTTCATGTTTTTACTCAAATGACATATCATGAATATCGTTATGAGTTGTGACGTATTGCATTTTCAAATAATTCACTAACCAGTTGAATAGGGTGTAGACATAGAGTGATATATCAGTTATTCTGATGCATAAAGACTTGAAAATAAAGCTCGCTGTTATTCAGAGCATTCTGTTTCATAATTTGTATCGTGGTGTGTCAAGGTAGTTGAATTGGAACACCTCAGGTCAAACTTGGTAGATATTATCTATACTGGAAAACTTACTAAAAGGCTGGATGCTCAAACTCAAAAATCCTTTGCCATTTTGCGATGAAATATTTACTTTCAAAAGACATTTGACGTTCAAATGTTCTTTCCATTCATAGGAAAGCTGCAAAGAACTTTATGCCGAAAGCTGCATCAAATAATCTCAAACTAAGTGATGAAACATAGACGGACCCATCATCCAATCTGAAGTCATCATAAGCATATATTAGTTTAACTACACCAGCTAAAATTGCTGGAATAACTACGCTCAACTTATCTATTGTTCAAATTTATTTTTTGCCTAACACATCTAGTGGTAAGGATTTGCATGGAAAAACGTCTGTTTATGCGGAGGTCTTTTGAATAAAGTCAGCCAGCTGAATCGATAGAAAGCTTGTTACAGATGACAAGGAAATCTGATCTATCCGATATTTACAAGAGAGGTGGATGATCGGACTATATTAAAGCATGATAGAGGGATTCACTGTAAAATGAGTCAGCTACTTTCACTGAAACGTTTATTAATTCACCTATCTTACTGATGGGAATACAACTGACCTGAAATCAATGTTTATCTTTGTTATCACCTATCTTTTTGGTAATTAGTGAATCATTATATATAATGGATATACAGTTCGCCACTAATTAGTAAGTAATTACTGTCAATCAATTAAATTGTCCCAAAAAACAACATTGTTTGTTATTGGACTGGACTTTAACCGAATGTATAACCTGCATGGTCATGAAATGCATTCAGTGTCTATAGTAGATTACTGACTTACTGATATTCGTAGCATCCATGACTTATGAGCATATACTACATTCCTTTCATGTTACTGGTTGAGGCCGGATTTGCAGCTGTGAAATAGTTTATATAACAGAATGCATTCACAGCGGTTGCACAGGGAAAATGCTTACCTGTGTTAGTTATTCCAAAATTCTATATCAAAACGAACTGCAGAATATTTTGTTACTTCGTTCAACAATGTTAGGTGGGACTAACTGAATGTTACAAACATAAGCTCCACATAGAAATCACTTTTTGTTCACGTTAGTAATATGAGAAATTAAAACCGATTGCAAACGTGACAAAATCTAACAACTAATGTATAAGATAAACTAGATTCAAGTGACTTTATGTTTGAAAATATTAGACACAAACAAATAATTGAAGATCTCAGTTTTATTCTGAAAGACGAAAATAGCTTAAGCTTCTATACACTTACTAAAAACACTATATGTATTTGAGTTTTTCCGATCATGCCGAATAAACTTTCAGGGAAGATATTGATGGATAGCAGTCAATAATAGAGTCCAAGTAGTATGTTTTACCTTGCTCGAAACTCTTCAGTTACATATACCTGCAACTTGTTGGGTGGTATCAGTTTTCTTAAGAATCGAAGCCAGCATCCACCACCTCAAACATTCAATCGTTATCCAGTAAACTGCTGACTTTCGACAGGCACTCAATATTGGATCGGTTCAACCAATGACAAGAAGTTTTCACTACGTTTTGCAGACCATCGTCTAACATTTTTACGACTGGCTTTGTTGTTAGATATAACCAGTTGGTTTATACCAATGATGTCCGTGTCTACTAATTTCAACACATGCTAGTTGATTCCACCTATTCTGTCAAGAAGGTATTTGAAACAACAAAGTATCTTCCAGGCTAATAGCCAAATGAAACACTGATACCTACAAAATATTTTAAATGCAATAATCAGCTTCATACACAACTTTGAAAATAACAATTTGCTCTGTTTTAAGTTCATTTTCATCATATTTTGTGAATTACAAGTTGTTTGAAATTTTGGTTTACTCTCAGTGAACTAAAGATTAAACTGCAGTGAGAAAGAACACGTTTATAATGAACTTATTACTTTCTAGGTGCGAAGCAACTGTTGAAATCGTTTGCTCAATTAACATTAGTTTTCACTTAGAAAGTCTTCACTTTTAGTCAAGCCGATAAAAAAATAACTATGAACGGTCAGATGGAGTTTAGCTGACGCTCATTTTAACTCACGTTTCGAAATAATTTGAGACATTTTGCACCAAAAACCTAAATACCTCAGCATTTAGTCAGACTACACGACTCGAAAGGTGCAAACAAAGTCGGCATCTTGTAAGTCATGGTATTTTTAGCGATCGTCTGAGTTAGTTGATTCCCATAACACACATTTCTCAGTAGGTGAAGGCGAAGAAACCAAGATTCTGATTAACAACATAGATTTACTTGCAGGTAGCATGATATAATATCATTATTATTCTAGGATTCATATAAAATTCCAAACTGGAACATATGACGAATATTGAATTTATATAAGTGTGTATTAGAGCAAGCGTTCGATGCACCGAAACCCGATTAAGAAAGTTTATTAATTAAATTTTCGTTTTTGTTTATGATGCTGGTTGTTTTGATTTGATATATTATATATATGTATATATATATTTATATATATATATATATATATTAATTAATCACAATTATAGCTTAATAAATTTAAACGAAACTACTAGCGCATTTTTAAAGAGGACGATATATTCATATTTATCCATTGCCTTCTTATCAGCCGCGCTAAAGCTGCTGGTTACAAATCAACTGTCCTTGAAATCCATAGTAAACCTAAATCTGTGGAACTGGGAGAGAGATTATTTGAAATGTTAACAGGCTAAATATCAAACTTACCCTCACTTCTGATACATAGTTTTCTTACATTACGGCCACCTCTTTCTGTTTTATTACCTAAACTCCTAAATTATGTTCAACTGGATTCTTTGGAATATATTCAAACCACTGCTGATCACTGTGAGCGGCCTAAAGTTGCACCGTATTGAGCTATTTTGTATTAGTGCGTAATAAAATCGAATGGTTTGTGGGTTGCTCATACTTATGTTGGTGATTATTATGCACTTTTTTATTTGTACGAAAAAGCCACTATATATACATGATTTGATATTTGTTCGAATTATATTTTGTAATAGTTAATCTCATATATCAATGAAGGTATCGGTATGCCTATGAGAAAAGGATAAATACTGAGAAACGACCTATGGCTTTGTTGTCTAACCGACTCATGGTGATGTAATCAATTTATTTGGGAAAGCAGTTTGATATGTAAATGATATTCAACAAAAAATTAAATCTCCAATATAAAATCCTGGTGCGTACACATTGATTCTGTTTTCACTCAAATAATTACTTTACATATTTTCATGTGAGAAGTGACATATTGTCAAACATTGAGGATTGCCACTTATTCTGCAATTATTAAGTTTCACTCTTTTTGTCGATATCTTAAGTTTACTGTTTAACCTTCCTGCAAATGCCTCAAATTCCTCACTTCTACTTATATGCTACATAATTCAACCGAAAAAATTATTCTATAGTGGATAATTAAACAAGTTCGAGAAAAATAGATCTTATCTCTTTTCACTACACTAATGAAGTGTTAATCGACAATCTTCTGAATACTCATGTATCATGAATTAAATACAACTCGTAGCATATCAACACTATCAAGTAACTGAATTTTCAGTGTTTACAGACACCATTTCACAAAGAATTAAATAAGTAGGAAAACTGTTGGACGTATAGGGTTGTAAAGACTTCGGAAGGTCCATTATTTGTTCTACTAAGGGATGGCAACAGAGCTGTTACAACATATCACTAGTTGAAATCAACTTTTCAGAGTAATGTCTGTTTTTTTTTTGTTGAACAGAGCTATAGGAAGGTGTTTAAATAAGTTGAATATGTTATGACTGCTGGCAACTACTAAGCTATAGAAGTTATTCCTGGGTTATTTATATCTTAAACGAAATTCATAAGGTATAAAATTATTGCAATCTGAGGGATTTCTGACGATGGTGGTTGCTATCAGACCATTTGGCTTTCAAAATTCTCCAGAACTATAAACTTACATCAAAAGATTAGAGGATTGAAGTTTGGAATCATGTAAGTTAAATCATCTAAGGTAAATAATATAAGGTGGAGTAGCCTGCTCAAAGCTTAGGCTGCCACAATTTTCCACCGAAAATATGTCATATTCTTCGTGTTCATTTTTTTATCATTTAACTATGTCGTCTAAACGTACCATGTAGCCTTGTACAGTTTTAAGATGTTTTTAGCCGTTTTTGGAGTACATAACAAAGTGAAGAGAAAAATGTCAAGTTTAACAGAAATGGACTTTTCATTGTAAAAAACTCGGGATATTTCCACTTCTCGGACACTTGGCTGGAATTTTAGATTCTTGCATTGGCTGGATAAACTGTCAGCACCAAACTTATGTCCAATACTCTGTGCATCTTCCCTCCTAGATCGGAGGCTTAACCTACCCCGGCTAACTGCTTCACTTTATTTCCTTTAACGGTGCCATTATCAACAACAGTCGGATGTAGTAATTATTTCGTTTGAAAATTTTGTTCCGGCAGTGGATTTATTGAAGTGTTAGCTGCTGAAAATTCCATGCAGTCATTTGGAATAGAGCGATTATCATTATTGTTAAGGTGGAATGAGAGTTCTCAACCGGATTTTTTGCAAATGAAACATTCTAGGCACAACAATGTTGCTACATCAACAAAGGAGAAGCGGTCGCTTGTCAGCAATTAAGTTGCAAATCAAAACTCAATTTTGAGTTCAACAAAGCACTATTGACCAGCGTATTATTTAAATGATAAGTTTGGTAAGATATTTTCTGCATCAAAAACATGCCCATCAAGAGACCATCGAGAAAGGGTTGGGCAAACTGTTTCATCACCATCGTGACCGGGATCACGAATTGTAATTATTCTCCGTGAACGAGGAATTCCTGGTATGTGCAAAGTCATAAGCTTGCAGCGCTAACGTCCATGCACTTTGTGCACGCCGCTCGTCTCTACTCTTGATTCAATGGTTAAATGAGGTCGTTGGACTGGTGTTGTTGAAGTGGTTTGCAGCTCGACTGATACTAAGTTGACATAAGTTGACTATGTAGCGGAACTATAAGTCATAGTAAGTTTTACGTAGATGGACCAGCGGAAAGATCGTCACTAGATATTCCTATATCTATAAAAAACCAAGTTGAGACGGCCGGCATGTTTAGCTACGCGAAATATATGGATTGCAGGTTCATTTTCATACCAAAGATAAACAAAACATGCCAGTCACATCCGTATATCGAAAATAAAATCGGACTCAGTTTGGAATCTGTACACCCACCAAAATTAAAAACCAAAGCCAGGATGAACATCTTTTATTGTACTTATATAACAAACAGAAAAATGGGTTGAAACGTAATCACTTGGGATTCTTGGATAACATCACTTTGTCAATGATGTAATAAGTGTTCATATTTCTGTTAAATGTTAACATGCGACTCACTAATCGAGGCATTAGACTTCCAACCGGTTGTTCTTGAGTTCAACACCCCCTTCATCTACCAAGGTTTGAGTAGATAGGTAGTTTCATTAGCAGAATGTTTGACACACTGCCTTCCTTTAAAAATGCACGTGCATTGGATGAGTGCATTTCGCCAATATGAAATACCAGTCAATATTCCTTCACATAATAGTAAAACGCTCATCATTTTGAATATCTGAGAATGCCGTGGTTTGGGAGACTAGTATTGATACTGGGTGATGATTGAAAGTGAAATAAAACTTGGACTGTGACAGAACTGAAACCAGCCACTACCGGGTTTCCACCCCGATGGTCTACTAATTGAGCTACTCGTCGCAAATTTAGCAAAGAGCTCATCAGTAATTCATACAGGCTCGATATATTTTCTAAACCGTCATGTACATCAAACTGCTAAATGTATCAGATTACATTCCCTTCAATTCACCATGACAAAGCAGTTGCAAGACGATCCCAGAAATTTCACTTAATTTCTTGCTGCAGGTGTCTTTAGATTAAAAATTTCTGATTCTAGTCAACTGCTTGATAGCAGGAAAATCTTGTATTTTTATTTCATGTCAATGCCACCAAATGTTTCCGAAACTTTTCATCATAATCACGTCTTATCAGAAATTTTGATTACGAAAGAGAATTACTACTACATACATATTACATACTACGTAAAGTTTGAGTCTTGAAAAATCTGATACCTAGGAATATTTCGGAATTCGCAATTTTTGCTCATATATACATTATTGTGTTGCTGAAATTCCATAAGAACTCAAGTTTTCTGGTACTGTGGTTGGAGAGTTACTGCTTGCGAAGATAAAGCATAGTAACGACTGTTCATTAAGGTTACTAATAAACACTTACTGTTCATACAGTCGGCACGACAGGTGGCATAAAAAATACTTTAAATGTCTTTAAATGAGCTGATTTCTTCCTTAAACCGTTCTCATAAGTCAACATGCATTACCATTCATCTAAGAAACTATACAAATGATTCTACTGTTTAAATTAGAGTTTGAGTAAAAGCTGAAAGCAGGAGAACAGTATCTAGATTTTGTTTATGATGACAATTTCAGAACCTGTTTCGTCCTTCAAATATGTTGAAAATAGACTAAGATGTAAACATTAACAGTAAAACAATTTCATGTAGGACTTAAAAATAACATTCCGATTGAAAACTCCTGATTATATCCTGTTCGGTCGGAAAGTCATCTACATGAAGTTTATCAAGTTTGAAATATCTAGAAAAATTGTGTATAGAAGTCAGTGTCCTCTTTGATTGACAAAAGGTTTGTATCATTTCGATAAAGTTTATGTCCCTTCGCCAGGATTTCTTAGGCAAAAGTAATCAAAATCCAGTTTCTGAGATTTACAATATATTATAAAAATATAGATGCTGTACTGTCGATGAAAAATATCATGTTTACAAAAAATATAGAAATCAATTCATTTTGAACTATTCCACTGACTTTCTTTCAAGATATGGCCTCTCTCATTTAATGACACTCAACGTGATTAACCTATGCAAATGTTGTAGAGTCAAGTGTTGACATTGATGTCTCACAGCTTTGAACAGAATTTCTATTTATTAAATGATTTATATTTATTTTCCGTAGGAAATTCTTTATTAACCACAGTATAAAATTACTCTACAGAGTTTATTTTAACTATGGTCCCTGGAAGGTTTCAGATAATAGAAGATTTCTCAGAGGAAAGGTAGACGTTTTCCCGTGACCAAGCACTAACTTGAAAATCTTATATCCAGGAATAAATATATTCACTGTCTGTTTCATAAATGAAAATGATTGTATCAGTGGCTTTTTAGAAGTAACAAATATTGAAAAAAGTATTGCTTACGTAAACAAGTCATAATAAATCTCATTGGGGATCAAACAATATTTATTTTTTTAATCCACTTTTATTTGTTAAGTCCACAAAATAATTCTAAAAATATTGGGAGTATTTACAGCCTTAGGAAGCCTTGACTGACTGATCGATTGACGAATCAAAATGCATAAAAATTGAACAGCCAATCAAACATCTCGAAAATATCATTATAATCTGTATAAATTTCACCGCAAATCATGAGTGATTATACCAAGTGGTCATAATGCACTAATTCAGCTTTCAGTTAATTGAACTATATCTTTTCAAGTGTATGGGAAACTAATGAGGTTGAAAGAAATCAGCAGGATGACTAAGTAGTTATAAGTCACAAGTAATGGATTTGCATAAGAGTAAGATAATAGCATTGTTGTGCAGCAACTTTATATCAGATGGTAGTTTCATGTCAAACAAGTTTCTTTGAAACAGTACATAGTGCCATTATATAATGTCCTGATGGAAATTCGACAACGAACTATTACTCACATGCAGGTCAAGCACATCACATTTGGCGTTAAAGACTGACTTCAGTATGTAGTTAGTGCTGAAGATGTCGTCTAGAAAGACGATGAAATCTCCATGAATAAACAACTCAGCTCAGAGAACACAATACAACCAAGAGAGTGGTTAATTAAGCTTTAATAGTGAACTAACTTTTAAAAGTATTCTGTTCACATGCAAAATCATTAGTTTTATTCATGTATGGTTAACTTTTCTTGGACCTTTTTCCACAGCCACGTTTTTGTCTTATATTCTTCTGAAGGTGTTACATTTGCCTGCCTGGATTTTCCAACACTGAAAGCTTCAAAGTGGCTTCAAACAATTTCGTGAACACCAGCTTCTAGTGCACCTTCCTGTCACCAAAGTGAAACCTGGGACAAAATAAATAGATTAGACTGGATTGATTCACATGGTGAATACCTTTCTGTAGTAGTGTGAAATGTGTAGGTCAAAGGTTTGTGGTCGGCAAATATGATAAAGTCACAACGTTCCAGAATATGAGAAAAATGCTCAACCGAGACATGTATGACAAACAATTCCGGACTAATAGTTCTGGACCTCATTTCGCATCTGGATAGCTTCCGGGAGAAGAAAACAAGTGGAACCCAAGTGTGGTCCAAAAATAGTTGCAACAAGGCTCCAATGGCTGTTTTCGAGACATCCTGCTAGACTACAATGGTGGCATCTGCTGTTGCGTTTTTCATCTTGTGACACATTTGCAGTGCCTCAGGCTTCATGCTGAAAGTTTCATACATCTTTCAGCAGTGTGGTTGGCGCAGATGAAATGTGATCACACTGAGGGACAAAACGATGATAACATCTCATCATCCCCAGGAATGTACGCAGTGTTTTAAGTGACATTGGTGCCGGAAAATCTTAAGTCACCTGTGCCTTTTCAAGTAGTGGGCGAGTGCAATGTCCGTCAATGACGTGTCCCAAAAAGTTCAGTGAACAAATGCAAATCTGGCATTTGGCCAGATTGACTGTTATTGAGTGATTCATCGTGAATGAAGTGTTAGAAAGTTTACGCAGCATTGCGGAGACCAGAAGGCATGAGAAGGAACTCAAGAAGACTAAAAGTTGTCATGATTGCTGTCTTGGGAACATCACAGTGAACTGGGATCTGATGATAAGCGCGCGTCATTCAAGTTCATTCAAGACGAATGACCCTTCCAAAGATGTAGTTATATTGCGCATGTGAGGGACTAGTTAACTATCTGGAATCGTTTTGGCGTTGAGCCATCGGTAGTCACCACAAGCCCTCCAGTCCACGTCACTGTCTTCTGATACCACATACAAGCATTAAGACTACGGGCTGGCAGATGGTCTGATTATTCTCATCTCAGGTATGTGTTTGAACTCCACCTTTACGGCACGCAGTTTCTCTGTGGATAACCGCTGTGGTTTAGCAAACAATGGCGGTCCAGTCATCGTTAAGAGATGTGAAACGTTACAAGTCACGCCTGGTACACCGCGACTTGGCTTGATCTTCAGAAATAAGTGATTATAGACTTGTAGGGACTGGAAGTAACCGTCGTGGAGTACACTTAGTTAAGAAAGAGCATCCGAGTAACAACACATGAGAAAGAGTCTTGTGGTAGAAACAACCTACCAATATTTACCAGTATCTACCAACAACAAATAGTTCTGTAAGAGATCCACAATGATGATGTGATGTATAAGGGTTCCTTGCACAGTCCGTGCTGATCTCTGCAAATAAAGTTGTTTGGGAGATGTACCATTAATTCTGAAGTCTGAAACCAGCTGCTTCATTTGACGATGCAGTTGCATGGGCCTGCGATCATCGAGTTGCATATCCTTTAACAGAACTTACGCTTTCTGACCAACATAAAAGGCAAACCACAGAGATAGTCCATCGGCCCAGAAAATGGGAAGCTGAAGAGAGTTTCTGCCATCTGTGCTGAAGAATCGTCTTTCTCAGCCACCGATAAGAAGTGCAATAAGGCACGGTGTTAATACAAAAACAATTAAAAATGTTGAACAACCCACGGGTGAACGCAGTACAAAACAAAATAAAACCGCGTCGAAGATTATATGCCGCTAATGATTCACCGGAGGATAAATAAGGTAATAAACAAAGTAAGAGAATGATACTCGGTCTTATCAGTTGTGGGAGACGCGTTGTGTTGTTATTACGTAACACTTAGCCAGCCTTATTAGACTCGATGTGCTCTAGCACCTGCTTAATCAGTACCTTACCTAGCTTCAAAGTATTGATATCGAAACGCAAATCAAATCGACTGTTACTTAGGAATAAGCTCAACAGAGCAGTACATGTAAACAGAATATAGAATAAGGTGAAAAGATTAGGGGGAAAATGTTCATTCAACATTTCTAGCTATTATAGCTGAGCTAGGAACTCTGAGTATGTATTAACCAGCACAAAAAGAATGCAAAATGATGTTGAAACTGCTCGGATGCATACTCGTTAAAACAAAACTAAAAACAGCTGAAGTATCCGGAGGCGAGCTAGAAGCTGATCTAGTAGCTATTTAGTGGATTCAGTTTATTCGACTTTTGTTTTTCCTCCTAGTTTCATTTCGGTGCCAGGACGATGAACTACAAGCTCATCAAAACTAAACTGCATACAGTTCATAAGTACTTAAATGAAGTGCTGAAATAGCGGCTTATTTAAGTCTAAAACAACTACCAGTGGATCAAGACTTTGGTTCGTGCACAGAGACGTGAGAAATAAAATACCTAATGATTTATATTTTCATAGTATTTGACGGAATTCACATATCGATATGTTTGCAGGAAAGGAAATCAATTATAATGGATGTCTGGTGTTAAATCTCCTGTAGGTCGCAAGGGTAAAGAAAGTAAGGAACATGCAGTGGATAGTAGAAAGCAAACTGAGCAACAGTACTCGTTACTTACTAAAAACATCGGAAAATTTCAGTTTATGTCATACTGAAGCATGAATTCATTGAGTTATTATAAAGGCAATAATCATATTGAAATACTTTCCTGTTAGAAAATTCAGTGAAAACCTAAACTTTTTGGCTTACCATCCAGGGATTTGACTAGGTACTTCACGAAGAGAAAGGATGAAGATGCTGCGAATGCATAAAGCACATATCCTAGCTGACGAGTGTAAACAAGCACGAAACCTAAGTTTAGAGCTTCCTGTTGACTGCCTCCAACCAACTAACGTGTAACTCACTCCATCACCATTGTTAAGTCTCTTAACCTGATGGTTACATTGCAAGGTGATTAATGGAGTTTTGTCGGCACTCAGGACTGAATAACATGAAATGGGTTACCCTCTGGTGACCAATCAAGATTGTATTTACTTTTTCTACTCAAGCAAACGTGATCAATACATGTAATACATAATGTTGACGCTACCATCACGATTTACTCTGTTTACCTAAGAGAACTTCAATGGACAAAAAAAATCGTAATGTGGAATATCTTTCAAAGTTTATATACGTACATAGATAATTTAGTGAATATTCAGTCGAAATATCATTTTTCTGACCTCAAATACAAAAATGACCCGTGAAACTATGGAAGGGATTGGTTACGGAAACACATTGTTGAAAAGTGATCAAGTACCACCAGTGATGGGATATATGTATGCATCTAAACTGAAATAGAAAAACGTTTTGAAAAATATAAGAACATTCAATGTTTGAGGGTGATTTTGCTGATTTCAGTCAATAAATGTATGGTGTAATCAGATAACTGACAGATTCAACTGAAATTCAGTATGAAATTATCACAACGAATACCATTTTATGCGATGATCTGAGGACAATGATAAATACTCACTTAGAAGTAGTATTCATCACAGATTGACATTAGTTGGGGAACCATTAAAAATCTGGGAGCACTGGACAGCTGTTTCGTCCTAGCACAGGTGACAGTCTCTCTATGTCGTGAGTTGACAGAAGTTGGAAATTGTGAACCACTGGAAACCGACCCAGTGACTGAATGGTTAACGCTTTCGCCATGAAACCTGAAGGTCCTGAGTTCGACCCCTAGCCGGGTCGTGGGTGTGTACTACTGAGGAGTCCCATACTGAGACGAGACAGCTGTCCAGTGCTCCCAGATTTTCAATGGTTCCCCAACTGATGTCAGTCCATGATGAATACTACTTCTGAAATTAAAAAAATCCCCATTCATCTCAAAAATACATTACTCTATAGTGCTCACTAGTGACTTGCTTCCAGATGGATGTCAGGAAGTTCTAATGAGAAACCGTGACCTGTGGAGTCAACCAGTCGGAAGTGAAGTGGATGCTAATTGAAGACCTTGGGTTTGCATTCAGCATGCTAATCTGCATAACTAACATATTTTCTCGAAAGCATAAAGTTTAACTGCATCTCAAAATGTCATTCTTTGCCTGGATCATTGGGGAAATAGAACTGGCTAATACTATTTCGTTTTGAGGATACTTCACCATAAAAGTTGTCCTATTTTGTAACTTTGGAGCCGTTTATTGGCTGAAAATCACTACACCATTTTAAATTGAAGATTATAATAATTTGTCAGTCCAGTCAGAATTATAGGAACAGTTAGCAACTTAATGTTGTTGCTTGTGTTATCCCTCTCGTTGGGTGCACCGAACCAGGTAGTCTCTTTTAGTTTGCGGACTCCTTTAGGTATGCAACTGAAACAACACCAAATTACAGCCTTCACACAAGAAGTGATTATCGTGGCCCAGTAGTTTAGTAGACAACGTTCTGGAGTTTCAATCGATTGGTCCTCAGTTTGAGTCCCAGAGGGAGCAACGACGCTCACTGGGAGATAGTCATATCCGGCTGACAGTTCCCAAATAAGGCGAGACGCACATCATGAATACCACGGCTAGCCAATATCCGCCATTAATACACTTCGTAACTTATCAGGCAAGAAAATTAACGGTTCATTCTTTAGTGATACAATAAAACCACTTGAAACAAGGTAAAACGATAAAATATTAACTTGAAGGTAGTATTAATAACAGTGAAAAGCCTTAAGTAGGATACAACTCACCTCAAATTTTTAAAAAATTATCCATCATTTTTACCAAAAGGAATTATCAGTAGTATCAAGGCTTTTGTGTAACCTCGCCTGGTTAACTAGTTTACTAGTTACTAGCCGGTCCTAAGCCCGGGTAAAGAGGGAAGGTTGGGCATAGGGCTAGCAACCCTACCCCGTAAAACAAATCTAACCGCTAAAGAAACTTCAAAGCACAAACAAAATATAAAAAATGAAAACAAACTTATTCCCCGCTGGAATCGGAGAGGCGAAATGACGCCAGTTGGTGAAAGCCTTCGGGAAGCCAATTGGCCGATGTGTCTTCTCTCGATGAAAGCGAAAGTAAACGTGGGGACATGGAATGTCCGCACGATGTTTGAACCCAGTAAGGCAGCCCAGATTGCAAAGGAGATGAGAAGGTATAACATCGAAGTGCTTGGGATTTGCGAAAGCAGATGGAATGGGAGTGGACTCTCCAAACTGTCAACTGGAGAATCAATAATCTACTCCGGTCACCCAGACGCCAACCACGAGCACACTGAGGGAGTGGCTATCATGATGTCCTCAAGAGCATCGAAGGCTCTCATGCAGTGGGAACCAATCTCCTCCAGGATCATGACAGCAAGATTCAACTCAAAAGGAAGAAAGGTCACAATCATACAATGTTATGCACCTACAAATAATGCAGAGCAAGAGAAAAAGGAGGATTTCTACAGACAACTTCAATCAACACTGGACAAGACGTCAGTTGGCGATATCAAAATTCTGATGGGCGACATGAATGCCAAACTGGGAGGGGACAACACGGGAAGAGAACTAACCATGGGTCGAGAGGCACTAGGTGAAATGAATGAGAATGGAGAATTGTTTGCAGAATTCTGTGCATTCAACGATTTGGTGATTGGAGGCAGTGTGTTCAGGCACAAGATATCCACAAAGCGACATGGATTTCACCAGATGGACACACTAAAAATCAAATCGACTTTATCTCAATCTCAAGAAAATGGAGACGCAGTCTACTTAACACAAGGTCAAGAAGAGGAGCAGATGTAGGTTCAGACCACTATCTAGTGCAAGGAACCTTCCAAATCAAGTTAAAAGCCTTCAAGGAAGCTGGTGATAGACCTCAATTCAAGTACAACACTCGGAAACTGAAGGATGAAACTACAAAGGAGATCTTCAAGCAGCCATCAAGACAAAATGGGAGACGTCGAGGGACATCCCTGAAGAAACCTGTGTGGAAGAACACTGGAAGTCTTTGAAAGCTATGTGGAAAGAAACCTGCACAACAGTATTAGGAAGGAAGAAGAAAGAAGACAAGGAATGGATCTCGACGGATACCTGGAAGCTGATAGAGGAGAGGAGGATGGTGAAGCAGAAGATAAACCAGTGCAAGGATGCTCAACGACAAGAGGAACTGAGCACAATGTATAAAACACTGGACAAAGAAGTGAAGAAGAGTGCACGCAAAGACAAAAGACACTTCTACGAAACACTGGCAAGTGAAGCAGAACAGGCTGCAGGTAAGAGAGACCTGACGACATTGTATCAAATAACCAGGTTGCTATCAGGGAAGAGACCAACACAGATGAAACCAATAAAAGATGAAGAAGGAAATTTAATTACAAAAGAAGAGAAACAGAGGAAACGATGGGCCGACCACTTCAAGAAGCTCTTGAATCGACCACCACCTGCACTTCGTCCAGAAATACCACCTGCAGCCGCTGAACTACAAGTGAACATAAATCCCCCAACGAAAATGGAAGTCCTGAACGCCATAAAGCTACTGAAATGCGGGAAAGCAGCAGGACCAGATGGAATACCGCCAGAAGCACTGAAAACAGATGCAGAGACAACAGCGGCCATGCTCACACCACTATTGCAGAAGGTGTGGAAGGAAGAGAAGGTACCTGACGATTGGAAGAAGGGTTACCTTGTCAAACTGCCGAAGAAGGGAGACCTCAGTGCTTGCAAGAACTGGCGCGGAATCACTCTCCTGTCCACCCCAAGTAAAATATTAAGCCGCATCATCCTGGAGAGGCTAAGGGATGCACTGGATTCAAAACTACGACCGGAACAGGCAGGCTTCAGGAAGTACAAATCATGTGCAGACCAAATTGCAACGCTTCGTATCATCATAGAACAGAGCATAGAATGGCAATCACCTCTCCACCTCAACTTCATCGACTTTGAGAAGGCCTTTGACAGCGTCGACCGAGAAGTAATTTGGAAACTGCTTCAATACTACGGAGTACCGCAAACCTTTATCCGCCTCATTCAACAACTATATGAAGATGCCACATGCCAAGTAATCCACAATGGGAAGCTCAGTGATGCCTTTGAAGTGAAGACAGGAGTGAAACAAGGTTGCCTACTATCCCCCATGATATTCTTGATTGTGGTGGACTGGATCATGCAGCAAACAGTAGGCAGCGAGAAGAGGGGGATACACTGGACGACGGAAAAGAACCTAGAAGACTTGGATTTCGCCGATGACTTATGCCTAATGTCACATAAACTTGAAGATCTGCAGGCAAAAACTAACAAGTTGATAGAAGAGGCAGCGAAGACGGGACTTCAGGTGAATATAGAGAAGACAGAAGTGATGAAGATACCGCACCACCACCATCAACAACAACAACAACAAACTCCAATCACCGTCAACGGGAGAAACTTGAAGGAAGTAACCTCCTTCACTTATCTAGGAAGCACTGTTTCAACTACAGGCGGGACGGACGAGGACGTCAAAGTCAGAATCGGAAAAGCAAGACAGGCGTTCATTAGCCTGAAACCAGTGTGGAGATCTTCTGCACTCAGCATGCGGAACAAGATACGGATTTTCAACACCAACGTCAAGTCAGTGCTCTTGTATGGCTCAGAGACTTGGCGCGTCACGAAAGGGATTTCCAATAAACTACAGACATTCATCAACAACTGCTTACGCTCGCTGCTGAAGATCAGATGGCCAGAAAAAATAAGCAACAAGGAACTCTGGGAACGAACCAACCAAGAACCTATCACGCAACAAATATGCAGGAAGAAGTGGAGATGGATTGGCCATGCACTGAGAAGGCCGACTGAGGACATCACGCGTCAGGCCCTCGAGTGGAATCCCCATGGGAAGCGACGAGTTGGACGTCCGAGGGTGACATGGAGGAGGTCGTGCGAGCAGGAAATGAGAGCTTCTGGGCTGTCGTGGGACCAGGTTCAAAAGATCTCAGAGAACAGAGGTCACTGGAGGCGTGCTGCTGAAGCCCTATGTTCCACTAGGAACCCAAGGGACTAATAATAATAATAATAATAATCAAGGCTTTTGTGTAGGGGCTCATATGCCAACTACAGTTGATCAGTTCGGTTCAGTCAACGACAACAAATTTAGAGTTACGGAATGAAAAATATTACTCATCTTTTCAGAATACTTAGATTTTCATTGTCATGCTCATAAATACAAATTTTTTGAGTGACAGATCGATATAGCTGCTAACCTAATCTCTCTCAAATATAAGAATTCACCCTTCTGATTGTGGCCTGCCTAAACTTTGGACTGCAAAATATTTTCAACCAAAGATATTTCGTTAAATTCCTTCCTTTCAATTTGTTTTATTGTTCTAAATGTCTTTTAAACGCATCATTTACTCTTACACACTTTTAAAATGGTTTCAGATTGGCGTTCTTCAAGTTAACGACAAAAACAAAGAAAAGATGAAACACCGGTAAGAGGATGGGCTTATAAACGCACAGAAATACAGTACACTACCATTCGTTGGATAAACATATCGAACTGTAGATTTTAGTGCTGGCTGGGTCAACTACTACCACTAGAATTATCCTTGATGTTCTCTTCATTCACCAGTCCAAACCAAACGCTAGCATATTACCAAGTGCTTGTTTTATGTTGTAGCTTTTACTGCTGTTGCTGACTGTTATTGTTACTGAGAGTATTCAAGTGTAATGACATTGCAAAGATATTGTACAGGGAAGGAATTAGTTGAACTATTACATGCTGAGAATTCCACACTATGCCACATGAACTGTTTCAAATAAAGCTGTTATTATTATTTTTGCAACAAAAAGCATTCAGGATGCCACCGGCTTCTCCATTTATTTTTTGCTTTTTTTATCTAGTTTTTGACTAATTTCATTTAGCTATGACGGCTTGAAAATAGACAGTTATATGGTCATTCAATTTTAAGATGATTAAATCAGTCAAATAACTTAGTGCTTAGTTGTGTTATTTGGATATGGAAGTCAACCATGCATTTTTTTTATACACGTATAATTTTGTATACGACTCAGGGGTTTCTTTGAATCGATAAGTTTACTAAAGTGTACATGAAGTTTCCAAAATGAAAGTGAAAATGATTTTTAGGCTGACAGTTGATGTAGATCGTTATCACCACTGCGAAGAAAATTACCGTAGATAAGCATTCCATGATAACAACGCATCGTTAAGGTGGAATCAACAAGTCACACATAACAAGCTGAAAAAAAATTGAAGGCTGTTTGACTGATGGAGAAGATTTGTAATTTATGGTAGTTTACTAATTGCATAGTGATCTAAATTTGAGACAAGCAACAAAATAAGGAAATTAGGATTTATTGAGTTCATAAATTTCGGTAGAACTTAGCTGAATACTCTACACTTTCGAATAAATTTGACGTGATGTAATTCAGGATGATACACATCTCTTTACACCTAAGGTAACAAATAAAGCTTTAGAACAGTGTTAAGTAGGTGTGTAAAGAGTTGGAAGTGTTAAAATGTCTGAAAAATGGTACGGATTAAAGTTCAGTTGTATCATCGTGATATGGTAGTAGGTTACTTACTTACCTTGAAGATAAAAATCTATTTATAATTAGTTAGAAAGCAGGAAGAAAATGCGAATTGAAATGTTAGTAATCATGGGCGGTTAACATTCTAATTGCTATTTGGTGGACTTTAAAAAATACTATCTCATGTCAATAAGAACATCCTCAACGAACTTTTCATATAATACGAATGCTTTCAAAGACTTATATGATGAAAGAAGTATTTAACAGGGCACTTAACATTTAAATGTATTTAGACTCGAGAATTGATCTGTTTGAATCAAAGAAACAATGAAATGAACAGTAGCCAAAGCATAGTGAAACAGTAATCCACTTACAGAGGATCCACATGAATGGGAATTAACTTAAACGACTATATTTTTTGTTCAGTTCGGAATGAATGAGGACTAGTCAAGTGTTTTTTCCAAATTCGTCAAATGAAATGCCCAAATTCTCTATAAGAGGCGGAAACGCCTATCCTGCCAGAGTATTATTAGACAGCATCTATGTCTTAAAATTTCCTGGCTGTAATAGAAATGTCAAGCATATAATAACTTCCATTTTATCAGCTTTGAAAAAGATGCATGTCAAAGACAGCACTAATCACAGGCTGACATCAGTTACAGAACTACTGAAAACCTGAGAACACCGAATAGCCATTTTGTCTTACTATGGGACTTCTAAGTGGTATGCACCAACGACCAGGCTAGATATCGAACTCAGGACCTTAAGGCTTCATGTTCAGTCTGAGATGAATGCTATTTTTAACACAAAGTTGTCATTGACCTCAAAACACATAAAGCATATATGTATCGCTATGCTGCATTTCAATGATTCATACGTCTTGGTCAGCCAACAAAGAATTCAAGCAGTTATTTGAAAAGAAAAACGCACAGTAAAGATCACCATCATATCGATAATGAAATCTATAATCTCTATTTAACCGTTGCAACGATCGAACTATTGGGTATGTCCATTCCAGTCAATCAGTTTACATGAAAAATTCATCACACTTGCATGGATATGGCCAGTTGAACTATGCAAGTAAAAGACACAAAAATCATTTATCATTAACTGCAGTAACAAATGAGATCAACTGATCCCACTGATTCAGATAACAAATGTTTAAGTTCGTCTATAGCTAGGCGTATCAGTGAAAGGAGCTTCAAGATCGGTGTGTATACATCTCTCAAAACTGTTTACAAAACCGGTTGGTGGGATAAAATCACACTTACTGAAGGCATAGACTTTTTTGTTTTAAAAACGTTGTATACACTTAACCTCCCTTAGTACCTCGTTTCTTACAACAGAGCTGTCTAATATGTCCTCTTTCTTTTTCTAACTGTGATTTGACCTCTAAGCAGACAACTGACAACCGTATACTACATGGAATAATATTATGTTTTAGTCTGGGTGGTATTATATAATGGTTAAACAAACCTTTTCAGCTGCTAATATATAATGTCTTAGACTGAAATGAATGCAGTATACAGTGTATTGCTGGCTGTATGTATGACTGTAAAGCGGACTTCATCGTTGGACTTCACTCTGTACCAAGAAATCTCATACCGCATGAATTTCATTCTAAAATATATGAGACATATCTTAAACTCTGAATTTCGTCTACGGAAACCATTAAGGATCGACTTAGTTTAACATCGTAATGCTAACATGATGGTAAGAGGACAGCCCCAACCGGCACAATTACAAACGTTTTACATAAACCGGTTACAACAGTGAAGAATAAATCAATTAATTAGTTTCATTTTATAATGATAAACCATAATGAATTTGTTAAGAACAAAATTTAGTGTCACTCAATGTTCAATCAAGGGAGCTGAGCACTGTTAATGGAGCATTTTGATTGGTTACGATTCTGAGCATTTAAGCAAAGCATATAGTAGTAATTTATGCTTCAATGCACTGATTAGTTCAATGATGAATTTCTGTAAAAGCAATCAATTTAGTCATAGGATAAAGTTAGTTTATCTATATAAATCAACAGTGCATAACCTCTGCTGATCTAAAGATATATGTAACTGCTTTTTGGTTTTATAAATAAATAATAGTAGTCGTAGTATTGGTCGTCGTAATTAGAGTAGTCTGAGTACCGTGAACAATAGTAGTAGTAGTTGTTGTTGTTGTAAGATAATTAAATGGATAGAAGATTTAAAAAGACATCTGATACTGCTGGCGGTAACATTTATGTCAGTTAAAAGAGCCAACTTACACAAGGGACTTAGTTTAAATTTATTCCGACTGACAACTTTTTTTCACATCCAGCCTACTGAAGCGACTCAAAAGCTACAGCGTTTGTAGTGTTTAATCGCTATATGATCGAAAAATCTTGTGATATAAAAGTATCATAAATATTCCTCGGAAAATGGTCGCTCTGTATAATGCATATATTTTTTGCTACCAAATGGTAGACATTCTCCAACTTGTTTTCCGTGAACAATGTGAATTTAGGTGCTAATCTGAAGGTTTAATGCTTTACTTTCTATTAAGTACCAAAGATATTGATTACCGTTGAGTCCATCGATGAAGCTTCATGCAATATGATAAAAAGACTGACAAGATTATTACTGGTAAATACACACTTCTGACACATTTAATTACGAGCTCGAATAAATGAAACAAACTGATTATTGGAAAGGTAAACGAAAAGGTTCTATGGAGAGGAAACCTACTCTTGAAACGTTTGCACAATAAAATTCACTCATTTATTTCAAGCATCGAATTTGCATAAAATACGGCTTTTCTGCTTAACAAGAGTTGTTGTTACAATAATTTACTAGTTATGAATATAAATAAATTAAGATAAAGGATGTAGTTCAGTAGAAAGAAATGAATATTATTGTTATCATCCTTTTTATTTAGGATAAAGTGATCCTTTGGAAGAAGCGAATCGTTTTCATTTGTGTAATGGAAAACAGTGAATAGAAACATACATTTCAAATAAATCAGTCGACTTTTCCAATGATGACCATCTCAAAAGCCAAAATGATTCACCTCAGAAACCTTTCTGAAACAGATGAAATTTACTCGTTATGACGTCATTCGAATAAGGTTCGCTGGCAGTCGTATTCATGACTCGTGTTTCGTTCTATTTAGAACTCTTTGTGGGAGCGCATCCTGTTAATCGAAGGTGTCCCCACTAATACTCATACTCAGAGACCGAAACTTCAAATGTGACAAGGTTATCCAAAAATTTACAGAGATTTAATCGAACCTTCTATCCTTTATTGAATTGAATGTGAAGAGTATAATGTAGTTTCTTTTCCATCAAACGACACGTGTATGGATACAAGAATATTTATTGTCTTGAAAACGAATATGAGAAAGTGAAATTTTCCAAGAATATTCCAACTGATAAAAATTAGATGCAGAACAGTATATCATTTCGCTTATGCAATTCCTAAATGTTCATCTAGCAGTTAATAAGTTTCGTTATTTTGGTGTTTGTTGTTTTCTTTTATGACCGGTGATTCCTTATTATAACAGTGGTAGCGTAATGCTTTAGTGATTCATGTTTCCATGCAAAAATAAGTTTGAAGCGTCTTATCATCATCGAAATAAATTGGCTAATCGATATTTTTCGAAGACCATGTAATATTGAATACTTCCTAATTTTGATTTCTTAGTAGTCTGTTTATGAAACAGGGTCGAGCCACACTTTAAAGTTCCGTCTGGAAGAGAGCGTTATCACATTGTGAAAATATATGATTAGTCCTTATTTCAAACTCGATATTAACATATCATTTGATAAGTTTTTGATTTCATCCAGTGTTGTGTTTCATATCATTTGTCGCTTGAAATCACACACAGTAAAATACCTAAGGAAGTCAAGTAAAATTTGGGTACAAAAACTTTGGAATTGAAGTTGAGAGTTGTTAACAAAGTTTGTTCCGATCTGTAAAATGTGGTTCCCGTAGGAAAAGGGAAAAAATAAATTTTGACAGTGTCATGTGCAGCTTAATTCTGACCCAAAACTTTATATCTTTAGAATGACAAGACAGAAATTAATATCTATCGGTTTTTCGACATCATGTTGTCAAACACGGCTAAACTGTTTACAACATATGTCAATTGAAATTAACCCTAGTGAGCATTTCAAAACTACTCCCTATAACCAGATGTCTAGGATTGAGACAAAAATATGATGTTATGTTTGATGGTGAATTGTTCTACATTAGTTTGTATTTCGTTGACAGAAGGAATGTTAAACGGTCAAATTTTTGGTTTGGTAAACAGATGTTGTGGTACACAGTATGTATTTAGGGGTTAACTACTACCAGATCACAAATAAAAGCTTGCACTACAGCCTCTTGAAATTTCATCTGACTGTACTTCTGTTAGGGTGAGTAAAACACCTGTAAGGAATAGTGGCTTCACGAGCGTCTACATATTTGCGGATATTTTAACAAAATCGACACGCTACTCGTTATTTCGACGAAAGAAATTTCTCTCATGCAATTCTGTTAATTTAAAATAGTTTTTTTATTTAGACAGCACCTCTTTAGTTAAATTGTGCTACCATTATTGTCTTCCCTATGTTTCCTGTCCAATACTATACCAAACTGGAAGAAGTCAGTTATAAGTTTATCTCTGATATGTGTTGTATATAACATGTAGTCCCAAAAACCGACCCAATGTTGAAATGCAATTTGTGAATATTCACATCTGTCACCAAGAAAGTAATAAATTGAAGTGCTCCACAGTTGAAGACAGAATTTTGTAATTCCTTTCTCAAACAAAAGTTGAATTCATCCTTGTTGACGTCTTTTTGAAAAAAATTGACAGAAAATCTTTTATTAAACTGCATGAACTTTTACATTCTGTATAAAATGTTTCTCTATTATTAAATCGATACGCCGCTGTAATACATGTACTGAATACCAGTCAATTTTACTTGAAGGCAGAACTAATTGCCAGTGAAATCTTAATTCCAAAGACTGTCTACTTTCCAGTTTTTGTTGAATTAAACTTTATGAAGCGTTGGTTCATGTCAACTTTTCGATGGGATTTTATCTCCTTTATTGGTGATTTTTGCTAACATGAGAAAATCAAACTTACAATTTTGCAAGTGTAACGTAAAACCTAGCGTGCATGCGTCAGTTTAATCATAAAAGAGGTAATGATTCGTATTCGTTGTCAAACATTTTTGCCAAAAGTTCATCGCATATTGAGTTCATTACTTCCCTTCGTATGAACTCACTTAACAGTTTTTCCATCTCTACCTGAAGGCGTTAGCCAGTCTGATATCTGTTACTGTTTGCGCATCACACGTTAATTTATATTACTGGTAACAGTTTCCTACGAATTAGGTCATATGTATTTCCAGGTGTAAGCAAACAGTCAAAAGACTGAATAATAAAAGATACCCAGAAAGAAAGGTAAACTGTTTACAGTTCAAAACAAATATTTGTATATTTTCTACTAAACTGGTGATTTTATCACAGTGGTTTAATTTGAAAGCATTTCCCAATATGGAATGGCAATAGTTTAATGACTACAAAAAATCAAGTAGCACGAATTTCACTTTGGTTTTGCACTTCTAATCAATAAATAATAATGACCTCGTAAGGAGTCGAACTCAGCACTAACTTATATAGTGGTGAGCATGGGTTCTTTGAATTTCTAGGCTTTAATGAAGTACTCATTGTTCTTCTCAGTTATTTCTCTCTCACTATGTGGTGTAACAGGGTTCAACAGTAATTATCTGTTTTTACTCACAGGTGGCAACTGACTATAATTTTGAGAACTGGATCTCAGACCAAGTTAATTATTCAAGTCACTGTTTATAATGCGAAATAATATTACCACATTTATCTCCACATACTAACATTATAAATTCCACTACAATAAGTTTTTTCCAGCTCACGTGAAATCCTCTTTAGAATCAATTTGTGAATGATAAATCCCTATAAGTATTGTCTGCTGAAGGTGACTTCAGTATGTTGTGTAAATCACCACTAATTACCGGTAGAATTAAACTGTTCAGCTGATTTAAATAAAAATATTGGAAACGTGAAACTCTTTTGATTAGTGTTTTTCATAGTGCATCAAAACAATACTCGTCCATAATCTATATCATGTAAACATTCCAACCAATTCAAAGATCTTTTTCCAAATTAATATCCATCCCTCATTAGACGCATACTCTAAGTCTGGTCTCATGAAGCTCCCATGAGAAGCCATGACCAGTGACGTCAAACAAGTCAGATGTGATGACAAATGCTCCCTGACAGTATAGCATGATGGTTACGCTATATCGTGAATTGACATGAGTAGAAAAATGTGGACTACTGGATTCCTACCAAGTGGCTGGATGTTGACGTGCTCTCCACGAGACCGAGAGGCCATGAGTTCGATCTCCGGCGGGCCAGTGGGTTTGCACTGCAGAGTAGCTGTCCAGTACTCCCAGGTTTTCAGTGATTCCCCAGCTAATACCAGACCATGATGAGTACCACCAGTATGCTTTGAAATCCTAGTGACTGACAACTCAGACTTAAAGAGGTTAAAGTGTTTTCCAGATCTTATACAACATTTCTGAATAAACTGTAAACGAACAGACCTTTTGTTCTTATTTATAAGTATTGCATGCTTTCCGTTGGTTTTGTATAGCTGTAAACATGCCTTGAAGTGCTTTAAGATTCTGTTTAAAAAAATATTCCCAGCAGCATTTACTGGCACTTTTTGAAGCACTAAAATTGACACCAGAACAATCAAATACATACCCACTTTTTCCTTCTATTTAGAGATATATACCACTGATTAAACGGATTCGCCATGGAGACTTACTAATACAGCCTGCGTTTCTTTTGTCAAATGGCTGATTTTTCCCGAATTCAACTTTGGATAACTGAATGAATATGTTTTGAACAATTTTTAACTAACATAACTTCTTTATCGTGAGCTACTGGCTAATAGCAACTCTGATTTCTGGAAAATAACTAAACCGGACAATTGGTGGACTCAAAATGAACAATATTTGACAATTATGACTACAATTCTCAAACTATCTTTAATTGTGTTCACAAGTTTGTGAGCATCTTCGTTAACAGTCACATTTAAAGAACAGAGAGGGAGACATACGTAAGATTATTTGAAACATACATAAAATCCTAGGTCTCAGGGGAACAGATGTCTGTAGTGCAGTGACTCTGAAACGTATCGGTACAGGACATAAAGTAGTTACCTGAAATCCTTCAAGATAACTAACTGGCAGCGTAATTCAAACTTTACAGAGTTTGTATAGGCTGCCATGACCAAACAGCAGAAACCTGAATTATATGTAAGTTAAGAAGCAGTTATCAGTCTTCTTTTGCCTTTGTAAACTTGTGTTTTACTTTTCCTTTTAAATGGTGACATCGTCTTATGACTGAATCATTTTGTGCCTGCACGTAAACTTAGATAACAATTCTACTAACAGAGTTCAACTCGTTGAATAATTTGTTCGTTACCTATTCTCACCCTAATTACTTGTTAACCTTGATACATATTGTTTGGCTGTAAACATAAAAAGCTTTGATACTTTATATATTGTTTTTCTTGAGGTAAATGTTGAACGAGATATACACCTAAAATCTTTCGGCCTACCTTGTTAGGGCAATACGGATGATTCTATTCCTTATTAAACCTTGTAGATTCTTGTTAGGTAACGACATTTATCTGCAAAGCGTGCATGTATGCAGTTTAAATATTCCAGGTTGTAATTAGCTGACAAGAGATCAGCCAAATAAAATGGTACCATGTAACTACATGCTTCTGCTTCGATTCCCTTTACTTAGTGAAGTTCATAAAGTGGAATATACATATTAACTTCCTATTTAATCGAAAAAAAGCCTTTAAGGGTATCTTTTAAGAACATTAAATTGATAAATTCATTCCTACATACATTTTATGAGTGTTTCTTTTCTTTGGTAATTTTCAACTAATCACAATTACACTGTGTTACAGCGTATTTGACTTTATTTAGAAAAATATACTTGCGTTTTTGTAGCAAATTAATCTCACCACTTTTAGAAAATCACCTTAGTTTTTTCTATTGAGGTTGGATAAATTAGTCATGAAGCGAGAAATCATGCATGCAATGACGTTGAAATAATGATGCTCAAGCCAAAGTGCTTGAGATTTGTGCGTTCGTCTGCAAAATCTCCAAATAGTCATAGAGACTTAGATTTGTTGTGAATTGCTGAATCTCTAGAATTTTATGGTTATCAAACAGTAACCTACTTTAGTCAAAACTATGTCAGCGGGTAATAAACCTTGTGAAATGTGAGCTGTGCTTCTGCAGTTAACCAACGCAAACAATATACTGCTTGCTGTAAAACTTGGTCACCTAGCAAGTTACCAGCTAACACAGATACGATTTCTAAACATTATGGTGCTAATCCTGACATCAAATCGATCAAATGTTGGTCTTACCGATGACTTTAACGTAACTATGAGGGAGATATGGCTTACTGGTAAAGCAGTTCAACAAACTATTTGTAGCCTTGACATTTGTTTTTTGTTTTACATGGGATGAAATTTGATGTCGATGATCCAATTTTTATTTCATTGAGTTTGCTTCATTCACATTTATGAAACCCCCACACTTCTCTGTTGAATAAGAAAAAAGCTTGAGATTCTATAATTAATTAGTTTGTTAAGCATAGCATACAGAAATACACTCTCATTTACTGGATGATAGTCCGAGTACTGTTTATTGTTGGTAATCATTCACAGCAGTTAAACAACTTCCAGACTCCTTATTCAGAGTTAAGTAGCTCCTCCTTCTAACAATTTTAGGGATCTTCTGAATACCTTCAGTATTTAACGATTTACACTGGTAGCACATTTTAGGCATCAGTTTGTTTAAAGGAGATTCAGTAAATTGGTCTATTTCTCCACTTAGAAATATAGACTTCAAAATCCAAAACATATCTTACCTTCTAATATGACTACGATTTACTGTAGCCAAAGTGAAAGTTAGCTTTCGCTCTAAATCCCACGTCTTAGCAAAGTGTCACTCTATATTTTGCTTGATTTCAGCTCTCTTCCATTCTGTCTGTCCTTAACTGCCTTCTCATAGTGCATTTGATATAGTATTTAATAGATTAAGACAGTTTGCTTAACAGTTTTGATCGAGTCTTTTAGCCTGCAAAATTTTCCCTCCAAATGAACTTGTGGGAACATAATTAAGAACCCTCCGTCCACATTCATATGTCTCTTCTTGATATTTGTACCACTACAGATGTAAATTCTCTTCTCAGCATGTTGCAATCATTGCAGGTAAGTTTATCTCATTTAAATATAATGTTTTAAGTATTTTTAAAAACAGGAGGTGCATTTATAGGAGAAAAATTTCTTTCCAGTATGTCTGAGTTTTTTTAATCAGGACTTGTGACTTAGAATACTTAAGCACTTTAGCTAACCTCCTCTGAAATATATATATATAACATGATAATCAGAAATCCAAGTATCTTTTCAAGTTTGAAAGTCTTACTGTTGCACTAGTTGACATGAAATGTTATACAGTGTGTAATCCTGCGGTTTGCAAGATTAGTATTTTCAAAAAACTGTTGAAAGCATAGTTTATAGGTATGGGAACTGCAGAAACTTTAGCTTTATCTAAATCGGAGAAACCATAGTACGTGCAACAATTACCTAATAATCTGAGAGAGTAAGTTGAAAAACCATTCTCATTTAATGAAGTATTTACGGAGTACTTCAAAAATGGTTGTATATTTAACGCTTATAGGCAAGAAAACTATCATCACCTAGAGTTGCATTAAAAAGTGAAGGTGTAATAAATAAACGTTTTATTTGTTCATTACTTATTTTCCTACAAATTTCGACAAAAAAATGAATTCAGGATAGTTTATGAAGCAAATGTATCAACTTTAGGCTTTTTACTCGAAATTTAATAGTCAATATTTTGTAGTCATTGATAGAAAAGGTGTAAAAGTCATTTCGAAGAAATGCAATCCTCACTACGTAACAAGTGAAATAATCCCTCAGGATATATCAAAGGAAATGAAGCTGAATACCGATAAAGGTTCCACTTACTACAACAAAGTAGAATTAACCCTTTTATCATATCAAATTTACCATATTCGAGTATAGCATTTGTAGTATTTTGGACTACTTAATAGCTAAACAAAACTATTTTTTGGATAATTACTACTGTTATTTCTTCAGCATCCAACATTCGAAATTTTTTCATGATTTCTTCTGCCTCGTTTGCTGCTTTTTTAAATCCTACAGCCACAGTTTCTCAGTCTGTGTACTATTCATCTGTTCGCCTTTAGAGAATTCTATTTTCTGTAGATGTTTAGGGAATCAATAGAAATTTTTGTTCTTGATGACGTATTTCGTGTATATTTCAGACGATTTTCACTGGTGTTCATTATTACGTTTTAAAGGCCTAATGAATTTATTGCACTGCTGTACCTTGCAAGTCAAGTGAACTGTGTCGCTTGTTTTGTAGTACATGCATAGAACAGTTTCGAAATAATTGATACCCTGTCTTATAATGACTTCCAGATTGACTGACGATTGTTTCCTTTAGTTTATCACCTTCAAACTTCATATCTTTTACTAACTATACTTGAATGTAATTAACTTTCGTCAGCGGAAAAAAATATAAAAGATGGAGATTTTAAAGACTTTGACCTCACCTGCATATATATATATATATATATATATATAAATCCTGAATGAAACAGAGTGCAGTAAAATATGGCTTCAGCCGCCAATTATCATTCAAACAGTGGAATTATGCAGTGTGCAGCTCAATTTGAAGAAGCACAAACTACCTTTAGTAGCCCATGGTAATTATTACTGACATACTGAAGATGTTTATTTAGGATAGCGCACAGTGATACACTGTTACATATTTATAAAAATGATACTTTCAGCACGCTTTATCGCTCAAAATAGAATCATTGTGTTAGATAAAAAAATAAACGTATTCATTTGAAAATCACGCAGCACAAAAGCGTTGTTGCTACTGTTACTCTTATATAGACCAGGTTTACTGAGCCATTTCATATGAGCCATCAGCATATATTGGGTTCTGTGAGTCAGTTTCTATCATTTTGAAGAGTCATTACTTCTCTAAAAATCATTCACTTATTTCTAAAACCAACAAGCGAGTATATACTTTATGTCTTTTCATCGATGTTCGGCAATTAAATGCGCTTAACACTTCTTTATGTCTCATTTTACGCTTCTAAAAGCAGCGATTCACTTCGATTCACTAATTTTACAGTTTAGATTATTGGTTTTATGATCCACACTAACAATCTGGCGTTATTTCAGAGTAGGTAGAAATCAAAGATTGGTTGATAATTGACCATTCTGATAATTTCGAAAAATGTCATTCATGTTCTTTAGTCGAATAGTCTATTTGGTAAGGGCTTATGCTGTGTCAGATCGGTTTGGTATTTTGCAGAAAAAGTCTTATTGAAACGCTGCTTATTGTTCTAACCGTTCATGATGATCGCACGACACAAAAATAACAGATAAGGAATTTTTCAAAATGAGCCAATGATCTAGTTTCTCTGCTTATCACTATTCAGAACGTGGTAACTCGATCAGTGCGAACAAGATTCGTAGATTAGTCTGCACTCTTTCACGAAATTGCGAGTAGAACTAGAGAAGAGAACCTTTTCACGTGTTAGTGCACTGGTGTTATTTTAGTTACCAGGGCTTATACATGAATAAGTAACTGAATAGTACTGACAGATGCATTTAATAACCAACTATTTGAATGACTGACGGTAGTTTCAAAAAGCTTGTGGATATAGCTAAGTACTTCAAGTTAGCGGGAATTGCGGCAATGATCAGACGTTTTTCGCATAGAGTAAACTGAAAACAAGCCTGAATAGATTCCACAATTAACGTATTCAGCATACGTATAGTATTGTCATATTACAAAATGTGCGCATAAAACGACAATGAAAACAAATCATCAGTAAAGTAACCTTCGGTTATCTATCTAGAATACATAAGAATAATGTTTCAGTAAATAAATAACAAAATCTGAAAACCTGAAAATTTCGTATAAGTAACATCGAAAACCTGGAAGCACTGGACAGCTATTACGTCCCACTGTGGGACTTCTCAGCAGTACGTACGCATGACTCCACTAGGGATCAAAACCAGAACCTTTTCGTTCCACAGTCAGCATGTTGCCATTGAGCCGCTAGTTCCATATTCCCCTCTGCCAATTCGCGATATAGCTAAAGAAGCGACAATGACTCAGTGGAATCTGAAGGTCCTGGTTTCGATCCCTGAAGGAGCACAGTCATGGGACTCACTGCTACCCAGTGCTCGCATGTTTTTAATGTTTCTCCAACTGATGTCAATCCATGAAGAATACAAACCTGGATTCAAAAAGTAAACATCTACAAACCTCCAAAATGAATTCTATGTGACTTTAAATATGAGTCAACAAATCTCATTCTTCCTATCTATCATCAAATTAAAACCGTTTCAAACTCATCTGAAGGATGTTGAATTCAAAAGTTTTGAGAATTCAAAGTATGCTACGTCTTAGTCTTGAATGCGGATGAATCGTTGAGCTGTGATACAAAAGAATCGCTAAAGAAAATGAAAGGAAATGGTTCTAATAAGGAGATCGGTTGCACAGAAATGACCCAAGAAATACTATCGAATAATAAATACTCACTAACAAATATACTGCAACCAATCCTAGAAAGAGAGATGTTGAGCCAACTAATGACTACCAGAAATTTCAAAACAAAAATTGCTGATGAAAAAACGAACGAATTACTCAAACTTTCTATATCAATGCATAAAGAAATGAAACATGGATGAATTGTGAATCTATCAGAAACAACCTTATCCTTGACAGATTACGATTTATTTCAAAAAGGATTCAAATACAAAACTGACAATATAGATGGATTCCTATGCAGCTTCACCAAAAAGAATAAGAGAATAACTGCAGTGAAGTAAAAAGAACTAAGATAACAAATCATACACTTGGTTAAAGTCACTGGTAAAAGATATTAACTTGGCTGAGAAGAAACGAAACCACTGACAAGAACATTCTGACACTGATAGAAAGCAAAGAATGCAGAACCGTTTTCAACAACAAAGCAGGCTAGGTGGCAAAAGTGCAAAATTACTCACTGACAAGAATATCTGTCAACTTATAGAATTTCGAAAACGTTATTAAAAGATGAAGACTATGCAATAACTAACGTATTAGTGCTATCGGACAAAAATGGAATCTAAGATAAGAACATCTTAATCAGTGTGTGGAAGGCTTTTGAAGACTGACGTAAATCAGTAATCATAGTATAGTTACTCTTAGCTACCTCTATAAGTCGATCTGGACCAATATCGTAGAGCAGACTCACATATTCGACTCCCATAGCAAAATTCTCAAAATTACATAGGGTAAAAATGTTTATCAGAAGTAGCATTGCTAAGCAAACGTGTAGACGAATACAGTGAACTATTCGCAGTGATAAAAGTAGACTAAATGTATAGTGAAATTCCAGCTTCTCAAAACAAGTTATGAGAAAAGTAATTCAAATGCAAACATACGTCAAATAAGTGGAAACTCAAAGAATTTTCTAACTGAAAAGTACTGATTGGACCTGAAATAGAAACATAAAAGATCAGAAATGTTTCTGTTGTCTAAATATGAAGCGTTTGCCTTGACTTGTATTCAAATTTTAACAATCAACTTTAACATGAAATATGAAAAAAATTAGTCAGATGGTGGAACTTCAAAGAAACCAAACGTATGACAAATCATCTATCAAGTGGAATGGAACAGAGCAAGCATTTATCAACTGTTCAGTTCAACGAAAATTCCCTATGCACTATATGTGGAAGAACTCGCTTTGCTTCTCGAATAAGCTACAGCAGTGATGACTCTCCACTTGGAATCAATAGTTCTGCACAGTCACTGAAACGCAGAAGAGATTCGTACAGCCTCTTTCTTCGCCTTGGCCAACTGTATAGCTCATTTATTACAACAAGACTCTTCATTTCATCCACCACACGATTCACTATAACTAATATTTTAATGGCTCCATTATTATTGTTATTATTATTACAGACTTAACCATCTTCCTCTCCCCCTACTGTCTCTAATTACCGTCAACAATTTACCATTTTACGTAACAGTCCATTTTCGCTCTTTAGTTATCATTATACAAAATATCAATTATGTAAGAACCTGTTCACAAAATCTTTCTGCAATAATTAATCTTTGCTTAAGTTAACTGTCTTAATTACCTTATCAATTATCACCTTCTTGATACTTTGAGATTGATAACCTTTTATTGAACAACTCTCACCACTAGATTGGTATGTAACTTTACGTTTGAAAATGCTAAATTAGTGTAGAGCCATTGATGAGGAACTAATTGAAAAGAAATATTTCTTCGCTCACATTGTTTGTTTTACTAAATGTCTGAATGGGAATTTTGCATTATCTTTCAACAAACTTTGTGAACTAAATTTCTGTTCCACTTAAAAATTATAGTATATCATCACGGTTGTAATTTGCTCTTGATGAAAGTATTGATTCCAAGCTAAGATGAATCTCTTCAGCTTTCTGCTATTATTGCAGCACTCAAGTAAAATAACGAATTTTCGTAAAGCTCAGTAATTATGAAATCAGTTTGACGGAGTAATTTGCAGGGCACAGTGACCAGAGATAAGTGAAAGCCTAAGAATCGAACTGTTCTTTAGAGAGCCAAGGAGCACAGTGTTTAGAAGTGCTTTCAGGTGGAACACTATTTATGTAATCAGTTTCACAAGGGTAGGTGAACTGGTAAATATACATGGAGATGGTCTAAAGCAGTAGCTTGTCTTTTGAACACTGTCGAATCACTTGTTGACTGGAGAAAATAGTTCGAAGCTGAGCGAAAACGGTACTCCATATCTCAGGAAGGGAATTTTCATTTCAAATCCACTAACCTTTTATCGTTTTTGTTAAAATGACGATGACCCAACAGCTGAAGATGGAAGGACAAATTTAAGATAAGTATTACCTGATCTTGTTTTTACATCTTAATCAACAATTAACTACCAACCATTCAATTTTCCGTATTCAATTGCGTCTGACTTCCTTTTTCTATAATTCTGACTGAGCCTAAAATTATATAATTATGCGCTTACCTGCGGGCTACAAATCATCATTCATGAATTTATGACTATCAACTTTGAAAATATATACATAAAGAACTTTCTCTCATTAGAAATGTGGACAGAACTATAAAAGCTTTCCGTCCTTGAGCAACTACAACAGGAAAATGAATTGGTCAACCAAGTTGATGTTAAATATGTGACAGTTCTGGGAAGCTTTGAATCACCGAAAGGATTTTGTTGATTATAGACAGGCTTCTGCACAATTTCACGGATGATAATTGCGACTAAGTAAAAGCGGTTTTTTTTCCCATCTTTTCTAGTTCTGAGGGATTTTAATGATCAGACTTCATTTTATATAAAGGGCGAAATTTTAGACGAGACGTTCAGCCTGATATATATACTTAAAACCTCATTACAATGTTTTTAAGACACTAAACAGTAATATATAATTCCAAATAGCGTTGCTGTACCTACTGAGCCGTAAAGCAGATACCGTAAAGACCAATTACTTAATTTTCTGTCTTAACTCATTTTTCAAGTTTTGTACTTTAAAACCTAAAGATTTTCTCCAAATGCTTAATGTCAGGAGCAATAAGGAACTGCATGTAACCTTGTTTACATTCGTATCATTTTTCAAGTGAATTTCAGTGTTCCCGTAACACGGATGAATATCTTTGTGATGTCAACATTTTTTGAACAGAAGACAGCAGTCAGAAACATTGGTAAGCTTCTGAACACCATTCAGAATAATGTATTCTGTAGTTAAATTTCATTGTTGTAACAAAAAAAAGCAATATTTCCCTCGCTGATGCGTTTTAGGTCATTTGATAGTTGTTAATCAGTGAGGTTTTAAAGTTCTACCGGATTGTTTGCTAAGGGACTAGAATAGATGATTTTAAAATTATTTTCACAATGAAATGACGAAGAAAACGCCAAACTACAGTGCATCATAATGTTGGATCGTTTCGCTAAGTGGCTGTATTGCAAGAATTGATCGACAGGTTTCAGTCAGTACTAAGCGGGTACATTTTTTACATACTGGTGACCAACTCATTTACATTTTCCACTTTCATAGAGGGTCAGTGGTATTTCGAATATCTTAGGCGATAGTTCTCGGACTTTCTCATTCAGCAACATAGGTTCAAATGACAAAGGGAACACCACTTTCATGGTGGGTGCAGATACGCCTTACTGCTGCGCACCAACAAGCTGAAAACCTAGGTTCCGGGGATTTAATTTATTGGCACCAATCTACTATCAACAAAATGTACTCCATTACACTACTGTACGACTTCGCTCAATGGCATTATCACAAACTTTATTGATAGACGTCCAACAGCGTTTGGTAATATGAATAAGAGAGTTTCATTGTTCAATTACTGGTAACACAGAGTAAACAATTGTGAACACAAAGGTCACGTTGAGGGTAATTTTAAACAGTTTCCATTCTTTTCTTCCTCTCAGATTGCCCTCAGTATCTATGCACAGTTAGCACGGCAGCAAACGTTAAGAAAGTACTTCGACAGTTTCTAAGAATAAGTTTACAGCGCAAGCGAATTTTAGAAGATATCTTTTTCTCATTAAAATTACTTTAAAGTTTATTTTATCCACAGAAATAATGCAACACGTCTAATGTTGCTTATTATCGGTAACTAACAGCGAGTGGTTTTATTTTTATTCTCAGTTGATTAGAAGACTGTTTTTATTATCTTGAATGTAGCTGAAAATCCATTAATAAAAAAACCAAATATGATGAAAATGTACTAACAATACTGCATTTTTGTCGAAGAATAAGTTGGAATGCGGCCGTTGGTATCATTCCATCTGTTAGTTATCATTATCTTCAATTTGATTTGGCAGTAAATTTCACCAGCTCAATGTAGATTCTTTTAGATACTCAAACATTTTTATTTAGCTCAAAAATGGTACACTTTGACACAGCTTCATACTTAAAAATGACAAAATGTTGGAAGGTAAATTTTATATTTTTGACAACCTTCGATAGAATATCCCATCTAGAGAAGGATATTGAAACATTGTTTAACACTTTCGTTGCGAATTTTATGAGTTCCTTTATCTCGTATTCTGCGTATTTATCCAATATAGTGAAAGCAGAAATATTTAAGTGGCATACGTGCACTTACAAACAGTATATACACCAGGTTAGGTATACTCAAAAATATCGAATATCTCTCATAATAACTTCCTTTTTGTATGGCAGGATAAATAGCTACTTTCATTACAATGTATCTTTAATTGAAGTTTTAACCCGCCTGACAGCTTTTCTTAGTGTGTATATTTTGTTTACCTAATTCTTTTACTTGTATCAAATTTCATTCCTTTGGCAAAAACTATCATTAACGTGTAAAAATCGAAACCGTTTCGATTAAAAACCGAGTAAATATCACTTTGTAGGATGACGAAGACCTACGCAATTTGATGACTGGCATCTTACTTATGTAGCAAAGCTATTTTTGATCTAGCGCTGATTAATGACCAGCTTTGAGAGGTGGTTCTCGAAGTTCCAGTGAGACGTGGTGAGCAGTGGAGTCAACCAAGTGGAATATGAGGACAGTTACCCAACGACCACATTGGATGTAGGTTACGCCTTAGCATGAACTGACAAAAGTGGGAAATATAGAGCACTGGATTCCAACTCAATGGCTCAATGGTAACGTGGTAGCCACGGGACCTGAAGGTCCTGGGTTCAATCCTTGGTAAGGTGGAGTTGAAAATGCGCACTGCTGAGGAGTCCGATACTAGAAAAAAACACCTGTTCAGTGATCCCAGGTTTCCAATGTTCCCTCAAGTGATGTCAGTCTATGATGAATTCCAACCTAAAATCAATTAATAATTCTCCACAAACCTCCAGATAGAATTGTTTCTGAACTTTTATGGGCTTCATCTCGATTATGCATTTCTGGTTGTTAACTAAGAATTGTCTGTCAAAATTGGAAATGATTTACTTGTTCTGAGAGGGCTGGTTTTAGGTTAGAGTGTAACAAACATAATTCAGATAATCACTATCAAATGATTGTGTTAAATTCAATTCACCTTCATCTTTAGCCTGAAAATATGGTTCATTAACTAACAATTATGAGTTCTTTACTCACACTTGGAATAGGACTTTCAAAGCCGCCTGTTTTCCTATCTAGTTTCAACCTCAAGAGATTAAATCCTGAATCATCCCCAGTGAACTTTATCTATAGAAATCCTCAATATTTCGAATTCACATTTTATGCTAAGTTCCAAATAGCTTCGGTAAAAGTGTAGGAACTAACCTAATTAAATCACAAAACCTGATTTATCTGATCAAATGTAAAAACATTCAGAAAAGTCTAACTAAATTTCGTTACCAGTTAAAAAGTCATAGTTTTCGCGCTGGATGGCGAGAAGCAGTCCATAGGAAAACCTGCAAAAGGATTTTCATAATCTGACTATAAAGTAAAGTACACTACAGTGACGTGTGGCTTCGCTGAGTGGTTTTATTGCGAAGACGCAGCCGATCTAATTCAGTCAGAGCTAAACATTGTGGACTGGACAACTATGTCGATTATCCTCTGGTATCCAATTCGTGCAGAGTGAGAATCCCCATTGTGACATCAAAATTACTTAGCTAAGAAGGTTTTTTCAGCGAATTTATTTTGAAGCTGTGAATTCATATTTACTGAATTCTCTCATCATTCAACCTCTGGGTTTTCAACGATCAACATTATTAAAACTGTAAAGGCAAATAATTCCTCGAAATCCATATTCTAATGGTTTGGAGCGATTCAACATTAATGTTGAACTTCGTAGTTTTAATGGACTGGCTAAGCTGAAGGCTTATGATCAAGTATCCATGCCATATGGCACGTTGTTAAATTGCGTTGCTTCGCTGGTACCCGGTCCTCTGGGCAGTTAGTTGAAACACATGGGCATTTTATTACGGTACGTCAAATAGACGATTCCCATGTGGCTATCCCATTTAATTCGTTGTTGATTCTGCATTCATGAGTAGTCAAAAAGTACGAAGAGTTAGTTTCTAACTAACTCTAGCCATTTTCTGTCAGACTCCAGTGACCCGAGAGTCATATACAGTGTGAAAGCGGATCAATAAGAAAGGAGAGATATTCGGTGGCGGGTCTCTGCACTTAGGCATCGAAATTCTTTCAGATACCGATGTACAACTTTCGTTCCTAAACCAGAGTATTTTCAGGCTGCTAAATAATATTAAAAATGGAGCCTTTTATTCATAACCGGAGCCTATTTGCATGGGCATAAGCAAACTATTTATTCTTTTTGTGTCCATCAATCCAGTTAGCTTCAGAACAAAATATTTCCTCACGTCGTACAAGGTTTGCCGATAGCGAAAACCTTAGAATTTCTAGATATGCAATCCCCTTAAAGACTAGTAAACAGATATTATTTTAGTAGTGAATATACTTTATAATCCTTAACCGAATAAACTACAGCTGTGAAATAATGGAGAATATTTGTAGCCCAGGTGGATGGTCTTAGTTGCATTGTGTTCTCTGAGCTGGGTTGTTTAATCATGAAGCTTTCATTGTCTTGCTAGACGACATCATCAGCACTAACTTCAGTATAAAGTGAGCTGTCAATATCTTTCCGTGAGTGATTTAGTGGCTTGCTCTGAGGATGTGGTCTGTGGTTGGTTGTTTCCTCTGATTGTTGACTGCACATTTTCCTGCTGGCTGTTCCTCGGCTTGACCTCTGACCTTTCTGTCGTTTATCATTTTCCTTATTGGTTGATAGATCGGGTCTATGTCTATACATTTGTTGGTTGTTATTGATGAGTTCCATCAGACTTGAACATTTGAGTTTTGTGCGTTGTGAAAGGTTTTTGTCTCCATTGATCAGAAGGGATATCGTTTCCCTGGCCAATTGTGGTTTGATGGATGTGCATAATGCTGTGACATCGACGAATATCATTAACTGGTCGTTTTCTACGTTAATACTTCTGAGCTTTTCTAAGAATTCTGTTGGTGATTTGATGGAATGTCCACATGACTGGATGAGGTGTTTCAGTTTTCTCGAAATTCTCTTAATTTGTTGTATGTTTGAGTTCCCGGAAGTGAGACTATTGGTCGTAGAGCGATATCGGGTTTATGTAGTTTCGGTCTGCCGTAGAATCGAGGAAGGATAGGTTCATTCGAGTTCATATGCCATTTGTCTTGCTTTGATATTTGAAGAGTTTGTTCAAGGTCTTATTGATCTGGTTGTCGAACTTTTGGATAGGGTTGGTTTCAAGTAGTTGATACACATTTTCGTCTTTGAGTAATTCCTCTGCCTTCTTGATACAGTCTTCTTCCTCCGTGACTACTGTAGTGCGTCCTTCGTCTGCTGGAAGTATAACGATATCCTTCCTATTTTTTAGTCTTTTTAATGTTTTCTGTTCTTGAGTGTTTATTTGAGCACAATGTCTCCTCTGTCTGGTTAGTGGTACGATTGTCTGCCATATTTCTTGTTGAGTGACCGCATTTAATCCTGATGTTTTAAGTGACGATTCTAATGCCGCAAAGAATTCTGGTTTTGAGGCATCTCTTGTGTTGTAATTCAATACTTTTTGAAGAAGTTCTTCTATTTTCGTCAGTGGTTGTTTTGATAAGTTGAAAATGCAGTCGTTTGTTTTTCCGGTTGTAGGTGCTTCTGAGATTTTGAGTAGCTTTTTCCCGAGGACTTTTCTTCCCCCTTCTTTGTATCGTCTGCTTGATTTTTCAATTGCAGTTGTCAATGTTGTCATGTGTTCCATCGTGAGTATGCTTTCTAGTTTTCTTTTTTGATTGTCAATCACTGATTGGTATTTCCGGATCCGATGGTGTGCATCTGTGATCATCAATTGTACCATTTGCCTTCCACTTGTTCAGCTATTTTCCATCCCATTGGACAGTTAATCGGTGGTCTATATCTGACACTTTTTGGCAGAGCATGCTGACGTAGGCACTCATGAAGAAAGAATAGTTGTTCTTTTGTGGAAGCTTGCCTTTTGGAGAAGTCTTCCCATCTTCGAACAACGTGAAGCATTTCAAGCTGGTATGATTCTGAAATAATGGAGAATATTTGTAGCTCAGGTGGATGGTCTTGGTTGCATTGTGTTGTCTGAGCTGGGTTGTTAATCCTGAAGCTGTTTCACGATCCTTGCTCTGTTAGATCTTGGAGATAAGACTCAGCAGCTAGTAAGTTATATTTCGAACCAATAAGTAAATAAATATACTTACGCCTGAAATACAAAAAGTAATAAAACGTGTAATTTACAGTAAATCTTTAAATTTTTAATATTATTTGACGTAGAATTTGATCAACTTGTCAAAATTATTATTACAACTTATGTTTGTCACACTCGTACAATATAGGGGTCCACATCTGTATTAGAACTAAACATTCTGTTACCAAAGCCACTTGTCTCTCGCAAACCGTCACGTATATTGAAATAATCGGTTTTAAAAACAACATATCAATCGTTTCGCTTTCTTGACGTGAAAGTTCTTCACAAAGTAAGAAATAGTAATAAAATATACTGCTGATGCAGATAATCTCTCGAAACGTGTTTCACACTCTATCTTGTGCTATCCTGTGTCACAGTTTAGGTTGCTTCTGAATCATAATTGGTGGGAAAATTAACATTGGGATATTTAACCCATTGACTTCAAGACTGACCTCCTGATCAACTGTAGTGACAAGATCCATGAAGTTTCTTCATAATATAGATATTTGCACATACCTTTCCGAAATTATGGAACAGACAGAATTTCGCAAAACAAATTCCTGTAGCCTCCTTTATCTACAAAACCAATTCAACTAGTTTTATAAATGAAATAAACCCCATTTCAGTTGATAGCTACCTTTCTCACACTATTCAAAATATTGCGCAGGAAATATCTCACTTCGATTACTTTTATCTGAAATTCAAGTCATAAACTGCTTTTAAGGATTTCAAACAAATTAGTTGGTGAATAAAACCAACAATTAACTTTTGAAATGAACTGAATGTCTCTTATTAAATAAATCCTCTGGACCGTTAAATATTGATGAAGAATTAATCATGTCACTTGTTCCTTCATAAAGTTAAGTAAAAACAAACCATGGCAAAAATAAACAATTTACATTGTTCGTGCAGTGTGACAGCTTATACAACGCGTTCGCGAACACTTCCCAGCTTGTCTACTAAGGAGAGAACGGAAATACATCCTCATTTCTGTGACAGAACTCTTAGTAAACTCAGAATGTTTGGTTCCGTTCGATAAGTCCTTTAAGATTTCGCACAAATTGCGACCAAGCCAATCATATGGAATGTTTCAGATATATGGGGACAGCTTAAGCATATTTCACAAATTTTACGTTGTTATGCTAGGTTTATCATGTTGGCACCATCCGTTACCTGTTTGGTTGGCTACTTTTATTGTTTCTGATGTTTTGGCACGCAGATAAGTTACAAATAGCTTGTTTTTCACTCATGTTTACTTGTTGAAATGTACTTATTCATGTTATTATTATAATGGGTTTATGTAAGTTTATGCGTGTGATGTCCTCGTTCTGTTAGGGGTTGGATAAGCTTTGAAAGTCCCGTTATATTATCTATGACGGCTGTTTCCTGAATTCCTTTTGCGTTAACAGCTTCCATCTGGAGGCTATTGACCATCAATTTACATGATAAATAATAAAAATTTCCACGAAATAAAGACGTTGGCAACAATAGAAAAAAATAATGGAGAATGATGACAACTTGCTTTCTTCAACCCGGCAAAAAAGTGTTCAACTCACGACAAACACACATCCAGTGGTAACAACGCAACATTTGACAGAATACATCTGCTTCAGTATAAATTTCGATTATCAATAGATGAGTTACCTACACATAGTGACGATGTTGTAAACAACACGGACAGGTTAGTTGACAGAGAAATCCAACACTGACATCCTAAATATGAAGTGGTCAGATAATTTGGCATACAGCATAGCAAAATTGAAATATTTAGCAGAACTACTACAATAAATGAAGAGAAAAATTAAAAAATACTGCCTAAAATACTCGTTTCATGCACTTTTTGAACAAAATAATGCCCATTAGTGAAAGTCACCTCACATTACACGTACACGACAACATGAGATATACACCATCATAGAACAAAGTACAGAATGACAGTCAACAAACTACCTCAACTTCATCGACTTTGATAAGGCCTTTGACAGCGTCGACCAAGAAGTAATTTGGAAACTGCTTCAATACTACGGAATACCGCAAACCTTTATCAATCTCATTCAATAACTATATGAAGACGCCACATGCCGAGTGATCCACAATGGAAAGCTCAGTGATGCCTTTGAAGTGAAGACAGGAGTGAAACAAGGTTGCCTACTATACCCACATGATATTCCTGATTGTGGTCGACTGGACTGGATCATGCAACAAACAGTGAGGAGCGAGAATAGGGGATACGCTGGCTGGACAGCGGAAAAGAACCTAGAAGACTTGGATTTCGCCGATGACTTGTGTCTGATGTCACACAAACTTGAAGATCTAAAGATGAAAACTAAAAGGTTGACAGGAGAGGCAAGACTTTAAGTGAATATAGAGAAGACAGAGGTGATGAAGATACTTAACCAACACCACCATCAACAACAAACTCCAATCACCATCAACGGGAGAAATCTAAAGGAAGTTGTCTCTTTTGCCTATCTAGGAAGCACTGTCTCAACTACAGGCGACACAGACGAGGATGTCAAAGTCAGAATCGGAAAGCAAGAGAGGCGTTCATTAGCCTGAAACCAGTGTGGGGATCTTTTGCACTCAGCATAAGGCGTGAACAACATCCGTATTTCCAACACCAACGTCAAATCAGTGCTTCTGTATGACTCAGAGACTTTGCGTGTTACAAAAGGCATTTCCAACAAACTACAAACATTTAAGAACAACTGTCTACGCTGCCTCGTTACTGAAGACCAGACGGCCAGAAAGAATAAGCAACAAGGAACTCTGGAAACGAACCAACCAAGAACCCATCGCTGAACAAATATGCAGAAGGAAGTGGAGATGGATTGGGCATACACTGAGAAGGCCGACTAGGGACATCACGCGCTAGGCCCTCGAGTGAAACCCAGATCGGAAGTGACGAGTTAGGCTTCCGAGGATGACATGGAGGAAATCATATGAGGAAGAAATGAGAGCTTCTGGGCTGTCGTGTAGCCAGGTTTAAAAAATTCCAGAGAAGACAGTGGAATGAAGATGTGCTACTGAAGCCTTGTGTCCCTCTAGGAACATAAAGGACAAATAATAATAATATAAATAATAATTCTAAATGGCTTTAGACATTATGCAACTTTCATTTGTCATGGAATTTATATTGAGATTTGATCTGAACATTTATATATATATATATATATATATATATATATACATATATATATATACATATATATATATATATATTCGTCCCTTGGGTCGACGCTGTCAAAGGCCTTTTCAAAGTCGATGAAATTGAGTTAGAGGGTAAAAGGGTTTAGAATGGTGAAGTTAACTTGCGATTTGGTCGGCACATGGTTTTTACTTCCTGAATATAACCAGGCTATTCCCGGTGGTAATTTTGAATCCAGCGCATCTTTTAGTCTCTCCAGGATGATGCGGCTTAACATTTTGCTTGGGATGGACAGCGGTGAATCATGATTCCTCGCTGGTTCTTGCAAAGACTTCGTTGACCCTTCTTTTGGAGTTTGACAAGGTGACCGTTTTTTCAATCTGCAGGTACCTTCCCTTCCTCCCAGACCTTCTGCAATAGTGGTGTGGTGTGAGCATGTCCGCTGTTGTCTCTGCGTCTGTTTTCAGTGTTTGTGGTGGGATTCCATCTTGTCCTGCTGCTTTCCCGCATTTCAGCAGTTTTATGGCATTCAGGACTTCTGCTTTTGTCGGAGGGCCTGTGTGCATTGGTAGTTCTGCTGTTGCTGGTGGTATTTCTGGACTAGTTGCAGGTGGTGGTGGTGTTGGTGGTCGATTCAAGAGCTTTCTGAAGTAGTCAGCCCATTGTTTCCTTTGTTTCTCATCTTCGCTAACCAACTTTCCTTCACCATCATTCATTGATTTCGTCTGTGTTGATCTCTTCCCAGATCGATAGTAACCCGATTATTTGATACAATGTTCTCAGGTTTCTCTTACCTGCTGCCTGTTCTGCCTCACTTGCCAATATGTCATAGAAGTGTCTTTTGTCTTTGCGCGAACTCCTCACTTCTTCATCTAGTGTTTTGTACGCTGTACTCAGTTCGTCTTTTCGTTGTGCATCCTTGCACTGGTACATCTTCTGCTTCACCATCCTCCTCTCCTCCATCAGCTTCCATGTATCCGTCGAGATCCATTCCTTGTCTCGTTTCCTCTTCCTTCCTAATAAGGTTATGCAGGTTTCTTTCCATATAGCTTTCAAAGAGTTCCAGTGTTCTTCCACACAAGTTTCTTCAGGGATGTTGCTCGATATCTCCTATTTTGTCTTGATGGCTGACGTGAAGATGTCCCTTGTAGTTTCGTCCTTCAGTTTTTGTTCTGGGCGTTGAACTTGAACCGTGGTCTATCACCAACTTTGTTGAAGGCTATCAACTTGATTTGGAAGTTTTCTTGCACTAGATAGTGGTGAGTGGCGTGAAGATACACCTGCTCCCCTTCTTCATCTTGTGTCCAGTAAGCTGAGTGCGTCTCCACTTTCTTCAGATTGAGATGAAGTCGATCTGGTTTTTAGTGTGTCCATCTAGTGAGATCAAATCCATATCGCTTTGTGAATATCCTTGTGTTTGCATACACTGCCTCCAATCACGAAATTGTTGAATGTGCAGAAATCAGCAAACAGTTCTTCATTCTCACTCATCATTTCACCGAGTGCTTCTCGACCCATGATGAGTTCTCTTTCTGTGTTGTCCGCTCCCAGTTTGACACTCATGTCGCCCATTAGAATTTTGATGTCGCCAAATGAGGTGGAGTCTTGTCTAGTACTAATCGCAGTTGTCTATAGAATTTCTCCTTCTCTTGATCTGCATTAATTGTAGGTGCATATTATTGTACGGTTGTGACTTTCCAAAAACCATTGTTCTCACTACTTCTGCCCGTCTGCATGAGCAAAAAACATCCATTCTTGAAAAAGCGTGATGACTTATGCGTACTATTCACTTATACTGATGAATGTTTCCAAACTCCTGTATCATCTTTAGTCAAAGACTGCGTCAGTCTGAGGTAAGACTGCTTCGAAATATTTATTTCAACGCTTCCTTCAAATACCAACTTTAAACAATATTATAATGTTCAGCAGAATTTTTGAACTAACTATCAACTCTCCGGTTTACCACTCTCCTCCGAAACGTTTTCCTTTGACTCGGAGTTCTTAATCCCAGTTTACTTTGGAAAAGTAGGTTTGAGCTTTTAGTATATGTTCGTCCTTTGAGTATGGTTCGTGTTAACTCTAGGGATCAGGAAGTATAATCCATGAGCTTAAATCGTACGGTTCAATTATGCTATGACTGATTCAAAGACCTAATAGATTATTAAGCATTTGTGATAGAATCAAGTTTACTACACACCAGTGAATTCTTCTTTCAGAAAATTTTCATGGTATACTTGTTAGTGGACAGTTAAGAGTAAGTCAAGTAATAAGGCCTCTTTACTACCAGCTGAAATGTATACTGAGGAACAGAAATAGCTGTTATAGTATGCTGCTTTTCGTTCCTAGGTGTACATTTCCCAGTTTTGAAATCATCTGTGAAATAAAGTCAAAATTGATGGTTTTGAACCGGACTTCTGGCATTTATGGTTTTATGAGAATAACCTTCTTAAAAATATCAGTTAATAAGCTATCTTAGCACTTTTTTAAAAACTGTACCTCAGTCTTAAATGAACTAAAACACTAAAAAAGGATTTTAAAATTTTTTTAAATTATTGCTTCTACCGTACTAGTTTCCTAGGACGGGAATGTTACAGCATTTCGAAATCTTCCAACACCCATATCAACTACATAAAGTTTCATTTATGCGGTCAAAGTTTCCGACTTCAAGAAGCCTAGTAAATGAAAAATAATTAGGAATCATCTTTCTCAGTTATTTCCTGCAAAAGTTACTTCATTCGAGCACGCGAAGTTGGAATGTAAATTTTAACAGCGTAAAATGAAGTGTGTTTACAAATCAACCATCATTCCCTTGTCAACTTGTATAATTTGATGAAAAACATTCATCTGATATTGATTGAAATGATTTATTTAACGTTCATACTCAGATTTACATCTGATATTACTGATAGCTACTATTCATCATTACTGTGAAAGTGAGATTATAGGCAATATCGCCGCTGATCAGTTCTGAATCAGTCGGTGACATGAATTTGCAATCTTTGACATCAAACTAAATGTCTCACAAAGTGGTCTAGTGAATTATATACCAACTTTTGAAGCGGTGTCTGCTGGTTTCGAATTTCAGTGGGAAAAGCACTAACACTGGAAGGCGAGTAGATGCAGCTAAAGAATTCCAGATAAGATGGATTGAACATCCTGGGTTCTACAGGTAGCCGCTTTCTATCACTAGTATCCTGGAGTATGTCGAAACAATCCTTACTGATCTTATATCGCTTTGTATCAATACTAGCAAATTAGTAAGTAGCTTAGTTGCATAATTTTTGGTGACTATAGAATTTCCGTTCATAATACAATAAAAATACGGCATATGGGCAAATTATATTTGCTTTATAATTACATTAAGATGTTAACTGACAAAAAGTGCAGCAGTATTTGTTGGCTGGAAAGTAGAGAGAACTAAGTGATCATTGAATGTTGACAGTTTTAAGAAACCATTGTTGCAAACGTTTGTAGTTCCACCACCAAGATACAGTACCATACTATCAAAAGCTTTCTATAGTTGTGTACAAATTTTCACAGACGTTTACCTCGTTAAATAGCAATATCAACGAAAGTGTATATTAATAACATGCATCCATATGAACAAAACCTCAGTCACCATGAATAAAACAGCACAGTATTGAACAGATGTTCAGTTAATGGAGATATATTACCGAATTTTTCTCACTCCATCGAAGTTGTAGAATACCTAATAGTAGGTTTTGGATGTTGGATTTCAGATTATAATTACATAATTGTCGATAGTTTACCAGTTAGCTCAAATCTTTATTTGTAAACTTCAAGTAAATTTATTTCCTTGTGTTCATCAACTAATGAGTTGTTAATAGCGACCACAAGTTACCTATGTTACACAAAAGTTATGTTTTTGGCAACAGTTGTTTCCTACTAACATAATATCTTTTTGTCTTTCTATTCGAACTACATGCATATTCTCTCACCCACAGACATAACTGTACCGATATGGGTGCAAATAATAAAGATCAAGCCAAATAGTCAGATCAGAGAAACTCTTCTCTCACCTTGTACAGAACTGAAACTACTATCAGATTCGCTAACTGATGAAGTCCTTTCAACTACATATTCCACAGTAATATACTGCGTTCCAGAAATAAACAGTTATTTAGTTTTCCATCTGTGAACATAAAAAATATAAATTATTTTCACTAGGAACTAATACTATCACCATTTTAAATCAAACCATAAGCAGATATTCTTATAGAAATAAAAGTTATGATAAAAGTAGTACAGGGAAGCTTATTCGAGAAATCGGTTAGCAGTTCTGTCTTGGTATGATTTTGAGTTTACAATCACCACATTGCTCAACTGAAAGCAGTGTCTATACAGTCTGCCTTCAGGTATGCTTGAGTAGATTATCTCGAAAGAACTCTACATTTATCCCCGTGAAGGCGAATCATAGTTCCTCATTCTTTGGAAGAAAAATTCCTTGCCACTTTATGGATAAAGTATTTTGATTTAGGGAGATGATATATATGATGTAATCCTGGATACGTCAGTTTGAATTTTTAATATGTAAATGATAGATACCTTGTAAGCTGCTTTACCTTTGCAGGTATGGAGAAGAATTATATATATATATATATATATATATATATATATATGCATGCGTAAATAAATTTATTACCTGAAGACGTGTAGGTGAAGAGAGAAGGCGATGAACTTGACAACTGGATAGAGAAAGTCAGATAGGTTGTTTGTAGTACTTTGGAGAGCGGTTAACAATACAAAAGCAAATTGTTTTGTTGGTCAAAAGAAATTTCTGTGACTGGCTGATGATCATTTAAGTAAGTTTTTTCTTCACAGTATTCCGCATTCACTTTCGAAACATCTAAAATGGTTTCATATTTTCATCCCAAAAGATGTCATGTGTGTATAACTGAAGTAATGTATGATATCAGGGTGGTATTCGTCAGTGGCTGACGTTAGGGGGAGAACGCCTGGAAATCTTGAAGCACTTAAGATATGTCTCCTCTTTAAATAACAGTCCCCAGTAGTATGCATACATGGCTTCACCAGGAATCAAACCCAAGACCACTAGACCTCAACGAGGAGCACGTCAACTTTGGGTCACTAGGTGGTAATCCACTCCACATTTTTTCACTTCTATCAATGTGAGATATACCATGACTATCACCTAGTGGTGTCGTTACGTATTTGTCACCATGGATAAGGGCAACTACATCAAAAAGGCAGTAGAATTACTTCTGTAGCAAAATGTTTATTAACGAATTGAGATGAATAACATTAAAAAGGCCAACAACTAAATCCCTAAGACCTTGAATGTAAGCATGAAAATGGGTCACATTGCAGAATTAAGGCAATGGCGAATGGAATTCGATGAACATGTCCCACTGCATTTTTATGGTAGACGAAAAGTATATAAGCCAAACATCCCACTACAACGAACTGTTTCACTTCCAGGAACCACAATATTCAAGCTTTCAATGAACCCTCCAGAAAACTAAAACATGTGGTAGAATCATGCAACCACTGTGTTATTATTTATTTATTAACACAGTTTCTAGAAACGGTATTCACACTAACAATGACAAACCGATGGTGTCTCGGTGTTACAGCTATATGCACCTCAGCTGGACTGAAAATGTCTAAAAATAAAATAACTCCTCTCCTCAACAATGATACACTTCTCTAGGAACACACACAGCTACAATTTTCACGATTGATAGAGCTAATTGATTCATACTCCACAATACATTTCTAATTTAACGGTGAACTCTACAAACAGACAAAAGGAACAGCAATAGCATCACCCATATCAGGATTAATTGCAAAAGCAGTAATGCAAAGACTGGAAACAGTGGCATTGCCGTTGATCAAACTTAAAAATTGTATCTGATGTGTAGGTGGTACGTTTGTCCTCATTAGAAGAAACGAGCTGAAAAACGATTACAAACTACTCAACAACATTCTCGACAATATCAAGTTCACAGATGAAAACGAATTAAATGATAAACTTACATTTTTAGATGTTCTTATCACTAGAACGGATTCGGGGAAATTGGAAACTGAGGTGTACAGAAATTTAACTCATTTAGAATAAATCTTGAATTACAGTAGCAGCAACCCAATAGAACACAAAATCAGTTGCATAGAAACATTGTTAAAAAAGGCAAACACACACTATAGTACATCAGCTCTAAAGAACAAAGAGGGAAACGATTTGATGACTGTTTCTCAAAAGAACGGCTATGCAAGAGACTTCATCAAAAGATGCTTACATAATTTTTCATCAACCGGGAAATTAACCTCAAAAACTGACAAGTGGATTGTCCATCCTACATGAAGAATGGCTCCGAGATTACGACTACATTACTAAAACCCTTTGAAACCGCTAAACCTCACAACGCAAATCTCTTCACTCTCTGTAACTTAGGCCATAGGAGACAGTAGTAAACGAAGACAAATCAAACGTTGGCTACAAAACAAACCGCAGAAACTGGGAAAAATCCTACATCGAACACAGTGGTCGACCTGTTCGCATCCGTCCACATGAACACCAACTGGCACTGAAGCGTCATGACGATACCTTCGCTCATATCAACGCATGCGGACGACTGTGGATATGCGTCTGACAGGGAAAATGTGGAAATTTCGGATAGTGGAAATACAGAGAGTGTCAAAGAATTTTTGTAAGCTTGACACCCAGGTCAGCTAGCAATCAGCAGAAATATTGACATTGACTAGATCTACCGGTCAACAAAAAACAACAAGTAGGTCAAAGTTCATGTTGGCACGACGATCAATTAAAATTAATATGGAGAGATTGGCAAGATTTTGGTCGAAATAACCAATTACACACAAGGCCATCAGGACAAGCTACTAAAGCACTCGTGCAGAAAACTTTATAGCTCACTTTCATCTAAACTTTGCGCTAGTGATGTTGTCTAGAATGATAACGAAAGCTCACAGAACGTAACACCATCGAAATTATGTTGAATATTATCTTTACAAACTGGTCAGTTGCCAACTGGGTCACTATGCATAGTTTCATTATCGACGTTTAGATTGGAATCTAACGATTTTGCGAATGAATTTTCCTCCGATCTGAAGTCCTCATTTTATAAAATTTGTCATAGATTTCTAAAGAATTAATTATGCATCTTTTAAGAATTGATATTTGAAGACGAAGTGAAAATTTTTCTGTTTGACGTGAAAAGACGTATCCGAATGGTCTAATCACGACTTAAAAGCAAGATTTGGTCAACAGAATATTTCTTCTGTATATGTTCATACCGTAGAAGATAAAAATAATAAGACTCTGTTTACATCCATTGTGGTGTTGAATAAAAATACAAAGTTATGAAGAAATAAAAAAAACAAATAAGCTTCAAATAAAAATTTTGAAATGCCATGTGTTCATGCAAACTGCCGAAAAACACTCATCTTTTCAATACAAACCTTCCATTTTTAGAGATATATGACTGGGCTTGGGATAACTAAAGTACTAACCACAGGTTCATGTGGGGTTAATCGAAGTCAGCTTGACATAAAAGGTCCAAATGTCAAGTAAAATGCTGATTGGTTCTCTCTGAAATTATTATTAATTGAAATCATCTTGAATATTTAAATATTAGTAGGGATTTCCATATTAATAAAGTTAGTCGTATTCGTCAAAATTTCAGAAATCAAGGATCTGAAACCCTATGTGGTATTGCTCAAGCTCCCTTCCCAATTTAGAAAGTGTTCTCTCTACTTATAATCTCCAAAGTTTGGAAACATTTCATGGCCTCTTGGTTCTACTCTTCTTTTGTTTACACCTTTAGTTTGTTTTAACGACTATTTACTTCTCCAAATTTTTTGCGGCAGTGACAAGGAGCCCAGCCTGAATGGTAAATTTTTTGCATCAGGTTATAGATCAGTTAATACCGCTGATGTATTTTACTTAGATGCAGTTTTAACTTATTTGCGGTCGTATACTGAAAACATATTTTTTTTCGGGGTGGTTCGCGATAAAAGTACCGACTTTAACTATCAATATCGGACTAAAATGATCTTACAAGACACTCTTCGAGATCCATTCTGGAATTCATAGTTACTAGATATTACCATTTTTATTAATAAATCTTTGAGTTCTAGTTTCTCTCTTACACTCATCTCACACTTAGGCCTAAGGACAAATCATCTTCCAAGGGCACATAAAAACAACCCATTCATTAACTGAGCAGTTAGCTTTCAGCTAATGTATGTCACTTACAGAGTAGAAAATCCAGATCGATATGATATTTTTTTGAGGATCAAGCGCATATGTTTCTCGACTTCATCTTCGTCACCAACCTCAATCAGATCTGTTGCTACTATGCCATATTCTCCGTAGTGTTCACTTTTCAATGTATTGTACAGACTTGTGCAAAACTCCAGAATTCTGAAACATTTTTCCTTGGGTGGCAACACTATTCTCACTTTTTAGTTTGAATAGTTTAAGTTGAGACCACCAGATGAATCAAGATTGTGTAGCTTAACATTAAGAAATGAGAAAACGGAACACCGATCCACCTCAGTAACCTGGAAGCAATGACTGAACGCTTATTGACATCATGGAAAAAGTAATTTCGAAACTATGAATTATGCAGGAATAACTAAATGTCAAGAATGAAATAATACAGAACTTAAAAGATCTGAACTTGTTGTGAACGCGATCTTTAAAAAAAGGGTTGAGTCAACAAACTGTGTCCTTAACTGATTAAAAGTAAACTCATTTTTCACCAGGACACCGAGGGATGTGAAGTTTTGTCAAATAGGTTAAACACACGCAAACAAAACTTGCCTTTTGCATCCCATATTTCAATAACTATTTTATTTTGCTTAAAAAAGATGCAACTCCCCTTGAAGCTTGATCTAAAATTCACACTGCTTCCCTGTGGATGGCACTGGTGATCACCTGAATAGTTAAAACGAAACCAGCTACTAATTTACATATCTTTCTAAGCAGCTTCATGGCTAACACGCTTAAAAGGAAACACACAGGTTGGCTGTTTTTCGTTTGGTTGGCGAAGTTTAAATCTAATGATCAGCAAAACGTATGTCTGTTTTCTTATCATTTCCTTTAGAAATAAGTGAGTTAGTTATTTTCAGTTTGACTATTTAAGATAGCAGTGGTTTGGTGTACTTGTATTGATACTGAGCCGGAGACTCAATGGTTGGTGGTTCGAATCTTCCCGTATCTCACATTTTCACTTTACTTTCAATCGTCATCCAGAATTTTAGTTGTCACACGCCTATTCTGATACTATTCTGATTATCCCTTCAAAGTTCAGTGCAAGAGAAACATGATTCCACTATTCTTGTGAAGTAACTAAGTCTCCTCTGCTTGCCACTGGAAATCTGCAGTCAAGAATCATGTGACGTGTTAATCTTTACTATTCTTCATTCCTGTATTATTTATTTGTAGGCAATTTTACTATCTAATATTCACGACATTGAACAATATTCACTGTTTTACTTATTTTAATAAATCAGGCAATTTTGACGTTTCCTCACTAGTCGCGTGTTCTGGACGTGAAAACCAATAAGACATTCATGTTTACAGATTTCGAAGAGATGTTCATTTGTAATGGTCTAAGCATGTCTTTTCAACTGGCGGTTCTTGATAAGTATTTAGACCGAAATGTGTATTCATGACCTCTTAAAAGTGATGACTTAAATGTTACTTTATCCCAGGCGATCCTCGACTTTTGTTTTTCTATTCGTTGACATTATAGTATTCAATTCTAAGTTGTCTGGTATCCGTTTCGGTGCTTAGTCATATGTTTTCATTAATACGATTTCGCACAGATATTTTTCGGCAACTAAATATATGAAATAGCGGTTAAATTAAATGACCAGAAGTTTCGAGGATATGTTCTGGTATATGAAGGTAAACAGAGAAGTGGAGAAGAAATAAGTTTTGAGTCTTTCACTACTCGAAGGTAGGTAACCTTTGCACTTCATATGTTTCGTTACAGTTGTAAGCACAGCTGTCATAGTGGTCTTCTTCAGTGAGTTTACAGTAATGGTTCCAAAAGTCTGTAGCGAGATAATGATAAAGTAACACCAATAATGACATTATCTTCCCGCATTTAACTGAAGCTAACAAAGAAGGAGTATTAGAGTGTGACACGATGCGCAATGGTGGAAAATATTTGTACCTCAGGTGGATGACCGTAGTTGGGTTGTGTTCTCTGAGATAAGTGGTCTACTCATAAAGCTTTCATTGTCCTGCTAAACAACATAATCAGTACTAACTTCAATATGAAGTGAGCTATCAGCATCTCTCCATGAGGGATTCAGTAGCTTGCCTTGACGAGATGGTCTGTGATTGGTTGTTTCCTTTGATTGTTTTGTCATTGACTGCATTGACTTTCTTGTTGGCTGTTCCTCTGCTTTACTTCTGACCTTTCATTCTTCATTTTTTTCATTGGTTGATTGAATGGGTATTAAATGATGACTAATCTGAATACCATTAGGAACCCAAGGAACTAATAATAATAATAATCTGAATACCAAGCTTCGAGAAGTTTTTTTGATACTCTTTGTTTCCTCTGACCAAGATCTGCACATTCTCCAAATCAAATTCATACTCTTAGTTATCCACATGCATTGATGTGAGTTATGAAGTGTTATGACGTATAAAGCTAAATGGTGTTCAGGTGAACGAAAGTAAAGCGGGAGACCAATCTGTCCAGTGTAATGCTGATCATATGAGTTGTAATCAGTAACAAAATTCCAACTACGACGTCAGAGGTCAGGCAGAGGAACAGCCAACAAGAAAGTCAATGCAGTCAATGACAAAACAATCAAAGGAAACAACCAATCACAGACCATCTCGTCAAGGCAAGCTACTGAATCCCTCATGGAGAGATGCTGATAGCTCACTTCATATTGAAGTTAGTACTGATTATGTTGTTTAGCAGGACAATGAAAGCTTCATGAGTAGACCACTTATCTCAGAGAGCACAACACAACTAAGGTTATGCGCAGTTTCTACTGATTTTAACTACTGACTGAATTTCTACGGTTTCACAATATTTGTTTCTGTCTCTAATATGTTTCTGAGTAGTTCCCCTTATTTTAAGATGAGGTACCTTATACAAAAGTCATCTATCATGAAACTACATATTTTTGGTGAGTGATGTTGAGAAATTTGGCCTCATTTCAATTATAGACACAGAATCTGAGTCAGTTCTGATTTACCACTTTCAAGCAGTAGTGATATCCCATCATTAGAAGGATTGCGAAGATCGACGTCAGTAGCTCTGATCGACTTAAAAATTAAACATACTTATCTTTATGAACAAATTTTGTAAGTTGATAGTGATCTCTCGTCCTTTTCAAAACTTATGCAATAACTCTTGTTTCCTCAATTGCAGCTTTATATTGGTATAAGTTAATCTAACTTGTTGTCACGCAATTTACTGGTAAGAGAATATTTGTAAAAAAATCAACTCAAAACTACTTCACCTACAATTGAATCAAATTCTTCTTTTTTATCTGTATATCTTATTTTGTTTGTTAACCACAATTATCCAATAAACAGTTTTACTGATAAGCGAAGAAATGAGAATAAGATAATGCAAGAAAACACAGTGAGCAATGAAAAGTATCAGTTTTCTTCCCTTTTTTAATCAAAAAATAGTTGGGTATTAGTCGTTCAAATATTGTTTATGATAACAAGGTGAACCGTCAAGGAGAAAATATGATTTTTCTCTCGCTTCGTTTACACGGTCTTCTTCAAAAAGGACTACCTTCATGAGAGGTAACGAAACTGGTGACAAAAGGATTAAATGATGTGGAAGATAATTTTTGTCTGACCCTCATTTATCGTGAACTGGTTTCATTTTACCAGTCAGTAGGAAAACTTCCATTAAAGAAACTATGAGTTAGAAGCATTGTTCAGTTTTTCATAATCAACTGTGTATCTGTCTTGGTGACCGGTATTACCTTTGATGCGGTAAACTTACTACATGGGAGAGCCTGGTTTTTAAGTGGTTTCTATGATGGTAGCAGAAACAATGATACATTCCATTCGTCAAAAGCCCGGAATCTATATTCAAATAAATTGAACAGGTACACAAGAAATTACTCAACAAATTTAAAATTCTATCGTTCATTTTTTCATGTGGTATGTAGTTGACAAGGAATTACTGACTTCAGGTCTGCGTCTGAGAGTCACATTTGAGTCGAAAATGTTTAACTGTCCCAAATTATATCGCAAATGAATTGACTTTGTTCACAAGCCTCTAGTCTACTTTAGAAAGGGTTTCGCCTGAATCATTCAGTGTATGCATAACTACTTCAGGCATTTTAATCATACCGCTAAGCCTAATTGTGGTTTACTGGTTTGGACATTCTACTTCAACCACTTGGTCATTCGTTCAAATGCCGCTGAATCAACTGAGATTTCACTGCCTGGGTAGTTTCATCAACATTCACATAAATGGTGTGGCTCATAGAACACAAGCTTGCATGTGACCGCTAAGTCCTACGAATCGCTGCGCAGTAACTACCGTAGTTGTACACCTTTTTCCCTTCTAAAATATGAGGCACTTATAATTCAAAGAGATTAACAATGTCACTGGAGATAACTTTATTAAATTTAAAATAAAAGAAACGTTTTTGCGATAAAGCTGTGTGAAGATATAAGTATTTTCCAGTTAACAGATGAGTTGTTTATAACTGTTACGGATAACTGACTATCAGTGATTCTTCTTATGAATAATTTATTTATCCTGTGTTTCTTTGACTCACTACCTTATTGTTAATTCATAATTTCAAATCTCTATTTAATGCTACATATTTCAAGTTGTTTTCAGCTGATGAACGGTCCTAAAATGAGATGAGCTCATTTTATCCCGCAAATATCTTTTTTCTTGAATTGTTCAAATTTATCAAGGGAACTAAATGTATGATGATTCTTGTTTATTTGAACACTTCAATGATTATAAATGTGCACCGAAGAGAATCACTAAACAACTAATTGATGAAAATAGACTTCATATTCCATTCTAGAAAATAAAGGTATCTAAACAGAAGATCATTCCTCAGATATTCAAGTCTGTATCTGAAAGAAACATACTCATGAAGGGAAAATTGTTATACGGTTTTCTTAATCATTATAGCCTACGCCTTTCCTTGTGTATTTTCTTTGTTTCATGTGGACTAGTCAGGTAAACCAAACATACGATTACAGTGAAAATTCCTCTTGTTTTGATGAAGAAAGAAGAAGGAAGAACAGGCTTACAATCATTTCTTAAATAAGTCAGAAACACTGAACGAGTTTTTGATATTGTTTATCTGTTGAAACAAATGGCTACTTCATAAATTAAAGTAACGTTTGGTACTAATTGGATAGATAAAATAGGCAGGAACCCCTGCTTGGCTTGGATTTTGTGCTTACTGTCTTTCGTCAGCAAAGTATATCTACAAGTTACAGAGAACTGTTTTCCCATCTAAGACTTGAACTCTACTTAGTGCCGAAGTCGGAGACACTACTCCTGAGCTATTCAGGCCACAACTAGTCCTCCGAAGGATTTCATTATGTGCAATGAAAACTCACTGATTGACCCTAGAATTTTCTGGAGACTGAATACTGTAAACTGAGTTTCCTTTATATTTGAAGTGCTGATTAACTATTTAAAGTTTAGTGTTCAGTTAACTCTGCGTTGGAATTACAGTTCAGAATAATACTCAGTTAATCTTAAAAGATATCAAGAAAGATAAGTGGATGTTAATTGAAACGTGACTTTTATATACACCGTGCACGGTTCACTCAGTGTGATTTGATTGAATAAGACCGATTAGCCAGAACTAATTGTTAGGGTGTCCTAATTTCCGATACCAAAAGTGTTTTGACTGACAGTCTTCTGTAAGTTAGGATTATAACTACTCCCAAGCGAGAACCAAGGTCAAAAAGGATGGCCTTTTAGTTTGTAAGCAGAAAGTGTTCAACTTTCAGTTATAAATTACATGTATGGATGTTAGACTTCCACTGAGACTATATACATCTACTCTTTATCGTCATTTGTTGAACTAACTGAAAATCCTCAAGACATTAGAGAAAGCGAGGATTTCAGCAAAGATGCGCACTTTTTCCAAATAAGTTAGAGATTATTACCCTGTTTGGGTTCAAAGAGGTGAGAGTGGGTTGATCGGAAGTGGAATAATTCAACACCTTGTCAACACTGACCACACCATCACTATTATTTCAGCGTTCAGTGCCACCTATAGAGTGAAAAAAAAATTTTTTTAATGTTGCATTTCCTCCTTCTCTGTATTCCAGAAGCTCTTGCTATATGCTTAGAGAAACTTCTACAACCTTTTTTGCTACCTTAGACTTAGTAAGTTGCTAATAATATACCAACCTTTATCTTTCTCCTATTATTAACAATTTTGTGGTGATTTAATAATCAAATATTGCTTTCATTTTGTTTCCATGCTTTCTTTGATCAAGTTTAAGCTTGAAAATTATTTCCATATATTATGCAATTTTATATTCTATCCGAGTAATTATATTGGTTTCTATGCTCTCTTGTGATTAATTTTCACTATGCATCACACTTGTAAATTCTTCATCTTCATTCAACTTGATCTTTGCTAGTAGGTTTAATTACATACTGAATAAACACTGTTAAACGAAATGTATAAATTGCAATTGTGCAGCTATGAAAAATGAAATTGCTGAAAAAGAAATTTGCTGAATTACCTCGTCAACAAACAGATAAATGAATAGAACGCACCACATTTATAAAGCTTAGAAAATCTAAGCCTAAGTGAAAGTGTCGTTTTAAACCAGTCTCAGTGAGGTAAAAGATCATTGCAGGTTGGTATTCACCATGAACTGTCTTTATGATCCACTTGACCGACTCCAGTGGTCACGACTTCTCAATGGAATCTTGAGATTCGTCCTTCAAAACTAGTCAATAATGAGCGCCAGATGGATTCCATTTCGAGCTCTGGGATAACTTAATGATTTTAGGTTGGTATCAGTCCGATGTCAGTACCTGATGAATACCAATCTGAAATCATTAAATCCCGACAAACCTCATAATTGAAAAAACCACTAACTCAACTATTGATATTCATATTTTCCCATGGTCATACTGGATTTAACTTACCTGTCTTTGTTACTGTTTAGACTCCCATACGGATACCTGGATGTTTCGTGATGATTGATTAGGTTATGGTTTACACAGTGGTGGCCAGAAGTGGAACCCACAGTGCACTTTCGGTCGTCCCTGGGCCCCATCAGCTGAATACACCTTCGTTCTAGTGAGTGATGGTGTTCCCGCTAAAACTTGCACCCAATATCTACTACTTTCTATGTCAGGCGAAAATTACAAATATCAGTTAATAGCAACTGGAAACTACTGCAAAACTGTTGGCTTTTGTGACTCAGCCTCTGGCGTTCGAACAGTTGATGGTTGGGCTCGATTCTCGGTGGGAACACTATCACTCACTGGTGTGCAAATGGGTAAGATTAAACAACCAAACTTCACACAAAGCTTGGTGGAGAGAAAATACCACACAAAAGTTTTATTATCTATGTCAAAGCATAATACTTACAACCTGAATGATTCTATACCTGCCACAGATATATGAAAGATCCAGTTAACCCTTTGACAACAAAAGGAAAGGAGTAAAAATATAAAACCAAACGAGTGTTGTGTAATTATGTTGATATGACTCTAAACGCCATCTCGTGAATACTTAAAACTCAATAATTGATGTACCTAAATAACAAACAGACACAGAATTATTCTGTGCAGAATTCTCTGTTTCTACTGATAGATCTACTGCTTGGTGCTCAAAGTAAAGCCAGAGACAAGTAGACAGATGCGAGCTTTCAAATCGGTGTTCAGAGGCTGTTTACAAGATACCAAGTTCATGAACTGACAGCTATCAGAAACTACTGTAACTAATAACCACACATAGGGCTGTCAGCTAACACGTTGGTATAGGCTGATTGAAAGCAGTCATCTCTGTTCAGTAACAGAATACTCAGTGATGAACTGGCATTCACACTACAATACTAAATCCTATTTACTTATCATAGTTTACAGCTTTTCAGTTCAATTTCCTCAAGATGATTTTTACTTGTGCACAAAAATCTCGAAATGCTTTCACGGTAGCTTGGTTTCATAGAATCTTATTTAGTTTTAAACGCGAAAGAAAGTCAGTGGAATCTACGATACTTTTTAAAAATCTAGGTGGAATGCTAGTAGAAAAATGTTTTAGCATTATTCAAACACAAACCAAAACAAAGACATTTTTGTGATGATACTCAAACTCAGTGATGATGTAACTTGAAAATACCACAGACATTTTGTGTGATCCAAAACATGTTCAAATGTTAGTTGAATACAGTTCCGGTATAAAACCACCTTTTTGTGATCGTTCACAACTAGACAACATTCATTACGTTGTCAGTAAGGGATCTGATTTCTAAAATAAAAACTACTTGATAAACGTTACCCGGTGCATAAAATAAACTCAGAATATCTTGGAAAATCGCATTGGTAGAATTATATTAAGTTCAGGAAAAACCGGTCTGTTGAAAACATCAAGAATAGAAGAGTGAATTTCATAGACTGAATTTACGGTTAACCATTGTAATCTTCATTTACAGTGACAAAAAGGTACCTGTACTTTCTGGCAAAAATATATAGTTGGTGATCTTTGTTTATGTCTTTATATCATGCCTTGTAACGTTTGATGTACTTCGGATGAATAAACATTTAAAATCATAAATATTAACTTCGGAATTATCTTTTTTTCCAAAACGAACTGTACATACAGTGGATAATGGTAGTAAGCAGTTAGGGCTGGGAAGTGTGTCTGTGACTCAGAAATAGCTTGAACATCTACATAAACTTCGACTCATTAGCAAACCACAGTCAGGTCAACAGAATTATATTATGACAAAGGACTAAAAAAGTAAACTGGTTACCGTTCCCTGATGAATCAGTGTCAGTAATCTACTTCTACAGAAGTCATAAATGACATATTCTCAGGACTTTATAAGAACATAAATCTTGACTGTGCAAATATGTCATAAGAATCGATACGAAGAGAATGGAACAAAAGCGTACCAACATAGAAAAGTCTCTTGTTGAAGATTTCATTTAATAAAGCAGTACATTTGCATTTAAAGCCATTCGAAGCAGATAACAGTCAACTGTTAATCAGTAGGGAAACGTGACTGCTATAATGTTCTAGAGTAAAATGAAAAAAATTTAAAAAACAGAAAGTTGCTTCATCGATCGTGTTAAGACTAAGGAATGCACGCGGTGTTTTGAAACACAAAGGTCACAAGGGTTTAAGGTTGCCATCTGCCAATATATTACGTATGTACACTCACCCAGTTGGAAGCCTTTAAAACTGCGAGGAGGCACCCTGCAAATCACTTTGGTAGAACTGCTAGAAGGGAACAGATATTCTAAGACGATAAGGATTTCAAAGGTAGAAATGTCGATATTTTCTACCTCTCCTCAGAATAACCAAAGTGGACAATGTTCCAAAACACGTTTATCGACTTGACGATGTGAACGACCAGATAGTTGACCGTTCCTCAGCAAGGCTTCATGTAGAAATTTTAACTACCTATCTAATGTATATTCAAGACAGATCTTCCAAATCCCCGAACATAAGGATGCTTGCTGGTGAGAAGGAAATAACTCTGGTAACTGATAAACTTTTCGATCTATATATCCGTACATCTATTCCTGGACAGAAGTATCAGATCTTCATGTTTGTTCCTCATCCAAGAAATAGAATTTTAAAATTTGTTCCATGCTGTAAAAAGAATTTTGCACACAAATGCGCAGCACTGAAGATTTTGACGACGTCATTCAAATCCAACTTTTCACTACCTGTAATAAATGCCATCGAAGTACCTTTTGTACAAGTGTAGTTGATTGAAGACACAATTTCCAAGAAACATTGTAGACTAATCAGCTACAGTTGGGCCTAGAAGAGAATCTATTGTCACACCATCCTCCTGTATGTGGAATTCTTTGTTTGACTTTAAGTGAGTAATAAAGATTGAGATGGTTGGTAAATATGGCAGTGTCAAATTTGTCGGAATTGTTGTAGTCACACATGAACCAGATAGTCTCAACTAAGGGAATGTTTGTAAAGAGAAGAGCAACATCTAGAGAAATTAAAGTGACTCTAAAGACCACCCTAGCAACTACTGTAATAGCCAATCAGGTTTCAATGTTTCGGCCAGAGAGGTAGTTTTTCATAAAATTATTATTATTATTTTTTTATTAGTCCCTTGGGTTCCGAGTGGAACATAGGGCTTCAGTAGCACGCCTCCAGTGACCTCTGTTCTCTGAGATCTTTTGAACCTGGTTCCACGACAGCCCAGAAGCTCTCATTTCCTCCTCGCATGACCTCCTCCATGTCACCCTCGGACGTCCAACTCGTCGCTTCCCATAGGGATTCCACTCGAGGGCCTGACGCGTGATGTCCTCAGTCGGCCTTCTCAGTGCATGCCCAATCCATCTCCACTTCTTCCTGCATATTTGTTGCGTGATAGGTTCTTGGTTGCTTCGTTCCCAGAGTTCCTTGTTGCTTATTTTTTCTGGCCATCTGATCTTCAGCAACGAGCGTAAGCAGTTGTTGATGAATGTCTGTAGTTTATTGGAAATACCTTTCGTGGCGCGCCAAGTCTCTGAGCCATACAAGAGCACTGACTTGACGTTGGTGTTGAAAATCCGTATCTTGTTCCGCATGCTGAGTGCAGAAGATCTCCACACTGGTTTCAGGCTAATGAACGCCTGTCTTGCTTTTCCGATTCTGACTTTGACGTCCTCGTCCGTCCCGCCTGTAGTTGAAACAGTGCTTCCTAGATAAGTGAAGGAGGTTACTTCCTTCAAGTTTCTCCCGTTGACGGTGATTGGAGTTTGTTGTTGTTGTTGATGGTGGTGGTGCGGTATCTTCATCACTTCTGTCTTCTCTATATTCACCTGAAGTCCCGTCTTAGCTGCCTCTTCTGTCAACTTGTTAGTTTTTGCCTGCAGATCTTCAAGTTTATGTGACATTAGGCACAAGTCATCGGCGAAATCCAAGTCTTCTAGGTTCTTTTCCGTCGTCCAGTGTATCCCCCTCTTCTCGCTGCCTACTGTTTGCTGCATGATCCAGTCCACCACAATAAGGAATATCATGGGGGATAGTAGGCAACCTTGTTTCACTCCTGTCTTCACTTCAAAGGCATCACTGAGCTTCCCATTGTGGATTACTTGGCATGTGGCATCTTCATATAGTTGTTGAATGAGGCGGATAAAGGTTTGCGGTACTCCGTAGTATTGAAGCAGTTTCCAAATTACTTCTCGGTCGACGCTGTCAAAGGCCTTCTCAAAGTCGATGAAGTTGAGGTATAGAGCTGATTGCCATTCTACGCTCTGTTCTATGATGATACGAAGCGTTGCAATTTGGTCAGCACATGATTTGTACTTCCTGAAGCCTGCCTGTTCCGGTCGCAGTTTTGAATCCAGTGCGTCTTTAAGCCTCTCCAGGATGATGCGGCTTAATATTTTACTTGGGGTGGACAGGAGAGTGATTCCGCGCCAGTTCTTGCAAGCACTGAGGTCTCCCTTCTTCGGCAGTTTGACAAGGTAACCCTTCTTCCAATCGTCAGGTACCTTCTCTTCCTTCCACACCTTCTGCAATAGTGGTGTGAGCATGTCCGCTGTTGTCTCTGCATCTGTTCTCAGTGCTTCTGGCGGTATTCCATCTGGTCCTGCTGCTTTCCCACCTTTCAGTAGCTTTATGGCGTTCAGGACTTCCATTTTCGTTGGGGGATTTATGTTCACTTGTAATTCAGCGGCTGCAGGTGGTATTTCTGGACGAAGTGCAGGTGGTGGTCGATTCAAGAGCTTCTTGAAGTGGTCGGCCCATCGTTTCCTCTGTTTCTCTTCTTTTGTAATTAAATTTCCTTCTTCATCTTTTATTGGTTTCATCTGTGTTGGTCTCTTCCCTGATAGCAACCTGGTTATTTGATACAATGTCGTCAGGTCTCTCTTACCTGCAGCCTGTTCTGCTTCACTTGCCAGTGTTTCGTAGAAGTGTCTTTTGTCTTTGCGTGCACTCTTCTTCACTTCTTTGTCCAGTGTTTTATACATTGTGCTCAGTTCCTCTTGTCGTTGAGCATCCTTGCACTGGTTTATCTTCTGCTTCACCATCCTCCTCTCCTCTATCAGCTTCCAGGTATCCGTCGAGATCCATTCCTTGTCTTCCACCTTCTTCCTTCCTAATACTGTTGTGCAGGTTTCTTTCCACATAGCTTTCAAAGACTTCCAGTGTTCTTCCACACAGGTTTCTTCAGGGATGTCCCTCGACGTCTCCCATTTTGTCTTGATGGCTGCTTTGAAGATCTCCTTTGTAGTTTCATCCTTCAGTTTCCGAGTGTTGTACTTGAATTGAGGTCTATCACCAGCTTCCTTGAAGGCTTTTAACTTGATTTGGAAGGTTCCTTGCACTAGATAGTGGTCTGAACCTACATCTGCTCCTCTTCTTGACCTTGTGTTAAGTAGACTGCGTCTCCATTTTCTTGAGATTGAGATAAAGTCGATTTGATTTTTAGTGTGTCCATCTGGTGAAGTCCATGTCGCTTTGTGGATATCCTTGTGCCTGAACACACTGCCTCCAATCACCAAATCGTTGAATGCACAGAATTCTGCAAACAATTCTCCATTCTCATTCATTTCACCTAGCGCCTCTCGACCCATGGTTAGTTCTCTTCCCGTGTTGTCCCCTCCCAGTTTGGCATTCATGTCGCCCATTAGAATTTTGATATCGCCAACTGACGTCTTGTCCAGTGTTGATTGAAGTTGTCTGTAGAATTCCTCCTTTTTCTCTTGCTCTGCATTATTTGTAGGTGCATAACATTGTATGATTGTGACCTTTCTTCCTTTTGAGTTGAACCTTGCTGTCATGATCCTGGAGGAGATTGGTTCCCACTGCATGAGAGCCTTCGATGCTCTTGAGGACATCATGATAGCCACTCCCTCAGTGTGCTCGTGGTTGGCGTCTGGGTGACCGGAGTAGATTATTGATTCTCCAGTTGACAGTTTGGAGAGTCCACTCCCATTCCATCTGCTTTCGCAAATCCCAAGCACTTCGATGTTATACCTTCTCATCTCCTTTGCAATCTGGGCTGCCTTACTGGGTTCAAACATCGTGCGGACATTCCATGTCCCCACGTTTACTTTCGCTTTCATCGAGAGAAGACACATCGGCCAATTGGCTTCCCGAAGGCTTTCACCAACTGGCGTCATTTCGCCTCTCCGATTCCAGCGGGGAATAAGTTTGTTTTCATTTTTTATATTTTGTTTGTGCTTTGAAGTTTCTTTAGCGGTTAGATTTGTTTTACGGGGTAGGGTTGCTAGCCCTATGCCCAACCTTCCCTCTTTACCCGGGCTTAGGACCGGCTAGTAACTAGTAAACTAGTTAACCAGGCGAGGTTTTTCATAAAATACAGGACCCCAATTGGTTACCACAGCAGTTACTAGAGTGGCCTCTATAGTTGCCCATAAGGTATCTGTTTCTGGAAAACAAAGGCGTTTTTCATCTATTCAATGAAATCAATCTATGCGATGAGCATAAATGATCATGAACCTGTGAATTGGATTCAACTGTGATTCATAAATTCTCTTTGCACTGAGTCTAACTGTAAACTGTAACAGAGAGAACTAAAAAAGTCACGCATTTTTTGGAAATTTTGTTTTCCTTACGAAGAAATGAGTTACGGAACACTAAAGCGAATCTTGATGCACTAAAGGTTATTGAGAGTGTTAATAGTAAAGAGAACTTTGAAACAATCCTCATTTCACCTTATTTGACTGAAATAATGATGACAATAGTAGTAAGGTTTAAAGCGTACCATGTTTAAAAAATTACTTTCTAGTACTTTTTTCTTGGTGACGTTGTAACCCCATATAGTCACAATGAACATTGTTGGTTGTGGTCAGTAGGTGGGCGGTCACCAATCTGCTGTGTAATGAAACACCTCCCTGAAACCGGCTATACATGTTACATCATGCAGACGGACTAGGAATCCTAAAGTGCTAACCAATTTTCAAGTTTTTGTCACCAGTACTGATTGACTAAAAAATTCATATCTACTATGCTGACTAATTAAGGGAATAAGATGCCACAAAACCACCCTCTAGACATATTCACCTTTTATGTCATTTTTGCTGTTAGATGATAAAAGACCCTTGCATACGACCATCTTTTAGTAGTGCCAATATGTCTTAATGCCTGCATTCAGGCAGTACCTGTAATTTGTGTACATTCCTTGAAAGAAATGGTAAGTTGTTTATCAGTATGATGACATTCTTACGTCTAAATTTCATATCCTTATGATATTTCTCGTTTTCAACCCAAACAAATGGCTATCCAACTATTGTTATCTACCATGGACTGACATCAGTGAGGGAACCATTGAAAATTGGGAGCACTGAGTAGTTGTTACATCCAAGTACAGAACCTCCCAGCAGTGAGCACCGATGAACCCGCCAGGGGTTGAACCTAGAACCTTCAAGTTTTGTGGCCAGCACGCTGACGATCCAGTTGTTAAACGGGAACTTGTTCACCTCGAACGCTTAACATTCTGACTTTGACAACCGGTGGAGTTATGGGTGCGTAATACTGAGCAGTCCTAGGCTACCACAAAAAAGGTTTCTAACGTCATCAGTTTTTCAGTGGCTGTCATACTGTCAGACCATGGTGAATTCTCCCGTAAAAATAATGAGTCCCCTCAAGCTTTCAAGTTTAATTAATGGATTTATAAATTTGGAAGGATAACAATTATCAATAAAATTGCCACTAATTTCTCCTTAAGCGTTTTTTGAATGTCGAAATGATAAATAAGAAGTTTTTGATGCAAGAAATGATTTATCAATTCATCATTTATGTCACTGTTCATTCACACATAGAAGTTTTCTAACATCGAAATTTCCTAATCTTCCCATCATTCTGAAATCTTATTATAACTATTCAAGTATTCAGAACGTCCAGTTACTAATTCCACCTTTCATCGATAAGGCATGTAAATTTTTTGTTTTAAAATGATAGAGAATACTGAAAAATAATCCTCGATTTTTCAAAGCCAAACGTTAGTAAGATATCATGAAAAAAGATGCACGTTGAAATGCACAATGTTTTTCATGGAAAGCAGCTAAAATGAAAACCAACATTTCAATTCATCAGCCAAAACGTAAGAAACGTTAGGGCTTCAAATTCTTATCTATCTTGTTATGTAGTTAGAGTGAACTCTGTTGGACAATTTCGTGCTTCATAGAATCATTCAGGATAAACTGTTATTTCTTTGAGTAGACAAACTTTCATGGTCAGGGCAATTACATGTCTATGATATATTTCTATCTAACAAAGCCATCCCTTCAACTGCTGACCAGTTTCTGCCTTTGGGTATCTTCGTGACTCAGTGAACAGTCACCATGATAACCTAGTCAACTATCGAGAATCGTATTACTTCAGCGTTTTATTCCACTTGGTCACCTCAGTTTCCAACATTACAGATTTGTATTTGTTTATATAGTTTATCATTGTATGCCAGTTTTTTCGTTTTTTAGTATCTAATTACTGTTTCTCATTTTAGGTAACCAGATTACCATTAATTCTCCATCACTTTAATTTCACGAACACTTTTAATTAACCTACCATAATAAGCTTGGTATTTTGATATTAATTGGTTAAACATATGTCCTAATGGAGAGCCAGTGGTGAGGAACTAACTGAAAAAAAATTTTTATTCCCTCAATTCATCTTTTGTCCTGAAATATTTTTTTACATCTGTAAACCTATATATACCTGTTGTTCTGGTCAGATATCAAATGACTGCCCACTTTGTCAGTTTGTAGTTACCTAACAATACTATTTCAGAAATACTTTCCTAAATGCAAACAAACCGTTCGTCAATACAGCCGTCCTAAGTTAATTATGCATATATCCTGACCTCAAAAAACTGTCCTTCCAGTTCTGATATTGATTTATCTTGATCCTTCAGTAGAATACTTCAAATTATTGGGACCTGCATTAACTGCCTAAGTATTATGAGGTGTTAAATAAATACTGACATACTTCCTATCTAATGCACAATAACATTCGAAGGCGGTCAGGAAAATTGCATTATGAGGTTTGTATTAAACATGTTTTTACACTAAAGCTAAATGCTTTAACACAACACAGCCACTCGATGCTGCAAATAACTGAGGTACTGCATTCTGCCGTGTATTTCTGGTTAAGTCCAGGCACACAATCACCGGTAAACGAAAAACAAAACTCATATTGATATCATGCATTCAATATTTTCGACTGACTAACTGTAGATATTAAAGTTCATTCAAGTCTAATGGTAGGCTCATAAAACATTTTCAGCCAGGTAAGTAATAAACTCCTCATTCTGTTTGAACATTAGGTTATTACAAAACGTAATTCAACTAAATGCATTCCCAAATAAGGGTCGGAAAAAGTTACCCTTTTCGTTAGTAAGAAATCTTTTGAGTGGTATTTCGTTTGTACTTTTATTATTTTTTTGTATATGTTCTCTTACTACTTCTCCCTTCTTCTTTAAAATAATTCACATCATGATGTTAACCAGTAAAACTTTTGAAGTCTCTCTACAAAGAAGTTGTGAAGTACAGTCTCAAAGATACCTTTGAATTTGTCAGAAAGATTGAGGATCTGGAAGTAGATAATAAGTTGATGATTTCATGTGACTTTTCATTTCTTTTTACTAACGTTCCTTTAATGAAGACAGTAGACTTTATTTGCAACGAACTCACGAAGCACGGCATGGAAATGGGTATTGCAGTCTCCATATTGAAAGAACTACTTCTGAGGTGTACGATGAATGCACAATTTCTTTTCAACAATGAACTCTACCAGCAATCTGATGGTATTGCTACAGGGTCACCTCTTGGCCCGCTCTTAGCAGATTTTTTCAGGCAAAACTTAAAAATGGTCTACTGAACGATACTATTAGCCGTTTAGAGCTATATTGTCGCTACATGGATGACACCTCTATAGTTCTCAAAAGTGAGACTGATAAGAATGCTGTTCTGAATAAGCTCAGTAGTGTTCACCCGGCAACCAGCTTCACAATGGAAGAGGAGAAAAATGATAGTATCCCATTTCTTGATGTTCTGTTGGTAAGAAGGTCAGATGGAACCCTGAAGCGAAGTGTTTATGGGAAGCCAATATCAACAGGTCAGTAAACGCACTTCTTTAGTGCTGTACCTCTTCAATACAAAAGTAACCTAGTGAAATGCTTAGTATACCGTGCCTCAGCTATATACTCAGAGGATGCTATAAAGGAAGAGTGCGCCACCATCTATGATCTGCTTAGTAGGAATGGCTACCCAGACAAGTTTGTAACTAAGCACATGAATATTACAAGGGTTAATACAACAAAGCCAACAGTTCCTGAGGGGCAAATCTTCTTGAAACTGAAATTTAAAAGTGATATTGCCAGTGAGATCATCACACAACGCATAAAAAGACTCTTGAATAAAGCATTCCCAGCCGCTAAATTATGGCCCATTCTCTACAACCACCCGATTTTAGGTGCAAGAAGTAAAGACGAACTGCCTGATTCTGCCACTTCTATGTGCATTTATCGATTCAACTGCTCCTGTGGGCGTACAATGCGGCAGTTCCATCGCCGAATTTCTGAGCACCACCCATCATGGTTGAACAACGGACAAATCAGAACTATAAAGAGCTCCATACTTGCACACTTAGTTGATACAGGACATCAGTTGGTTACTGGAAAAGCCTTCAAAATCATCCATCAGATTCCAGTTAATTTGCCCCATGGATTACCCACTCAGTTACTTCATATAGCAGAGGCTATTGCAACCCACCTTCATAAACCTAGCCTTTGTATCCACAAGAAGTTTGTTCGACCACTTTCATTAGTGTGACAGTCAACATGATGCAACTTCTAGGTTTACTTTGTATATCTCTTCCCCTGCTTGTTTCCATCAATATTCATATTTCCTATTTTAGTAACTCTATTGATTATTTACATCATTATTTTCGAAACATCAACACGTGATTGGTAATTTGATTAAATTGTAAACCTATATATTAGTGTAGAGCCCAAGATGAAGACCTAATTGAAAAGGAATATATTTCTTCGCTCAGTCAGTCTTTTTTTAATTATTTGTTCAATAGTACAAGGATGCAGGGTACAGAAATAAAACATGAACAGGAGCAAAATTATACTGAGAAATTATCATTTTTTTAAATTATCATTTCATGGAGCTTGACAGAGGGAGGAGGAAAGAATAAGTTGGGTTGCAGTTAAGGCCTCCCTTGACCTTCAGTCATCATAAAAGCAATAGTCCTAACTATACAGGTATAATCAGAATTCATTATTTCTTATTAGTATGATCCACCCATCTGAAGTGTGTAAATTAAACCTTGGTGTGTCTAGTAAACTCCAGAGTAACCAGTAATGCACATCTCAATATTCTGAGGAGTGGGTTTAGTAATAATTAACCGCGATTGATAACTTTGTTTGACAGTTATACATTTTAAATCATGTTTGAATAAACTCACAATGAGCACAGTCAGATCTATGGTTTACTTTCTGAGTGGTTTACGATGAACAAAGTAGTTTGTGTATAATGGTCTACAATCAAGTATTAACAGATGCTCACACATTAGTTTACCAAGTTGCAACCAACTACGTGTCTGCAGAACTGAAACTGGTCTGTGGGGTATGTTCATCATGCACTTGTTAAACATACCTCGAACAAATGGTTGTTCGTCGAAAATTAAGTACAGATAAGTGGAAGTAATGAACTTCAGTACATTTGCTGTCTAACTGGAAAATCTTTTTCAGTCACACTTGTGTAAGAAATCAAAAATGTTTACTTATGTTCAGGAGGTAGAACAAATGAAATACACTTCATGTGTTAGGCATTAGGTTATGGCTCCTTTTGCGATGCTTAATTCCCTCTAGTGAATATTTTCAACATCACAACTTAGGTGAGGATTGGTGAGTAGTGACGTTCATAACTTTAATATCTGGCTGTAGTCAGGTATATTATATTATATGAAACTTGTCAGTGACATTGTTCAATAACGAATCCTCATGGAAATCAGTTCGAAGTAAATAAGCTAAAGACGATATGTTTTGTAAAATACTCGGTGAACTTAAATTGTTACACTGAAGTGCCATTTGTGTGTGAGATATTATGTCTTCATTGTTGTGGAAAGTTTAACTTTCGTTCGTAAAGGAAAAGGAAAGTGAAATTTGCTGTCGAGGTACCGAGGTATTTATTACATGCCTTTATTCATTTAATTCTGTAAGCCATTTGTAGTGGCCTCGTTATTCCTTTCCAAATTCTAAACATCCAATGACAGACAAAACCACAGTATTAAGTGATGAAATGGCCAAATTTCAAGTGACAAAAGTAACGACTGAAAGGTAGAATTTTAACAATTTTGAAAACTTGTTAATTACGCTTGCAAGTAGGAATCCATCGAAATGTTCATATGAAGCTTTGAAATGTAACAATGAATGAAAAGAAACTCTACTTATCAAAGTAAGTTACCAGCAAGCTTAAAAGCTTCAAACCAGATTCAGTAATAGGCACTATTGTCGATTTTGATCATTTTTAATGCCATCAATTGATGTTGGTAACTTGACGACTGTTTCTTATGATGGTGCAAAAACAGTTGTAATAGCTACTTAAAGAAAAGCATGCATAAATATCCGCATATGGATTCTAAGGACAAATACTTCATATACATCAATGGTTACTAATTATTCATAACCAATAGAGCGAAAACGTTGTACTTGAGATTTAATGGAGATAGACCTCTGTGGATGCGAGTATGTTCTGAAAAACAAAGAACGTTTAGTAAGGCAAAAGGTACCCATGTAAAAGGATTCGATAGGGCCTAATGCATACGAACAAGTAAATTGTACGGTCCCTTGAATTCTATTTTTCCAGAAATGTTTAGTCTCAAAAAAGATTAACTTGTGACTGAAATAAAAGAGTTCAGTGTAAAACTTGTGTGCCTGAAGAAACTAAGATGAATACGTCTTGACAGATAACAAAACAGTTAAAATGTGTAGAATTTTTGCAATAACTGAAAAGCTCAAAACTATTGTTTCAAGTGAAAACTAGGAACCAAGGGAGAGAAATGATTGATAGTATTTAGGCAAGGTAAACTAGTATTCGGAATGTTTTCTTCAAAGCATGGAGAAATGCTTGTTACATTGACACAAAAATCACGTTTTCATTCTATAAAACATTTAACCGTTTAGCGATGGAGAAAAAGATTTTCAAATGAATTTAGAGAAGCATCTCGGTTTTCTATTCATGAATAACATAGTTTGCAGTTAATCCTCACTGAAGCTTCACCATACGTTACTACTTGATCTTTATTACCCATTCGATTGATTAGTATTTTGTTTGCAAAGTCTTTATTGAAAAGTGACAGAGTTAGAAAAACACCGAAATAAGTGTGCTTTTTTACTCGCCGTTTTCAGCAACAATTATTTATTCATTAAAATCTATCTGTTCAATGGTTGGCTCCATGGTCTTACGACAGGTGGGAAGAAATGCAGGTTAAGAATGTTGAAATGGGAAAATTTCAAACAATCTTTCATTGTGTACAAAATGATCATTTTTTTTCTAAATAGAAAATGGATATTAATTGTATTTTGCATCCATAAAATCTACGAATGAATCAAAAACCTGAAAACCAAATTAAGTTGTAGCGAATCAAAGTTCTGATTAGGCTGTAAATCACGTTTTTCTGAGTGTTCATCATTTAAGTAAGCAAACTGAAAGCGTTCGCCTGAGTCTACATTTTTAATTATTATTACGTCTCAGAAAAATAAGAGACCTTTTTCATAAAGTAAGAAACTGTAGGTTTCCTAGCTGGAATCCTTGAGGTAGTTAAGATTATTAGTCTACGATATTGCGTAACCGCCATGCTCTTCTTTCTACTATTTTCTTCTTTATCAAGCTTTCCGATATTAAATCAATTAGTAATCTTTTAGCCATCAATTCCACTGAACGAATTAGTGTTTTTGTCAAGAATCGCGCAGTTGCGTGAGAATTTGAGAGTATGAGAAATTTATTTCATAAATCATTCACAGAAGTCTATTTACCAGTAGTCGACATTATCTAGTTGAAATTCTCCTCAAGTATACGACATTCTGAACTGTTTACTGGCTTTTCAGTAATATAAACGATAGTTCCCATCACAGGAAAAGTTATTTTATAATTTTTCAACACTTCTTTTCACCTTTTGCACAACCAAACACCAAGATGTGAAGCAAACATCTTCGGCCGATGTTAGTAACTTCATTAGTAACATCATCGACAAGTGAATCTTTGCTTAAAGTAGTCATCTTGGGACTGAAAATGAAGCAGATTTAGATGGTCTTGACTGGCCTACTATTGATAAACGGCAGAAGAGTAGTTTCAATAATCCCCATCAAAAATTAGACAAGTGAAAGTAAGGAATCGAAACTATATTCCTCATGGAGTTGTTATAATTTATCATGAAGAAAGCGTTTTTGTTTGTGAATAGTTGTACGTAATCAACTATTTACTTCAACAACAATTTCTAATGAGTTAGCTTTATTCAACTTTCCTTTATTCCTACGGTTGTAGTTTTTATGGCCTACAAAAAATGATAAAGGCATAAGAATTTATTACTTTATGCCGATTGACCTCGGCTAATAGTGAATGGTTGTGATCATCTGAAAGGTGAAGTAGCTTGAAGGCAGTAAGGTCAGTGTGTGGCTCCGCTTGCATTTGTAACTGTTTATTTCTTCTCTCTATTTACCAAACTATAGAAAATAAACCGAATTTTAACAATAAATATCAGTGGTTTCCGTGTCTATTTCTTGGAGGTATTTTGCATGTCTACAACACTAAAAAGATGAGACTTCAAGCTCACATTCTTATCTTATTGTGTCATATGTTTCTAAATTTCAGTTACAATATTGAGTTGAAGGCTGGACAATTTAAAGTAAGTAAACAGAGGTAATGCTTACATTTATATATCTTCCAGAAACTATGAACTCAGATATTCAAGTGAAAGTCAGTGAAGTGTCTTTGATTTCAACTATGATATTTTCTGAACTACGCTTTAAACAAGTACATCTGAATAGTAGTTGATCACTCTGTGGCAAATATTGCACATTCGCCACATAATCAGTTTCGGTCAGTCTTCTCTTCGCGTAAAATTATTTAAGACCCTATGATGATTTATCATGTTCATCAGAAAAAAGAAGCAACTGCAATCGTGACAATAAGTAAATTTCTTTCAACTGCGTTTTTGATTTCATTATTTTATTAGTGAGTACGAGAGCTATTGGTAAGATATTTAAATATTACTGAGATGGGCTTTACATGTGTTCTAATTAATTTATATGAAATTACTGTGCACTAAGGTGACACATTGACATAATTCATAAAGACGTTTTCTTTAGTTTCGACAGTCAAAGTCTTAGGTTTTTCTTAATGATGGTGAATCTTTTAAAACATTGTGACTGGCTTTATGGAGTGCTTTTTATAAATATTTATTTCAGTATTTTCTCAGTCCCATACTTTGTTAGTTCACATTCAAATGACTATTACTTTGACATCCAACAGATTAAATGGATATTTCACGAGTTTATCTTTTCACGCTAAAGCATTTAGACGAAAAGTTAGTTAAGCGTGTGCATTGCATTGTCATTGTGGCAAGGAAATTAGAAAACAGACCGTGACAGTATACACATCTACTGAAGTTTGTGAATATCAAGTTTTAAGACAGCATTAAGAGATAAAACGTTAGTCACGTTTTATATTAAGCAGCAGTATAAATGCATCTACGAATCTCTCGAAGTAACAGCTCATTATTTTCATAAAAATAATTTGCATGTACCCTAGACACGATCTTTTTCCAGTGAAACCATTCTCTGATAACAAATAGTTTTGCCGGAATAATTTTTCCATTTCTAACTTATTTCAGTCTTGTCTGTTGCATGCAATTTAAACCAGTTGCTACTACCAGGTCGTTTCATAATCTTCACTGTCATCCAATGCTATGTTCATCAATATGAACACAAGTTTTTGCAGCCAACGACATACAGCTTTCTCTACTGTGAAAAACAGCTTTCTGAAAAATGTATTCTGGAGTACAAATTTTCTATATTACGGCCGTAACTTTTATATTCCATGATATTCCATATTCCATTAAACTAGCTCCATTAAACTTTGGCTTCAATAACTTTAGCTGAAACCACGAACTGTTAGACGAGGCTAGCTTCAAAGAAGGAATCCAGCACTTAATTCCTTGTACATAAAGGTCAACAACTTTGACTTCATGCATGAAGTCCCCTTAACGAGTATGGAGGGAGCAAGAACAACAATCTAAAAGCACACCTTAGATTTTCTGAACATATACCGAGGAGTCTAGGATTGAACTGAAGTAACCGTTTAAACACCGCAATCACTCGGTATCTAGTTGACACTGAACATAATCAGGAATCTTCAGTTCATTCAAGATAAAAAGAAACCAAGGAGCAAAATTCTACTAAAGTTTACCATAGCCGTAGCAACTAAACGCCTCAAACCTAAGTGGTGTCTACAAAAAGATACAGTCAACCTTTGTCTATCTTAGTAACCCCTCTTGACTGTTAGTTGGCTGCAGCATCCTTCAGCAACCTTACATTTTTATTTCTTTACTTTTATTTGGTTGTCTCTTTTCTATTCTTGAATTATTTTGAAATAAATGGGCTTGACTCACAATATTTCGCTTGTTTCTCGTATTATCTAACTTCGTAATCTTATGGTGTTAGATTCCTCAGTGTTTTGGTTTCTACTCATGTCGTTACTGCATTTGAGGGACCTCCATTAGATTATATATACGATTATGATGATCTATTACCTCTCCTTAAACTTGCTTTTATGACTGATCTTTATCTTATGACTATTTATGTCCGTCTCAACCACATACACATTCTGTTCTCTCTCAACGGACTAAAGTATGCTAAATTTTCATTAAAACCATGTTTTTATATTCTAGGTTGTACGTAGTTAACAAAAAGGCATCGAATTATGATTTCTCTTAAACTAATAAATACTTAGTCCAAGAAATAAATAAGCCCTAACTAATTTGACCTCAAAAAATGTACTACACACTTGAAAAGTGGCATTTTGATGATCATTGTTAAAACGAATAGTTCCAAATTTATATTTGTTTACCTATATCAGCAGGAAATACCTGTCTCTTAGAAAGAAAAATATTATCCCCAACGACTCGGCATTTCATTGTTATTCACTGTCATCAGAGACGTCTCCTCAAATGCTTTAAGAAAATGACTCTAATCATAGCCACTACAGGCTTTGTTACACATTTTCCGACTTTCCTACAAAGGGAAATGGATACGAATCCGTTATCGACTACCAATCCCTCCGAAAATTAGAAAACTTTCTGATCGTAGATTATAATACACGGTAAACCTTGTCAAAGTTCTTCTAACTATTGATACAAGGTATCTCGCATCATATAGATAGTAGTAAGAAATCGAGTCACACAATTAAGTGACCACACCTGTTTGGCATATATTTGTGAGCGGTATGTATAATGCTGTGACATCAAGGGATACCATTAACTGAAACAAAACTGGTAAAGGACGCTATATCTTCCCACCTCACCGATGACACAAGGTTTACAGAAAGGACAAACTTCAGGGTTTAAGTCTGATGGAACTCCTTGATTTTTGCTTGACAGTATACTTCCAGTTTAATGCCAAGATATACAAAAAGATGAAAATAACTCCAAGAGGATCACTAATATCTTGGCTAATTGCAGAAACAGTAAAGCAAGGACTGGAAGTCATTGTTTCACCCATAATCAAAAGGAAAATTTAGATCAGTTGTGTGGACGATATTTCCGTTATCATTAAAAAAGGATGAATTAGGAAACAATTCCAGTCTGATCAGCGACGTTTTCAGTGGCATCAGATTCACAATGAAGAAGGAATTGAACAACCAACTGCCCCTCCTGCATGTTTTGGTCACTGAAACCAATGTCAGACTATCTGAAACTCAAGGGAACAAGAAGTGAATACATACAAATCAAATCCACAACTACAGTAGCAACAACCAAACGACGCACAAAGTTAGTTGCACACAGATATTATTCAAAAAAGTGGGAACACAGTGCAGTACAACAACTTCACGGAGAAAAGAATAAAATTGCCTGATGTCTCCCTTAAAAAGGGAAGGTTACCCACACAACTTCGTCAGAGGATGCCTAACCAGTTCATCATCCACTACAAAGTTATTCACGGAAATACGCAGATGGATCATCCCACCATACACAAAGAGCATACTGAAGATCACGACAAGATTACTGAGACTGAAATGACCTATAAACCAACAAATTCCCTTCAACTCATGTCATACAGACAGAAAGATGCAACTAACAAAGACAAACCAAATATCATTTAGAAAATCAGCTGCAACAACTGTCATCGTCCTCTTCATATTCATTTACATGAACATCATTTAGCTATCAATCGTTACGACATTTAATCCATCACGTCAAAGCTCATCTACAACTATGAACATGAATTCAACCTTGAAAATGCAGAAATTTTAGAGAGTGAAAACAATGAATACCGAATTCCTACAACCTTGGTATTCAGGTCAGTTAGAGGTCAACAGATATCCAGATGTGGACTCAATCTATCAATCAGTGAGGAAAGTGATAAACAGTCACAAGGTCATAGGTCAGGCACAGAAACAGCCAACGGGAAAATCTTTACAGTCAGTTAATGATACAACAATCAAAGGGTATCAGCCACGAATAACTTCATGACAAGCTGCTGAATTAACCACAGAAAAATAGCTGGTAGCTCACTTTATGTTGTAGTTAGTGCTGATTATATTGTCTAGAAATATAACGAAATCTCCGCAGTTAGACCAGATTGCTCTGATAACGCAATACAACCAAGACCATCCACCTGAACTACAAATATTCTCCACTATTTCAAAACACTTTTTATTTAGTGAAGTATCCTTACGAATAGATAGATAAAATCATCCTCAGAAGTTTGTTATGCGTAACATGAGGTGTATCGGGTTACGTCATAGATTCTTAGCAATCTTAAAGGTATCCTTGTTCACAATTAGTAAATAAATAAAGCACTGTATGTGAAATCTAGAAAAGTTAAAGAGACTAGAATAATATCAGAAATTTAGTTAGATATCAGACAATAATTACTAACTCTTATCTGGTCCATCAAAACCGTTGATTAAAACATGGTATTAGATGTCAGACTGTTCAATCCACGCCTAGAAAACATAGTTGAATCCGGTAAGACTACTTGGAAATGGTAAGATATATGATTTCACTGCCACGTCCAGTATGAATATCAGATGTGAGAACTAGTTGATAGTCTGTTAATGATGGATGCAGACTAGCAGTAGAATCGAGGACTCGCGTTTCATCCTACATGGGACTCCAACTGACTAGTCCCACTAGCCACTTTCCACCATTAATATATAATTAAGACGAAGGCTGTATCAACGCAGCCACGCATAAGCCCATATGCCAATAGGAATCAATCAATTCGGTCCAGTAAACGATCCGATTATACAAGCAACAACACTAATTGATCATCTATTCGATATTCAACGCGCATATAATTGGTAAGAGCTTTCGTGACAGCTCTGATAACTTCGTATGCTGTTCTACTTCCTTTGACGGTATAGGTCCTGTGTGATATTTCTTTGTCAGTATTTCCATCTGGGGAAGCTGTATCAATGTACGTAATCCAGTTCTACAACATGTCGCTCACGCATAGGGTAGCTGAGTGGTAACGTCGCTGACTTCAACACTGGGTGACACGAGTTCAAACCCCACAGGGAACATCCGTTCCCTTGAGCTTGCAGATACCCACTGCTGGCGAGTCACAACAAGCACAGAACCTAGACCCAAGGCTTTCTTCCAACTGCCTTCAGCTAACTAACATATCAAACCTTTTTGCTTGGTGGAGAAATTCAAAAAGGCGGATTTTCCAATCCATGATATGACACATTTTATCTTCTAGTACTATTCTTTGAATAATTTGCCAGTAGTAGAATAAATATCAATTATTTGTTTATCCGCCCTGCTCAAACGAAAATTGTATCATTATCATACTCCAAGTTGTCAGCCATATCAGTAATCATTGTTATTTGTAACACTTGGTAACTCACTTAAATGGATACATGTGAAAGAATCCTGGCGGCATACTAGTTATCACCTCGATCACACAGAGGTCTTAAAATATTTCATTCACTCCCCATAATTTAAACACTTTAGAATTTTTCCCAGTGCTATTTATTTGCACAATCTTAGCCTATTCATGGTTAACATTTTTTTAAATTTCTGTTTGCCTTGACGTTTTCCTCCATTTTAATTTCTTATGCATGGAGATCAGTGTACTCAGTGAATTTTTCATCATATTACACTTAAGTAAAGCGTTCATACAAAATAAAGTCTTTTTTCAAAGAGTGGTACATTCTGACATATTGAAATACATTTTAAACATGAAAGACTAAATAATCGTTATACCGAAAAATGGAATTTTTTTAAAGAACATACCAGCTACTTATATGTTTTTAAGTAGCTAACGTAAAAACAACCGCTTAAATGCTGTCGCTCATTGATACAACTTTGGTGGTAACTGGTCACTAAAACTGAAACAAACGTTTTGTTCAACTTCTAAATCTCCACTCAGATATGCGCAAAAAACCATTAAAAAGTTTGAGCCAGAGGAAGTGTTTCAGAAACCTTTATAAGTAATTTTTCTCAAGTTTTCTAGCTATCTTTCTTAAATGTGTCTCCTCTTACCACGCTTTTTGAAGAAAAACTTGCATTTATAAGGAATCAGTAGCCCCAGTTATAAGGCTAAAAAGGCATCGAGTGAAGTGTAATTGTTGACAACGTTGAGTTTTTGTAAACCATTTCATGTAATGAAGACCGTTTCTGGAAAAATTGTCGACTAATCTTTCAAGTATTGTTGTTGTGGGACAGTATTATTGAAAACGTATGCAAAAACTAGACAAAACTACTTGTTCAGTGAAATGAAGTGTTTAGACACCACGTCCATTCCTCTAGATCACTTTTCAAGTGATAGTACCTGTTAGCATTATAATTAGGTAACTCAGACTTTAATTTCGTCTTATCCCTGTCGCTGATTCAATTATCTTTACCAAAAACAGCAGAATTAGTTGATCTGTGAAACCTTATTACCTAAAAGTGCATACCTGCATGAACTGGTTCAAAAATTGCAAGTGTGTGACATACATATCAAAAACTGTTTTTCATCTGTTGCAGCACGCTGTAAATGGACAGTTAAATAAGACTTTCAGATCGGTTTTCTTAGTTTTAGTAGCCTTGTTTAGTTCGTTCGCTAAAATACTGACTCGTTTGACTGTTTTTTTTAGATTATGCTTTTTTGCATCATAAGATGACTACCACAATAACCTGGCATAGACTCATAATTAACGTTTTTGAGTTATTTTGGCAAAATGTCACTTTGTTGAACCTTTTTCCGTATTCCTGTCTCTAACAAATGAATGAAGACTACCTCCTTGTTTTGTAAATTGTTGGTTTTAAGAAAGACCGAGAACTTCTAGAGTTTACGAGAATAAGAGACAATTGACCTTGAATATACCATATTCGGGAACACATGTTAATTCTGTATTTTTTTTCCTCAGTTGCTAGTAGACTTGAAAACGCTTTTGTTTCTCTGCATTTGCTGATGACTAACATAAAAGGGTTTCTGAAGAAAGGAAAAATGGACTGCAAGCTATTATTTTGCTGTGTAGACCAATAATTGCAAGAAACATTGTGTTAGGAGTCATAGAAGATTAAAACAAATTTTTGAGGATCTTGATCATTTTAGCAGCTCAGTCAATGCAATCCGTCAATCCCCAATGAATGAATATGCACATTTATAGGAACCCATATTCAGTCATACTGGCCTCTAAAAAGGTGACAAATAGAACATCCAGGCTAATTTTGAGTTTATCACAGTTAATCTTTGGCCACTGGATGACGTCAGAATCTAATTCTTCATACACCTATCTGTTAACGCTCATCAATCGCATAGACGGTAAACTGTGACCCATTAGACATTAAACTTGACTGCAGCGCCGTTATATCAGAAAAAGTTTGTCAACAATGCTATTTACTACGGTTGACTTTATCGACAGCATGCATGCAAACTTGAAATTAAATTTTCTGCTACGAGCACAATAATCGATTCATCGAATAAATCATCTTCAAGACAGGGATTAGAATTCTCAGTTAGCTATTTCTCATCACTATCTGTAGAAAGTCTGCATAAAATAGAGCTGCTAAAATAGGCTACCTTAGCTAATAGTAGATATGCATGGATAACTTTCGAGAAAAAATACTTCCTTAATCAAAAAGAAAATTTATTTCACTTGTGTCTGATGAAGTGTTACAATATTAGCAAACTGCTTTATGACTACAATTACAATGACCTCCAAAGTAAAACTAATAATGGTTGCCTATGAGGAAGCAAGGGTTAACCAACTAGGTGATATTTCTGAATTTGTCTCCAGTTTACCTGGCATAAAACCTAAAAAGTGTTTACAACCCAAAATGTGACTGACCTCCAAGCTTCCGAATCACCAACTCGGTAGCCTTGAATTGGATGTCATGTAATATGATGATAAAAAGGAGCTTATCTGTGAATTTCTATCTATTTAGGCAACAGGGTTTATGTAACTTGACCACGCTCTTTCTATCAAGACACCTCATATGGTGAGTGAGAATAGAATGGAGTCCGACGAAAGAAATCAAGGTGATAGGTATGGAAATACACAGATGATAAAGGAAGAATAATATAGTAATGGTATCATAATGTCAAGGTCCGTCCAAAAGTATATTTTCAAAAAGTGAAACTAGTCCTCAATCAATTTTGACTCAGATCAGTGAGATATGTTACTTATTGAGGTAAAACGTTTATGTAACACCACATCAAATAACGAGTTTGAAACATTCTTTCGGAATAAAATGGGAGTAAAACAAACAATTAAGTGTATTTGATATGCTCGTGCTAGTGAAGATTAATTTAGGTAGTCAAAGGCTGTTTTGGCACCAATTTCGGATGCTTATGTTGTCATTTTCATAGGTCAATGCTCGTTTTCATATCCAACATGCAAACCTTCAGTTTAAAAAAATGAGAATAAATATTTACACTACTTGTTTTAAATTTAAATAGGCAGACTATTCGCATAACATTGTTTTGTTGCTCACTTCGTTGGCTCTCCAATTAACATTTGTCTGCACTGGGTTCCTTTCAGGATTACATATAAGCATGAAAGCTGTCATTTTTAGACCTCTAAGTATCTCTTACTGTTCTAATTCGCTGTCACAGGTTGACTACTGCTAGCGATTTCTTAATGGACTATTTCTAAACACTTATTCTTTTAACAAACAAATAGATGTAGAGCTAAGGAATTCTACCACCTTCGATCAACTCTTAAGCCACTTTAAAGCAATCATTTGAAAATGGGTGGGATGTGGCCTGATTTTTCAAGCGTATTAGTTCTTGGTCATTTCTGCTGTGATAACAATAAAATAAACTTGGTACATTTTCAAGTTTCCTTCATAAGTAAGAAATAAACATCTTTCTACAAACTTAAAAGATGCGACCACTTGCACTCATCTTGGTTTGTAAATTGAGTTTCAGCAGAACAACTGCACATAAGCGTCAAAGAGTTAGGTGTGAAGTCTTGTTGTTTGATTTTTTTTTAACCCTAGAAGCACCATAGCTGAAAAGGGGACATACTGACACAACAATTTTCGTTCTGTCGAATAATAGGAATGTTGTCTTCCCTTTTTCTCAAGTGTTGGTATTCAGTAGTTTGATTTAGGATTAGGATGTTCAACTGGGAGCTGCTTATTCGTAACTTTCTCACCTCAAAAAATCGTGAAAACTTTAAGACAAAATCGGAACTAGCAAATATCACGGGAAAGGTCTTACACAGTGTCATTTCTTGTAATTTACATAATATTTACTTACATATTATTGAAAATCGCCCTATGTGCTTTAAAGAATAATAAGCTATTCAGTCACCGAGCGGATCGTTCACTGACGATAAAGTTTCTCAGACCCATCTTTACTTAATTCTTTGTGATAGGTGGTTTCAAATATGCTCACTGCATTCTTTCCTGTTTTCGCACCACCATAGGAATGCAAACATTTTTTAAAGTAGTATTTGCAAATGTGCGAAATTCATTCTAGTCCACTTTCTTTTTGTCTGAGAACTTATATTAAAAACGATTTACAAAACATAGTCATGCTTCAAAGAAAGTTTACAAGACTTTTGGCCACTGGTGAGAATCGTAGAGCTTCATTTCAGATTCTTCATTGGTTTTCTGAGGGAACCGAAATGTTCCAACTGGATTGTAATTTGCTGGATAGTGAGAACAGTATAATGAAGGTAACAGAAGGACGGCATTATTTCGATAACATTAGTCGGTAACAAAGCTAAAAAGAATAAATACATCCACTCTTGATTTATCAGTGGATATTTGTCACGTTCTCTAGTCCATATTCCCAATCAGAATTAGAAACGTTAAATTTTTAATATCTTCGGCAGAGACTTTGACTAACTTTGCATTAAAGTGTGCTGTGTTTCATCATATTGGTTGAATAGAATCAATAGAAATTCCTAAATTTAGGTTTATGTTTGCCAGCATTCTTCGGAAAACAGTGTATCGATCGTTGTGGATTCTGATGGTCATTATTCATTCACAATCCTTGAAAGGTTATACTATTGCCGTTGTTGTACATTCAGATACATCATTCGCATAATTACTTGATTCAAACCACATGAAAGCCAATCTGACCAAAGATAATAGCCATAAAATGAATAGAGGAAATTGATGCTAGTTTATTTAACACAGTCACTGAATCATACCATTTACACCAATTTTTAATGTCATAACGTCTCCATTGAGGCTAAGCAAACCTCTCAAACACACATAAACTATGTGTTATGTGAAAACGAATAAATTTGCTTGTGAATAACAGTTAAAGTGTCTGACAGCTACCATCACTAAAAAATATCTTAAATTTGTATAAATCCTGATCAAGACTTGACCGGATAGTTTCACAAATATTGAACACCGAGTGAAAAGTTGACAGCAAATATGATTTAGATAGTAATGATGGATAGTAGCTAGCAGTGGAATCCAGGACGCGCCTTTTGTCCTAGTTGGGACTCGTCAGTTGGACGTGTTGGATGCCAATAGAGACCGGTCTATCCGGTCCATTCAAAGACGGTATAATACAAGCAATATCACTAAATGTAGTTTATATTTGGACAAATCTCAGTGAGTTTGAAGTTCCTTTAATCGTTACCATGGTATTTTGAAAAAAAATAAGATTCCCATAAAGAGATGAGACAAATCATATAAGAAAATTTTCCCTTCTGATGATGTAACTTTCCAATGCTGTACAGTTTTATATATATATATATATATATATATATATATATATTCTGCTAAGTTAAATATCATCTCCAGTCAACAAATAGTTCTTGTGAGCCTTCTAAGAACAAGGTATCTCTTTGGTCCACTTCAACGTGTGATTAGAAGTTCCTATGCAGCCGGTTTTGTTGACAACACAAGGTGAACAATTTAAAAACGTATCTTGGGACATTATTCTGCACGACTGTCTAGAGGAGGATGAAAATCAATTAGTGGTTTGACACCTAGTCAGTTCACGCCATGTAGTTCCACCACAGTCTACCTTGGAGATTATCTGCATATTCCAAGTAAATATTTCAGTAGAAGCATGATTTCTCAATGTGTACACAGCAATGATACTGCTCACACATCAATTCAAAGTCGGATTCCTGTGTGCAGAAGAAGTATGTTCAAGTCTTAATCCTATTAATAACCTGAAGTTACGGAGTGCACTCCTGACTATACTGCGTCACATATGTAAGCGAAGTTCACCTTGTCATATTTTCCTTATACTTTTTACCATCTTTTGAAACCGAAATGAATACTACAGTAATGACACAACACAAACCTACTGTTCAGTAATCGACTGTTACATGTCTTATACAGATGTAAATACGGTAGTGTACAGCCTCACAAATTGAAATCGTTAAAAAAGAAATTGTTCTCAGCTTATATGCCTTAACTTCTCTTCACGAACCAGATTCATGAACCTGATTACTTTGTTTAAAAGCTGTTACATACCACTATACTACAAAATTTCTGAATATTTTGAACAGATAAGCTTTCTAAAATCTATATTTTATGCTCATATTGCACATTTTGCCTGAGATTACTAGTAGAACTATTAAATGAGAGTTTGATAGACAATGAAAAAAGGTAAAATGCTCCAAACCAAAGTGGTTTATTTCACATCATGATTAAAAAAATGATTTTTAAATGAAATATTATTTTTCGAGGTATTTTGCTTTGCATTACTAATGAACACAGGTTATATATCATCTTTAATGTAATATTGCACGCAGTCGTATCGTATAAAATTCGCGCCAAATGCTTTATATGTGTTTAAAGTCCGCAGTGCCTTTACAAACAAAAACTAAGCATCTTGCTCTACCCTTTCGCTACACAATTGTAAACAATAAGCCAACTCGAATCTTAACTGACCACATGGTAGAACATATGATACATTCCTGAATTACTTTGCAGAATCAGGTTTATCAGGAACTGAACAGTTTTTAAAATCTATCCTATACAATCCAGTGTCATGTTACCAAGTTTAGTATAAACTTGGACACGATTATACATACAGTTTCGGTGTTTTTAAATATTGTTTGTGTGATCAGTCCATAAGATTACACATGTGACATCTCGTGCGAACTGTACTTTAAGGAGAGAAACTTTCATACTGACAAATTTGTTTTTAGAAAGCCTTAAAGAAAGCTATCCATAAATAACATAAAGCATGCATTAGCAAGCTCCATGATAATTATCTCTTTCTCAGTTGATTTGAGAAGAATTTCTTCTTAAACATAGTATATAAAAAATAAACGGTAATTTGCACAATAAAGCGAAAGAACACTCAACTTCTTTCTTAGTGAAATAAAGCCTTCTTCAACTAGTATTTGATTCCGAATCCATATAACTTTAAGAATAAAAATTGGGGAGTGTGGTAGATTGTAGTTCCATTTCAGTCTGTTTATTCGACGCGCCACACAATGAAATAGTATTATTTAGTGGACAATGTTTCAGACATGATTCAGTGTCCATATTCACACCCAGTAACTCTACAACTTTAAGACATAGTTTACATAGTTTTTATTCCCTCTCCTCTTTTGAAATTAATGTAGTAGGATTTGAAAACCAAGTCATGTATCTTCAAAATACATAGCCCATGGTGTACAATCTCACCATGGTTTCTTATAGAAACCAAAATATTTAGATCGTATGTCGTCTGCTCTACATTACAATCAGTGTGAAGATTACTTGCATGAAAGCTGTACGAAATGTACTACAGACTGGAATGAGTAATAACAAACCACCCAATCCGATCAGCAGTGTTTGCTAGCCAAATATGAATGATCCAAACGCCGAACTGCCCTTTCACTCACTCAGAGTCAAGCCTATTAGTGGTGAACCCACACTGACTCGGCTGAGATAGGTGCATCTTTCAAAAAATTTGAATTGACTGCTCATTCCTAGATTCTGATTTTAAATCAAGCATTGTTAGCGTTTCACAGAACTGCCTTGTGAGTACTGTTATGATACGAGCCCTAAAGCAGCTAACAAAGCTATGAAACTTTATTAACTGGTATGTTGCATGCATACAGAACACATGGTGCCTGTCTGCCAATAGACTTAGGGAAATTCGACCCTAAATAACAAATGGAAATTAAAAGTATCAACAAACCACAACTGGTACCTGTCCCATAAGTGGCGACTCTCTTGCGCCAGGGGCTTAGTGAATAACGTTCTGGAGTTCGAAGCGATATGTGCTGGGTTCGAGCCCCAGGTAGAACATCACGTACAGTTGATGAATCCTCAAATGTGAGAGAATGCACGTCCTGAATTCTACTGTTAGACATCCCCAAGTAGAAAACAACATAAAGTATGGTCAGGCAGTATCGAAACAACAGCATACGAACCCATCTGCCAACATAAGTCCAACAATTCGACCCGGTAAGGCTACGGGAAATCGTAAGTATCAATAAGCAACATATGCTGACTTACTTTACCCATAGTAGCAAAGTGTTGGGTTAACAGATAGCAAGACAAATTGTTTGATTAGCCTTCAACGGAGAAATAAATTCAATGAGTTGTCTACTAAGATGTCAATTTCTCAACCTCAGCGCTTTAGTTAGAAAACTTCTGTGAATTAAAGTCTTCGCATAGTTAATCCTTACTTAATTCTATAAATGCTGATACTCTCGTTTCATGTCTACATCTAAATATTCAACAGAATACATTAGAACCATCAGCTGTCTTTTCTCTGAAGCCTTTATTCTAAATACGTTAAATATTTTATTTCTTAAGATAATGTGAATCACTACTTTTGAGTGACTCGTTAGGCCTTCGTAAGAACCAATCAAGTTTCAATATTTTGTCTGGGAAGGTAGTTTTGCGTAAAACAAAGAAACGCAATTAGCTATTTATCTAGGGTGACCTTTAAGGTCACTCATAGGATTCAACGTCAGTCTCAGGGGTACTACCACTTAACCATTCCACTGGCAATTATGCTTTCATAAAAGTCGAATCGGAGACACTAACCTATCACTGAATATTTATCAACGCCAAGTTGTACAGTCCTAAATCAATAATCCTCTTCAGTTGCCCTAAATTGTTCTTCTACAGTATACAACTCTAACATAAAGTTTTAGATTGTCCAATCCACTGATTCAGTGTTGATTCTACTTTATAGATAATTTCCATTAGCTGTTTCTAGGTGTTCCTCAATGTCTTTTTTCTGCACCATCTATTCAAGAACCAATGAAAAAATACATGCATTCAAAGCTGTCTGTATCCTTTGATATTAGCGCCATCTGCCTAACAGTTGGCAAGGATCTGTTTTAATATACACAACTACACAGACACAAAGATGTATAACAGTAAATTAACCTAATCCACTTTTATGCTTATTATTTAAAAAATGGCTATATATATAGCTAAAGATGTATAGTCATGTGGAATTATCTTGGGGCTGTATTCAGTGTTGCTACCATTGATCATTCAATGTATTCGCTAGATGACATTATGAAAGCATGTAATCAACCATGGAGTATGCATGATGAGAATTTATACATTGTTCATGATGTGTTGAATGTAAGTTTACATAACAATTTTAATCAAGCTAAATACGATATACACTTAAATAAACTAAAATTGGATAGATAATGGACTGGCTACTAGACATCAGTATTGCATAAGCAGACACAGTGAACGCATGTCCGTAATCTGGCATTTGTGATTTATTGATAAACTGTCAGCATAGTGACCAGCTGATAGCTTTACATTAGTTCTGGACCTAATACCATTCAGGTTACTTACACCTGATAATCATCGTGTCCAATATATATACACTAGATATGTCTGCAAACCGTTATCAGTTTAGGTAACCTAAATAACACAACGAGAATATCGTTTTCAGAATCAGGTGAGGCCATTCTACGTCAGTGAGCCTTTATCAGCTACCAACAAGCTGAATAAATCAGTAAATAATCACTGTAGAAGTATATTGACACACCCTGCATAGAGCGTCTTAAAATACTGGTTAATATTTTGAAAGTCAGCCAAAAAACGTTAGTTTAGAATAAAACGAAGTTTAGGCAATTAATTGATACACATTATATAAGTTGAAGTAAGGGATGTTCACGAATAAGTGGAGTAGGATAGGAAATAAGTAGAGGTGGTTACGCAATCATGTGAAAATATTATCAAACGAACTGGTCGCAGAACCTGAATGTCTTCGGTCCGGTCCCTGGTGGGGTCACTAGTGCGTACTTCTAAGGAGCTCAGTGCTAGGATGAATTAGCTGTCCGCTCCTCCCAGGTTTCCATTATTTCTCCAGTTGATATCAGTTCGTGATGAATACCAACCTGAGGACAGTAAGTAAGTAATATGAAATATGATCAAGATTTGACGGAACACTATCTCAAGTATTGCAGTTACAGTAAAAAAGTGATAGTAGATATAGTTTATATTTGTAAGACAGTGTGCTTGAAATAAAACAATTCCAACGTTTCTCACGAAAGTTTGCTTCAAGGTTCTTCAGGAAAATTATCATAATTGCAAAATTTCAGTAATAGTGAAGCGACAGTCAATATGAATATATAGGGACTAACTCATCACTTGTTTGATACAAACGCCGAGTAGGCGCAGTGAAGTGTTTCAAAGCGGCTAACGTATAAAAGACTCCGCTCTTACCTGGAATTACTGAATCTGTCACTATCCGAGGTGTTCAATCTGAGTCACTACTTAGCAAATAGTGACCTTTCACCCTCTTACTTTTCTTAAGAAATTTAACTACCTTCATTTTATGCTTATCCCCATGCAAATTCATAACAACTATCGTCTCAGCAATCGAAATTAGTCCTATTAGATAATGAAAGCTAATAAAAGACAATTCAGCGGAGAAAATTTTCTTTTCGACAAGTCATTTTCAAAAGTTATGCTTCGTAATCATAGTTATTCATTCATGAATATTCTTCACCTCATCGTTTACTACTTGTAAGTGGCTTCCGTGCTCAAGTAGCATAGTGGATAGCGCTTTGGCGTCTGAAGCGATAAGCACTGGGTTGGAATCTCAGTGAAAACTAAATCACTGACTGATAAGTTCCGAATAGGACGAAACGCGCTTTCTGGATTCCACTGCTAGTCACCAATATGAGTATAACGTTCCTCACCTCACTTCACGTATCACGCATTTAGTTTGATTGAAGTTATTGCGTAAACCTGCTTTACATTCTGAACTGTACCTTTTTTCTGGTTGATCTACGTAAGATTAACTGGTATTTTAAGAAGCTCCGTGGAAGGTACGTTAATATCTGTTACTTCGATTACTCACTTATTTATTCGGGTTGTATGCAGCTGATAAAATCCCATGATATGGAATGATATCGTCTTTTTTTCTGCTAATGATATTCTCATTACGTCATCCGAAGTCATTGGGGAACTTCATTGTATGAAACCGACAAATAAGCTGCTATCTCAACTTTTATCTATGGGACTGGCAAATCCTGGAAACAACTCGAAGATATTCTTCTTTAGGCATCAATATAAAATGAACAACCAATTAAAGCCAACATGTACTAAGCATCTGTTTCATGCAAATCAGATTTTCTAGTTAAAAGTTATAGCTCCTAAAGTCAGCTGATACCTCTGTGGTGAAACTGAGTTGAGACTAAGCAGAGTATCATGTTACCAGTTAATTGATTTTGAGAACATAAGTCATTAATCTATCTTAAGATGATCTTGAAAGCTAGTGTACAATCTTTAAAGTTTGAAAAAGCCAGATTTAAATCCCAGTATCAGTAACGATTCTGCCTAACTGAACAATTAAATTTTTAAATGTTCAATAAATGTTATTGTTTAGGACAGTGCTGAAAATAGCTATCCTGAGCGTTTCACTATAATGTTGGTTAACAACGCTTACCTGCCACAACGAAGAAACCATGATGAAATCTTTTCCTGCGTTTTAATGGTTCAAAAGCCTGTTCTGATTCAAAAAATTACTAGTTTGAGGTGAGATAAGTAATTTTTCCTTTCGAGGTGAATCCAGCTACACCGTTGATAAGCTATGTACTGATTAGCGAGATGATTATTGGCTGTTCAGATCAAGTTGATTTGAATAGAAAGCTTTGGTGACTGAATTATAGTGTTTTTTAACTACTAATGCTAGTCGGCAGTATTGGTCACATAGTCAACTTTCACCTATTTCTGAAGCAAAGGTGTCAGGTAAATCGTACAGATGTATTCATTACGAAATCTTGCAATCTAAATACACTTAGTTATAAAAGTTCTGTCGTAAGTACGTCTTGTCCACTGAGATCCTATGAAACTTGTCACATTTTAAACAGAAACAAGGATAATAAAAATCAGTTTGACTACCCGAGGTTCACAAACGGATGAGCATTATTTAAAGTTTGAAGCAGGTTTCCGAGATTCGTATTGTCGTCACAAATAATAAAGTTATCACCTACACATCTTTTGTAGGTGTGAAGCTGGTCGACTGCTTTATGATAAGCCTGAAAAACATAACCTTATCTGAGATTGCCGTGGATTGGAAGACTTGTATTATTGATACTGATTAATAATTTCAAGTGAAATAAAAGTCTGGGTCCCGACAGGATTCAAACAAGTACCTCCAGGTAGCCGATCGGATGCTCTACCAGCTACTTCCTAACCAGATTTTAATTTCCCTTCAGTCATCAAGAGTTTCGTCCGACTGTCATGTGAATTCGTGATTTGTTACCGTTTATTGAACAGCTCTGGGCTGGCAACTCGGAGGTGGCTGGTTTGAATCTTGCAGAGACTTAGATTTCCACTTCACCTTCAATAAATAAACTGTTTGTTCAGTTTCATCTGCTTCAAATCATTATAATCAATTACTTATATGTGAGTTGATCATTTTCTGCGTCCAGATAATCAGTTGCCGCTTAGATTTCACTAATATTTATTCCATTTACTGCAATATAAATTCATTTGAAGTTTTCTCAGTACAAATTATTATCGATCTCCAATAAACAGAAAAATCATAGAAAAAATTCCGATACTTATGTTTAATTATATTTCAAATCTACCTAAAATCCGAATAAAGGATGAACACATAGTATCTGTTCACTTGAGATTTCCGATAAAATTGTCTTGAGGTTGACTTAGATTATCTAACTGTTAGGTGAACGCCTTTTAGTGTTGAAGCCGATGAATAAAATCTTACCGGTAACTAAACTGTGTTTCGAATGCAGTTGAGACCATAAATATGAATTTTTCGTACTAAAGGTACAGTTGAATTCGATATCAGATTACCTTATTCAGTGTAGCACAATTTACCACTGATATTCCTATGAAGGATAATCAAGCGACTTCCTTGACTTTTATGGTCCCAGTACTACTACTCCTTTGATTTTACTGGTAGTAGAGTTTTCCGTATATCTGAGATTAATGCTGAGTCATTTTTGTCACTAGGCTTAGGTGTTGACTCAACAGACAGAAGTAAACAACTTTTACCATTTTATTTCATTAATCTTTACAACTGTTACTAAGTTCCGAACTACTGTATTGTCGTGCGCTACTTCATGAATAACAGTAGCTGGATTTCCTTCTAGAGTACCTACCTTGATGGGGTCTGTCATTCATTAACTGAATTCTCATCCGCTAATAATCAGAATGACCTCAGCGTCACAGTTATCTGATGGCGATTGGTAAATTAAACTACTTTGACCAAATGAGTCGATAGAATCATCGAATCGATGAAGTTTCCGTATAATTTTGTAGGTTAGAATGTCACTTCTATCCCGTTCTTTTTGAGAAGCTTGTTTAAGGTTTAAGATGTTCTTTCCGTATACGGCAATAGGTAAGATACCCCGAATTCCTTCTTAGTCATATTATAATCACTACTCATATTATTGCCTTTATTCGTGTGAATCCTTACGGATTCCTCAATGAATTTGGGAGAACAGTTACTGAGTAAATAAAGTTCCATTTCCTTATTTTAAACCTCTTTGAGTTACTTGTCAAACTGATAACTTGATTAATTAAACCTTTAATCAAACCTGCCTATACTAATAAGGGGATGATGTGACTCGACGTCTAGACATCTGCTGGAATGTGATAATTTCCTATTGACATTGACATCAAAACCATCATTTTCTCTTCGTTTTATTTTGCTAAGTCTGTCTGTTCAACGAACTTCAAAGTAAATTTTAACCCATCTCCCAATGAGAATATGCATCAAGAAGATGAGGACAAGTTTAAATCTCAACATAGTAAACGTGTAATGCATATATATTCATCACACTTTCGGAGTGAAGCTAAATGTTTCAAGTTATACATTCCCAACTGTCCATAAAGGTATCTGCTACGACTTGTGTTATTGGTCATCCCACCTTCCATTTGTTCATATATTTTTTTATCATGAAATCTGAAAACTGAAGATGGAGTAATGTGTAACTAAACTACTATTAAGGTGTCTTCACTCTGTATTCTGGTTCTATGAACGAACTCAGGGTTATTGTGAAGTTCATTCGTGACAGCTTCTAAAGCCAAACTGATTGGTGCAATAGTACATGAACTTGTCACATCAAAACTCATCATTTTCTCATCTTTTATTGGAATGTCATCTAATCTATCCTTCATTCTATATTAGTTGAAAAGTCTGGAGTTTGAGTGGTTTCCAGCAGGAAACAGTATTCACAGTTATTCCTCAGATGATTTCAGTTAACAGTCGGTCAAACGGGATGATTTCGTTTATGAACTTCAGTGGTACCATACACTGCACTAGAATTATCAATGTTAGGAACTAAATTAAACTCTATTTCCTCATCTAGAGACGGCTTGTTTGGGCTTGGTATATCAACTGTAAACTTCTAAATCTTGGTTTTTACAATGTCCAGAGGTTTATTAATCGCTCCGCCCCACACGCCGACATTTGAATGTGTCCACTGACCTTCGTGACCGTATTCGATTTGTTCACAGCTACTGATGAACTGTCGTTTGTAAACTTTGGTAACCAGTTCGCTTTTGTCACTCCCTAGATTCTTTTGAGCTGGTATTTTCACTTTCGTCAGAATTGGTTCTGCCTTCCTCCGCTATTTTAGTGCTACAGTATATTTCACCCCGACTCGTTTAGTAAAATTTCATTTTTATATTGAGCTGATTGCTACTTCTAAGCTAAAGGTGATGCCTTTGGACTTCAACTGACTCACAAATACGTTGCGATCTAGCCCCTTTTCAAGTACTTGCATTTCATTTGAGCTTAATACTATAGTTCAGAGGTTAATCATCCGTTTTGTTTCATCAATATTCAGTGGTACTTGATTTTTAGTTTTCTTCTTCTTGGTGGGATGTTTTTATTCAGTCATTTTATTGACATTTTGGTTCGGGTATTTCTAGTAAAGGCAGCTGATCCCGCTTTATTATTAATTGTGTTAACTAGGATTTTATAGTCTCTGCTATTTAGTTACCTAATCAGTCTACATTTCACTTATTTCCTTTCAAATGTTTGATGATACTGAAATGGCTATGACGAACAAATTGCACTGGAAACACCATCCACTAAATAATGCCATTTCAATGTATGCTATATCAAATAAACTAATCTAATGCAGTATTTCACTGATTTCTTTGGTGACGAAACCCATCGTGGTGGTGTCCAGGTTAAGTGCCTGTTCACAATAAGTTATTAACAAAATTTACAATTAGACAAACAAATTAGGCCGTTTCTTCAACATCCAGTTAGTCACTTCAAGTATAAGCCTATTTACTTAGTAATGCTGAAAATAGCAACAACTACTGGATTTCAAAAAGGTTAAAACAACTTCCTGTGGTCAGGTAGACAGCATAATTCATTCAGTAATAACAATAAAAGACTTCCCTAACCTTGTACTAAAACACTTAAGTAAATTCAGATGATCCTTATCATGTGATAACTTCTCACCTTAGGCGTTAGACACTAAAGTACATAGAAAAAGACTTTTCATTTTTGTATTTTAAAAAAAATGAGTTCACCACTGTCCCAGTTCATATTCACATTTGTGTAAAAGTGTTTCAAGTTCAGAAGCGAAGAGAATACGGTTTCATATGAATATTCAGGACCTTCTGTAGACTCAGCTTACACAGAATTGCACTGCCACAAGTATGTACATTCGTTGAGGCCAAATTAAGACAACCTAACGAATGAGTTGTAAATACTTCTTTTCAGTCACTAGTATGTTGGCTTATTGAAATCAACAATTTACTTCATAGTAATCGTAGATTAAGAAGATATAGTAGGCCCTCATAAAAGTTGAACTTTTTCACAAGCAGCATTTTATAACCACTGATACTAGTCTGTAATGCAACTCAATATAACGTAATACCACAGGTCAGTGCAAGCATAACACCCACCAACCCACCTAGCATCAATGTGTTGAAGTGAACTTTTTCATGATTTCCTCATATCATCACTGCCCAATTTGTTCATTTCTCCCTATTCACGTTAACTAAAAGGATAGTTTTAGAAATAACGAGAAGTGGTTTGAGCGAAGAAACACTTTTCTTTTCAATGAAGTCATTTACTAAGCTGTACATTCGTCAATATATGTTACAGTGAGTAGAATGTTCCAGAACTGTTTCCGGTCAGGGGGCAAAATCCATTGAATAACGAAAGGAAATTAATTAATACACATTTGTGTTTAGAGTGGGAAAACAGAGAGGGGATTATGATACTAAATGTAATTACGTAATACGGGATGAATGTATGGCAAAATAGGAAACTAAACGAAGGGTTATGAAGATAAAATTGAGATTATGTAGTACCGGATAAACCTATGACAGAGTATGAGAATAAACAGGGGACCATGAAAATAGGATTTTAATTACGTAATACAGGTTCAATCTGACACATCAATGTGTGCATACCAGTTTACTTGCTCTTGTGGATTTGAGTACATCTGCTGTACCATGCGTCCGCTTGTAAAACGTGTCCGCCAACACTACCCAGCCTGACTTGCAAAGGCAGAACAGAAATGCATCTTCAGTTCGATAACAGAACACCGTGAACTAAGGCCACTTAGCTCCTTTTGAGAGCTCATTCAAAATTCTCTGCAGGGTTCGATCAAATCACTCGAAGAGAGTAAAACCAAGGCATCTATCTAAAGCTGAAGCACTAGCCATCCAGAAGTTCAAACCAGCGTTATGCGTGCAAAAAAGGTATGTCCAACCTTTATCTTTGCCACGGCCATCATAAAGCCCTGTCTGCCACAGATTCATTTTGTATCAGGTAACTACACATATATACTTTACTCACTTTTCTGCGCTGTCACGGATTCAACCTGCACTACCTAATTAAAATCCTATTTTCATGGTCCCCTGTTTATTCTCATACTCTGTCATAGGTTTATCCGGTACTACATAATCTCAATTTTATCTTCATAACCCTTCGTTTAGTTTCCTATTTTGCTATACATTCATCCCGTATTACGTAATTACATTTAGTATCATAATCCCCTCTCTGTTTTCCCACTCTAAACACAAATGTGTATTAATTAATTTCCTTTCGTTATTCAATAGATTTTGCCCCCTGACCGGAAACAGTTCTGGAACATTCTACTCACTGTAACATATATTGACGAATGTACAGCTTAGTAAATGACTTCATTGAAAAGAAAAGTGTTTCTTCGCTCAAACCACATCTTGTATTTTTCCTATGATCAAATAGGTGTATTCCGCTTTTTAAGGTGTTTTTGAAATCTTGGTTTTTTTCTTAACAAAGTGCAGAACACAGGAGGGATCAAACAGAATAGTTCAGTATCCTTGGATGAAGATGACCAACAGTTATTTTAATCGAGATCATCAACAGTTTGCATTAATATGCTTCTAGATCGTTAGTAGCACTTAGATCATATGGGATGTCCTTTTAACTACAAACATACATACACGATCAGTGATTGCTTGAAATAGTAAATTGGGTTTGATTAAAGACTATAGTAAAGTTGAGATATAACACCACATCGACTACAATTGACAAAGAAGAAACGATATTGAAAAACGTTTCTCACACTAAAGATTATGAACTCTGATGGCGATGTTCGTAAGAGTTTTGTCCTTGGTTCCAATACAAAAAAGAAAGTCGTCGTAGGTTCACGACATTATAACATTGAAAATTGAAGTACTGAACATATTTTGTTTATGGTTGACGATATCTTTTGTCCTCTAATTTTCCAGACACTTCTGAATCTCATGCCGTTCGTAGTAAGATGTTTTGTGCCACATAATGGGTAAAAGGCTCAGGCCACAGCCTTCAATGTAGTAGACGTCCGATGTTATTAATCATTCGCATTCTAAGCTATATCACTCAGTGTCAACAACTGTTTATCAGAAGGTTCAGATGTTGTCTTCCACTTCTTTCAATTATAAATTCCCTTATTCTCGCTGTATCTATATAAGACTCCGTTACGCTACTCAAAACTTTATTGAGAAATAGAAATGTAAACCACTTATTCTTATGAAGCTTGACGAATATAAGAGTACTGCCACTGCCCTATGGTTATTGATGGATTAGGTTAACTTTCACTCGAAGTGATAAGTAGTCAGGGAAGTTAGAATGAAATTACAGTGCAGGTGAATGAAAGGTAGGTTTTCGAGATTTCGATGCAGTATCCAACAGGAATCCTACTGGCGCTAAACATGAATGTATTCAAATATCCTAAGTCCTTGTTACTTAGTTGTAAAAAGATGAATTTGAAAATTGTGAAAAGCAGGTGAATGGCGTACAAAAAGTTAATTTGCCCACACTTCTGTAAACTATCTAAATTGGTATCAATTAGCTACTAGTTCAAAATTTATGACGGATTGTGAATAGCAAAGGAATCAAGAAGACAATTTTCTTTCTATTTGAGACTCCTCAACTAGATGTGCCTGCCTCCAAATGAGCGATGTTCTTCCCACTAAGACTTGGACCCCACACTGACCACTGCAAGCACCAAAGTGTTCTGTCCAATCAGAAAAACATACAGATTATATCCAGGAATACGAGCAGTTCATCAGTTTATCTCAGTCCATGATGAGTACCAATCTGAAATCAATTCCAGTTTCTGCAACATTTTTATTTCAGTTGTTCTGATCTTTAACGGACAAATAGTAAAATAGACAATTATGTTATTTTGAAACAGTTCACTGATTGACTTTGATGAGTGGCAGGCACTAGAGACTAGATAGCCACAAGGGTTACCCGCTGGTGACCAATTCATGTACACATTCCGGTCCAAATTGCGGTCAGTTATAGCCTGAACAACTTAGTGGTTGAGTTTCTGACTTAAGCGTTGAACAAGGTGTAGGTTCAGATGGCTGAAAGAACATTAGTTTCTTCAGTGCTGTACTTAGTTCTAACTAATGAGTGCCGGAAAGCACGAAACCTAGGGTCAGAGCTGTCTATTAACTGACTCCTAACATCTGGCACTGAATACATCCCAAGTTCATACTCACTCACCCCGATCATCTTTAAAAATAACCGGGAAAAAGTGTACCAAAGACAAATCGAAACTAGTTCTGCTCACCTACCGACTGTCAGGTTGGTAAGGTCCAGGGATTACCATTTAATGAGGCATTTCCTTGTATCTTAATGTCACTAGGCGATGATCTTGTCTGTTATTTTAAGAGTATTGCGCACATTTACCATACTAAACTGGAACCACGAAATCTTTTGAATTTTGACGATAGGAAATTTGATCCCGAAAATAGTTACTTCACTCATTAAATTTATGCTTATTATTCATTAAAACGCTTGTCTACTAACCATGTGACATTCTGTATTTGTCTTGAAGATGCTTTAGCTTGACAAGTCAGTGCACTCTATGTACTTGTCTTGGCATAGATCTCATCAAACCACTTATTGTACCACAGATGGCATTCACGTCAAGAAAGTTCTAAACAAGTTTTAAGTACCTTTCATAACCATTGGCTAATTTATACAGCTATTAGTTCATTGGCTAACAGTTGTACTCATGTGATATCAAACTTTTATAGCTTCATCCAATCATTTTATACTTGTGCATGCCCTTGAAATAAAGTATGCTGTAGTTGCGATGACCTTAAAGAAAAATATGAACTGTGAGTGTTAACTGCTATTGCTAATATTGTTATTGTTTAGCCAGTGAAACCAACTATTAAAGAAAATAGGATTAAACCATCTGTAAGTTGATTTCTTTAAATTGAATTTCTATGTACACTTTGATTTTCACATGGGTACATCATATTATTGATTGATGTGATGCCGGCTCCTAGTAGAATCTTGCTAATCCAGCACCAGTATTCCCCAGAAGATCAACGCCGCTGAACATTATTTTTTAAAAACACTAATACTTGACTTCTTAAATTTTTTTTAGTTGAAGAAGTTCTAACTCTGATACCAAACAGTACACAGAAGAACTGCAAGAGACTTGCAAAACCGTTAAGTACTGAACTTTGGTACTCGATTTCCTATTGGTTACTTCGAAGTATTCAAACCTAGTAACTTTTTCTGTGGTAATTCTCCAAGCAGCCCATTGGTTACACCGTAATCTTTTTCGACAGAATTAGATTCATGCTCTACTAAACATGGTAATCATATAGTCTAACTATAAAAGGGTACTTCAGAACTCAATAGTGCACTCAAATTTATTTATGCCTTGTCTTTCGTTATTATATGATAGTGGTATGTACATCGAAGGATATTTGCTTAGTTATGTTGGTTCAGGACTAGATGCGAAGTTTATTCAAGAACAAGCGTGCTTCATAGTAGTCTCCTTACAAGAACAAATGACCTTAGCTTCAATAACTTCCTAATTTTCTGTAAATCATTCCCAAGCTACTTTACTTTCACTGATTGAAATGATAGGGTGATGTTTAGATGTAAAGGTTTTGAAGACTTAATACCAGTGAGATGAAGTAGGCTTTACATCCTTTTTCTAAAGCTAAATTGTCATTCCATTTTAGTCAGTTTGTTAGAAATGTTACAAAGTGAAACAGTATCACTTACTGGATAATGTTTTGGACACAATTTGTTGTCCATATTCATATTATGTAACTCCACAACTGTGAGACAGTATATATAGTTCTAATCTCTCCTTCTTCAGGAACAGTGCCCAAGTCTTACTCCTAAATTGTTGTTCCTTTTTTTCTTGACGATGTTTTTCCACCCTACTGCAAATAGTGTTGCACGGTTTCTGAATCCTCAGTAATGCTTGAATGAAAACTTCAGCATGTTCTTCCTTTCAGTGCAGGTCTGAAATGTATGTAAAGATAAGAAATAACTTCATTCATTCAAAAACTTTAGAAAAGCACAGTCCGTCAGCAAACTAGCAAAGATTCTCATTTTAAAGGCATTTTCACACCATACTGCGTGCGACACATCCATTGACAGAATTCTTGACTAACATCTCTGAGACAGGTTGAATCGTTGGTAGTCTGTTTACTTAAACGACTGTTTAACCATCAGTTCTCCAAGTGATCTGCATTTTAGTATCCCAATGAAGTTACTAGCTTATTTAAGGTATTGGAGATTCCTTAGTCACGAAAGCCATACAATAAAAAACTTGAATTGAACGTTTTTCATAGAAGAGGTAGTACATGATGAAAGCATCTGTTACCTAGGTGGTCAACAACTCTCTCAACCTACTGTCCCACCTCTGAAATTCATTCTATCTACTGGAATTTTTCGAGAACTACAAAATGAAGTGTTCATCTTGAGGACTAAAAGCGATTCATCTCAGCTTGTTTAGAAAAAAGTGATACCAAAGTAGACTAGTTTGTGTGGCAGAGTGAACAGTTCGACGATAAAGGTTAGTGTAAATGATCAAGTTTTATAAGGCATAAAAGAATGAATATATTTGCGCCAAAGCGACTGCTTTTCAGTCATCTCATCTTAAGTCAATCCTCATTTCATCTCGGGAACCCCAGCCAGGTAGTCTACATCTCACCACTTGGGTCAGATCAACATCAAGAGACTTCGTTGAGTGGTCCCACGTCTTTGTCTCTCCGAGGTGAACCCTCTCCGAACCTAATCCAACTTCCCCTAACATGGCACGCTGAAGTAACCAGTGGCTCAGGATGCACAGCACATGTCTAAGCAGTCTCAGTCACTGAGGGTTCACAACCTCATCAGTCACGACAGTTTCGTCAAGGTCATGAATCTTAATCAGTATGTCTGTTTCTGAATAATGAGACGAGTGTATATTTCTTTTACTGAAAAAAAACATTCAAGAAAGATTATACAAGTTTAATAAGCAACTTCAATTTTCGCACTAAATTTTAACCAAAAACCTTTTATTTTAAAAAGACTACCCTTGAGCATTGAAATTAAAAGACTTGGACTAGAATAATGAAACCGTAAGTCACAAGTGTTTTACACTGTTTTTAGAAGGGGGTTACATGAAATGCCTAAGACAACTATAAGTACTTTAGATAAGAATCACAGATTCCCTTAGATGTATCATAGTAAAAACGAATCTCATCAGTCAAAAGCACTTCTGATCTGATCAAGATGTTCTAAAGAACAGCCGGTAGTATAGTTTATTTGAAGTTGATCCTACCAGCCGTTTGACTTGACTAATTTAAGTCAAAAATTTGAGTTGCACAGATCATTTTGGTTTGGGTAAATCACCTTACGAAACTAAAGGTGTAGTTTGAGGTTAATGAGGATTTTTTCTGTTTTCGTCACAGATTGACATCAGTCGGACCGCCACTGAAAACCTGTTAGCACTGAACCCCAATAACGTCAAAATACATTACTCTATGGTTTTCATCAGTGACATGCTTCGAGATGAACATCCCGAAGCTCTAATGAGGAACTGTGGGGTCACCCCATCGGAAGTGAAGTGAATGCCAAATAAAAACCTTGATGGATAGTTGCAGTGTATCACGAGTTGGTAGAATTAGGAAACTTTGGACCATTCAATTCCTACCCAGTGGCTAAATAGTTAACGCGTTCTTCATGAAACCTGTGGGTCCTGAGTTCGATCCTTGGCAGGGTCTTTGGTATGCACTTCTGAGAAGTCCTAGATTTCCAGTGGTTCTCCGATTGATGTCAGTTTGTGATGAAACTATCTTTAAAACGAAACTAAAGTCGCTTAGGATCAAAATTATTGCCGTCGAATTAATTTTCTAAAGAGATAACCATACCACCAAGTAGGAGCTGATCACCAAATTTTACCATGATTTCTGATTTGTATTTTCATTGATGTAAGCGAAACTTAGATGAAAGTTGAAACGCTTAACCCCGGTAGTATACGTTTAATAGCACGATGCTCAAATCTTAAGACACTTAATGCTTTGGTTTCTATGTGAGATCTTGGCAAAGTTCAAAAGCTTTTATCTGGCTTTGAGATTTCCAGCTCTAGAGAATCCTTACTAACCTCTGTTTTGAATTAAAAGCTTTTGTCAAACAGAATTAACAACTACTTTCTACTAACTAAAAAGATGGACCATTTACGAAATAGAACATATATCAGGATGGACCACTTTTACATGGGTTATGTATCCATTTTCACAGATTTTATTACAAAAGGATTGTTGTAAAGCATCCTAGCCAAAGAGTAAGTTTAATATGTACTGGAGACTTCGTAAGCAGAAATGAAGTTACTAGAGAAATCGGTGTCCTCACAATAGATGTTCGAAGTACATATTCAGACCCAACATCAAATTCATGAGGGCCATTAATGAAAATCCCTAAACTTAATTTTAAATTTCAAAATGGTTTACTTAGTTACATTTTGATTTGTCTTTTAAACGGACGTGAGTACGTCAATATAGCTGGACAGTATGTTTGCTTTTCAACTAAGAAAGATACTGATCTCAAGACTTTAAAAGTCTTGATTTATGAATTTCGCCAAAGATCTTTTTATAGTGATTCACCTGACATGAAATGACAGCAAAAATACGATAGTAGACTCCACCAACAGATTCCTTGTAACTGGATTTCGTCAGTAAAACGTACTGACTTCGATAGGTAAATGAAACATTCTCTTAGTAAATGACTTATGTATTCCATTTCATGATCAATGGTCTTCAATATATAACAGTTTCACCTCTGCCACCTTCTTACTAAACATGACGGGTTCGGATACACGTCATGATGCCACAGCATTCCCCTTCAACTCAAATCTACTGGTGACTGTGTTCATTATGGTTGACGAACCCATTAAAATCGGGTAGTGATTTCTCAGCAAATTTGTCACAGAGTGCTTGGTACAAGATAACGTATTTCAGTCCTAATCTATTTTGCAACTACCTGACTGTTGTATCAACTGGAGCTCTGTTGAAGACCATCCAGTTATGATAACAGATTTCACTGTCTGACGCAAACACTCCACTGAAGGTAAATGTACCAAAATATACTTTGACTGATAAAAAACTACTCAGATGTGAAAACTTTGGCTTCAAATTGTGAAATATCCATCCATCTTAAGATAGTTAAAAAGGAACAAGAACTTCACTGAAAAGGCTCTTTTCACTAATTTCATCCTGCAGTTTGTTTAATCGCACATTAATATCTACTCTTATGAGTGTCCATGTAGTAGTGGATAGTTAACCACATATTGTCAAACCTGTTGTAAGGCAACGAATATATCAATGTCTAAGCTGTCATTCTCATTTTGAATTAATCAAGTTTGTTAAGAAGAGTGAAGCCTGATCAAGAGATGATAGGTGATTAAGTTCAGACAAGGAGCTGTTTAACATGACAAAATATTTAGGAGCTGAAGTGCGATGTGAGAGTGAGTATAGAGGCATAAATTAACAGTAAATCGCCTGAGAAATGAAAAGCATTTAAAGAAAGAGAGAATTTCCTAAGAGGTTAGACAGTTTCCTTTGTGTACAAAACTCAGAATTCTCATTGTACATGGCAAGAGCTTCGGTGATAGACATAATGTAAAGAAATACTGCGTTTTCAAGGCTTTTTCTCACTTTAAAAGTAATTTTGAAGGAGGCGTTTCTACAGATAGAGTAATGCATATTGATGACGTGTTCAATCCCATCACTTATCGATCCACCGTTATCTCTCTGTAACTTTGTGAGGTACCGCTTTTAATTCCAACATCGAACTTCCTAAATACCTAACCCTGCAAGTCCGTGCAAATCAGTATCCACATACAAGACTGGGCAGTTGTGATAATTTGGCCTTCAAATTGTTAGAAAACATGGAGCGACAGTAGAATACTAATCTCAGTTCCAATGTTGATAGTGTCTCTCTAGGAGGATTTGATATTCTCCTTTTAAGAACTTCGGCCACTGAATCATCTGTGAAATTTATTAACATATAGATGACCTCTTTTGATAAAGAAATAAACTTTTAATTGCTAGTTTTTGGCTTAACACTTTTACTGTCAAAACGCGGTGGGAACTTTTTTCAATAAGTTATTATTCTTACACAGGGAATTTCCTTTCCTAACACATCAGAAGTGTAAATTTATCAAATGCGGTTGACAAAAGATAGCAGATTTATTTTGCTGTCTGTGAGCGCCTAGCTACAAACGCTTTTCATCTAGCCATTCCGTATAGGTTTGTTGTCTTACAGCATTTCGCATTCATTGTTTCCTATGTGCTCTTTCTCACACCGCACTTCAACATCCAAACATTTTGTCATTTTAAATTAGTTCCAACCCGAACTTAATAGTTTTTGTGCAGTTTGCATCATACTTTGACCAACCTTCACTATGCATAACAGTTTTGACTAATTTACTATGAGAATTACAGGCTCGGCATTGATGTGTTTTCTAACTGCAACCATGTTTGAGAAACCACTATTGGCCATCAACTATTACATTGACATTCACAAGAGGATACACATAAATGGGTGATTGTAGAGGCTGGAGAATGAAATCAGCGAAAGCAGTCTGTTTCTTCCTTCATACGTCCTGTTAAATATCATTCATGTTATTCTGATCCACTCAGTTCACCTAGCTAAAATCAGTTTATCTAAAGATTCACGCTGTATGTGCTGAATGTAAGATACAAAGCTAGCGGGCTCAACTAAGAATGAATGCTATAGCCGTCTGACGTTAAACTATTCCAACCGATCAAATGAATCCCATACTTTGGAAAAAAAACTTCCTATCAGTTTTGTTGCGTAACATTACACGTGGAACTGTAGTTCATGGGTTTGGGCTGTTGACTGGGTGCACTCCACCCACCCAGTTCTTAGTAGCCAAGTACTGTCACCACAAAACAGATGTAGTCCATTACCTAGTCCACAAACCTGAACTTAACAATTCAATGGTAGTCATCTCTTACTACTTTACTTCATTGACTGTTTTTAACTAAAAAGACAACATAATAAACTAGTCGGCTGCCATCTTTATAGGTGAGTTGAAGTACATGAAATTATGACCAGTTATATTTACTTCCTTTTCAACAAAAACGAACACACGATAAGACAAACAAACAAATTTGAAGGAATTAAATATGTTCAAGTGAAGGTTAGTTATGAACTTGTTTATTGTACCTATGCAAGTTGATTTTTGAACAGAGTGAGGATTTAAAACTATTTAAAAGGCTTAATTATGGATGGTGGCTAGCGGTGGAATCCCGGATAAGCGTTTCGACGTATTTGAAACTCGTCAGCTGGAGTCCCGAATAGGACGAAATCCGCGTCCAGGATTCCACTGCCAGCCACTATCCATCATTAATATAAAATTAAAACACAAGCGATATTTAAGCATCCGTGCAGGAGTCCTTATGCCAATACAGACCGAGCGATTCGGTCCAGTCAACGATGGAATAATCCAAGCAACAGTATTAAAAAGGCAGTCTATTGTGATTACGAAACAACAATCGGTAGCAGGTGTATATTCGAACAAGCCTGAAGTGACTACCGTACTCAGAAAAATGGCTGCTGGACATATGCATATGAAATACGTTTGTAGTAACTGGTAGGACGTTTCAGTATGCCCATTCTGTTCTGTTTACGTTTTATCAGTATTCCTTGGCGCCGAACTTTTGTTCGAGATCCAAGTTCACCCATTGTTCATCTCTCTGAACATAGTCCATCTCTTATTCACCCAAAGGTATTTCTACTTTCATTTGAGTCAAGCAATTTGCAACTCTGTAGAACGAAAGCCTGAAAAACAGTTTACTTCATCAGTGGTTTTACTCTTTGTTAGTGTTGTATAAATCTGATCTTTTTATTGCTTCATTTTCAGTCTCAACATCATCGTATCACTTACTAGTTGTTGAGCAAAGTTTGAAAAAATTTCCTCTAAACAAGATCTTCTCTCTGCTACCATCAATTAGCCGAAGGCTTTTATCACCAATGTCGAGTGAACTGACTACGAAAAAGAGGGAATAAATTCATTATTAGGAGTCCTAAATATAAAAGTTCTCATAACTGGAATGAACTTTGGGATAAAAGCTTTTAAAAAAATCATGACAACCTCAATAACGATGGACAGTAGAAACAGTACTTGTTGAGTATTCATTGTTTCGGGTGATAAAGTTCAGTCTACCTTGAATCATAACTCCAAACAAGGACACAACAACTGCTCCTTTGAATGCATCAAAACAAATCTTGGAACCTTTTGGAATTGGTCTTTATGCATTACATGTACCCTAATGAACTACTCATATATCCCGGTTGAAAGTAGAAAATTATTAAAAAATAGTACGTATAACTGTTCAAAATGAGTAGTTTTGAATATCCCCCTTCATATGTTGCACTGTAACTAACTAGTGACTCACCAACATGCCATCTATCCTCAATTATTCGTAGTAACCTGTGTATTGAACCCATAAATCTAAGCTAAACCAAACTGGTACATCAGTTTTAACTGCACAGAAGAAACTTAAATATTCAAGGTTTGTCTAAGCAATTCATTTAAGAGAGGTTTACATCAAGAAAATCTAAATTATTAAGAGTGTCACACTAAAGAGGAACGTCTCATATTTCTTACCCTTTTAAATGCTCCATGAAACTCTAGGTTTTAAAGTCTAACTTCCTACAATTTATTGGAGTTTGTTTGTTGACTGGGGATTCCTGGATGCCCAATAGTTAGAATTTCGGAGCTATAATCTAAAGATTTAGGCACTCGATTCTCACTTACCAAAAGAAGGTTCCAAGCAACCTTCACTGTATTTAAGTTGGAACCTGAATGGATATAATTCTATACTTCAAACTTTGACGTTGCTGCTGAATCATTCTGCACTTGACTAACCGATTCCAGCCATGCTATAAATGTTTTTGTGTTACAGCCATTGTACCGTCTGTAATCTGTCCACCGAACTGTGCAAACCTGCTGTTAAGTGGGTGTTATTTCGTTGCAGACAATCGATAAAAACCCATATTTGACCTAGGTTTCGGATCTGTAGGTACTAGTCAGAAAGACGTATCTGCAACATCGAAAGAACTGATGTCCCGTCTGAGACTCGAACCTGCTTCTGCCACTGTTGCATTCAGCCATGTTACCACTGAGATATTAGCTCCACTATTAACCTCCTGTAGGACTGGATTAGATACGTTGACTGGCCACTGGAGGACAAGCATGATGGTGCGCTTTGATTGACGTTAACTGGTTAGAAGTAATCACCAGGAAAACCTGTTTGACCTAGGTTTCGTTCTTGTTGGCTCTCTTCAGAAATGCTTATCTGATCAATAGAATTCAGTCACCACTCAGGGCTAGACAACATGAGATTTACTGCTCTTCAGTGACGATTCGATAGATTTGCTATTGCACATAATGAATCAAAATCACCGCTATAATGGTGACTGTTTAGATCACTGGATGCATTTCCTGAAGTTGAGTCTTAACATCGTAGGCTTGCTCGTTTGCTTTGCAACTTTTACCAATAATACTATGTAATATGCCGGCTGGAAGTTATTGGTAATTCTGTTTGCATAACCACCAGCCGACGATTTGTTTATGTAATCTACTATTGAAAGGAACTAGTTTAAAGTAAAATACCAAACTTCCGGGGAAACCAGGTTTCACCGAAACTGAAGTTATGATTTGCCGATAAGTGAAAACAAGACATAAACTTTAATTTAATATGTTTAGTGAATAATCTTCAGGAAAATATCGCTAACGACGACTGATGTGCGTGTAGTAACTCGACACTGTGGTCCCAAGATTACCGCAGAGAAATGAAGTCCTAGTTAGATTCGCAAAGATAAATTTCTTACGATTTTGGAACAGTGTTATTCCGTCTCATATTTTGTATAGCGGTATTTACTCGAAGTCATAATGAAACAGTCTTTACTAAAGTATGCCCTATTTTGTTACTGTTACTTAAACCATAATCGAATTCCAAATCATAATCTCTAAACCCGCATTGATGCATCTTAGAGTCTTGTAGTCTAGCTGCTTCAATGACAAACAGATATCTGGATGCTCTTACCTTGAATATGATGATAACTCAGTTCTCCTCCAAAATCCATTTATCATACCTACAGATTCACGACCCACGTTACAGGATAAATATTCTTTACGATAATTTGGCAAGGAGACAATGTCCACCTATCAGAGTACTGGTCTGTTATTAATTCACATATTATCAGTTACAGTTTATCTTGAATGCTGAAGTCTGAAGTACTGCTCACTTCTACAATACATATCATGAAAGTAAATTTTAGTATGCTAGAGAGATTTTATATGCACAACCTATTCATCTGTCTAGAAACTCTTACTTATAGTACTAACCTGAAATGTCTTAATGAAAATTCATTTTGACAATACTGAAGTAAGCAGCTGCGATAAGTTTACCTAAACCACCTTACTCAATGTGACCTTAGTGACCAAAAAACAGTAACCATAAGAAACAAGTAACTTCTACCAAATTGCTTTCATGTCACCAGTACATTTTATTTCACTACACTGCTGTTTCCTGGTTATACCGAAAAAGGCCAATTTCTTTTGTTATTTACTGGTAAGCGGTTTTTCGCTTCGTCAAATGAATTAGTGAATTGTGAGACTGAGAGTGAACAGCATATTCTTATAATATTCAGCTATGAAGATGCTTTTGATCACTGACATAAATAGCTTGCGCTACAGAAGTATCGGCAATCAGGGTATACTTGACTGTCGTTTTATTCTCCTTAGAAAATTCCCAACAGAGCGCACCTTGACTTTACGCGCGACAGACGTAATAATTTTAACAGTCACACCCTATTTAGAATGATTGGAGATAAAGTAATTAGACCATAGAGTTCCTGATCAGTTGTGGAACACTAACATGTTTACTACAAAGACTGAAAAGGTTGATCTTGATCCTGTACGGGGTCGGAGTACATAAGTGAACAGTTCTAAATGTAAGTCAATATATATGAAAGTGATGGGGGAATGGAAATAAAACTGGGACTTCTGACTACTGACTTAACTTAAAGAAGGGAATTAAATATCTTCAAAAAGGATAAAAAGTGGGAGACTATTTTTCAGTCCCCCCTTTATGTGTAGTTTGTAGTGATGTTTAACACTCGAATCCAGATGAGTTTGATGGTGTTGAAGTGTTTTGCCTGCATTTCGAGGCATACTGTGTGGTGCATGCACATTTAAAACATATACCGAAATGTAAATTACCACAATTTATTTTATGGTGTTGCTCTTGATTGTCATGAATTGATGACCCAGTGGATAACGCTTCGGCTTTTGAAACAATGACTACTAGGTTGGAGTCTCTGTGGGAACAACATTACTCACTGGAGAGAAGATACGTCCAGCTAATGAGTCCCAGATAGGACGAAACATGTCTCATGGATCCCATTATTATGTAGCACCACTTTTGTTTTGTAAAAGAGAAAAAGCCAACCGACTTCTTCATCCTTATAACTGACTTGGAGTAAAAAAATTTCTGATTGCCATGGTTCAGAGGCGAGTAGCAGATTAACAGTCAATATTATAATCTTAGTGTTACCATTTTCAGGGAGAAGTTGGAAAATCTCAAACCTCTGTTGAAAACAGCTAACTGGTTGTTTGCAAACCACAATCTGATGACTGTTCACACTGCGTTCTTTGGATGACGGGATGAATTGCATACCGAGGACAGTGATTACTGCCTACCAACTATCTCCTTCAACCTGACATGCTTTTGTGCTACCACTTTTTTGCGGTTTAGTTTTGAATGACAAAAAGAACTAGAGAGTGACTACAGTTCAGGTTTCGTTTTCACGGCTGCTATTTGCATAAAATCTATGCTGATTTATAATACCAGTTACATAATAAGTAAACACTGTAGCCAAATGGTCCAGCTGGTAGTATTTGTATATGTGATGTCATGAATGCGAGTAGGATAGAGGTAGTCGGTAAGAGGCTGTGCTCGACCTAGGTTTCATGTTTTTTTAAACTCGTCAGCAAGGTGACTTACTTCCTGTAGGACTAGATTACACACACTGACTGATCACTGTCATGAATCTTAGTGAAAGCATAGGAATTAACATAGATGCATCCAGCTGACGTATTCGACAACGGTCAAAACACATACACAGTTACGCATTGGATTTCCGTCCTAGTAACACCACTGAGTAAGCACAATGCATGAAACTGTCTTGTTGATTAGGATAGATTGTTCTGGTAGTAGCATAACCTTAGTGTAACACTGCTTCTAGGGATGTTGCATCAGTCCATAAGATTCTCATTTGAAGGTTGGGTATTGGGATTTCTAACCCTTGGTTGTTGAAATATGATGAGTAGTATGATTCTTCACAGACATTTATATTCAAACTAGATCTATTGAAGCTTTTTAACCGCATACTAGGATTCGATCACTGATAGTTCATAGCAAACTGTTTATATCAGATGGACTTGATAGGAAACGCTGTAAACTTAAGTTTCATTTCTATTGGTGCCTGGCAGTCATGTATATTTGTGACCTGTTACTGACACTCTGTCCATAGTGCTAAATCCTGCAGGTTGTTATCCCCAAGAGAATATCAGCACGACTGATGCAGACGGTGAGCCATGTTGGTGAGTATTGATAAGAACCAAACATCTGATTTATTGCCTTGAATCTTCTTACACCAAATATATTTTGCCACAGTTTAGGTCACTTGGCATGTTAGCTACGCAGCATATGTAATCTGCAGAATTTATCTCTGACTACACTCTTATCAATAAAACATTACTAGACTATGTACTAATGAACGATCGATTAGAGTAGAAGTATTTCCATACAGTCAGTAGTCAGCTCTCAGTCAAAGTAACTCACTCTGTTGGCGGAAATTAGAAAAGCCAATATATATGCTTTTGCAGATACTTTTTACCCGCACTCCAAATACATCCTTAATAGTTCGACTTAGCAGCCGGAACGTTGAAGTCAATCCAATGCGGTGAAGAAGGAACAAGTGTTATTAAAGGGCAAATGATTTATGCACTTAACTTTAAAACAGACATATCTGAACTCATCTTGTGAAAGTGAAATATAACTAATTATATTCATCCTGACGACTAGCAGTGGAACCCAGAAGGCGTGTTTTGTTCTATTTGGGACTCGTCAGCTGGATGCAACTGCTCTCCAGTGAGTAGTGTTGCTGCCGTTGAACTCAGTACTCAAGGCTTCAAACGCCACTAAGCCACTGGGGCATGCTAGTCGCCGCTTGTGCAACGTATCAGTTGTTGTTTGACGACCATAATTCCTTATCTGCCAGTAAAGGTCAAGCAATCTGACCGTGTATAGCAACGGTCAATTACAGGTATCAAACTATAAATTATGTCTAATGTTAATCCAAATTTTTAAGAAACAATAACCGTTGTCCAAGATGAACACTTGGTTGGTTAATTCAACGTAGTGTACAGTAACTCAACGTTAAAAAGTTCAGAAAGACGAAACAATGTCTTAGAAACCTGGGAGCACTGGAGAGTTGCTTCGTTCTAGCATGGGACTCCTCAGCAGTGCACACCCGTGACCCCACCGGGGATCGAACCCAGGGCATTCAGGTTTCGTGTTCAGCACGTTACCATTGAGCTACTATATTTTTTGTAACATTTTTAAACACTAGTAACTGTGTAAAATATTCACTGATTTTTAAATTGTTGTGTGTTCTTATGGATTTATTTCAGAAATTGATTAGTCACTTTCTCTACACTGACCAATACAGTTTCCTATGCCCACTGATATAATCACACATACGATACTTGATGAGAATGGACACGCGTACAAGGACTTTCAAAAGACGGGTGATTATAACTCTTATCCCGTCACCAGTGAGAATCCTGTTCTGAATGATGAGCCAGTGAAATCATGGGATTTAGATCCTCCCAGTAGTCTGATACACACAAAGTATACAAATCTAACAGAAGATGATCCTAATGTGTATCATGATCCCGAAAATTCAACTTATAATCACGATGATTTGATAGACAATCCACTGACGTCCGATTACGATGCTTTGAACAGAAGTGATGGAAATGATGATTATCTAAATCCAGTAGAAACTGATGCCTTTTTGCCGAGTTATGCCGATAACTATACGTCATATGATCATACTCATGGAGTAGATCCAGTTAGGCCACGTTCTCAACTGAAGTTCCCCCATGATCAGGATTCACTGGAGTCCACCTACCAGAATGCTTACCAACCCTACAAACTAGAAACAGTGAGTGACTATAAACCCCATGAATATTATTTCCCTCCACAACAACCAATGGCTACGAATACTTCCTACCGCATAGACTATCCTCCACGTTACCCTGAAGTGTCAAGAAGTTTCAAGCCAACTGAGATTTATACACCTCCTTTAGTTCCAATGTTAAACAAGACAAGCTACCAGACGGAATATCAAAGTCCTCCTGTGTCGCCGACAGAAGTACCCTTCAGGATGAAAGATCATGAAACTTTTCCTACGGGTAGATTTCAGAATGAAACCACTTACGGTAAAGATTATGAACTCAAGTGGACTGAACCTGTACACTCTTACAAGCCTTATAGAGAATACCGAGTGCCCATAGAGCCAGTGTCCAATGAGACAAGTTACCAAATGGAATATACCTCTCATCTACTGTCCAAACCAATGTCTTATGCTCCAAATTATGTCTACCAACAACCTGAAGTACCATTTCATAAGAATACAAGCTACTCGGAAGAATTCCAGCCATATAACGCCTCAAGAAGTGAAAGTTTTAAGCCTATATACGAGTATCGGAAGCCTACAATGAAGATAGAGAACAATACTGTTTATAGCTTAAATTATAGACCTTGGCATGCCGCAAAAGGTGAACCCTATTATCCAAAGGATAATCTTCATCTGTTTCACGGGAATAGAGATTTGACAACCAGCTATACGGAGGAGTTTCAACCTAGATATACGCAAAGAGTACATCCTATCAAGCCAAAAGAAAACAGATGGTGTATTGATGAAGCCGTACCTAAACAAACCTCATACCTCACCGATTTTCGTTCACTCACACCAGATCCATCGATTTCATACAAACCTATAGAAATATACAGGTCGCCAAGTCTGCCAGTTGTAACTCAGTCATCTTACGCAGAAGACTATGTACCCATATATACAAAGAAACGAGAACCTATCTTGCTTAAATCAGATCTGAAGACCTCGAAATTACCTATGGAAAAAAACAGTTCGTATTCGGAGGAATTTCAGTATCGCAAAGCGAAAAGATTAGAAAATTTAAAGCCCCTATATCAATACACACAGCCAAGTGTACCATTCGCCAATAAAACGAGTTATCAGACTGAGTACCTCCCACCTCCGAAGGAGCACAAAGAAAATCAAAGCTGTCCCCCTAACTCACGATACACAAAAATGCACCCTACGGCAACGTCTTATGCCAATGACTACAAGCCTACGCAAAATCTAACAAAACTTCAGCCAATCCTACAGCAAGACAACATAAAGATCAATAATCTGATCGATCACAATTTAAAAACAAGTTATTCAATCGATTATGTGGATCCTTATCAATCAAATTCAAGTAAGGGTAGGAATGAATATATTCACCTCAATAAAAGAGTTCAAAGTAAACCAATCAGCTCAAGGAACATTTTACCGAAAATCAGCATTCCTACCTCTCGTAATACAACATTTGAAAATAGAATGAATAACCACCATTATAAGACAACTTATCAACAAGAATTCTCAAAACTACCGCTTATTAAAAAAGCACCAAATTTAGATCATTTTCGACCTCAAGATTACTATGTTCCACCAAAAATTAAGATGTCAAATAGTACAACATACTCAAATGATTATAAATGGCCTGAATCTATGACATTTACTGAAGAAAGAAAATTCAATGATTTCGAAAATTTAAACAGACCAGATGAATACTCTGACAGTGATTTAAACAACCATAATTATCAATATTTTACGAATCCCGAATTCACCTATGATCATTTACTGTCCAATAGAAGTAATACAGTCACAGATAACCCATTGAACAATAATCTCACAAATTTGAATTATGATGACAATAAAAGTAATTATAAAAGTATTAATAATAGTGAGAATAATGTAGGCGCTTTAGGTAAATTTATGAATTTAATGTCTAAAAACAGAGCAGATTAATAATTCGAAACCTTTTACAAGTAACACTTGATTCAGTATGTGGATAAACTAGGCATTTTAAAAGGGGATATATATATATATATATATATATATATATATATATATATTCATCACAGCAGACAAATGTATGCTTATATCATATTTTTCTAAGAGCAAAGATGAAATGAAAACGCAAGCGGATATCACTTATATTTTTCTAATTTGACAAGATCTGATCTATTATGGTTCAACCTATTTTTCACTTGTCGACTTTTTTAAAATTCACATTTACATATTCTACCAAAAGGCTGTAGATTAGTGATGCATACAAACATGTATCTCAGACAACTCGGTATGATTAATACGGAACATCGATTATTTCCAATCAATCAATAGTTAATTATTGATTCTATCATGTGACATTTTGTAATGAAATAATGTACTGTTAAGAACTATTGCATTTTTTGTTGTGGCATCCTCTGAAAATAGTATTTCCAAACCAGCAGATATTTCAGCGCTAATACTAGGCTTCCAGAAATCAGAAGGTCTAAGAGAAAATCCACTCAGACTATTCTTGTCGTCTAATCATTGCAGGAGTATCTCTAGCCTTCGTGAAGTTCGTGCGCTTAGAAGACTACAGCAAGTGACTTTGAGTGTTAACTGACAGGTTCCTTTAACATGTAGGAACCAGACCAAATGAAAAAGTTAAGTAACACTTGGCTGATATGAACGAAGAAGGCTATTATCCTGATAATTACTACTGGTTGTCATGTTAGCAATTGGATCACTCATCTTATCATCGATAATTCTTTTTTCGCCATTTATAGGTAAATCGTTCAAAACAAAGCATATATATGTAAAAGAAGAATGAATACCTGTACACTCTGTCTAGAGATTACCTAACCGTAAATTCCTGCATCTGATCTTTATAGTCCATATGCAATGGTTCTGAAAATCGTTACACATGAATTTATCGATTCGAATATAACCCCGTATAGCACCTGCAATAACTCTGATTACTATCTGAGTCAATCATTAAGTTAGACACCTATTTTCCCTCAGATTCATAGTCAACCTCATAGTAATCTGAAATATATTCAAATAATGAGCTTGTAGTTTTGACATGATGAGAAAATTCATTCAAGTTCCGTCTAATACTCTCTTTCGCTTTAGTAAATCTGACACTCAAATTCTTCAATCCTGATAACTAACAGGTTTATTACTGAGAAGAAATAACAAACTGTGGAAATTGGTTTCATTCTGACAATCTATGTAATTCTTCAGCGAAGTAAACGTTAATTCTTCTGTGAATTGACTGTGTCACTCACCAGCCGAACATCTTCAATCTGGAATTCACCAAACTGACATCATCCACAGACACAAGTTTATCATCTTAGAATGATGGTTATATATATATATATATATATATATATATATATATATATATATATATATATATATATATATATATATATATATTTCTACCCAAGAAATCCAGAACCAGAGAGAACAAGTAACTTCTCAACAATAAACCAAACTCTCGAGTTACGCGTAAAATCGGAAACATTATTTGTCTGAAATGGGGTCCTATATCAATAGACAATGTTCAGTATTAAAATACAAACCTCGAATTGTGAGGTTTCTCCAGGTTTATCGCTTTCAAATCACTTTACAAATAGTGCGTCAACAGGATAAAAACACCAAGCCTGTGCCCAAGCGACAAGAAGGGAAAACAAAAGACGCGCGTAGGTTCTCACTATAGGGTAAAGACGCAAGGAGCAACGAAAGGAATAACAACACCATCATGAAATGTGAAAGATACTGATACCTATAGATTTTGATTGGTGGACAAGATACGACTGAGCATAATGATCAATCAAATCTATGGATGAAGTAAGATTGTAATGAAAAAACGAACTATACTACTCAATAATAACAAGTAGTATAAACTGGATGTATAAATAGGAATACAAACACAATATCCCCTATATATATAGTATTTCAAGACGTTTAGAGAATTCATACAGTGTAAGAAGAAACCCAAATATAGGAATTCAGAAGACAGGCTGTTCTCAAGAATTTTAGATTATTTGGTAGTATTGTGTTCTCTGAGATGGGTTGTTTAATCGTGGAGCTCTCATCGTCTTTCTAGACGAGATCAGCAGCATGATATCTGTCCTAAAGAGCGGCTACCACGAAACTTCATCAGAAGATGCCTATCTCACACATCATCAACTACAAAGTCATACACAGAAATCAACGAACGCATCATCCTACAGCACATAAAGAATCTATCAGAAATCACAACAAAATTACTGAAACCACTTGGAATTGGTGTGGCTCATAAACCAACAAATTCCCTCGAAACCCTATTATGCAGATCAAGGGATGCAACAACCAAAGACAAACCGAATATCATTTACAAATCAACCGCAATAACTGTAGCCAGCACCACATTGGACGAAGGGGTAGCTCTCTGTCTGCCTTCGTGTAAATGAACACCAATTGGCTATTAAACGTCACGACATCTCATCAATCATTTCAATGCACGTGGATAATTATGGAAATGAATTCAATTTTGACAATGTAGAAATCTTGGACGGAGAGAGGAAACACAAAGAATATCAGAGAATTCCTAGAAGCTTGGCATTCATGTCAGTCAGCAATCAACAGATGTATAGACATAGACCCAATCTACCAACCAATGAGAAAAATGATAAATGACGGAAAGGTCAGAGGTCAAGAAGAGGAACAGCCAACAGGAAAATCTATACAATCAATGACAAGAAAACCAAAGGAAACAACCAATCACATACAAACCAGTTCGTCAGGGCAAGCTACTAAACCGCTGATGGAGAGATATTGACAGCTCAGTTCATACCGAAGTTAGTGCTGATGATGTCGTCTAGAAAGACGATGAATGCCCCATAATTAAATAACCCAGCTCAAAGAACGCAATACAACCAAGACCATCCACATGAGCTACAAATATTCTCCACGATTTAGATTACGTGCAAACATATTATTGAAGATGGCATTCAAAAAGTAGGCTTTCAATCAGACAAACCTGTTATTATTATTATTATTTTATTATTTTTCCCTTGGGTTCCTAGTGCAACAGAAATTCAGTAGCACGCCTCTGTTGCACTCTCTTCTCTGCAGTCTTTTGAACCTGGCTTCACCACTGCCCACAAGCTTTCATTTCTTCATCACATGATCTCCTCCATGTCACCCTCGGACACCATCGACCAACTCGTCGTTTTCCATGCGGTTTCTACACGACGGCTTGGCCTGGCGCGTGGTGCCCCCAACAGGCCTTCTCAGTGTATGCCCAGTCCGTCTCCACTTTCTTTTGCATATTTGTTGGGCGATAGGTTCTTGGTTGGTTCTTTGTCAGGCCAGAGTTCCTTGTTGCTTATTCTTTCTGGTCATGTGATATGATCTTCAGTATCAAGTGAGCGTAGGCGGCTGTTGATGATGTATGTCTGTAGTTTGTTGGAAGTGCTTTTCGCAATGCACCAAGTTTCTGAACCGTATAGAAGCACTGACTGACAGTGGTGTTGAAAATCCGGATCTTGTTCTTTGTGCTGAGTGCAGTAGATCTCCACGCTGGTTTCAGATTAGTGAAAGCCTATCTTGCTGTCTTTTTGATCCTGGTTTTGACATCCTCGTCTGTGACGCCGCCACATGTAGTTGAAACGATGCTGCTTAGGTAGGTGAAACAAACTACTTCCTTTAGGTTTCTCCCGTTCGTGGTGATCGATGCTTGTTGCTGTTGGTTGGATATCTTCATCACCTTTGTCTTCTCTACGTTCACTTGAAGTCTCGTTTTCGCTACTTCTTCTGTCAACTTGTTAGTTTTTGCCTGTAGATCTTCTAGTATTTGCTACAAGACATTGAACATAAATCATCATTGGCAAAATCCAAATCGTGTAGGCTCTTTTCGTCGGTCCAGCCAGCATATGCCCATCTTCTCGCTCCTCACAGTTTGCTACATGATCCAGTCGACCACAGTCACGAAGATTATGGGTGATACTAGACAGCCTCGTCTTACTCCTGTCTTCACTTCAAAGGCGTCACTGAGCTTGGCATTGTGGATAACTTGGCATGTGGGATTTTAATATAGTTGTTGAATTAGGTTGATAAAGACTAGTGGCACTCTGTAGTGTTGAAGCAACTGCCAAATTACTTCTCGTTCGACTCTGTCAAAGGCCTTTTCAAAGTCGATGGAGTTGAGGTAGCAGGTTGACTGCCATTCTACGCTCTGTTCTATGATGATGCATAGCATAGCGCTGCAATTTGATCAGCATATGATTTGTACTTCCTGAATACAGACAGCCTGTTACGGTCGTAATTTCGAATCCAACGTATCCTTTAGTCTCTCCAGGATGATGCGTCATAATGCAGCATGATTCCTCGCCAGCTCTTGCAAAGGCTTAGGTCTTCCTTCTTTGGAAGTTTGTCAAGGTAGACCTTCTTCCAATCGATCAGCAGGTACCTTTCCTTCCTTTCTTCCCATCTTTCTGCAGCAGTGGTGCGAGCATATCCTCTGTTGTCTCTGCATCTGTTCTCAGTGCTTCTGGATGAATTCCATCTGGTCCTGCTGCTTTCCCACATTTCAGCAGTTTTATGGCATTCCGGAATTCTGCTTTTGTCGGAGGGTTTGTGTTCACTGGTAGTTCTGCCGTTGCTGGTGGTATTTCTGGACGAGTTGCAGGTGGTTGTCGGCTGAAGATTTTTTGAAGTGGTTAGCCCTTCATTCCCTTTGTTTCTTCTCTTTGGTAACTAGCTTTACTTCACTATCTTTCATTAGTTTCGTCTGCATTGATCTCTTCCCAGATCGATGGTAACCTGGTTATTTGATATAATGTTGTCGAGTCCCTGACTCACTTACCTGCAGCCTGTTCTGCCAATGTGTATCGTAGAAGTGTCCTTTGTCTTTCCGTGCACTCTTCTTCACTTCTTTGTCTAGTGTTTTGCACATTGTACTCAGTTCTTCTTTCCGTTGTGCATCTTTGTACTGGTTCATCTTCTGCTTCACCATTCTCCTCTCCTCTATCAGCTTCCATGTATCCGTCGAGATCCATTCCTTCTTTTGTTTCCTTTTTCTTCCTAATAAGGTTATGCAGGTTTCTTTTCACATAGCTTTCAAAGAGTTCCAGTGTTCTTCCACACAGGTTTCTTCAGGGATGCTGCTCCATATCTCCCATTTTGTCCGTCCTTCAGTTTCTGTTCTGGGTGTTGAAAGTGAACTGTGGTCTATCACCAACTTCTCTGAAGGCTTTCAAGTTGGTTTGGAAGTTTTCTTGCACTAGATAGTGGTGAGTGGCGTAAACCTACATCTGCTCCTCTTCTTGATCTTTGTTTCAGTAGACTGCGTCTCCATCACCACTTTCTTCAGATTGAGATGAAGTCGATCTGATTTTTAGTGTGTCCATCTGGTGAGATCAAATCCATATCGCTTCGTGGATATCCTTGTGCTTGAACACACTGCCTCCAATCACCAAATCGTTGAATGCGCAGAAATCCGCAGACAGTTCTCCATTCTTACTCATCACTTCACCGAGTGCTTCTCGACGCATTATGAGTTTTCTTCCTGTATTGTCTGCTACCAGTTTGGCATTCATGTCACCCATTCGAATTTTGATGTCGCCAAATGAGGTGGAGTCTTGTCTAGTACTGATTGCAGTTGTCTATAGAATTCCTCCTTCTTCTCTTGATCCGCATTATTTATTGGCGCGTAGCATGGAATGATTGTGACTTTCCTTCCTTTTGAGTTGAATCTTGTTGTCATGATCCTGATAGTGAAGGAGGTTGGTTCCCACTGCATGACAGCCTTCGATGCTCTTGGTGAAATCATGACAGCCACTCCAAAACTCAGTGTGCTCATGGTTGTCGTCTGAGTGACCGGTGTGGATTATTGATTCTCCAGTTAGCAGTTTGGAGAGTCCACTTCCACCCCACCTGCTTTAGCAGATTCATAGCACTTCAATGCTATATCTTCTCATCTCTTTTACAATCTGGGCAGCCTTGTCAGCCAGCTTCAAACATTGTTCGGATATTCCATGTTCCTATGTTTACTTTTGGTTTCATCGAGAGAAGAGAAGACACACCGACCAATTGGCTTTTTGAAGGCTTTCAGCAACCGGCGTCATTTCGCCTCTCCGATTCCAGCGGGGAATAAGTTTGTTTTCATTTTTTATATTTTGTTTGTGCTTTGAAGTTTCTTTAGCGGTTAGATTTGTTTTACGGGGTAGGGTTGCTAGCCCTATGCCCAACCTTCCCTCTTTACCCGGGCTTAGGATCGGCTAGTAACTAGTGAACTAGTTGAAATACAATTGAAAAAAGTATCCACAAGAAGTGAACTTGAACACACAACCTTGATATACATCTCTACTGATTTAATATCACGGTATTAGAACTGAATAGAAGCATACAAATCCACTTCATGTAAAAGATGAGTGACTTTAAAAGCCGCCCTAGCAACGACTGCAATGACCAATCAGATTTCAGTAGTCATTACGGTAGCCGATAAAATCATTCCTAAAAGACAGCATAAACGCTAGGATAAGAGTCACTTAAATGCCATGCTTGCATTTGCTGTGATAATCAATTAGACTTCAGTATTTCGGATGGGTCGGTAGTTTTTCACGGAAAAAGGAAGCACAATTGGTTGTCTCTAGCATCTGTTAAGGTGGCTTGTAAAGTCAATCCTAGAATAACAGAGTATTCGTTTTGAATCTATGCTCAAAGAAGACATATACGAACTGCATTATCAAGGCAAACCCTAGAGTTATATCACCTAGTTTCAGGCATCCCCTCTTATAAGCAGCATTTAAGCAGGTTTGCACACAAAATTTAGTGGTCGGAAATACTCATAGTTATTAAACGTTATCATGAATTTGGTTGAAGTAGGGTGTTCAACATTAATAGCGGACCATTACTATAAGGTCATATAAGGTGTTCTCTTTAAAATATCTCAAATATTTCTCTAACTTATGATCACGGATCTTCAGAATCAAGCCTATTACTGTAAGGAATCATTGACACAGCCTGAAGGCGAATGAGAAACTTGTTATAAGAAAAACTCTCATCATTGCTTCAAAGGACATCATTCGGAGTGTTTTATTCAACACGTATTCAAGTACGGGATGTCGACAAAGATAATGCCACGCCTTTGTTGTTTGCCACAGCACTGAATAATGAATTTTCTCGTTACCGTTTGAGTCAAGTCGAAGAAGTCCGTTTGATCCTAACCGGAACTCATCAAATGAAGGTAAATGTGCCCCAATGAGTAGTAGTGTTCCCACTGAGACTCGAGCCAAGTACCCATCGCTTAAAACTCCGAAGCTAGTAACGATGCCAACCATAAAACAATGAATATTTAGACCATACCAAGGCATCCACATAGCAGGCCATCTGCTAACAGAAGTCAAGAAACTCGATCCAGTATAGCAACAAGAAACTACAAGCATCAGTTGATAACAACTGCTGCTGTTGTTTTTTTGTCTTTATGTTGAATCTTGGAAGTGATATCGTTTTTTTGCCTCCACATGAAAACAGACTACAAACTTAAATAAATCTTAATAGGCAATGAGATTCAGCCTTTTTACAGTGTGTGGCGATTCAGCTGAAGTTTCACTGTTCTCCAGGTCTAAGATCAAAACTACTGGTGTTTAGCTGTTTTCTTCTAGATTCCTGTTATGTATTCTGATTCATTATTGATAGTAATAAACGTTTTTGCTGTCTGTCGCACATGAATTAATAGACCCACAGTAATATGAATTGATTTACATTTTGAATCTAGAGAACTATAATAACTTGTATAACAACAAAACTTCAGTGGTGGAATATTCTTTGTTTTATTCCTCATTATTGTTAAGTATTATTGCTGTTATTGTCTAATTTTTAGTCGACTCTGAAATCTATTTTGGGTTACGTATCACTCTAAAAAAATCCCAGTCGTTCTTACAGATGATGAAAGTCAACATTCAGCTTGATCAAAATGGAAATTTTTAGCAAGTATGAGTTTCGATCAGAACAGTGGACTCCAACTTTTGCATTTAAGTGACTGGATCTGATAAATGAAAAAAGTTGATTACATGAAATAGAGAGAATAAAGTGATATTAGAAAAATATTGGTCAGCAAAGTAAACTCCATTCTTAGCTGCTCATCATCGCTGTACAGTTATGTAGTAGCTTAAATACATCTTTAAAAGTAGCGACAACGGTCAAAGGTTGATGTCGTTTATTAACATAGCGTAGTAAACTGTAAATCGGAAGATGAAAACAGAATAATTTAGGAGATATCAAGTCAGTCTTAAGTTTTAAAAAATATGCAGACACAAAATAATGAATAGAGCTCGTAGATGCTTGGCCTATTTGCTGAAATGGGGTACTAGGAACAGAAATATTACACACAAAAAAAAGTGAGAAGGATTTCAGTCAATAAAGTCAGGCTGTAACAGAAGAAATGCATTGGATGATTAACAGCGAATAAAAGAGTTGTGAAACTCAGGCCGTGATAGTAAACTAGGCTGGGCAAAAAGCTTATGTACTTCAAGTCTAGAGTTCTCTTTGTCAATAGCCACTGCTTCTGCTGTGCAGATAAGACTTGATCGAGACCCACCGATCGACTTGGTCTCACCTCATGTATCACAGCAGCAAGTATATTTATATACACATGGATGTTGTTAACAACATTACCTTATTGTATACTTCATGATCAAAACTTGACCTGATAGAGTCGAATAAGTTGAGCATTGGGTAAATGGATTATATATAAAATATATTTGTAAAATCCCAATGAAGTGGAAAAATAAATTTCTGACGTTTCGTGACTTTGTGGAAATCTCTTCTTCAGAGAATAAAACTCTAACAAATTATCGGTAGTTTAAGCAGTAAGAGGTGACGAATCAGATCACATTGTCTATAAATAATAATAATATGAACATAAATGTCATTGTTATGCTGGTCGGGAAGGGTTCACAATTTATCTTTAATATCTGTTAATTAGTATAATCGTTCTTATATCACACCGTCGTTGATTGGACCGAATTGATCGGTCTCTGTTGGTATATGGGCTCCTGTGCGGATGCCTCGATATTGCCTGCCTTCAAATTATGTTAATGGTGGATCGTGGCACGATCTATCTGTTAATTAGTCTGGAGTTTAAGGTGATGTGAATCTGTGGACATGTGACCGGGTGTGAAAGTGTAAGAAAAATAAATAATATGGACCAGAAATTTGGTTTGTTTATGTGTATATACTTTTGATCAGATCATAGAGTGTGGTGTGTTGTTTTTGGAAATACTGTCCAGGTTGGTTGGATAGTTAAGCTTTCCTTTCTGTTGAGTGTATTAGGATTCAACATAATGTAAAATGCCTTTGCCATTCTTCTTTATTCATAGTTTGAAAATCCTTTTTTAATAATTTTAATATTTTCAGTATCGTTTTGTCACTGTGATAGATTGCATGAACTGCGATCGCGGACTTGACTTGTAAATTCTCTAGTTCTGCAGGATTATTCGGTGGTCGTTTTGTGTAACTTGCATGTTCTTTAGCCCTAATGAGGATCCAATGGGATGATTCTCCAATATAATAGGCGTCACAGTCGACACAGTCTAATTTGAAGACACAATTTTGTGTGGAGCTAAAAGGAACTTTATCTTTTAAGTGGACTAGAGCATTCCTGAGTGTTGGTTGCCTTGTAAAAGGTCTCAATTTGGTGATTTCTCAAGATTCTTTGTAGCTGTTCGGTTGTGCCTTGGCGGAATGGTAGGACTACTTTGCCAATCCAAGAATCATCATTTGAATTTCCTCTTGAGGACCTCTGCTCATGTTTCTCGATCTTTTGAATGACATTATTAGGGTAGATACTGACATGTAATACATCCAATACATTGCTTACTTCCGTTAGCCTGTCACCTTCATTCGTGATGAGCTTTTTGGCTCTCCTGAATAAGCTCCGAGCAAGTGAAAGTTTAGCACTGAGTGGATATGCTGAGTTGAAATCAAGATAAATCGATAAACTTAGACTTTCGTTTCCATTCCTTTTAAGTAAACAGTTTAGGAATGGTAGTTCACTGCTTGTATTTTCATGTTCACATGTGAACTTAATATGTGGAGAATAAGTGTTAATTAATTTCGAAAAGGTTCTGAGGCCAGACCTTTTTAAAATTATGGATGTATCATCTACGTATTTGAGCCAAGTACGTGGTTTGATGGTGTTGGAAAAGATAATTGATTCATTATGGGACATGAATAGGTTTGCAGCGATAGGGGATACCGCAGAACCCACAGCTACTCCATTTGTTTGTTGATATAGTTTTCCTCTAAACTTGAAGATTGTTATGTTTAAACAAATGTTGAGTACTTTCATGATGAGGCTGAGGTTCAACGGAGATCTATCTCCCAGTGTATGATCACATTCTAGCAATCCACTTATGAACTCTAGACATTTTTCAATGGGAATACTAGTATACAGTGAAACAGCATCATAATTTACCATTGTTTCATTCTCTGCAATAGATAATTCCTATATTCTTGAAGTGAATTCATATGAGTCTCTAAGTGAGCTAATAACAGAGCGTTGGAGAGGCTTTAGTAGAGATGCTAAATATTTAGATAAAGCACATGTTTGATAATTTGTAAAATCTACTATCAGTCTCAGAGGGACATCGGGTTTATGAATTTTCGGTAATCCATAGAAACGTGATGAAGTGCATGGTTTTGGATATAGGGAGAACCATAATAGTCTCCGACGAACGGTTTCAGTTCCTTTAAAAGCTTACCTGTTTCTGTTGTCATCTTGTTCTTTGTTGCTTGGCCCTTTTTTTTATTCAATTTCTTCATAGGGACAGATTGAAAGATGTTCACCTGCTTTACGGTCGTAGACAGTTTTGATCATAGTCACTGTTACATTTCCCTTATCTACCTTAGTAATTACGATTGTTTCATCCATATTATTTTCCTTACACTTTCACACCCAGTCACATGTGCACAGATTCACATCACCTTAAACTCCAGATTAATTAATAGATAACAAAGATAAATTGTGAACCCTTCCCGACCAGCATAACAATGACATTTATACTGGGTGATGATTAGAGGTGAGGTGAAAATCTGAACCGCAGTTGGATTCCAACCAGCGACCACCAGGTGACGGAAGCGGTCCAGATTTTAAAACCTGGTGGTCGCTGGTTTGAATCCGACCGCAGTCCAGATTTTCATCTCACCTTCAATCACCACCCAGTATAAATACTAGTCTGCCAAACTACGGTTATCTTAGGTAGTCAAATGATAATGACATTTATGTTCAAATTATTATTATTTATAGATAATGTGATCTGATTCGTCACCTCTTACTGCTTAAACTACTGATAATTTGTTAAAGTTTTATTCTCTGAAGAAGAGATTTCCACAAAGTCACGAAACGTCAGAAATTTATTTTTCCACTTCATTGGGATTTTACAAATATATTTCAGTTATAACGTTACCTCATCTTTTACATCTCAGCGAACGAGAGCTTGTGTGGTGAAACTTAGACCCAGGGATGTAGAAAAGAATGTTCTTTGAACTGCTTTCTACAGGCGAATTTGTAGAGCTCGACTGACTGTTTCTCCTTAGAAATTCGGAAACATATACAAGTATTTTTTCGGTACCATTAATCTGTATTGAACATGAAGCTTCTTTTTCATGTATTTAACAAGTAAGTGAAGTTTGGTAGATATTCTAAATCAGAGTATTTTTAAAGGATCCCAATTCCTTATCCATTGTATCTTCTGTGCAAATGCAGTAAATTCATATAGTGAGACAGGTGATCACATTCCTTTTTCCGTTCATATAGACAATATGTTGAACACTCGTCAGTTGCTTGCTCCATTTTGATTTATGGTTAATCGAGCTTTGAAGTCATGCATCGTTGGAGGTGAACTTCTAGAAGGGCAGGTTTACATATCTAGTCGACTTCAGGCGCAGACTTAATCGATGGATGAGCATGACCGAGGGTCTTTAAAATCTTACTGAACTCAGTTGTTTCAGTGCTGATAAAAAAAATATCACCTGGATATGGTCTACGCACCTTGGACTTATACATTATTGACTGCAAGACATTTGACTCTCAACAAACAATAAAAAGGTTGGCAAGTAGGATTCCACATGGAGACCTCATTGCTATTCCACATTTCTGTCGACGTATTTCTCTACTGATTAAAAACTGAATATTTAATGTGCATCTTGGAATTAGCTTTTGGATATATCTGATGAATACAGCAACATTTAAATTACTGGAATAAAAAACTTGGCCGGGTGTAGGGGGCCGTAGGTCATAGGTGATTTTTCGCCCAGCTGATGTCATAAAAGTAGAAATAGCTTGGAGAGTTGTCAAAACGAATCTTTTCTGGTTTTTCCTTGCATATGACTAGTTTTCGTTGATAGATGTGCTTTGCTGTGGTAAAAAAGTGAAATGAACTGCTTATACTCTAAATGTCATTTTTTGAATTTAAACGTTGTGCTTAAGTAGGAAATGTTGTGTATGTTAGTTAGACAGGTATTCGGTTTAAGTAACAATTTTTTTTCAATATATAACTGCTAATAAGCACTGGGAAGTCATTTTTCGAAACACTGTACATTAACTTTGTAAGTTTTTTCCTTGTTGACTCCCGTGTTTTCTGTCCCAGTACTAATATGAAGATTCATTTTGCCATAGTAAATGTTATCCTTCTTGAGGTAACTATGTTAACATATTAGAAATTTGTTGCTGACGTCAACATCTTCATGGCAAGTGAGACTGCCGTCAAGATGAGGATAACGTTTCCGAAGAACAATCAGTCGTTGTAAATGTAACATAACACGGCGAGTGCAAACGTATGTGAGGAGTAGTATACAAACAATTGTCTACTCTATGAGACTAAATGGTGTGACGATTCGTTTCTGAATTTTCTCAGCTTCACTGAAAACAGTAACATCCAGACATTGCCTGTAAAAATGACTTGTGTTCGTACAATTATTTATTCGAAATAAATTACTATTGTTGTTATAAATCCTGTTTTATTAATAATTGAATAGGTAGTCCCGGGCTTTAATACAACGCAAGGATATGAAGCCTGTCTTCGAGGAGCAGTATGATGAAACCTGATGACTATTCTATTGCATTTCAATAGACGTTTGAACCTAACCTTAATGTTAGACATTTATACTACTACACGTATTTGTAAAGAATGCTGCTTTTATGGAAATAGTTTTCTTTAATAATTTGCTAGTGTTTCTTTCAATGTCATCGGGCTGCTTAACATTGTACATAACAGTCATTTCTCATTACCAGAATGATCAAACCTGTAAACTGGTTTGTATTCATGTAACTTAGGTTTGATGAAATATATTATTATTATTATCATTATAAAGTTGATGGTCTGACTCCTTTACTTCAACTACATATGATGAAAAAAACGTGTAGCTGATTTCGCAGTGAGAAGTCGTTTTACAGAATCTTTAATGTAGAATCGATTGCTGAGGATGCGTTGTATGATTAGGTGGGTTGCGACCGTGATTGTCTTTCGGCTTGGAATTTTTTGTGTGGATCCTCATCGCATTTCATAGCCCCATCTGCAGCTAAATATTATATACAGGAACCAATATCTAATATTAAACAGGCGGTTATTTTTGAAACGAAAAAGTAAGCGATGTGAAGAATACAGTTTAGTTAGAATATGTCACGAATCTCTCAAATCTGAGATGAAAAGTTAGTACACGTTGACTTCTATGGGAGTCGTTGTTTTGCTTTTACCTAACATGTGAACGTTCTTGCCTAAATTAACGTGTACTCATACCAAATTTTAAAGTATCTTGCCCAAGTGCATGTAGTCACAACAAGAAACCAATAAGAAAACACGTTAAATGATAACGACGCACAGAAGAGCAGTTTATTTATTGGTCTGTGGTAGGAAGGCTATCTTACGGAAACCCGTTATGAATCGTCTGCCTGCAAGTGGTTGAACTATGAACTCTGAGTATTTGACTGCTGATCAGCGCACAGAAGATGCAGAATGGAGACTGTCTAGGGATGGATATCTACACTCTAAAACAAAGCTCATAAGACTGAAGTGAAACGTTGATGCCTTGGTAGATTGCTCAGTTAAAATTTAGTTATTTTAAATGCTTATTTATTTCAAACCTGATAGTATTCAGGTGCTGGAACGATGCACTACAAACTTAACGACAGTACCTTTTCTTCTGAAATGACCAGCGTTTTCAAATAAAACACGCAATGGTAAAAAAGTTTGGAAGCGCTAGTTTATATGTTACAATTCAATGACTATTTTCACGATATCATCCGAAATGTTATCCTTTTCTTGAATCCTGAAGTTACTATTGATTGTTCACTTAATGGTAACACGTGTGGTTACTTACAACAGTGTAAATCATTTGAAAATCAGTTGTTTGTCAACATTGCTTTTCTTTTCTTATGCATAATTGGGGTCTTAATTTAAAACCGTTTGAAAATTCTTATGGTACGCGTCAGGCATCATCTGTGTACGAGGTCAGTTATGAAGTTACCTCATCAATTTGAAAGTGCGTCAGGCGAAAGTAATTTTATCTTTGGCGCTTTTAAGTGCCCACTATTAACGGTTGGACATTTGTCGACTTTAAACTTTGAGATTAAGGTGCTGACTGCTGCTTTAAGTCACCGGATTGTGTGACTTGATGAATATACACTGTCAAATGACTTAGTCTCCAAATTATACACTGTCTTACGAAAGGTAGATTAGCGGCATTTGGATGGTGAAGCGCGTTTGAAGACAAATGTAGATCACGTACCGAAGGATTTAGATCCCATATTGATGAAGGACTGGTCAGGTAAACCTGAAAAACGAGTAACAAAAGCGAGTGGCAGGCGAAATTCGAAACAGGAGCAAAAAAACACTACTCAGAAGTATATCAACCATGATAGATATAGGTGAGTTCTTTGTACTGACCGCAAAAGTTACTTGAAGAAGTATCCAAAACCAACTGTTTAGAGGTAAGTTTGTGGGGAAGAAGATGAAGGTGCGTACGAAAGTAGTGGAGATTATTCCGAAACCGAAGACATCACTATGGAATGGAGAGATTAGAGGATTTTGGACCAGGTATTCGCTTATGTGTAGAAAACCTATGGACAAAAGTTTAATGAAGTTATAAACATTTAAATAAAACTCATGGTTTTGCTAAGATGGTAACCACGCTTTATATAGTCATGGGGGAGGGATGATCATGGTGTTGACTCTTGAGTGTTACCATATCAGGGCTAATAGAGACAATATGGTGGTGCAGACTACTTACATGTAAGTACTGAAAACAAAGGGCAAGTAATAAGACATGTTACATGCTGAAAAGATCCACCGACAAACAGTTCATTCATCAGTCAAGGATAAAGAGATTATTTTGAGGGGAAAAATTTTAAGAAATAGGTGTTAAGTCGAGAGATCAGTTAGATTACGAAGAAATGCAGGTTACATCAGAGTAGCTACAAAGTTCACTGTTGCAAATCGTATCACACTCCGCCACCTGTCCACTCTAGATCAGCTTTCCTTAAATTAGATTTTATCTTAACCCATACGCTTAGTTTTCGGCATTGTATACTTTTGTCATCTCTGTTAATCTCTCTTGAGTCTAGATACCAGTAACACCATTGTACATGGTATTACCATTTGCGATTTGGCCGTTAACGAATTGGTGAGAATCGTTATGTAGGAGAAATTCACTAAGTAATCGTGGAAGCTGGCCGAGAGATCGACATGCTTGTATAGGAGCGGGAAGTTTGTTCCTCAGCATACTGTATTGCGTTATGAAGAACCTACATCGAAGTTTTGAGCGACTTATTTATTGAAATGGTGTGTTCGCTATTACGCAGGCTATATGACGGCGTTAATTTAAAAGTAATAACACAGTTCGTTTTAGATTTTCCAAATAAAAGACGAAGAAGAAAGGTTAGGTTGAGCTTTAGGCGTCTCAGTCAGAATGATTCTCGTTCTAGGTTTTTGCACCTTGCTTCGTAAGGAAGTCATTCGTTATGTTTTAGTAGGCGCCCAGTAAAGTTTCGTTGGATGTTCTCTAATCGAATTCTATCAGATACTTTCATGTTACCATAGATAACTGTGCAACACTCTAATATTGGGTGAACCATAACTTTGTATAGTATAAGTTTTATCTCAGGTGTGAGTACGTTTCTGTGTAGAAGACCTATGAGTCTTCTGCCTTTGGAAACTATTGAATCTGCATGCTCCGTGAAAGTCAAACTCCTGGAGTAAGTGACTCCGAGGCCTTTCAGTGTTGTATATCTGCAGTGCGATGTCACCCAAATGTAGTGTTACATCTGAGTGAAATTTATTGAAATGGAGGATGCCACTTTTATTTAGGTTTAAAGGGAGCTGCCAGCTCATGCTCCATGTGAATATTCTCTTCAGATCTTCTTGTATTTGAGAGAAACCTTGTGCTAGTGCTGCAGGAGAAAAGCTGTAGACCATCTTCAAGTCGTCTGCGGAAAGGTAAGGTATGCCATTTCGGATAACGCTTCAGATATCGTTTACACAGATTAGGAAAAGTAACGCTCCTAGCAAACTACCCACTTTGTAGTCTTGCGGAGGAGTAGCAATTACTGAATTTTACTACTTGAAAGCGACCCTCTAAAGATGTTCTAAGCCAGGACAGTAACGGGTCTTGGAAACCGTATGATTGCAACTTAGTAACCAGGCGTTTGAGGCACCTTATAGAATGCTTGCTTGAAGTCTGAGAAAAGGGTAGTTACAAGTGGACCTTGGTCACGCTTGCTTGTAACATCGTCTAGACAGTCAAGATAGCTCGTAGCACATGACCGGAATCTCAAGAATCCATGTTGTGCTGGTGAGAGTAATTAATTTGTCGTCATGTAGTCGACAACTTCTTTCACAGTCACCTTTTCCATAGTCCTAGATACTACTGTCGTGATGTTTATAGGTCTGTAGTTTTCTATATTAGATGTTGGTCCACATTAATGCTTGGGATGTATGTATGACAGTTTCCAGTAATTGCCACTGGAGAGGGGCATATTAAAGAGCTTCAAGAGAATTAGTGGTATATCTTCGCCACCTCTTTTCAGCAAGATGGTTGGAATTCCATCAGGTCCAGCTCTATGAAGTTCCAAGCGATGCTATAGCTAAAGAAATGTTTTGTTGAGGGAAGAGCATAGTATTTATCGAGTGAGTTGATGATGACGGCGTGCCAATGATTTTTGTTTTGTCCTCATGTAAGGCAGCTAGCAAACCAATAACTGAACAACTTGCAGATTTGCAGCAGATCGTCCTCTAGTATTCCGTTGTCTATGAGTAAACTAGGAGCATTATTTCTGGAGCTGCTTGTCCGGGTTTACACCAGTCTCACTAGTGCTTCTGTATTATTAGTTTTACTACATTGAACGCGTTCTTGTTTAACGGCTTCTAGTGTCCATTTTACCTTGTGTCATACGTGTTTTTGAGCGTGACAAGCGATGAAAAGTAATTTAACTTACTCTCTGGCATAGTTACGCATGCGGTTGCGTACTTCCGTAGGTATAAAGTCAACTCTATTGTTCTTAATTTCTCGTTGGAGCGGTGAAGCAATATAGTCTTGAGCTATGTCTATATATTTATAAAATAGATCACAGAGTTCTTTGGCTGAACGGTTGGTAAAGTAGGGGTTCCAATCTAGGCAACGTAGAAACAATTGTAGTTCGTCCCGCCTAGCATACTTGTAGTTTCTAGTCAGAACTGTTCTTGTCTTTCAGGCTAATTTTGTGCTAGGTATGTTGAAGTATCCATATACTACCTTGTGATCACTACCTGGAAATTGTTTACTTGGAGTCTTGTGGGTGTGGTCCCGTTTGTGAAGACCAGGCCCAGGACACTGCTGTATCTGGTAGGGTGTCCCATATGTTGTTTCTAACCCTTTGTTTCAAGAAGTCCTATAAATTTATCAAAGAGCTTCGGATAGCTGATTGGTTGGCACGTTATATCTGGCATGTTAAAGTCACCACGCGGTGTGTGGTAGTGTTGCCACATGAGAGAACACGCTTGTTAGCTTCTCGCCGTATTGGACTGAGGAGCAAGGGGTAGGTAAATGCATCCTATTAGGAGAGATATGGAGTAAGTTCGGCGATGACCCATGCTGAGTCGTCAATCTCGTTTCGCTTAGAGGTTGAGCACTGCGTAACAGTGGTGACGGACTTTATATAGATAATGCACCCTCCTCCTTTACTATGTAGTCTGTTCTTCCTGAAGGAATAGTTGTCGGAGATCTCTGCGTCACAAATATCAGAGGTACACCATGCTTTTCTAATCATTATCATGGACGAATCACAAATCAGAGATAACAATAGTATCTCTTTCATTTTGTTGTGTACAGAGCGGGCGTTAATCAGGCAAAACGAGAGCGAATTAAGAGTACAAAAGTGTTTGGATATATTTCGAAAAAAGCCAGCACTTCTGCACATTCCTTGTGGGTCCTTTGCGCATATTGTGCTAGCGATGTCATGAGCTTTAGTACAGGGCGACGATTGGGTACTGTTTACCTCGGAAAGAGAGAAGTACTCAGCACATTTTGATTGGTATAGAGACTGTCGGTCGAGGTGGAGAGCAGATGACCCGACAGCATGCGAATCACCTGCATTACTTTGAGGAGATTAAGTCAGAAACGTCGCTGCTAAAGTCATCTCTTGTGACTAACAAACAGTCGAAGAGCTCAACCTAAATTAGCTCAAGTAATGAGCCAAATGGAATACGATGGTTCTGCTGGGCTGCTCTGAACAAAGCCGCTTCTTCGACAGGGTGTCAGGACGTGTTTCTCCTAAATCCATATTGACTGCTTGACACGCAACAGATGGAAACTCTCTTAGTCCTTTACCGCCACTGCATGTGAGAATGAAGAAAAATTAATAACTTGTGATGCAGTGTATTTTGAGCTTGAAAGTTTACTACAGTTTCCTACCTTCCTCTAGGTTCACAATGTTATTTATCCCTTTCATCCGAGGGTGATTCTGTTCTCGTTGGTTAAAAGGTTCGGAGGACAAAACATAATATAAGCAACACATAAGACGTATGCAGAACAAGTAATAACGATAATATATTTCGAAAAATGAATTATACGAACATACGCCATTCTTACAGGCAATATCTAAGTGTTATTTCATGTAAGAAAAAAAAGGAAGAGTTATTCTTATATGCATAAATTAAAGTTTACACATAGTTCGAATGACTCTAAAAAGACAAGAACTGCTCTCCTCCCAGTTTGTCTTGCGTGGTAATCTGTTGTCCAGTTTCTCTTTGCGCTTTCTTTCCTGTTCTCTTTTCAGTATCAGCCTGACGAGAAGACTTCAGGCATTAAATTGATCAAAAAGTATCAACTTACTGAAAAGCCTACTTCGTAGGTAATATTGGAAACTGATGTTAGAAGTATTCAACCGGCTTGCCCCAATTTCCTTTTTCTTGAACAGCTTCACAATCAACTCACTAGCCTACCAGTACCCTAAATAATACCACATACGAAACCTCAAGCACAATAACTGGTCTCCGATTTCTGGTCCGTGATTAATGCAGCGGAAATCTGGATAAACATTCAAACCGAGAGATCACTTTACCTAACGGCAACACACCCATAATAATGCTTAACAACAGATTTCTCTGGTACTTTGCCTCGTACCAGCCCATCTGACAGCCAACGTATTTCCTTGACAATGTTGCATACTTTAATGTGAAACCTATGAAGTTTTACATGTGTAATATTCACCAATGTTGAACGACGGTTCTTCCAGTCTTTAATTACTTGCACCGCAAAAAACTTTTTCAGTATTATCAGTCAGAATTGCTGGGAACGATAACACTTGAAGAGTGAGAAATGCTTGTAGCGTCACACACTTCCCCAAAATCAATAGCCTAGGGTTTGACGACTTTCGACATTGATGCTGACCTTGATAGTTTAACTGGACTCGCTAAGCTGAAGGCACCCGGTCAAACATCCTCGCCATTTGGCACGTTGTCGTGTTACGTTGCACTGCTCGTATTCGACTCTCTAGCCAGTTAGTTGGAACGCATCGGTATTTTGGCACAACCATCCGAATATACTATTCCATCCGACTACGCTATCGTGTTCTTCCTTGGTCTCGTACTCGTGGGTATAATAACAAGTCCGATTAATTAGTGACTGGTCTTTGCGTCTGTCAAGTTAGCACCAGGACAAATCCTAAATGCTAAAATTTATTTATCCACCTAGATTAAGTGATTGTATGGATACTTACTCACTCCTGAAGTCATTGAGGTAGGTTATTATTGTTCAGTGAAGCTACGAACAAAAGAATTACTGTTAAAATAGACGTTTATCTGATGAAACACTGGGTTTTGCAGACGGGTCAATCACGTCGACTACTTATAACGCAAACGTAGAATACTGCGCCGATTTCCAATATCCAATATTGATAGTGCGAGCGTAGAAAACTGGTAGTTTTTGATCTCTCACGTCTAGTTCTTAGGGCTTGGTTCCAGCTGTTCGGTTTACTCCTGCAGTGGACGAGGAAATCCTCTCTGCTTTCTTGCTTTTAGCTTCGATGAGGTGGATGTTTTGTGGGTTAGTAAGTTGTAATTTGCAGAGTCATTAGGGAGCTACGGGTTGCTGGAAAGTTTAGAGAACTGCCTTGACTCCCGTCTATGTAGGTACCTGAAAGAGAATAGTAAGGTAGTGGCAAAGGAATGACGAGAGAATGAAAAGAAAGAGGAAAAAATAATAAGAATATAGGGAAGAGAGAAGGGAAGAAGGTGAAAAGAGATAAGAACGAAAAAGTATTCGAGAATTGCCCAAATGGTCGCGTGGGTTCGGTTTCCACAGAAGAATTAGTAGGTAATGTGGGTGTATTAAGGAGAGAGTGAGTGAGAGGTAGGGGGGAGTTGGGGGAGTGAGGTTGGTGACTACCTGAGTACGTCCGTGGTAGTCCATGCGAGGTGACATAACTGTCTAATCGCCTCTTGAAAGAGTCGACTGAAGGAGCTATAACGATGTGTCGCGGTAAGGCATTCCATAAAGCACATACTCTCAGGGAGAAAAATTTGGACCTGAGTGTGTTGGCTCTCTGGTGTGCTATCTTAATGGGGTTTCCTCGTGAAGATCGTTCAGTTGCAGGCAAAATTGATTTGTTTGCATGGTCTGCCTGATGGGCGATCTTGTATGCCATAATGAGGTCACCCCTTTTCCTGCGATAACCCAAGGTAAATAGGTTGAGGTGTTTAAGTCTTTCAGGATACGTCTTTCCCCTTAGCCCCACAACTGATTTTGTTGCAGTTCTTTGTATTCTTTCAAGGAGATTAGAGTCTCTCTTGAGTGTTGGAGGAGCCACCGTATTGAAGACCTCTAGGTGCGGCCGCACGTAGGATTTGAAAATGGTGAGGAAGAGTTCGGGAGTGAGGGCGCCAAGCTGTCTACGCAGAAAGTGTAGAATGGCGTTCGCTCTGGTTGTCATACCTTTGTAGTTGGAGCTGGTGTCCAAGGTGTCGGAGAAGTTGAGCCCCAAATCTTTCTCCATGGACACTCTGGTGATAGCACGGTTGCTCAACATGTACTGGAAGTCGGTCGTACTTGCCTCATTTTTACTGATGTGCATTACTTTGCACTTTTCCAGGTTGAAGCTCAGGCCATTTTCCGACGACCAGAGCTCGAGTTGCTGCAAGTCCTTTTGTAGTGCTGCACAATCGCTTCTTCGTTTACCACCCTCCAAATTTTTATGTCGTCAGCGAAGAGGAGGATGGGTGAGGATATTTTGTCTGGCAGATCGTTGACAAAGAGGAGGAACAGAAGCGGTCCTAGGATTGCTCCTTGGGATACTCCTGACGTCGACGGTCTCCACTCCGACCTTATTCTGTTCACTTTAGTGCAGAACTGCCTCCCTTCCAGGTACTCCTTGAACCAAGAGAGTAGGGGTCCACTTATACCAGCTGACATGATCTTGTGAAGCAGTACTGTGGGTGGGACACTGTCAAATGCTTTGGCTAGGTCGAGAAATACAACATGTACAGGTTTTCTATTATCCCAGCTTTGTGTCCAGTCGTCCCAGGCGGTTAGTAAGTTGGTGGCACATGAGCGACCACTACGAAAGCCGTGCTGAGCAGTATGGACAGTGTTTTCCTATTGAGGAATTCCCAGATGGTGTCAGCTACCAGGCTTTCCAACACTTTCGACACAATAGGGAGTAGGGCAATTGGCCTGTAGCTGCCAGGGTTTTTCTGTCTCCTCCCTTGAAGATGGGTGACAAGATGGCGCTCTTCCATTCTTTAGGGAGTTTGCACGAGTCTATTGAGTGCTCAAAGAGGTTGCGAAGTGGTTTGGTAAGCACCTCGGCGCAGTTTTTCAGAACCACTGGTTTCAGGTTATCGCAGCCAGGGGACTTGCCCGGACGTAGCCTAGATAGCTTCTCGAACACCTTTTTCTCTGTAATAGAGACGTGACAGAGGTATTCGTTATTTGCGACCTGGTCGGTGTCGTGGCGAGTCGGTGTGGATCTTGTGTCAGTGCTGAGTTGGGCTTGGAAGTGTGAGCTCAAAAGCTCGGCAATCTCTAGACTGCTTAGCACACTCCCGTCATGGCCTGTGACAAGATTCACTCCCTTACTGGTCGACTTTCTTCTTGACATGAAGCGGTACAGGTTTTTGGGGTTGCTTTGTAACCTCGCTGCCAAGTTTGTTTGGTAGGAAAATCTGTCGTTACGCACTCTAATGTTACAGAGATTGCGAATCCTTTTGTAGTTCAAGAAGTCAGACTCCCTGCGTGATGTACGCCACTTGAACCAAGCCTGCTTCTTGCTCCGGATAAGCCTCTCTGTCCCACGCTTTAACCATGAGGTTCTCATTGATTGTCTGTGTGTTACTTCTGGTACACTGTGACTGATGGCCCCAGTGATTATTTTCTTCACCTCCAACCAGTGTTCATCTATTGTGAGATGAGTCCAGTCCACTGGCCATGATGCATTCATGAGGTAGTCCCTCATGGTCTCATAGTTGGCCTTGCTGTAGCAAGGGAAGGTGTTGGGCGTCTCCAGTTGCAGAGCCTCCCTAGTTATCATGGAGAAGGTGATTACAGCGTGGTCACTGAGGCCAAGGGGAGGTTGGATGCAAACATCCTCAATGAGAAGTTCATCGTTCGTCAGAACGTAGTCAAGGCGCGATGCGTTTCCGTTAGGTCCCCAGCGTGTAGCATCACCCACTTTCTCTGAGAGGCCAGCAGTCTTAATTGCATCCTTCAGCTTCTGATTGAAGGATCTGATGCGTCTCCCTTCCGTCTCGAAGAGGATGGACGGGGTGTTGAAGTCGCCGGCAATGACTACGGAATCGTAATTTGCAGAGGAAGTCGTTAAGATAGCCTTGATGATCATTTCCTTATGTGTAGGGGAGCTGGTGGGGGACCGATATATGACTCCGAGCAGGTATTTGGTACTGTGGAGAGTGAAGTAGCACCATAGAGACTCTGGGAGCTGGGTTAAGGCCGTATCGCTAACCATCCTTGCCTTTAAACAAGAGTTTACGTAGATAGCCACTCCCCCTCCTGCTCTATGTTCCCTGTCCCTGCGGAAGAGTTCCATGCCAGTAACATGCATCTCTTCGTCGGAGATGTCTGGCGAGAGCCAGGATTCGGTGATGAATATGATGTCGGAGTGCTGATGTTCACGCAGCGTCCTCATTTCTGCTACCTTCCCTCTTAGCCCCCTAACGTTGCTGTACATACATATTAGAGTGTGCCTGGTGAGAGGGGAGGTCTGGTTGTGTATTTTCGCAGGATGAGCGCTTATGTGGTTGGGTCTACCCTCGCCAGTCCTCATAGGACTGGCATTGTTCCGTTTTTTGGTGTTTTGTTATTAACTTGGGTGGGGGCTGTGGCAGTGGTGGCTTCTTTACTTGATGTATCTAACTCACTGGTCAGCGCCTGTGTGACGACCACTGACTCCAGAGGTCTTGGTGGTTGTCGTCTCTCCTCTTGCCTTGTGGGTCTAGGCTTACTTTCACATATACGTATTGAGCCACCCATGCGATCCTTCGCATTATACCATGCCTGTAGAACGTCTGTGAGGGAGGCATATGAGTCGAACTGGACGGCGAGTAGTCTGGGATTGGGTATGGTCTTCAGGTGCGCTGGCCTTGGCAGTCTACTGACGCTGTTGGCCGGTATACTGTTGAGACCAACTTTGGTTGAGAGCCATTGCCATTGTTGGACGTCGTGAAAGTACCGATCTTTGACCGAGCGGTCACTTGGCAATTCTGGAATCCCATGTACAACTATAGTGTTGTTTCTGTTGGGATTTCCAACCGCTGACTTTCTCTCCTCCTCTCTTATTGACCATGGCTTGTCAGGCCTGGCCCGAATTTTACAGGCATTAACAACGTCCGGTTGTCGCGAGAGAGGAGTGTGTCTTCAGCCTCTTTGGCAGTATTTAGGGACACACGTAAAGGGGGTGGCTTATCTCGGGGTGCACGGCTTCCTCGAGAAAGGCGGCACAAAGTTGCAGGGAGGGGAGGGAGTCCCAGCATCTGACAGTAGTCGGTCCACATTCGGCTGTCAAATTGTTCCCTCTCGACCAACAATGAGTCTGTCGATACATCGACGTTGAACAAAATGATCGAGTTGGTCCTCCTGTGACCTGGGTTCGTTGTGGGTGGCACGCCCGACTTCCCAATGGGTTTGAGTAATTCCACTGGTTGTTTCTCAGTCACGTGTGTGTGGTGTTTGGAATGGGTTTCGTAGAGGCTTCAGCGGTCGATGTCTTTGGCCATGTGCTTGACGTTCCCTGGGGCCGGGTAGGAGGTATGGAGACTTGACCTAATATGGTCTCCACGCGAGGTGGCGTGCCCGCAGCTGGAGCTCTAGGTCTGTTTCCAGGTCTCTCTGTGTTATCCTTTGGTGTTAACCCTACTTTATTCGGGGATGCTGGTAGCTTTTGCGTGGCGGAGAGCATCTCCTTCAGGCCTCCTGTGCGGAGTGCATGGTTGTCTCTTCATCAGCTTATAGTGCTGTCGGAGGACTCTGGTGTCGCAGTGGCAATGCGCCCATCGGTGACATAGATTGCCTCATCGACTACCGAAACAACTTTGGCGCAAACACTGCAGCCATCGGGTGTCGTAATACAGCCTTCCTTCCATGAATAAGGTGCCACGGATTGTGGCGAACTGCTTGTGGCTGCCTTGTTCTAAAGCCTTTTACGTCGTCTTCTATTTTCGGGCATGGTATGATCCTTGTTCAAGATAGGACTAGTTTGTGATGGTCTAGTGCTACTCTGTGTCACCTGTCTGATGGCGACTGGGATTCTAGAAACATGGGTTGGCCACTTCTTTAGAAGTTCGGTGTTCTGCCCTACTTTTTTTTGTCTTCTAGTAGAGACTAGTGTGTTGTTTCGGGTGTTATTGTCCCTTTTTGTGCACGACCGCGTTATCCGTGTCAAAGCTTCGTGTCTAGCGTTTTGGAGCAGACATGTAGCTACGATATAAACTTCTTGGGAAAACAAATAGTTAACAACAGTAAGAGAGTTGAAGACTGAATGCAGCAAAAGGACAGAATAGATAAGGGAAGACAATTTATGCTGGCTCACCTTCAGACACTTGTCACTTGATCCTCTGCTCTTGACCAACGAGTTTAACCGTAAGCTCCAGATGTGTATGTATAACCAGGAAAGATATTTCCTGGGGGATGACCTCCGAGGAGAACCGAGAGCTAAGGCAGTTTGGCAGTTGAAACACCCAAGAACCACAGACAGAAGGTAGACCGGTTGGTTCAATGGAATAATAATGCCAATTTTCAACTGTAGAGAAGTGAGCTGACGAATACGCAGCGGTGAGGTGCGTGCCGGAACAGAAGTGTTGCAAACGTTCGATCTTTTTAGGTTGAGTATTGCAAGTGGGAGTTTTTCAATGTGGAAAAATCCAAAAGCTGAGAGACGGGCGAAAACACGTCACTATTCAAGGAGCGCGCGCTTATGATTTGATGCCACTTTAGTGTGAAAAATAATTGTGATGTGTATTTTCTGGAAATGATATTTTCCAGCTATTTTCATAACTTTTAGGCACTTGATACCATGATAGAATTTAATGTCTTTTTCTTCTGTACCATTCAACACTGCTCGAACCTTTTAGGTCTCTCTGCAATTATCGATTTGATGATGCCTGTAAACCGGCCTCTCTCATGTTAAATTCACAACCTGAGTAAAAATATCCATTTATTCACCATTGAAGCTGTAAACGTTTAGCAAGAAGAAAATCGCACCACACAAAGTCCTCTGCAGTAAACAATGTCTTAGATGCTGCTGGTCACAGATATTGGATAAAAGTACAAGGAACCAACTCTTCCACCCGGTTAGCAGATGAAAAGAAGGCCCAGACAATTCAGAGGATCGTGGATATTCTTTTGATTTAGCTGCACACAAGATTTAGGAAGTGACAGTAAATGTTTAACTCCGTTCTAGTCTTCCAATCTAGCTGAATATATGATTCCTAAAGCGTCAAATGAATCCCAACGGTTAATTGCTCACACTGACCTACAGCTGAGGGTTCGTATTCCTCATTGGATTTCCACAGCGTGATCCGAAGCGATTGATGAGAGAACGTTGACTCCATTCGGCTCTGACTAAGGTGAGGTGAGGAAGCAACTTCAACGTAAATGGACCAAGGCTCTTCTTCATGATCACAAATAGGTGTGGGTGGTGAGGGTGACAGGGATGAAGAAGGTATCAGCAACTATTTAGACTTATTGGGGATAGGAACCGGAAGAAGTTGGTGGTTAGTGAAGCCATCCTCGAAAGGGATTGGACGCTGACGACCTCCCACGACAGACAGCCAGAACATTGGGTGGAACGCTATAAGGTGCAGTTGAAATGTCTCTTGAAACGCTTCAGTTGCCTAACTTCCAGCCCGTGCCCGAATGAAACGAGGATGTCGGTCCTCCACCCCTCCCTAAAGTTGAGAGGGCTGCATCGAACCCCAAACGATGCACAGCAGTGGAACCTGACAGTCGTTCACCAGAAGTTTTCAAGGATGGAGGTCGGAAATTGGGGAGTAAAGTGACGGAGGTACTAGGCAGTGTATGGGAATCAGAGGTAGTCCCGTCAGACTGGTCTGTTTCACTAATCACCCTGGTTCACGAGCAGGCAGAGAAGTCTTTCCATGACAACCATAAGGAAATCAGTTTGACTAGCACTGCTTTCAAAATCCTCGGCTTCATAGTGATCCGATACCCAACCGGAGCTTGAGAACAGCAAACTCTAGGAAACTAGGCGGGCTTCAGACCTGGACGAGGGTATATCGATCAGATTTTCACTCTCTAACAGGCTCTGGAACATGTGCACACTTATCGTTCGATGACACTTGCCGTATTTCTCTATATGAAGGCAGAGTTTGACTCCCGCTTGAGAGATACTGACGGTACGAGCTGATTTACAAAGGTTTAACTGACTTCCTTAAGAAGGCACTGCACCCAATCGACCCGGCCATTTGACAAGGTGTGGTGCGACACTACATTTCTAATCTTATGTATTTATACCGTACAGCTATCACATGTGTCTCATCCCTAAACCTACAAGCTCTCGAACAAAGCGAACAAACGGTGCCGGCTTAGTGGTAAATAACCACCTGAGATCAATGGCCTACAGCCCAGCGATATTCGACAGTGGTCTAACCTCCCTGGTTTTAATGATTTTTGCTCGGCTGAATGTACTCGGAAGAGAATTTGTGTCTTTCAGCACGTTATTGTGTCGCACTTTGTTGCTTGCTGACAATCCGGTAACCAGTTACTTCACGTACTTGGGTATGGTAGCCCTACCCGACAAACGTGTGATTCCCGTCTGCTCGGTAAGTTACGTACTTTCTTGTTGGCAAACTTGTTTGTATTCAACAGATACAACGAAGCAGCGATTGGTTTCCGCAACTGTCCAGGTCACATGCATGACCCACACGTGGTCAAAGCTTTCTTTATGCATGGGTTTGTGATACCATCTCACCTGGTGGTAAAGTAATCCCGTGAACCCCAGGTGGTTGAGATGCAGTACCATAGGCAGCCAACTAGGACAAAATTACTGGAAACCCCGCAACGATTCGAGCGCCACAGCACCCAGATAAGTCTTAAGTGACATACACTTCAGAGATCACAGCAGGTGACAGTGGCCACCCGCCGTGAGTGAGGTTACGGCCTGGTTACTTTGGTAATAATAATAATTCACTTTATTCTAAACAATTTGTGATGCAACATATTTGCATTTAATATGTAATTGCAATAATTTCAAACCAGCACTCGTTTCACAGCGTAGTGTAAACCACTCGAATAAGTCACCTCGCTTCCATATCCTGTAGGATGACTACAATCCTTCAGGGGATTTAGACACAGCAGGTCCAGATACCCACCTACTGTAGGTCTGGTAAGCCGGGTGGGTGGCTGACTGTCGATCACACTTGTGGGGGGATGTATGATCAGCCATGAGGCTAAGGTGCAGGCAGATTCCTTAATTGTCTTGACGCCAAGCCGTCGCGTTGGACCGGTAATAAGAGGCATGACAAGATTTAGGAGATCAAGAGAAAGACTGAGAGGACGGCAAGAGAAAGGTTCTTGGTAACTTAGGTTTCTACATCCGTGGGCTCCCGTTTGATCCTTAAAATGACAACCTGCCACCTTACCTACACGTTTTCCACGCCGCTACTTAACCACACACATAGAAATCCCATAGATGAGCCACTACTGGTATTTAAGGAACGGGGCGAAAATCATGTGGGGATAGGCTATGAAGCCCAAGCCATATTATTTTTATCTACCGTGGAAAATGTAATGACCTATTAACGGCTAGCGAGGAACTTAGGAATCCAATTAACTCGAACAGAGGAGTATTACCACAAGGCTGGTATGGCTGTCCTCAGGATAACCCCAAGAGAACTTCCCGTCAAACGGCCGAAACTTGCACGTGGTTTCACCCCTTTTCCCTCCAAGTCTGAGGTCACTAGAGTGCATTCCCTGCCTAGGCGACCACTACTCTACACATCAAAAACTCCAAGAGCCTTTATACTGCCGATACCCTTAACTCACAGATTTCTAGAAACCAAGGATTCCAGGGCGTCATTCTTGAGAGATATGGATCCCCGTCCTCTTCTCCCTGGGTCTTCCTAAATCAGGTCAGACAGAATACCGGGTTGTAAGGGCAGAGACGTTCTGCTGTAGACTCGCAAGTATATAAATGTAAGACGGAACTGAGCAGAAACACATGAAAATGGGGCATTCCCATCAATGAGCTGTGACGTTAAGTCACCCGATGGTTGTGAAAATTTGGGTTATCTGCGGTTGTTCATATTGCGTAGCAAATAACCTAGTAATGCACTCCATAAGTCTAAAGGGAAATAGTAGCAGATGATTGATGGTGGGTGATCTCAACGCACGACACAGTGACGTGGTGGAGCCCACATCCCCAGGTTCAAGCAACTGTTTTGATAGCGACCTACTTTTTCCTATCCCAAGCCTGCTTTGGCTCAAAACGTCGTCAACGGGACATATTTTGTTTTTGAGCACAGATCTTCTCTCCCAGGCTTGTTTTCCATACACAAAGGAGGGGAAGTGACTAACATTTAGCACCGGCCTCCATCAGCCAGTAGTGACTACCTGGTAATAGTTTTCAAGTTGTGCATGCACGAACTACGTTACGATCCAGTTCTCTCCAAACAGAATGTATGGATCTGGTGCATCGGAATCCAACGAAGGCCCAAAATGTTTTGGGAAGCCTAGAATCCGGTATGAATAGATCAGCTGGTATGCGCAGCCTCACAGAAAACAGGTATTGTATATTGCGTATAGTTCCTTTTCTGTGCCAGCTCACACAACTCAAAACTGAGGGTCAATCCCATTTTGCGCTACGATGCGACGGAAGGTTGCTAGAAGCTATCCCCTGGCTTGTTATTAGTTATCGCGCAAAGTTTAAAAAATGTCATCTTTCTGGAGGCATACCTTGTCTGCTTCTACACTATAAGACGTAGTTAATCATTTTGTCACTCTTCTTACCGTCTATCTGATGGATAACTGCTGGATGTGCTGAACGCCTTCATTGGAGAAATTGCAATTCACGGGTGAGTCTACTTGTGAAGGAAGACGGTTACAAATAAAAGCAGGGTAGATCGGCCTTCAAATTATTATGACGAAGAATTATAGTTCCAATCTTGACCTCAAGTCAACCCGTCAATCATAGTAAATGAAGTCGGGGAGAAGATCAAAGAACGGTTGTTCTGTCGGCAGTGAATGGGATAAGCCGGAAAAGAAGGGGGAGAATTAGACATGGCTGGGGATGCTGTTTGTGGGGAGCGTTAAAGGAGGGGAAAGGGGTAAAACTCAATTTTCATGCTACAATGAGGGATAAAATTCGACAATTCAGTGGGGGCGAGGCGGATTTTAGGGGTAAAATCACCCTTTCAACCCATGTAGGCTGATAGGGGAAGGCTACTTAAGGTGGGAAAAGTGGACAAAAAATGGAAAAAGCGTGACAGGGGAAATCGGTTGCATTTCTTCACGTGTGTAGCTTTGTTTCACCATTTCCGACGTTTTCCCCCTTTTGCCGACTTATTTTCCTCTTTTCGGTCTTTACGGGAGTGGATACTTTTCGGTTCTAAAGTATGTTAGTTAGTGTAAAACAGGTGAAAACTGCTTTGGCAGGTGAGTAGGGAGACGTACTGCATCGGAGACCTGGAAGTGCCCAGCAAGATCTTAAAGCGAGCACAAAACATCAGTCGGTTCCGACAAGCTGGAGTGAAGGTTGGGCATTGGAAAGTGAATGTAAAATACACTTCCTCTCATTCTTCTTCAGATTAATCCATGAGGTTATACTTACCAAGAGATGGTCCATTGCTGGTGTACGTCGGTGAAATGGAGGCTTGGTGAGTGAAGTCAATGACCTCCTGTGTCGGAAAAACCGTTCAGAAAGAAGTTATGCAGAGACTGTGTTTTTGGATGAACTTATGCTAAATATAAGCGCATGTTTATTGGTTTCTCCTGTTGTCGTAATGAAAAGTGAATTTCCTATTATTAAGGCAACCTTAGAGAACTTAAACCCGAATAAGTCCTCAAGTGGTGGGATTCACATAAGAGTGTAGAGATGTTCCGAGTACCCCACTAGCAAACCTCTTCAGATGCTCGGTTCCGGTAGGCGGGTTACTCTGTGATTGGAAGCAAGTGCTGTCGTCCTAATATATAAAGGTAGAAATGAACTATTTTCCTCGAAATACAGACCAACCTCCCTGATACCTTCAGTTGTGGAAATCACAGAGGGAGTAATAAAAGAGTTACCTCCTGATAACTTCTTTACGAATCGAATCTTAAACGACCGTCAACATGGTTTTCTGCCCGGAACTTCATATAACTTTGAATAGCTGAACTCTCACCGTTGAGCAGAAAACGCCCATTCACATTGATTTATTTGACTTTTCTAAGGCCTTGATGGGGTAAGTCGTGATACCCTGTGTGAGAAGCTTTAGCTTATATATGTAGCCGGAAAATTAATAATTCGGCTTAGAGGTTTTCTGTGCGCTACGTTGCACTCGGAGTTGTCTCCTGCCCATGTGATTGGTTCCCACAGCTGATTTATGTGCCTTAAAGCCTCGATTCTGCGTCTAATACTATTTCCTGCTTTAATCAGTGACCTATCAGGATCTATCGATTGTCATTTACTATTTTGTGCGGATGATTTGGAGGGGAATAAAGGCGCCAGCAGATTCTTTGCTTCTCCAGGACCTTGCGTAAATCATAAATTAGGCTACTAACAACATGCTGTCCTCCAGCTCGAAGTGTAGGTTATACTAATAGTTTGGCAGCAGAATTTACGCGTAAATTGGTGCTCATTCAGGATGCATTTTAATTATCACGTTCCCTTGTGTAGTGGAGTCTAGCACCTACGAGTTATGAGGCAGCTCATTAAATGGTGGCGTCTATTTGAAGCTGCCATGAAAAAGAATTCATAAATTAGTTTTTTGGCTCAAATGGGAGGGCTATGCGACACGCAGGGCTGGGAAGTCATGCACCTTACTTGGTGGTGACCTGATGATGCTGAGTTACTAGCATTATGAAAACAAAGTAACCCATACAACTGAAAGCTTTACATGGGCTGACTTCGTCTGCACTAATGTTATCCTCTACTACCGCTAATTCCGTCCCTCCGCATGAAGTGTGTGCTACGCACTAAAGTAGGCATCTACGGTAATACAATTGTCAGCCAGGCCCAAGTTTGTACAATAACGACTGTGGACACGCCCTGATGCTCACGGTACCCATGTATAGTATCATCCACCGATTTCCACTTACAGACACCAACCCCTCTACTATGCACGGTGAAATTTAAGAGCCAAATAGATATGAGTCAAGCTACATTTCTCAGGAAAACGTGAGAAACTTCAGCGCACAATCGTTCGCGTTTAGCTATATCTGCAATGAAAAGGCCTCCTTACATCACTGTGCTGGAAGAAATGTTCCGGTAACAGAACTGTGGTAGACACATTGCATAACCCTCGTGGGTACGCGTAACGTACTGATACCTAGAAGATAGAAGGCTGAGTTCATCTTTCGAGAATTCGTCTGCAGAATTTATTCATCTTGGCTGCAACGTGCGCTGCATATTAAGCTCCAAGTTCTGGTATGCGATGGATATTTGACCTCACGTTGCGCATTTCACGGGCGTACCTATTACATGGAGACTGCCGATGTGCCAGGTGAGATGTCAGGAACATGTGACCAAGTCCAACGCAGATGATGTCAAAGAACACGGCTGGCTACAAAATTCAAATAGGCAATAAGTAAATGTGACATACCTGTGAAACTAGGCTCCTTTAAATGTACCAGAAGCAAGTTTCTGTGTGGATAACAAGTTGTAAATGTTTTACAGGTGCATTCGCATGACAGCGGGTCAACTTCAACAGTGTGGTCGTTGTCCATGATGGAAACGTAGTTGCAGCTTTCGCATCCCATCTACCTGTTTCTTCTTTTGAAATCATGAATAACTTTGCGGGCTGCGAATAGTGTTATGCGACTAAGAAGGGGAGCCAATCCATTTAGGCAGTCATATTTATAAGATCTAGTCTGCGCGATACCAACCCAGGTATTCTTTTTGTACGAAATCCATGCTTTCTAATTGTACGCCTTAAGCATACTCTTATGCAAGATATCGGATCTCCGTAGATACCTCGCTAGTTGTCTATGGAAACTTTCAACATCATCGTTTGTATCATTCTCCAGAGTAAGAACATCCCTGTTAAATGCCGCACTCCACACACGTTTTCTACTCAGCCAGCATTGGCTGGCATAATCGGCTGGGCTGCGGTTTAATCTCATGATGATTCTGTAATACCTGCAGAACCTGAGAAATTACAGCAAGACGGCCTTTACCTTCCAGTGGATTGGCATGATGCCAAAAGACACAAGTACGCTTTCACTATAGAACTCTTGGCCTGAAAATTGTACCCTGATAATATTTCCCCGACCTACGTTTTTACACAAGGCCCCGCAGAAAGCGCTATGTTGGCTTGCCCGTGGGTCACTTGAACGGCAGCGATTTCTGAGCGCAGGCAGTTTACGATAAAAGTCTGGGTCGTTCTCGTCTCCTGCATAATTTCTTGAAAGCTATCCAGGATTCTTACGCCATCCGTTTTCAGCTCTTTTCTCATCCATGCAGGTAGCACAGGGCATCCACGACCGCAGTTATCAGTAATCACCAATCGAAACAATCAGTACCAATCTAATAATTATTAAACAAAGACTCTACCATGCTCGGCTGGTACTATGGGTGGAGTCGATGCCGACTACTCACGGATATTGGTGATATAATAGTATTTGCTCAGTCGAGACAAAGCACACTCCAGATAACACTTCACAACTATCCCTATCCAAAATTACCTCAAACGTCTCTTCTGACTCAAAAAGTCGAATATTTCGGGTTGCGTAACACTGTCTAGGGAAAATTACATTCACAATTGCGAGTTCGTGTTTCTTACACGCATCGCCGTAACAACCTTGTCTCACTCATCCGTGACATGCAGAATAATATACTCTACAGAAGATGACTGCTGCAAAAGAGGTCTCTAATTCTCCTTCTCTTTTTTCGTCAGTCGTCTGCTCCAAGCATTTCAAACCATAAACGACTGAGTACAGGGGTTGTTATGGGCCACTTTATAAGATCTAACACTACTCACCCATCCTCAATCCAAACCAAAACATTGACGGGCACTTTCTAAATCTGGACCTCAGACTTTTCTCACAGATAGAAGGAATCACGATTTTTCAATCGATCCCAGACCGTGGGGTTCACGCTTTACTCCGAAAGTACACTTGAAAACGACGACTATGTACTCCAAATAAGCATCTCCCAAATTCTTGCTTTTCATGTGAACACAGAGAGTGCAAGCAGCCTATGTTCGCCGTAAAATACGAAAGTCACGTACTTTCTGAAATTCATTAGCTCCATCTTCAACTGCTTCCCAGGTGAAAAATGCATTTGACAACACCACTTCCCGTAATACTCCAGTTATGTCTACTGAGACTCCAGCATCCTCAAAACTTTGAATGTACCACTTAAAAATACAGATTACTCAGTAAATAATCAAAGGAAAGTCCGGTTGCAGGCATAATACAGGGGATTGATACTTTTCAGTGCACGGTAATGTTACGAAGCCCACTGGTACCAACGAAAGTTGGAAGCCTACGGCATCAGAGTCATTGTTACCTATCTCGATATGTGGTTGCTCGCGCTTTGGACACAAATTCCAATTTCTGTTTAAAAACTGGCCTAAAAAAGGGAATAAACCAACCACTTGCCCCCAATGGGTAGCTGGTGGTAATTTAAACCTCTTGAAACACAAAACGTTCCATTTGTTGAAGTATATCAGGCACACTATACCCAACTGCACAGCAACTACCTGAACAAGATTAAATATGAGGAACCCGCTTCACCTCTGTCGCTCAAGGTCGATTGGAGACAGAAACCAGTGAAATTCGTCTTGGGGATAGCTTGTGGTAACACTTATGCCGCGGGATATTGTGACTTTGTAACTGGGACAGCGGGAATCAAAGTGTGTCCAGTTAAACTGTTTCTTCCACATTTCTCATTTTTTAGGGCTTTTCGATTGTTGAGTAAATCTTGAAAGTCTGTGGGTTAAATTGGATGTGTAATTAGTGCTAAACTAATGTATGAATGTAAGGTGACGCTGAACCCTGGAGGGGTGCCGATTTAGTTAGGCTTGAAACTTGACCAACAACTGAACTGTAATGAGAAGCACCCTAAACTACATTGGCATTCTCAGGTGCTTTACTACGAGTGAGACTCAGACTCTCTCAGTGTGATCAACGATTGTAACTTACAACCGAAGTTTGTGGGAGGGTTCCTTCGGTAGACGCCCTTACGAAAAAACCCGGATCTTCACAAAAACTTATACTCCCAATACTAGCACAAGCTACTCAGCCACTATCCCCGAAAGTATAAGCTGTAAGCGTTCCGCTACTTGACGACTGTTCTGAAAAACCGCATAATGCGGAAATCCAAATAAGTTAGGTTTTTAAAAAGCTGCTTTGAGTTCAAACCGGAGAAGTTTCCAGGCTATGGTGAGTGACGACCGGTAACACTGAAGTACTAGGCGTACCCTTTTTCGAACTGTTCACAAATCCAGTGGGGTGGAACCGAATACCAAAAGAGTAGAACGGGGCTGCCCTATCAATGTGGCGCCACACACTTCTTTAGAATCAGTTGCCTGGCTGCGACGAGATTCAACGTTGATGCTGACTTTCAGTCTAAGTGGACGCGCTAGGCTGAAGGCACCCGGTCAAGCCTTCTCGCCATTCGGCACGTTGTCGTGTTACGTTGTGCCGCTAGTAATCGACCCTCTAGCCAGTTGGTTGGGAGGCGTCGGTATCTAGACGTGACCTCGCAAATATTCTACTCTACCTGACCACACTACTGCGCTCTTTCTTGGTCTCGTATTCGTGGGTATACAACAAGTTCGAATAATTAGTGATTGGCCTTTGCTTCTGTCAGGTTCGCATCAAGACAGTTCCTGAATTGGCTGGCCCGTTCCATTTTTTTACCCTATGTTGTTTTCATTTTGATTACATTTATATATCCATACACAACACCTTCTTATGTCAGACCATGCTCTGAAGCTAATCCGTATTAGGCCGACGACAGGACACTAGCCAACTCGTGTCACACTGGCCAGAAAATGCAGAAACATGGTTTCTGTATGCCGATACAGCTTTTCGAGAACAAGGAGTGGCAGATCCTCAGCCTCATCAGATATAACACAGGAGATCTCTAGAAGTCCCGACTCAAACGTATATCCTGTCTGCGACAAGCCTGTGAGTCAGGATTTAGAAGTAACCGAGCTGTGCAACCCCGCTAAACAGCTGCTACGAACTCGAAGATTACGTGGCACATCACAGAAACGCATCTCGGCCCATCGCAGCAACTCGTGGGATTATCTAAAAACTGGATGGAGAACCCTGAGTGGTGCTGGCTTCACAATACTCACGGCGGAGGGGAGGCCAGGAGATGCTGGAAGCCACCTACCCCCTAATAAACCGAGGACGGCGAAAAGTGAATTCGGCCACATGCCCGAACTGGGCATTATAAAACCTTCAATAAGTCCTTGGTAATCACCATTGCACATGGTTTCCAAAAAGATAACAACTAATGGAGTCCAACTGGTGATTACCGATGGCTTAGCGCCAAAACAGCACCGGACTGCTACTCGATACCTCACGCTTACGACTTGACTGAGACAGTCAAAGCGTATAATAAGATACTTATGGCAGCAGAAGATATCACGAAAACGGTCATTACTACCCCTTTTGATTTTTTTGAATTCCTGCGCAAGCAATTCAGTCTTCGGAATCCGGCTCAAACATTCCAACGCTTTACGGACGATGTCTTCCGTGGTTTAGTTTTTGTCGGCGTCTACATCGACTACTGTCTCACTGCGAGTCCAGATAAGGAAACTCACCTTAAACATTTAGACCTCGTATTCAGTGGACTGAGAAGACAGGGTTTCACAGTCAACCTGCAGAAGTGTGAAATAGAAGTCGAATCACTAAGCTTCCTCGGGCATACCATTGATAACAAAGGTATACGCTCATTGAGAGACAAAGTGGCAGCTACCATGAAACATCCAGAGCCGACCACTCTGAAGTAGCCCCGCGCTCTCAGCGGTCCGGTAAGTTACTACCGAAGGTTTATTCCCAACTGTGCGTCTGTCATGAGACCACTCACAGATCTGCTCCGGGGAACTATGAAGCACGTGAGTCTGGACAACGTGGCTAGACCTGCTTTCTCTAAGGTCAGGGAAGCCATTTCAAACGCAACCATGCTTACGCATCACGAACACGACGCTCCTCTGAGTGTTGCCGTTGATGTATCTGACTCAGAAGTTGGAGCAGCTGGCAGAAAACCAGTGACAGCCTCTAGCCTCTTACTCGAGGAGGCTACAAGAGGCGGAAACAGGATACAGTTCATTTGGTAGGGAACTCCTAGCTACATACTGTTCTGTATACCACTTTCGACACTCAGTGGAAGGTCGTGACTTCATTATTCTCACAGACCACAAACTGTCAACCTCCTCCCTTGGCTCGGCATCAGACAAATACTCCCCTCGTGAGTCGCGACACCTGGATTACATCCCCCAGTTCCTATCAGATTTGTCACATTTCTGCAGGAAATAACTTCGTAGCCGATGCGCTACTTTGAACAGCTTCGATAAACCGCGTCAAGGCCGTTGATCCCGTTTAACTAGCTCGGTGTCAAAAAGAAGACCTTGAGCTGTATCATGAGTTGTCAGCCACAACTCCCAAGCTGCAATTGTGTCCAGTCGGATCAGGCGAGGACGCAATTTTATGCGATGTCTCTGTTAGTCAATCACACCCAATGGTTCCGAAGGGATGTTGAAGCAACGTCTTCAGTGAGTTGTACAAACTGTCCCATCCAGGTGTGCGGGCTACCATCAGGCTTATTGCACAACGTTTCCGCTGGCCGGGATGAACAAATACGTTAAGGAGTGGACTCAGTCGTGCTTATCTTGTCAGAAGAGTAGTCATGCGACACATGGAAAGCTCTTTAGGTTTTTTTCTAGCCCCAGACATGCCTATCGGCCACGTCCATTTTTCACTCGCGTGGATCGTTTCACGCGATGATCATAAGTAGTACCTATTAAGGATATTGCTGCTGAAGCTATCGCTCGTGTTTTCGTAGAAAGATGGGTAGCGAACTTTGCATGTTTATCTTACTTAACAACTGACCGTGAGCCCCAACTCGAGTGTGGATTATTTCACTCTTTAACTGCACTTTCAGGTTGCACTCGGATCCGAACGACAGCCCACCATCCACGAGCAAGTGGCACGGCAGAACGTTTTCATCGACAGCTGAAAGCTTCCTTTTCAGCTTCAAACCCACCTCAGTGGACCGAGGCTCTGCCTCTGGTCCTACTAGGTATTCGTAGCACGTCAAAAGCCGATGCTGGATGCACCTCTGCAGGACTCATCTGTGGGACTACTCCGGCCGTCAGGTGAGTTTGTTTCCCCCTCAAATTTCAAACACGTTTTCAACGGGACGTCTTAAGTGGCTAGGCTTAAAAACGCAGAACGTTCAGTCAGGCCTTCTGTTAGGCTTAAAAGAACTGACGTCTTCGTTCACTGCGTTTTGCAAAAGACATCAAAGGTGTTCGCTCACCGCGATGCCGTTCGTCGACCACTTTAACCACCTTGCGATGGACTGTTTAAAGTGATCAAGCGGCCCGATGAATCCTATATAATTGAGCGAAACGGGCGTGAAGGTACTGTTAGTATCAATCGTTTGAAGCCACCTTATTCTGAAGGCAACTCCATCATAAGCGACGTTTCAGCTTATTATAGCCGACCGGCGGATGGCCCAGCTATCGAAATTCTCGACGATGTACCTTGTGATGCATGGACACAACAACCACCGGTGCAACAGAAAACACGATCAGGTCGAGCTCTCACGTTCCCGGAGTATTTGAAGTCATATTCAACTGGGTAGTGTGAAATAAGATATGCCAACCATTTTTTGATTCAAAATTATTTTTTCGGGAGACCATTTTTTATTTAATGGGACTGCGAAAATCCCCAAACATTTCATCTTTTTGTGTCGGCTTTTACCACCATATGATGAAACCTCTTCAACGAAATGAAAATAAGCATGAAGTATACATTCGATATATTTATTGTGAGCATTTCCCACTGTTACGAAACGTTTTCATGGCGTTAAATACCTTTATTTATATCCCAGGTGTCCCGAGGACTGAACGGAACGTCAAAGGACGCTGAGGATCGCGATCAACGCACAATCTGGCTTGCCGTATTTTATTTTATCATTCACCACGACGCAGCCTTTTACGGCCCCTTATGACACTACATAAGAAAATTTTAAGGGGGTGAATCAGCGAATTACTAACCTATTGGTTTCATGCTCGCTTGGAGGATGAAATTCTGTGGCAAGGCCGAAAAGACTGTCTCAATGGATTAGTTTCACGTCCGGGGTGTCTGCATGATGTCCTTGGTCCACTTCTGTTTCTGCTCTTCATAAATAACTTGTCTACAAATCTACTTCCACATCTTAACATCCACAGATATCATACGGGTAGGGTGGGTGATATAATAGAGCGATGACTCAAATTAGTACCAAGATGACCTTATATTGGTGAAATTTTGGACAGCAAAAATTAGTCAATGCTTTAACCTAGGAACTGCAAAGTAATGTATCTTCTGACTTCTGAATCCAATACAATAAACTGAACTCTAGAAAACTGAACTATTACCAAGATAGATAGAAATATAGACCTCAATTTTTTGTTGAATTACTAGCCAATATGAACTATGAAGAAATAATTGCGGAAACGAAATCTGTTGCACCTTTGGGAGACTGTTTAAAGCTCTCACCCTGAACTCTTCTTAATGGCTTTCATAACACTCTTCGAACCACAACTTAAAGTTCTTAACTGTGCCACTGTTTGTATGGCACCATAAACCTTTTCAAGTGTGGGGATGATTAAGAAATGTCGTAGGGTTGGCATGGTAGGTCTTAAAATGAACCCCATCCATCATCCAACGTAAACAAGAAGCACGGCATTTCTGCCTAACATTTTAGGTTGCCACACACGTCAGCAAATCAGGCGAGAAAGCAAAAAGATGAAAAACAAAAGAACAAAGGAGAATCGGTTGAAAACTGCAGGAAGTGGTTAGGAAATGAAAAAAATTGGAATCCAGTCAGCAATCCTGTGCACTTTCGCAAAGTAAGCAACAAGCTACACCTACTGTGAGATAGCTAACCATACTACCTGGCTGCCCAAACCTCAGTAGGCGGAGATGGGTTCGAGCCCGCGACCTACTTGTTGAAAGCTGACTTCCTGAACTAGTGAGCCACAGGCTCATGTAAAAGAGTGGAAGGATTAATAAAAAAGAATACACTTCATTCAGCATGACCACCAAAAAGAAGGGGATAATGGGATACACCTGCGTCATTGAGATCAGTGATGGGCCATGTCACCTAGAGTCTCGAACTACTGGCTTCTGCTGTTGCACGACCCCCAACCGGAAAATCTACAACTCTACGCTGCTCACACCGGCAGTCAAGGGCCTCATGCATCAATGCCTTACTTTAGCCTGAGCACCTCCAAACTTTTCTGGCCTAACCTAAGCCAACTAACATTGCAAAGAGGCGGACGGTAACTGAGCATGCGTAACTTGTGTCCCAGCCACCTCAGTCGACGAAGGTTCAAAACCTTATCAAGTGAATTTTCTCCTCTCCCTAAAACCTCCCATCTGGTTTTTGCATTGTTGGGGCGTTGACATCGTAACACACGGCCAAAACCACGAAGATAATAGGGGCCAAATAGGTGAAAACTTCCCACATATTATACCTTCAATAGTCACGTCTCACAGCCATACAGAAGAACAGAGGGAACTGCAGAGCGGTACACTGGATCCTTAATGGAAAATCGGATATCAAGGCAGTGTCATAAATGGCGTAAGTTGACGAAGGTCAGTTGAGCTTTTTGTATCGGTGCATCGATTTCTCTGACCACCGACCCACTTGATCTGATCTGACTTCCCAGGTAGTTGAAGCGGTCAGTGGGCCCAAACATTCACTCCCTTTTGTTTGACAGGGTTGCGCCGGGGACCAGTTTCGAGGAAATAGTTCGCTTTCGGGTGGCAAGAAATACACCCAAAGCCTTCTCGCATATCCATCCAATACGTCCAGAAGACTGCATTTTATCAGCACTCTCACCTAACTGAACCGTATCATATGTGTGCTCTACATCTACCAAGGATTCTCCCATGATAAGACCAGCCCCTGTGAAGTCAGGTGTCGACAGAGGGACTTTCATAAGTACGTCTAGGATAAATTTAAATAGGGATGGAGAGAGTGAACATCCTCGATGGGTTCCAATCGACGTACACAACTCACCGTAGACTGTAACATACTCACGGCAGTTTAAGTGCACGGCCTTCGGCAGAGTGGCGAACTTACTCGGTAGCCCTTTTAGTGAGAGTTGTTGCCATAGGATCTCACGGCCAGCAGCGTCGAACACCAATCCCAGGTCGAGAGATGCAGTCAGTATCACGCGTTCATAAGTTTCCCTGTGTTGTGAAACTTGGGTAGTCACTACTGGGCCAGTGCGGAGTCTGTCCTTTCTTGTAACTTTGAAGGCGGGCGGGCAAAGACACGACTTTATGTTCCTGATGAGGCTCAAACGACGTGACAAAAAAGATCAAAGAACTTCTAGTTGTCTGTGAAACATGAGAATCCAAGCAATCGTACTCCTTATCCTTACGGCATGAGTAAAATCTCTGAGAAGATTGGCATTCTGGTCATCAGGTCGGTCTGTTTTACCGTTTTGGAGCGACCAATGGCTGTTGAAAGTTGATAGCATGAGATGGTCAGAATTTTTTATGCTATGGTGTCTTGGCAGCTGTACTTGAGTGGGGTGAAATTCTGTTTCCTACACAGGACGCTTTTATTTATGTTTCATTCACTCATTTGGGTGGTGACAAACTCGCTCCTGAAAAGGTTTTGGTTGTGAAACGAACAGAATAACAGAGACGTGAAAACTGGGGTTTCTATAAAGATCTGAGCTGAGCGTTTCATGAAGCGCATCAAGAAAGGGAACTGCGGGACTAGCCAGCGCTTAAGATGACTTGGACGAGCATGCGACTCAGATCATGTTGGCCACCCATGAAAATGTTGAACAGAGAAGTGGAAAAAGTGGGAGGTAATGACAAGGGTAGTGTAGATTGTCGGCAGTTAAAACGACGGTAGTGATGTCACTAATTAAGGTAGGCATGTTTCCAGGATATTGGCTACGGCGGTAAGTATAACGACTTGGCGAGAATACCAATTACTTTGTGTCTGAGCAAGGAGTAGTCTTGAGTGTCTTTATTACTATGCGCTTCTTTGCGCAATCCAAAATAGGAGGTTATCTACCTCATTTTGTCCACGATGCTTCCACCAGCAAAAAAGTATGTGAGTTTTCGGCAACATACAAAAGAGAATCACGATAGGGAATTATTTGTTGCTTCCACGGCGCGATGCTTGAGGTCCGCATAGTGAATACCGAATGTTGACTTGTCTTGCCTCGTCTACAATCTTCCCGCATAGTAGCCACATATACGCTTATCCAATATAGTTTGTCATTTCCGTAACTAATTATTTTGTAAAAACATTGTCTGAGGAGCCTACGATCCCCAACCGGTAGGCACTAACATTCCCCAGGCAGACATCCGTGTAGTAGGTCTCTACCATATGTTATGGCTCAGGTTGCTGCGTCCGTGAAAACTTCTTCCTTCCTAAATACTCGAAAATATGGAGCCATCTTCCTGTTGACATCAGAGCTTCGGGCTCGACTATCCAGTTTAGTCGTGTGTTAGAAAAATTTGTTTCCCTCAGCAAACTCCCCAGCATACAGAGCGAATCACAACTATGCCGCACAACGCTCAGTATAATTATTATTATTTATTATCAGTCCCTTAAGTTCCTAGTGGAACATGGGGCTTCAGTAGCACGTCTTCAGTGACCTCTGTTCTCCGAGATCTTTTGAACCTGGTTCCACAACAGCCCAGTAGCTCTCATTTCTTCCTCGCATGACCTCCTCCATGTCACCCTCGGACGTCCAACTCGTCGCTTCCCATGGGGATTCTACTTGAGGGCCTGAAGCGTGATGTCCCCAGTCGGCCTTCTCAGTGCATGCCCAATCCATCTCCACTTCCTTCCGCATATTTGTTGCGTGATAGGTTCCTGGTTGGTTCGTTACAAGAGCTCCTTGTTGCTTATTCCTTCTGGCAATCCATCTAATCATCAGTAGGGAGCGTGAGCAGTTGTTGATGAATGTCTGTAGTTTATTGGAAATCCCTTTTGTGACGCGCCAAGTCTCTGAGCCATACAGAAGCACTGACTTGACGTTGGTGTTGAAAATCCGTATCTTGTTCCACATGCTGAGTGCAGAAGATCTCCACACTGGTTTCAGGCTAATGAACGCCTGTCTTGCTTTTCCGATTCTGACTTTGACGTCCTCGTCCGTCCCGCCTGTAGTTGAAACAGTGCTTCCTAGATAAGTGAAGGAGGTTACTTCCTTCAAGTTTCTCCCGTTGACGGTGATTGGAGTTTGTTGTTGTTGTTGATGGTGGTGGTGCGGTATCTTCATCACTTCTGTCTTCTCTATATTCACCTGAAGTCCCGTCTTAGCTGCCTCTTCTGTCAACTTGTTAGTTTTTGCCTGCAGATCTTCAAGTTTGTGTGACATTAGGCATAAGTCATCGGCGAAATCCAAGTCTTCTAGGTTCTTTTCCGTCGTCCAGTGTATCCCCCTCTTCTCGTTGCCTACTGTTTGCTGCATGATCCAGTCCACCACAATAAGGAATATCATGGGGGATAGTAGGCAACCTTGTTTCACTCCTGTCTTCACTTCAAAGGCATCACTGAGCTTCCCATTGTGGATTACTTGGCATGTGGCATCTTCATATAGTTGTTGAATGAGGCGGATAAAGGTTTGCGGTACTCCGTAGTATTGAAGCAGTTTCCAAATTACCTCTCGGTCGACACTGTCAAAGGCCTTCTCAAAGTCGATAAAGTTGAGGTAGAGAGCTGACTGCCATTCTATGCTCTGTCGTATGATGAGATGATGCGAAGCGTTGCAATTTGGTCCACATGCTTTGCACTTCCTGAATCCAGCCTGCCTGTTCCGGTCATAGTTTTGAATCCAGTGCATCCTTTAGTCTCTCCAAGATGATGCGGCTTAATATTTTGCTTAGGGTGGACAGAAGAGTGATTCCGTGCCAGTTGTTGCAAACACTGAGGTCTCCCTTCTTCGGCAGTTTGACAAGGTAACCCTTCTTCCAATCGCCAGGTACCTTCTCTTCCTTCCACACCTTCTGCAATAGTGGTGTGAGCATGTCCGCCGTTGTCTCTGCGCCTGGTATCAGTGCTTCTGGCGGGATTCCATCTGGTCCTGCTGCTTTCCCGCATTTCAGTAGCTTTATGGCTTTCAGAACTTCGACTTTCGTCAGAGGGCTTGTGTTCGCTGGCAGCTCTATTTCTGCAGGTGGTGATCGATTCAAGAGCTTTTCGAAGTGGTCAGACCATCGTTTCCTTTGTTTCTCTTCTTTGGTAATTAGATTTCCTTCATCATCTTTTATTGGTTTCATCTGTGTTGATCTCTTCCTTCACAGATAGTAACCTGGTTATTTGATACAATGTTGTCAAGTCTCTCTTACCTGCAGCCTGTTCTGCTTCACTTGCCAGTGTTTCGTAGAGGTGTCTTTTGTCTTTCCGTGCACTATTCTTCACTTCTTCGTTCAGTGTTTTATACATTGTGCTCAGTTCCTCTTGTCGTTGAGCATCTTTGCACTGGTTTATCTTCTGTTTCACCATCCTCCTCTCCCTTCTCTATCAGCTTCCAGGTATCCGTCGAGATCCATTCCTTATCTTCTTTCTTCTTCCTTCCTAATACTACTGTGCAGGTTTCTTTCCACATCTCTTTCAAAGACTTCTAGTGTTCTTCCAAACAGGTTTCTTCAGAGATGTTCCTGGTTTTGTTCTCCCATTTTGTCTTGATGGCTGCCGTGAGGATCTCCTTTGTAGTTTCATCCTTCAGTTTCCGAGTGTTGTACCTGAACTGAGGTCTATTACCAGCTTCCTTGAAGGCTTTTAACTTGATTTGGAAGGTTCCTTGCACTAGATAGTCAGTGGTCTGAACCTACATCTGCTCCTCTTCTTGGCCTTGTGTCAAGTAGACTGCGTCTCCATTTTCTTGAGATTGAGATAAAGTCGATTTGATTTTTAGTGTGTCCATCTGGTGAAATCCATGTCGCTTTGTGGATACCCTTGTGCTTGAACACAGTGCCTCCAATCACCAAATCGTTGAATGCACAGAATTCTGCAAACAATTCTCCATTCTCGTTCATTTCACCTAGCGCCTCTCGACCCATGGTTAGTTTTTTTCCTGTGTTGTCCGCTCCGAGTTTGGCATTCATGTCGCCCATTAGAACTTTGACGTCACCAACTGAGGTCTTGTCCAGTGTTGATTGAAGTTGTCTGTAGAATTCCTCCTTTTTCTCTTCCTCTGCATTATTTGTAGGTGCGTAGTGTAGCATTGTATGATTGTGGCCCTCCTTCCCTTTGAGTTGAATCTCGCTGTCATGATCCTGGAGGAGATTGGTTCCCACTGCATGAGAGCCTTTGATGCTCTTGGGGACATCATGATAGCCACTCCATAACTCAGTGTGCTCGTGGTTGTCGTCTGGTTGACAATATCGGAGTAGATTAGATCATTGACCCCTCTCCAGTTGACAGTATGGATGGTCCACTCCCATTCCATCTCCTTTCGCAAATTCCAAGCACTTCGATGTGATACCTTCTCATCTCTTTTGCAATCTGGGCTGCCTTGCTGGGTTCAAACATGGTGCGGACATTCCATGTCCCCACGTTTACTTTCGCTTTCATCGAGAGAAGGGGAGACACATCGGCCAATCGGCTCCCCGAAGGTCTTCACCAACCGGCGTCGTTTCGCCCCCCCGATTCCAAAGAGGAATAAGTTTGTTTTTATTTTTTATATATCATTTGTGCTTTGAAGTTTCTTGAGGGGTTAGATTTGTTTTACGGGGTAGGGTTGCTTGCTGATCGGTTAATCCACACTCTTCTCTATTACATCCCAGGGACAATTAGGACTACTTCTTTAAGCAAGTTGTTCACCCATACCTCCCACTTATTACCACCAATACTGAAGACATCCTCGGGTGTAGCCCCTCGAAAATGGCATTTCAAAACACAGTGAATAGGATATTTTTTCTAAGAATATAAGCATGAAACCTAGGATTATAAATTTAGTAGTAGGCGTGATACCATGTACATAAGTTAAAATTTACATATAATTAACTGTCTTCAAGCAACTCCTATGAAATCGTGCAACCTGTGATGAACATCCTCATGGTATCACACGAAGATACTTCCAAGAGGCCTTTTGGCATTTAATCCACTGTTTCATTGACTGAGGCCGTTTCGTCATTGCAGCTGTAAGCAGCATAAAAAATGCAGAAAATAGCTTACGACTTCATCAACAGAAACAGATTTTTTGAACTAACGTCGAAATTCAGGGGAATGAGGCGAATATTTGCCGAGCTACTGAGCACAACGCAGAGCAACATGGCGGCTATTGTGGGCGTATGTCCAATTTGGCATCAGCAAACAAAAGCAGATCGTTTCATCAGGGAGGTGATATATTGCTATCAGTATTATTTATTACTGTCTATACAGTATATCTTGACCTTTCAATGAACCCAGAGATGCATGTCCTTTGAAAAACATTGAATCTGCCGTGGTACTTCGCTCAACATTTATGATCCTTCAAACTAAAGCACTCAAGTAATTTAGCCAGCATAACTTTTTCTCAGGCGGGAAATCGCCGAGTTACTTCCTCTTCTTTTTGAGTGATGATTTGATATATTCATTAGACATGACCGTCATTTCTACCAGATAACTTAAAAACAAAAATTCTAAATTTGAATTAAAGTGCACAATTTGCATATGGCGTGAAGTTTTCTTTTTTCTTCAGACTGGGAGTTTCCACTACCTGGAATGAAGAGAGGATGAAAAAATTTTTTGTAAAAGAAAATGATACCGGGGATTCTCCTTCACTAACCGTGTCTGTAAAAATGATATGCACCTGTAAATTCAGGAATATATTATTATTATTATTATCTCACTCGACTGTACATCCTCCTGGGTCGTACAACTAGACGACCTGGTGGCGCGGTCGATAACCTAGTTGAACTCTTAGACTTTCTGGTTCCAACTTGACCTAACGAATTTTCCCTTGCCCATACCTCCTAAATACGTATGTGACCGAGTGTCAACATTTTTTTTAGCCAAGTCTGGTCTCCGGAGCATCTCCAGCAGAGCCTTATCTCAAATACCTCCCATTCCCTGGCGGCAACCAGGGCAGGAGGTAAGAGGTGTAAAACCGCCGCCAATGGTCACTGATCGACCACACGAGAACACTTTCGATCACCACCTCCCGCAGAAGCCAAATCCCTGTCCTTCAGAACTCATCTACCTCGTTCAGTGAAGAGCATGTCTTCCTGGAACACCTAGCCCAAACCCCAGCCCGCCTGTGACGGCCACTCCAAGTAGGCGTAGGGAGGGAAACGGAGGTCCCTGACTGAACCCTCCGATCAAGGTGCCAGTTGTCACACGCGTGTTTCCACCGTAACCAAAATGGACGTGGCTTTTGAGTATGATGTTTACAATAGATGGGGATGCTGTCGGTATGGTAAGGATGTACCGGACCAGTGTTGCGATTTCATTACGCGTCACTCATGTACGGAACCCTAGTAAATCTGTCCGCGGATCCACGTGCACCCATTCCCCTCCACAGGCTGGCTTAGGTTCGTGAAATACACCTTAATGGCTACTTACACGACGGCATCCTCACAAACCAGAAGCGAGAGTCCAAGAAACAGGAGAGTCGGTATCACCCTTTGGACGGTCATCCCCGTGAGCAGTCAAAAAGTTACTAAACGACAGACAGCCGAAAGATCAATAACTTCAGTCGGGAACCCTTAAGTTGCTTTGACGACTACCCCCGCTGTACATAAAGGAAAATGGATTACGGTGGAAAAGGAGGTACATCACTTCGATCAAACACTTACCTCAGTACAAGATAACAGGGATGTTGACGACAAGTCAAGTTGTATTATCTTATCAGGAGGTTCCATTATTTCATGACAGCCTCCTTGGCATAAGAGAACTGTTCGACAAACAGCAATGGGAAAGTGTGTGCTCGGCACCAGGACTAGGCAACCTGGAGGCGAATTTGTGCGGGTTCTGCAAGGGCAGCTATTCGCCCTAGGGAAAATCCCGGCCTATAAGGGTGACCCCGAGCCCGGGTAGGGAAGCTGAAGGACCCCTGTTTCTGTCGCACACGCTGGTCAACAACCCGTCATTCATTGTTACGGCTAGGTCAGGTTGGACATGGTCGGCAAGAAAACATCTTGGGGGCCCCCAACGCATCGAACCTGACAAGCATCGCTGTCCACAGTGTATCAGAACCAACAGCTGGCAAACTAGTAGAGTAGCGTACCCACGGTGTCCAGCAACGCAGTGATTATGAGCAGGGATATGGTTAAATGGGCAGTAGAGGCAGTGGTCCCCAGGCTGTCACGTCCCCCACACCTGGCAGCAGTGGAATTACCCGGTTGATGGTAATTAAATTTGGATGTTGACAGCTTATAATCTTGGCGCTGCAAACTGGAAGCGCAGTTAGCGACAACGTCAGGGGGAACGTTAACTGCTGCAGAAGCTGGTCCAGAACGCTACGACAGCGGCGAATGACGGCCTCACCTGACGTTGAAGTCGCTATAACCGTTCAAACCGACCTTGAATCTCTAATGCCCCCCAGAAACCAATGTGGGAAAAAGGCATGACTAGACTGGTTCCACTGGAACTGGCCGGCAAGCAAACAGCTTTCAACATCACTCAGAACTTCCAAAGTCTGCCATCACTGGGACACTCCTTGTTGTCAAAATCAATCCTCAGAGTCTTGGCAGCAATGTAAGGGAGTTAGAAGTAAGACGGCGAACTTGCGATCTTCCTTTCCTGCTGCGATTATTATAACCCAGACAGAAACGTGGTTATCACCGGATATTAGCGACATCGAAGGCAGTAAGAACGGGATGCGCCTGTTTACGGGAGACAGAGGACATAGGGGCGGAGGCAGGGTGTTGACAGTTACGAGTAACCATCTTATGAGTGAACGAGCCGCTGCAATTTTACTGTTAGGGCTTCCAGACTCAGTCTGGTGCTCATTTACGATTGGGCACACCGAGTACCTGGTAGGGGTCGGCAGAACCTCTATTAGCGGCATAGAACTAAGCCCACAGCTTCTTCAAGTGTAGTGGGCGTTTCTGATAAGAATGGATATAAGTGGCATATATCGATAGGGTGGAAAAACTCACAAGGGATTACCAGCAATGGGCAAGGATTCCACCAAGAGAAACGCAAGCGACAAGGTAGGCGCACGAAGAGCAGATCAAGAAAGAGGCAAAAGAGGAAATGAAGGATATTTTGCAACTGACGGTTTTGGTGCAAGGTGCACCACATTTAACGACTACTGCCCTACTCGTTGACAGTAAAATCCCCTCCTGAATACCTGTCTTTTGCTTCTTTCACAAGTAATGTCCGCGGTGATGTCTATTTGAGTCATCTTAGCGGGGCATTATAATGTCTCAACTCTCACTCTTGGGCAAGACAAGGCAATCTAAACCCCGAATTCTAACGAGGCCTACTCAACGCCATCAAAAAGGCTGGCCTGCATGAGAATATTGGCGGTGGCACTTTCTGGGGTTGCGCCAAAAAACGTCCAAATTGGGCTACTTTCTAGCCAGCAACTATCTGTCAGCAAAAAATGATTAGGTCGAAAACCCATCCGCAGCAGCGACCGATGAACGAATGTCTGTCGACATCACCGTGGCTCCAGGAGTGAAGTACCGTTTACATTGATCAACACTGTGAACTAGCAAGGGACATCGTCAAGGGGTCTATCGCTAAAAATGTCCCAGTAGTCACAACAACGCCAAAGAAGCGAACTTCATGGCTGAAACAGAGCAATGAATGCCTCAAGAGGGTATGGAGGAGGGCACGTCATGACTGGGGGATCTCCAGAGAAGAGTCAGCCCACAGCACTTATGTACCTAAGGGATCAATGTAACGCCAGGGTAAGGGGGGACAGGAGGTCATTCCGGACAAACCTTACTCATAAGCCCGAGGTGAACCCCGAAAACTCATATCGATTCATGGGAAAGAGAAAATCCACCATCCAGGGGGCCTGCGCCATGGAAGGTCGAAATGAGGAAAACCTCTCTGAACTGGAGATTACCGAAATCTTTACCACCACCTTCGACGCACAACTAAATACACTGTCATCCGACTGAAATTATCAACTTCCTGAGCAGTCTTCAGCCCTACTCATCGCAGTAAATTGGGATGGAATACTGGCGACCCCAGCTACTGTCCTTACAAGCTGTCGCAGGAACATCATGGAGACGTGATGACATTCGGCCGTCTGCGTCGAAACAACGTGTGGGTGCATTATCCCATTCACTTAGTAATGTTTCAGCACTCTTGTGACAAACAACGCCCCCACGATAGCGAAAACGTGCTATTCTCTTTCGCGTCTTCGAAGGAGGAGACAAGCAAAACTCAAGACGCTATCGACCCCAAACGCTTCTGCTGCTGTTGACGAAAGCGACCGGGGTCTAGTAGATGACCATATCATGGAGTACTTGGAAAGGTGGGAGGCGCTGGGAGTTGGCCAACGCCGCTTCCGAAACAACTGGCCCTGTGCCTGAAGCCTTCTGGTAGCCGATGATAAATGAATGGTATTATGGGACCTCTGGGTACCTTTGTGCGCGATCTTCCTGGATTCCGTCAAGTACCTTGTCATAGTCTGACCGGCATTTAACCTGGATAAATGTCAAACCACGTTTCTCCGCACCCCTGACTCTTGGAAAGTACCCTACTGTCTCCGTGAATCGCAACTTTCCCACACCACTACAGAAAAAGGCTCGTGACTAATACTGACTGGCAATGTAGACACTGGCTCCAGCTATCTAGAAGATGTCTCCAGAGCCTATGTAGCAATGCGCCTCATGCCCAGGTAACTAGATGTCCTCACTCCAGGTCTCTTCTCATATCCGCGTAAGACCTGTATGCGACCCCACTTAGAGGTCCACAACGTCATTGCACCACCATACCTGAAGAGAGATCTGAGCCTACTAGAGAATATCCAGGGGCGAGCCACAAAGAGTGTTGTGATAATGCGGCAAAAGCTATTCGAGGGTAAACTGAAAGGCCAGGGGCTCTACCGTCCCAACGATTTTCGCCCGATAACGCGTCACAAAACACTAAGCAATTCGGGCCATTTGCACAATGTAGTCTAGCCGGACGGCCACCGTGGCAGTCCTCGTGGCAATTCCAGGAGAATCGCCCGTCACAGGGGGAAAACCCTCTTGTGCGTCCGCACTCTTTCTCTCTGCGAGTTTGCAGCCACTGGAACATACTGCTTGTCAAGATTGCCATTCCTCTGTCGATTATCATTTTCCAGAAGAGATTAGACGGATACACATCAGCGCACGGCTTGCGCTTATTCAGCAGCGATTCTGACTAGGCCCGTACAACTCATTAACTCTGAGCAACCCAGCAGAGTCAACCTTATATCGGGTGTTTGTACGGCTAATATCACAAAAGTGACTCGACCTCATATTTCCTTGTTAAACGTCTCTTCCAGACACCATCCCCAGTAACAGCATTAGCATTTATATTCCTGTAACCCGTCCTATGATCTTACCCCTTCCCTTCCCTTTGACTCTATGATCCCAGCCTATTTATTAATGTTCTTTCTTTAACTTATTCCCCATGAATCTATCTGAATTTCTCATTCTCTTCCGTTCCGCCTCCCTTTACCAGCTTTGAGAAGAGGTTGAACAGTAGCGCTTTAGGATTTGTCCTGGTGCGAACTTGACAGACGCAAAGACCAATCACTAATTATTCGAACTTGTTATATACCCACGAATACGAGACCAAGGAAGAACACGATAGCGTAGTCGGATGGAATAGTATATTTGGATGGTTATGCCAAAATACCGATGCGTTCCAACTAACTGGCTAGAGAGTCGAATACGAGCAATGCAACGTAACACGACAGCGTGCCAAATGGCGAGGATGCTTGACCGGATGCCTTCAGCTTAGCGAGTCCAGTTAAACTATCAAGGTCAGCATCAATGTCGAAGTCGTCAAACCCTAGGCTATTGATTTTGGGGAAGTGTATGACGCTACAGATCACTCCCCCCTAGTGGGTTCGTGAGGACCCTAAGACGATACCAGCCGGAAGTAAAAACCCAGTGGTTTCTCCACTGGTAAAACTCTCCGATGGGCTCACTGCGTGAGGTGGCCCCTGGTTGTCTGAACCTTATTCTAGGGTGTCGTGGCGATTAAATAAATAAAATACAATAAATGAAATTGTACGTCGGTCGCGGTCATCTGTTCCTTTCGACGTTCCGTCCAGTGCTCGTTGCACCTGGAATATAAATAAAAGTCTTTAATACCACGAAAACGTTGCGTAAAAATGGGAATTATTTATATATAAACGTGTCGAAAAAAAAAATTTACGCTTATCTTCGCCGTTTTTTTAGTTTTTATTACATGGTAAATAAAAATTGATATAAAAAGGCAAAGTGTACGAGGGTTTGTGCTGCCGGTAAATAAGAAAAATAGTGCCTCGGAAAAAAAATGGTTGGCACACACACAGCTAAGTTGAATATGACTTCAGGTACTCTGGGAACCTGACGGTTCGACCTGATCGTGTTTTTTGTTGCGCCGCTGGTTGTTGCAGCTGTGCATTACCAGGCACATCGTCGAGAATTTCGATAATTGAGTCATCCGTCGGTCGGATGTAGCGAGCTGAAACGTCACTTACAATGGGGTTGCCTTCGAAATAAGCTGGTTTCAAACGGTCGATACTGACAGTATCTTCGCGTCCGCCTCGCTCAATTACATAGAATTTCTCATGTCGCTTAATCACTTTGAACGGCCCGTCGTAGGGTGGTTCAAGTGGTCGACGAACAGCGTCGTGGCGAACAAACACGTGTGATGTCTTCTGTAAACTGGGGTGGACGAAAACATCAGTCGTTTGCGGTCTAATCGGAGAAGGCCTAACTGAACGCATTGCGTTTGTAAGCCTAGTCACATAAGATGCCCTATCGGAAACATGTTTGAAAGTTGAAGGGGAAACAAACTCACCTGGTAGGCGAAGAGTGGTCCCATAGACGAGTTCTGCAGGAGTGCATCCAGCATCAACTTTCAACGCGTTACGAATACCTAGTAGGACTAGAGGCAGAGCCTCGGTCCACTGAGGTATGTTTGTAGCTGAAAGGGAAGCTTTCAGCTGTCGATGGAAACGCTCTACCATGCCATTTGCTTGTGGATGGTAGGCTGTCGTTCGGAACCGAGTGCAACCTAAAAGTGCCGTTAGAGCGTGAAATAGTCCGCACTCAAATTGGCGCCCACGGTCGGTTGTGACGTAGGATGGACATCCGAAGTTCGCGATCCATCTTTCGACGAAAACACGAGCAACTGTTTCGGCAGTAATATCTTTAATGGGTACTGCTTCCGGCCATCGTGTGAAACGATCAACACAGGTGAAAAGGTAGGTACATCCATTAGATTCTGGTAGGGGTCCTACAATATCTATATGGACGTGGTCGAAACGCATGTCTGGGGCTAGAAATGAGCCTAAAGGGCTTTTCGTGTGTCGCGTGACTTTACACTTTTGACAAGCTAAGCACGACTGGGCCCACTCCTTAACGTCTTTGTTCATCCCAGGCCAGCAGAAACGTTGTGCGATAAGCCTAATGGTGGCTCGTACACCTGGATGAGAGAGTTTGTGCAACGTATTGAAGACGTTGCGTCGACAACTCTTCGGAACTATTGGGCGTGGTTGACTAGCAGAGACATCGCACAAAATTGCATCCTTGTCTGATCCAACAGGACAAAGTCGCAGTTTGAGAGTTGTGGACGACAACTCATGATGCAGCTCAAGGTCTTCCTTTTGACGCCGAGCTAGTTCAACGAGATCAATACCCTCGATATAGTTTATCGAAGCTATTCGAGATAGTGCGTCGGCTGCGGAGTTGTTTGCTCCAGAAATGTGGCGGATGTCTGACGTGAACTGGGAAATGTAATCCAGCTGTCGCGACTCACGAGGGGAGTATTTGTCAGACGCCGAGCTGAGGGAAAACGTTAACGGTTTGTGGTCTGTGAAAATAATGAAATCACGACCTTCCACAGAATGTCGAAAATGGCGTACAGAACAGTACATGGCTAGGAGTTCCCTACCAAATGTACTGTATCTTGTTTCCGCGTCTTGCAGCCGCCTCGAGAAAAAGGCTAACGGTTGCCACTGGTTGTCAGTCAACTGTTGCAAAACTGCTCCAATTGCTGAATCAGATGCATCAACAGCAATACTCAGAGGAGCATTGGGGTCATGATGCATAAGCATGGTTGCGTTCGAAATGGCTTCCTTGACTTTGGAGAAAGCAAGTCTAGCCGCGTTGTCCAGAGACACGAACTTCGCAGTTCCTCGAAGTAGATCTGTGAGTGGTCTCATGACAGAGGCACAGTTAGGGATAAACCTTCGGTAATAACTTACCAGGCCATTGAAAGTGCGGAGATGTTTCACAGTGGTCGGCTCTGGATAGTTTGTGATAGCCGCCACTTTATCTCTCAATGGGCGTATACCTTTGTTGTCAATGGTATGCCCAAGGAAGCTGAGTGATTCAACTCCTATTTCACACTTCTGTAAGTTAACTGTGATGCCATGTTTTTTGAGTCTTTCGAATGCGAGGTCCAAATGTTTAAGGTGTGTTTCCTTATCTGGACTCGCAATTAGACAGTCATCTATGTAGACATGAACAAAATTCAGACCACGGAAGACGTCGTCCATAAAGCGTTGGAATGTTTGTGCTGCATTCCGAAGACCAAAAGGCATGCGCAGGAATTCAAACAGGCCAAAAGGAGTAATAATGGCTGTTTTCGCGATATCTTCTGCTGCCATAGGTATCTGGTTGTACGCTTTGACCAAGTCGCCGCATAAGGTTGCGGTCAAGTCGTAAACGTGGGGTATAGGGTAGCAGTCCGGAGTTGTTTTGGCGTTAAGCCTTCGGTAATCACCGGTCGGACGCCAGTCGTTGCTATCCTTTTTGGGCACCATGTGCAATGGCGATGCCCAAGGACTGTTCGACGGTCTGATAATGCCCAGTTCGAGCATATGGTCGAATTCATTTTTCGCCGTTTGCAGCTTATCGGGGGCTAAACGGCGAGCTTTGGATGCCACAGGTGGACCTGTGGTTGTGACGTGATGCATAACATTGCTGGTTATGCACGGAAGAGTGTGTTTCGGTTGTTGTAACTCTGGATATTTCTCCAGAACTGCCTGGTAGGACGCGTCGCCTGATTGTTTAGTCCTAACGATGGCTAAACTCGGACCTACATAGGTGGTGCCGCCAATAGATAACTTTGTGTTGTTATCTATCAGTCGTCGACGGCGAGCATCTACGAGTAGATCGTAATGGTTCAGCAAATCTATGCCAATGATGGGCATAGAGACGTCTGCCAGGAGGAAAATCCAGTGAATAGGTTTGCGTAAACCTAAGTTGAGGTAGGCATACCGTCTCCCGAATGTCGCGATTGCCTTGCCGTTGGCTGCTTGAAGATTGAAGGATGGGTCGAGATGACGCTCCTTTGTCGTTGCTGGAAGAACGCTAACTTCTGCGCCGGTGTCGACGAGGTAGCGGACTTTCGTTTTAATGTCGGTGACGTAGAGCAAACGGCTTTTTCCGCCGGCTACGGTTGCCGTGAGCACGTGCCGGCGTGACCGTTTCCCGAGTTTGTGTCCTTCTTAAAACGGCATGGTTTACGACATTTTCTGGCTTCATCCCCGTAAGTGTTATGAAACCAGCACCATTCAGGGTTTTCCACCCTGTTGGGTTTCGTTTTAGGGCTACCACGCGACTTGCTGCGATGCGCCAAGGTGCGTTTCTGTGAAGTGCTACGTGATCTAGGACTTCGAGATCGTAGCAACCGTTTCACAGAGTTGCACAACTTGGTCACCTCCGAATCCTGGCGCTCTGTTTTGTCGCAGATAGAATATACGTTGGAGACGGGTCTGCTGGATATCTCCAGTATTTTATCTGCTGAGGCTGCCAGGTCGTCGAGTGGGACTGACTGGAGTGTCACCAACACGGTTTGCACCGGTTGTGGTAGTTTCGAGAGAAATAGTTCTCGGAAGAAACCATCGTCAAATGTTCGTGCACCGATTACTTCTCGCATGCGTGCGAGGACTTCAGTAGCTGAGTGGCTGCCTAGCTCGATGTTACGAAGCAATTCGTCTAGACGTTGGCGATCTGTGAGATCGCTTTTCTTCAAGAGTGCGGCCTTTAGAAGTGCATAAGGGTCACTTACTTCAGGATTAAACATGTTTGCTGTAACATACCTGTTTAATTCTCGCGGTAGTGAACGTATGACAGCAAGAAATCGAGATTGAGGATCTGAGACACCCTGTTCTCGAAAATCGGCCTCGGCATACAGAAACCATGTTTCTGCATTGTCTGGCCAATATGGCACGAGTTGGATCGTGTTCGAGGTCGGCTTAATACGAATAAGCTTGGGAGTGTGGTCGGACATGAGAAAGTGTAGTAAATGGATATATAAATGTTATCGAAATGAAAACAATAAACAAATATAAAATGGAACAGGCTCACCAATTCAATACTTGTTATTGGTCGGGATATGTGATCACGTCGGATATTTGATCACGTCGGGCTCACCAATTTAGGATTTGTCCTGGTGCGAACTTGACAGACGCAAAGACCAATCACTAATTATTCGAACTTGTTATATACCCACGAATACGAGACCAAGGAAGAACACGATAGCGTAGTCGGATGGAATAGTATATTTGGATGGTTATGCCAAAATACCGATGCGTTCCAACTAACTGGCTAGAGAGTCGAATACGAGCAATGCAACGTAACACGACAGCGTGCCAAATGGCGAGGATGCTTGACCGGATGCCTTCAGCTTAGCGAGTCCAGTTAAACTATCAAGGTCAGCATCAATGTCGAAGTCGTCAAACCCTAGGCTATTGATTTTGGGGAAGTGTATGACGCTACAGCGCAGTGACGCGCGGCCAGCTCTCATCCGGCCGGGATATGGACTAAGCTGACACGACCTACTATCTCAGCGCGATAGATCCATTATCAAATACGTTGTAACACCTCTGTCGCTGCGAACTTGGCTCAACCTTATGCTTCCTTGTAGACGTCCCCTTCAGTTGCCGTCTCCTACTAATAGATTTACTGTTTCTATTTCCATAAGCCGTCCTATAATGTTATTTCCTCCTTCTCATCCCGCTGACTTTGCGCTCTCACACTTTAATAAAAGCTCTCCACATCACTCCTCTCCAACGAATTTACCGATGTTTCTTCTTCCGTACCGTTTCCTCTTTCCAAATCGTTTTTTTCTATTGGTTATTTTCCCTCACACTTTATTTCCCTTGACTTCTCTAGACTAAGTGTCCATCTCTTTTCTTACAGGCAGTCCGACCAATCGTCTGCTGGTACGACACTTGAGGAACCCATCTGCACCACAGTCCTCGGGAAAAGACAACACATATTCCCTATAAATTTAACCAACACCCAGCTGCCCGTGGGGCTAACCGGAGCTACAGCAATCGAGTGGGTAGACCTACTGTATCGGAATCCACCAAAGACCTGGAACTGTTCCACAAGGGCTAGAAGCGAGCGCGAGGAAATCAATTAGGTTATACTAGCTCGTAAAAAGATATCGGGATGTTGGATTCCACTATCAGTGTTGGATGTTAAAATCCACCAACGACCCGGAACCGTTCCTCAAGACTCAAAAGCTAGCCAGAAGAAGCCAGTTGGTGTACAGTAGCTTAGCAGAAGGTATTGAATATTGGATATGCATAGTAAAACTGTTTATTCATATGACAAAGAAGGCTATAACCTCAGCACTGTTCAGGGCTGGTTTTGATTTCAAGGCAAGACATTTGCAGTGACTTCAAGGGCCGTCCTAGCAATAACTTTAACGACCAATTACACTTCGGTATTTTATGAGAATCCGCCTTACCAGCTGAGACAAAGAGACCCAATTGGCTATTTCAGTCATTACTAGGCTGGCCTTTAAAGTCGCCCCATTTGTATGTATAGATATGTCCCCTATGGGACATAAGTTATTTGCAGTAGCTCTAATTTAAGTAATACGAAAACATTTTATTTTTATTTAAAAGTGATGTTGATCTAAAGATCCTTAATGAAGAATATTTAGCCGGAAATTATCCGTATTAAGACACCCTATTTGGTTTAATGGTGTCATAAATTTTTATCATACGCAGTCGATATTTTTTGAGCACACGGATAGTTTCACATAAAATGCCCATGAGCATTGATGGACCTTGTACTGTGCTAACTAACTGTATGCTCAGTTCATTTGTGCACTTTTTGGACACGTGATATTTTCATCTGGTTTAAATTACTGCGGTGTTAAGCTTCATTTCTCTGGACTTCGTTTTTCCCAGTCTTAAAGTATGCATTTTGTGGAAGTTCTCTTTTTATTGTACAATAAGTGAGTGGTCACTATCGAGCTGGCAAACACTTTGGTCTCACGTTGAGATTTTTCGATAGATAAACGGCGACAAGTTTTTGGATGCATAACTAAAAATGCATCGATATTCATGCATATACCAGCCAGTCTCGGGTGTCGACATGTACCTGAGTACCAGGACCTGGTGGAGTATGAATATCTGCAGGATACTACCGCAGCCGAGTTTGAAACCCGCTTGATTTTCGTGGATTTGCTTCCTCGGAGCCCCACGCATGTCTGATGACAACCTAAAATCTTAGACCCCATATTCACCAGAGTTTTCCCTCTGTGGTTATAACAGGATTCCACTCACTTCTTGACATTCGTTGGTTAAATATAGTCGAAAGGACTCATGTCTGATTTCTATGCGCAAGTTAACACTGGTTAATTTAACCAGTAATCCTGGAATACTGTTCTAGGATAATTATGGTGCCGACCCGTCTGACTCTGCTTCTCTACCTCGTTTTAGGTTACTTACAGCCTTTTAAGCTTCTGCAAGAGTCAGAGGTCATTTCCATGTTCCATCCCCAACCCAACTGGATAGTGACCAACGGAATAGTAGTCGGAAGCCAGTTAAACTGTCACTTCATGGCGTTCCACTTATCTCTGCAGTCATCTCATCTGCGAATAAATCACAGACCCGTCCCTTCCCAATAATCTCACTAAATATTGTTTTTGCTCGTTTCTTTGGTCCGTCCAGCTAACTGTTGACTTACTGCTACCCTTTACATCTCTTTTACCTTCACTGGGTACCATTGTTCGTAGTCGTAGCGCAGACTGTTTGGATTGCTTTCGCTCTTCTTTGTGCTGTGAGCCTGCAGGAATGCGTCTACGGGCATTTATCAATTTAGAAGAAACCATTAAAATTCAGTGACTCTTTTTGACTGTCAGTTACTGTCTTTAAGGCTGTTTTTACTGTCGACTAGTAATGGAACTAGACCACTTTAAGATAATTCGTAAATTGTTTCCGTTATAATCTATCCAATTCTTCATTAAGAACAACCTTCATGTTCTCGTCTTTGAGCCACTGTCAAAACTTAAGCATTCTATTCCGTCATCTTGTATTTAATCTCAAAATACCCTTCCTCAGTAAAACTTTCAAACTCTGGGCTTTTGATGCATGCTTTGTATTTCAAATATGTTCAGGTGTTTCTTGCATTTGGATCCCTTGATAAATGTGAACAAAACAAAAAGGGCTAGGTTCACAGAAGAAATAAAATTTTATTTCACAGATACTGCATACTGTCTAAAATTGAAATGATTATTCAAACAAAATTATATAAACATACTTTAATCTGTTATGTGACAGCACATGATGTAAAATTAGAGAACCCAGAGTATTGAAGAAGTCAAAAATCACAAGTTTTGGGTCAGACTCGTCGCTAATTTCTGTCATACAATAGGAGGTCCAAAATTTGTGCAGGTGTAAGTATTGCAAGAAAAGGAGCAATAAGTATTGCCTGACATTGCATAATATGCAAGGCAATGACACCCATAATATTGAAATGAACTCAGAGAATGAAAATAAGTAGGCCAGTGAAGTAAAAAGTTACTCACTTGGAATGTAGGAAGATCAAATTACATTCATCATCGAAGTGAGTGATTTATCATACTCTTTTTGTACGTAGAGATTCGGTTAAACGCGTTCTATAGCAGTCGCTTCCTTGAAGTGTAGTAGTCCATGCATTTTTGTATACAAATTTGGTTGCAGGAAGACTTCTTTTTGTTTTCCTTTGACTCTTGCTTTTTCTGTTGTCTATTATACTCCTATTGACTGCAAAGCGAGTAAACACTTTCTCAACAGTTCAACGCCTAGTTCTTTTGACCTGTTAGTTTTGACGCTTCACAGTAGATCTCTTAAGATCCCCTTTCTCTCTGAGACGCTTTTCAATAGTGTTTAACTTTAACTTGTTGGTGGAACATAAGCTCCTAGCTCTGCTATTAGACCGTTCTACTTAGTTCACGCCTAAAGAACAAAAACTGGTTGTTAAGGCATTGGCCATTTCATGTATCTTATGAGTGGTTTTCTCTTTCGTGCCATCATTTCATCTCACATTGAATTCTAAAAGCTGAACTCATTATCAGGCTTATATTCTATCTTAAATTTAGTGTTCGTGTGAAAATCGTTGAGCTTTCCCAACAGCTGAGTTGCATGGTTCATAGTACTACAAACGACAAATTCGTTGTCGACTTAACTGTGATAATAAGGTTGTTCCTCTGATGAGTAGACTTAACCACGTTTGTTAAAGAGAACCATGGCCACTCGATCAGTCTGTCGATAAACTGGTTATTGAATTGGAACCGAATATCTTTTGTGTAAAGGAGTAATAGCTGTTTTATCTCGATTTTGAGAAACGATAGTTGATTTTTGCTGACAAACCATATTAATTGTCTCACTCACTGGTGCACTTGTAAATAGACAGTCGTATGATATGACACTATGAGGTTGTCTGATATGTTGACGTGATCCAATTTGTGTGAATATTGAAATATATCTTCCAAACTGTAGATCACCAACGTGCAAACAATTGTATTTGCCACTGTTTCTACAGCAGATGTAATGTCATGCCAGATTTTCTCAGGATGGCTATTGGTGTCATGTTCAGATAAATGATTGGCTACCTCTTCCCCAAATGTAGACTTGACGTTTTCATCTTCCAATCGACTATAGACAAGCTTTACTATCGCTTGTTTCCTGCGACCAGTAAGACGCAGATACACACGAGCCCTTACTACTGCGTTATCAAAGTTCAAATTAGTATTCCAGGAATAGAGACAATCCTCCACCGATAGGTTATAGTAGTGTGACCATCGTTGGTTTGAAGTCGCGGGACGCCTCTTGACAGTATCTATCCTTATGCCTAAGGTTAGCACTGGCTAGAAAAAAGTGATTGTCGTAGCAAAAATGCATCAGACGATGGCCGTTGTCGGTTCGTTGACGTGGGATTCCGTAGATACCTCCAAGATATGTTTCCGATTAGCTCGACTTCCCTACTTGAGCGTTAAAGTTACCTGTCTTCATGACCCTGTCTGAATGTTTTACTTTCTGTAACCAAGCTGACAGCTTCTCATGGAATTAATCCTTCGTGTCATCGGAACTGCAGTTGGTGATTGCGTAGGCGGAGATTAAGAATAGACATCACCTAGTCTCATGGTCCTTCCAAGTCCTTACAGATGCATTCAGTTGAACAGCACATAGACAACTGTTTACTGGGAACCAGTTGAGGAGCGGGCTTTCTGCCCCCATATCCATCTGCCGTGTCCTTAGTTGCACACACCCGCGTGCACATTACTGGATATAGATCATGTAGAAATTAGATCGGTTTTGATGTACACGCATTATTGTTAATCACACATCTCTCCTAGAAAACTAGTCGTTTCTCATCATTTGGTTTCGACGCATCTCAAAAGTTAGAATAGTCAAGTGATCCTCCTCTATGGCTCAGTGGTTTAGGGAGATGAATATTAACCAGCAGGCCACGGGTTTGGACCCGTCCCGCTGCACTTTAGGTTTAGGCAGTCAGGTAGTTTCACTAGCCCTCATACAATAAGTGTAGCTCATTGCCTACTGCACGGATGTACACAAGATGGCTGAGTGCGTTGTTATTTTTATTTTATTTGCTGTCTTCTGCTTTCGCTGTTAGTCGGTCGGATCTATACGTGATAAAAGTTATACAGTTCCATTGTAAAATGATGGAACCTAACTTTTGAGGGTTTATTTTAGGGGTACGTGGGTTGTTCAATAATTGCTTTGATAACTGTCGCATGTAGCTTCAGTGTATTTCGTGAAAAAAACAAGGTGGACATTTATAATGATGAAACGACATTTTCTAAAAAACTTGAATGCAGGCAACTCACTAGATGTGTGACGTCATTGTGGTATTTAATCCATTTTTACATGGCATCTCAGTGATACGGACACCGAGAAATACTCCACAAATAGAGTCAATATTTCTGTTGTTTACCTTCATTATTTGATCGTTAACTAAGTTTACAGTCTTGCACTTCCCTTCTGATCTATTAACAAACTAAGTTTGTGTCGGCGTTTACGAGGTGATTTGATTGCCAAACCTATCTAAGTCTTCAACACTGTCGATAATTAGTCATATATTAAGAGTGTTTCCAAAGTCAAATTTGTTTCACTAACCGTTTACTTTGGTTTACTGGACGGTACCGCAAGTTGTTAGGATTATTTTAGTATTTTTTTCCATGCTTTCGACTCTTTCTTTCGCTGCTAATTATTTTAATTAGGTTAAAATTCAAGCTTGACATGGGATGGTCATAAAATAATGCGCCATAACAACACTAAGAATGTGTGAAAGGGATAAGGATGAGAGAAAAAAAGAAATGGCAGAATATAAAGTAAAATAGCGATGGGTTATTAAAGAAGTTTCAGGTAGACATTTAAAGAAGCCTCTTCTTCACAACAGAAAAAACGAGAAAGCTGCAGCATGATCTCCATTATTTGTGATTTTGAGCTATACCTACTTAGTTTCAAGACCTCACAGACGCCATCCGTAGTTGCAAGGCATCAACACTTGTTAGCCCTACACGAATATCTCTCATACCACGGCGCTACGTTATACTTTGACCACGTCTCCGCTTTCAACCAGTTCCTGGGCCAGTAAACTGAACGGTATGATAGCTGATACAGTGACATTCGTGACATTTCCGAGTCAAGAAGGCTAATGTTTCAATATTACTTTATTTGATGAGTGGTAATCTCCAATATGACCAAGTATGTGCCGCCTCACTTCAGAATTATTTGTATGTTGTTCCTACTGGATGTTAGCAATCCTTCGGAGACAACGGTGACCGAACACGCAATCTTTGGGCATTCTCAGTCTGGAGGTGCCATGTTTCATGGGCGTAGCGTAGAATTACCCACGCTGATGCGTTTTACACCCGACTTTTCATAGCAAGGCTAATGTTGTGGTGATGCTAAATGTAGCGCAGATTGATGTATACCACCCCAGCTTTGGATAATCTCTTTGAAATCCTGTCATTTACATCACCATCACTCACATAACTATTCGGATACACGTGTTTCTACAACTTCCAACGGTGAGCACATTTACAGATTCCTGCCAACCTTGTAAAAGTATTTCACACCTCGACATTGCAAGGTATGTACCATACTTTCGGATACTGATCGTTAATTGATAAAGCGAAGTTTGAGTAGTGTGTATGCTACCACACAGTAAAGCGATGTCTCCCATATACCTAAGATCTTACAACAGCAGATCGACACCACCATGGAGCTCTTTCAGAGCTGTTTCAAGAACCGCATCAGTAGCAAAGTTGAAGAGCAATAGTGAAATCAAGCAGCTCTCTCTAACCTCACTGTTGTGTTGGAGCAATGGAGAGAGGTGGCTCTATGCTTTCACTCTACCTGAGGTGTTTCTATATTAGGGTTTAAGTATGTTAATTTACCTTCGAAGGACAATTCACTCTGACAGATATTTTCAGAGCAAGGTCCTGGCCAACAAATTGAGGGCAACTTTAATATCAAGCAACAACGATTATCGGCCAGCAATAGATATGGTGGCGTTTCAGCGCCTGGTGGAGGGTGAAAATGTGGTCAACCCATTCATGACCTAAAAGAAATTCGACTTGATTATAATGAATAGTTTTTCATGCGTTTTGGGAAGTTGTAGTAAAGTAAGGGCAACCAGTATATTTTACACACTACTGGTGGCAGACTGATACCCGATGTACGTTAAGTAAACCCTTTATAAAGGTGGGTGTAACAGTGGTTCCATACCAGAGTAGCGAAACATTCTCAGGCTGCCGTACCTTCTCAAAGAGTATAGTCAATTTCCTAACTACTGTTTTATCTTCACTTTTAACAAAAGCCGGGAGTAAGTTGTGTGGGCTGGACACCTTAGTACTTCGAGTTCCTCGAATACCACTTCGTTAGGTAGGTTGGAGGTTAACTGACTATGAAACATAAGACACTATAGCCAATGTTACTGGAACAGTAGATCAGTTAAACTGCTTTCAGTGTTTCGGTTGGTGTCCCAGACGTCTACGTAGGCTGTTTATCGGTGTACCTCACCATCTGCTGTGGAGACCATTTCACTGACACCAGGCTTCTTGCTATAACTGGTTCAGATGAGCTCTATAAGCTTCCAAATAGCTCAGAATGCAGTTGATGCTTCCATCCCACTCGTGTCCTGACCACGAAGCCTCTTGGTCTTTATCCAAATGTTGTGTGATCTGTCACGTAAGCGGATTACGCATACCATCATTGTCGTTGTCTTTTGGGACGGACAGATGAGGGCTAGGCGTTTGAAAGGAGTTCGCAGCGTTTTTCAGCATGGCTTCTTCAAAACCGCAAATAGATTTACTTGCCGTTTTCATGGCTCCTAGTGGGGGCAATAAGTGCTCATCTATACTCTTGTGTGGTTCACCTATTAGACTTGATTTTAGCTCGGTTTGGATTGTAGTCGAAATATTGAAAGCAATTAATTCACTTGCCTTAAGCTGTTTAAGGTGATGACTGGTGACCGCCATAACGTAAAGTGAACTTATTATACGCTAAAGTGTGATCAGAGTCTAGAAAAATGTGTGTTGAGTATATTCACACTATCTGTAAGTAACTGCAATGTAGCATATTTGAGTCCCAGCTTGAGTGACACGGAGGACACCAGGTAGCACAATGCTGATCGCTATATCAGAAGTTTGTGTTTACTTGAAATAGATTGTGATCTGTGCAAAGGTACTAAACGCGGTCCTCATCATCTGATCTGCGGCTGACGAGTCCCCACTGACCATCTAAAATGACCCTTCTCTGAGCCAAGCATCCCCAACTACGCATTTGATTCCCTGTTAGCATTACGATATCTCTCAAGTGCATTTGGTGGAGGTTACTTAGTTGGTGGTAAGACTCCTTTTTATCTGCATTTGGGCTACAGCTAATCGGAGTGTAGGGAAAGATGATGAAAAAATGTCTTTTGTTCTGCCAATTACTTCTCACTCTAACCGAGCTTAACAGCAATCAGGTGACTGTTGGTGATGATCCAGTTGATTGGCGTAGCTTTAGCCTTAGTGCTTAATGCGATGCCAACACTGGCAGCTGATGTCACAGGTCCGCGATAAACTCGTGCTAAACACTTCTGACAGGTGAAGTTATTCAAAGCACTTCTCTGGAATCTTGTATACGTGTCTGTGAAATACAACGTGTATCAATTGATAGGCTCTTCAGAATCCTAGACAAACTTCTGCGTTATCTGATCTACATCAAAATTCAAACGTTGAAGGTGGTCAACTTAAATTGTTGACATGATGTAGGGATAGTCGAGTCAGATATTGCACTGAAGGACAGCCTTGTAAGGACAACTGTTTATCAACTCAACGGTACAGACGAATCAGAATTTGAATCAGTAAAAGGTAACTGAGTGGAACAAAGATAAGCTTAGAGAAAAATTCGGAAATGATTGCAAAAGAGCAACAATTTATACAAATAATAATAGCGAAGAAGAAATGGTGATAAAGTGAATGTCTGAGTGTAAGGTTTGTATAATAATTCAGTTGTTCTCAAGAGAGTTTATCAAGCGCTCCGAAGTCTTCACTGTAAATACTGTCCCATGGTTTATGTGAGGGCTACAATACTACCAGGACATCTAACTCAAACCATATGATTGTCTTTAGGGACCATCGCCGGAGTGTTTGAATTGAAGTTTGATTCACAAAGCAGTGGCGCAAAATCAGGTGCTGCATTCTTATGACTATCAGTAACCAAAATGGGTTCGCCAACCATTCATTCTGGGTCTTAGAGCCCATGTATACTACTAGTTCGGAACCAGGGTTAACTAACTCCCTCTGGTGAATCCTGACTCTATCCATGATTCTGGTGATAAGCATCGAACATTTGCTTTCGCCACCTTTTCTTTGTGAAATGAAATGAGTAAGACTTACTCGTGAGAAGCTATGAACTCATGGCCGTATGAGGGTGACTAAACTCATACTGTAGAAAACGAAAAAAACAGACACGGGAAGGAATGTTTATTATGACGTCTTGTACAGTTGTTATCAAATATTGTACACTTTACACTAAGAAAGTCATTAGCGCAATGTGCTTGATTTCCTCTTCTGCTACTATCTTGACTTGCTCTTAATACGCCCATATTTCTTCTTGCGTTTCTCTTGGCAGAATCTTAACGCATTTCTGGTAGTTGCCTATGATTTCTGCCACCCTCTTAAAATATACTATTTATATCCATTCTGATCAGCAGCGTTGACAACACTCGTCCCCCCGTCAAAATTTCGGGCTTGCAGCCGTGTTGATCGTGTTGGTGCTGTCTTCTCTTGGTGTTCATGTAGTTTCTTCTTTTTCCCACCGTCTACATTTTTGAAGTAGGCTGGCATTTACTCTTTTCTCTTTGTCCCCTTTTTTGATGGTATAAACTGAACCGCGTCTCTCGGTAATGACGCATGGTCCTTCACACTTCGGGAGTAGTTTTCTTCTACCATGTTCACCACCTAAAGTGTATTTTCGTTATCTCCATTTCACTTGGTCTCCGACCTCAAACGGTTTCCACTTACTTACTTCTGTCTTCTGGGATCTTTTGGCCTCTGCTTCCTGTTTTTGTTTCACGTTTCTGAGTGCTTGTTTCCACTCCTTTCTCAATCTTGTCATGTTTCACGGCTGTTGTTGAGGCCAGGTCTTACTGTGTGTTGAGAGCCGTGGTTTCTTGCTATACATTATCTGGAGTGGCAACATCTTGGTTGTACCTTGTACCAAGGCACGATGCGCTAATAATGTTAATGGCAATTCTGTCTCCCGATTCCCTCATTGGCTTTCGAAGCCAGCCACTCCTTAAGTGTACGGTCATTCCGTTCTGTCCAACTGTTAGTCTGCGGGTGGTACGGTGTCGTTCTAATCCTCTTGATATCGAGTTGCTCCAAACAGGATTTGAATTCGTCACTCTCAAAACAAGGACCTTGGTTGGTCAATATCATCTTCGCCACACCGTGATCTGTGACAGTAGACCTGATCACCGCCGCGGTATCTGTCTTCGCACATTGGTCAGGAATCGTGGCGGCACCTTTTCCCCGTCGTGTGGCATGTTCTGTCACCAACAGGTATTAGTTGCTACTAGATGTCTGTGGAATCGACTGAAGCGGCGGTCGTATATACCGATCACCTTTCATCAGCTGAAAATGTGAACAGCCCAGAACGCGTTTGGCAACATCTCCCATACCCAGCCAGTATACACTTTGTCCGAGAAGGTCGGCTGTCTGTGAGACACCTGTAGGAGCTAACTGGAAGGCATTCTTGTATCATTTTGTCGCGTAGACATTTCGGAATCACTGCCAACCAGCTCCCGTCGTTTTCTCGCCAAGTCAGCACCCCATAAATATTCACCCGTAGGCGTTCTTTCTGCGTCAACGACGTTCTCAACTCTTTATTTCCCACAGACTTGTTTGTCTCTGTTCCTTCAGTTATGGCTTTTATCACTTCTCTAAGTGTAGGGTCCGACTTTTGAAAACGAATTAGTCTTAATGGCTCCTGTTCTACTGCATGTACACTATGCAATCTCAGGTAGTTCATTTTCGTCTGATTTGATAAGAAGTCTGCCGACAAGTTTTCTTTCCCTGCCACAACCGATTGTGAAATCGTACTCCTGCAGTCGTAACATCCACCGTGATAATTTCCCTCTGAGGTCTCTCGCTGTCTTTAGCCACTGTAGAAGTTTGTGATTAGTTTTAATATGGACTTGTTGACCGAAGAGGTATGATCTCCATTTATCCAGCGCCCAAACTATTGCCAGACATTCCTTTTCAACCGTGGAACATTTCTGTCCTACAGGATTCAGGACACCGCTGGCATACTCCACAACTTTAATATGTCTCGGAACTGCGCTTATTGCATAATCGCTTGCATCGGTGGACACAATGAATGGCTTCCCGGGTATTGGTAGTTTTAAAATCAGCTCCCGGTCATTTAGGAGTTCCTTTATGTAATCAAACGTTTTCTGTACCTCCTCTGTCCACATAAATTTGGGGTTACCAAGTAGCTCGTATAATGGTGCTGCTATCTGGTAGACACTTGAGGAACCGACTGCAGAGTGCTGCTCTACCCAGGAACTGTCGCAGTTTCCTCTGTGAATTCGACACTGAAATAGTTCTGTCCGTCAGAATTTTCTCAGGTAGTGGTTTTATTTCCCCATTTCCAACTTTATGTCCTAGTGATGTAGCACTCTTCTTGGCTACCTGAGATTTTGTCTTATTGATGCGAAGTCCGAACTCGTCAATGCGTCTTAAAATAGCTTCCATGTGTTCTAGATGTTCGACTTCCATCTGACTGTACACCATCAGGCTGTCAGCATACACTTCTACGTCTTCTAAATTCTTCAGCAACAAAACCAACCGCCTAAATGTAAGTGGCGCACTTGCAAAACCGAATGGCATTCTTCTGAATTGGTATTGCTTTTTGCCCACGATAAATGTTGTTTTCTCCTTATCACTTTCTTTTATTGGTAGCTGTCGGTAGCCTGAGGGGAGGTCTAGAACCGTAAAGACTTTTGCATTCTGCAGACTATCCAGCGTTTCGGCTACCGTTGGCATGGTACAGGGCTTCAGTTGCGTTATGGTATTCAACTCTCGGAAATCAACGCAGAATCTATATTTCCCACTGAACTTCCTTACTAGAAGCACTAGCAAATTGTATAGGCTATCAGCCTCTTCAATAATACCTTCATTTAGCATTTCCTGAACCTGGTGCCTAATTTATTCCATGTGACATTGTGTTCGCCGTGTTATAGATGTTGTCATTGCTTGACTTGCCACTGATTTCATGCTGAACCTTGTCACAATATCCGTGGGGGTCTCCATATCCCGTGAACAATCTGTCGTATTTCTTAACCAACTTCATGATGTTTGGTGCTTCTGGGTGTGGTGCTTTTGATACCTCAATCTCTGCCACATCGCTGTTTTCCTAAGTAGTGAACGTCCTGTACTTTGTCGCCACTATCCCTGTTCTCATGTTAATAACTACACCCACTTCTCTCGAAAAATCAGCATCTAGGATTGTTTGTTGTAGACACGTCGTGATAATGAATGGAAATCTAATTTTCCGACTTCCGATCTCAACGACACAGTCTGATAAGCCTGCGATTTCTAATGCATATCCTCCAACCGTGTGGACCGTTAGCGCACGTGGTCTTATGTTTTGAGACTGCCTCTTATCTATCAGTGAGACTGCTGCACCCGTATCTGTTAGACACACGATCTCCCGATCATTTATTCGCGTTCACAGCACCTCTATCTATGGCTCCTACAACATCTAGTCTAGCCGGAAAAACAGAATTCATATTATATCCTTTACAACGTTTTCGCCTCTCCAGACAGTTTCTTTGCCAGTCCAACCATTCTCTTCCAAGTCTCCTTCCCCCCACACTTTTCACGCCGTCATATGCCGCTTCTGCTTGACTCCTCAGCAACGTACTAAGCACAGGTAAGATAATATTGGGAAGGATTGGATAACTTTTACATCACGCTTCTGGAATAAAAAACAGTAAGAAGCTGAAGCATCATAACTTTTGACTTTGATTCTTAACTATATTTAATAACCTCCTGAGCTATTGAGTCGAATAGTTCTTCGAAACCCATGAAAGGGGTTGCGATGCGCCAACAGATACTAACCTAACAACCAGTTCATACACTGAACACCTTCCCGCTTATCATATTTAGTCCCAGGACTAGCAAAGTAAATTAGGTAGAAGTTATTGAGACGTCGTTCCTCACACTTGTTTAAACCACCGAAGGCAATGTTTCAAGATAACTCCATTCACTTAATGACGATCTCCATCACATTTCACCAGTCGCTACTGGACGTCAGAACTACCTACTGAGTGAATCCACACCACACTAGCAACCCTACCGAGACAGTCATCGAAAATCCTCAGCTCAGAGTCCAAGTTTTACAGTTAGGCTAATGTCTTGATAGTGACTTATTACTGTATACCAGTTCTGTTTTCTGTATACTATCAAGTAGCTAGGTCTCATGTATCATCAAATCTATGCCTGAATGTCGAGTTCATCACCATTTTCGTTCTTTTCATGTTCTTCTAAACATTTTATCGCTATCACTTTTAAATGTCTTTATCTTTATTCCATTGTCTTTTCTCCGTATTTTAAGATTTTAGTCTGTTCGTTTGCGTGCGTTGTCTTATGCTACTAAACATTAGTTTTCATAAAGCTACCTTCTCATGAAATATCTGACGCAGCTACTCAGAAATCATGCATATCGTTTGAGCATTTTGCAGCTTATAAGAATCTGTTATCACTTGGAAGGGCTTCACAGGTGTACAAAGACGCTTGTAAAATACTTTTTTGAATGCATAAATTAAAAGATAATAAAGGTAATAATAGCGGTAATACATTGATCAGTCGTTGGAAGGTAACCAACTTCATGTTGTCCAGTCTTAAGTGCTGATCAAATTCTGTCGATCATTTTGCAATGTGGTCACCAAGCTGGGAGACTTAACATTGCGATGTATTAGAACATAGTTGGATATAGTCAATCGGCAGGTTTCGGTCTTTTTGGCACTTCTCAGCAAGGCGTATCTACAACCTCGACGGAACTGGTGTCTGCTCTGAAATCCGAACCCGCGTCACCCAGTGCTGCAGTCGGAGACATTGCCATTGAGCTATTCAGACTGCTTTTGACCTCCTGTAGGACTGGACTGTGTGCATTGGTTGGGTCTGGGTTTCAAACTGGGCGTCACTTCCGCCGAGGTTGCAGATACGCCTTACTGACAAGTGGCAAAAAGCATGAAATCTAGGTCCAGGGCTTCTTGCCGTTTACATCAACTGATATCAATGACTATTAAAATCTTACAAGAGCTCATATATTCACGGTAGTCAGTGTCTGTGTATATTAAGGCTGTCTCATGTGCTTTGGGAGTTGAAGGTCGATAGTAAATTAGCTGATGAGCAAACTGAATTAGTTTTAATATGCATTTGCACTGGGTTTAATGACTGACATATAATAAAGTAGTTATACGTCCTCATTTGTTTTGAAAGTCACAGGTATAGTTTTTGTCAAGAATGTAGCCATCTGTCCTTTGTATTACTGTTAATTATTAAAGTGCATTACCGATATTTACTTAAACAAATTTTTAATGATCTAATTGTAGCAACTTATAAAAAATCACTATGGAAGAGGAAGATGACTGGAGACAATGCGCTGAATGGTTAAATCGATGTCAAATTATTCCACAAGATCATCCAGCTTTGGGACCAGGTGGCAATGCAATCCACTTAGTTCAAGCACTAATGGATGGTGTTGCTTTATGTCACCTTTTAAGCACATTATCAAATCATGAGTTGGATATAAGATCAATGAAGGACTTTAGTCATATGCCACAAAATTCTCAATTTTTATGCTTTCAAAATCTTCGATTATTTATTCAGTTATGTGAAAAAGAATTTGATATTCCTAAGAATTTATTATTTCAACCTGGTGATATTTATCATGCTAAAAACTTTGGAAAAGCTATTGCACTTTTATCAAAGTTATCATATTCAAGAAGAGCTCAACTAACTGGAATACCGTATGTGTTTCCTATTTGTATGTTTTGTTTTATCTCCAAGATTTAGTGGTTTCCCACCAGAGAATTCCACCCTACAGTCTACTCATGAGTATTATAACAACCTTGAGGAAATTGCTGCTGCAATGTGAGAAGTTTCAGTTCATAAAATATCATTATTATATGGCTATTTTAGGAATAAGTTACCAGATTCTGGGAAAACAAACTATGCTCAAATGGAAGAAGAGAACAAAGAGAAGTTGTACGACACAGTTGTATACCAGGGATCGAAATCTCGTCTAGTAATGTTTGAAAAACAAAGAAATTCTAAACCACCTATTTTAGAATCTAAACTCAGAGCCGACAACAGCACGGGAATGCTGTATCCGTGAAATAGTGGATACAGAGAAGAATTATGTTGATGTCTTGAAAATGTTGATTGAGGTAAAGGAAAAATCTGACTCATTGTTAATTCAATACTTAATAATTTAGAAATATAAACATCCACTGATTGGAGTTCTTTCAAATAATGAAATTGGAGAAATTTTCAAGTATATTGAGGTAAGTATTAAACTCACTACAGCTTTGTAACATGTTACTTACTTGTTTTATTGTTGCATTGTGGATACATCTGTATCACGCATACGGCTGTGAAATCATGCTAACAATATGATATTCGTTTGTCTATTAAGGGTCGCGTGTACTGCACAGCAGTCCCCTCTGTTCTACTGTATGGCTGTGAAACATGGCCATTGAAAGTGGAGGATATAAAAAGGCTTCAGGTGTTTGACCACCGTTGCCTTCGTAATATAGGACGTATTCCGTGGTGTCACCACGTGAGTAATGCAGAAGTTAGGTGTAGAGTTTTAGGGAGAAGAGGTAAGTCAGTTGACGAGGTTGTGAACCTTCATCGACTGAGATGGTTGGGACACGTGCTACCTATGCCTAGTCACCGATTGCCTCGTCACACAATGTTGGCTGAGGTGGGTTCAGGCTGGAAAAAGGCCCGAGGTGGCCAGACTAAAACATGGCACCAATGTATGAAGTCTCTGACTGTTGGTCTAAGCCATGTAGGACGATGCAGACTAGGTGGTTGGGGTCCACGGGACAAGAGGAACCAGTGGTTGGAGACCCTAGGTGATATGGCTCAGAACCGAAGTCAGTGGCGCAGATGTATACACACATTATCCTCATCTTAACAACACTATACCGAATCTCACTATTTTGTCACTCCTCTTTCCTTTCTTCTCGTACTTTATATTTCTTTTGACTGCATTCACTTATCTTCATCCTTCACCTCACTACCTTTTTACTTGATGTGCTGATATGAGGTGTGGCAACTCGGACCGTTACGCAGTAATGCCTGGTCCTATGTTGATAATGATGATATGAAGGAATATTGTTTAAGCTAAGAGTTTCCTTAGAATGATGTTAATTCTTCTACATATGGTTGTTTTTCCCCATTCCCATCCCTTCAAAGATGAGTCATGAGAAGCGTAGGTATCATACGTGTGTAGTAACTTGAACCGATTAACTTGCGTGCGAGGTTCTGTCTGTGTTTGCCTTTCCATTTGTCTGTCTAATATCAATCTGAGAAAACTGGAGTTATCTTTTATTTTCTGATAATTGATCTGACTCAGTCAATTACATCTAACCTGTACACTATCGCTTATTGGCATTTTCTGTGGTGATTTTTGGAGTCATAAGATGTCTTCAGATGCTAGTTGGTTGGAGGAAATCGGGAGGAAGCTGTGCTCGACCAACGTTTCGTGGTTGTTGGCACTCGTCTGGAGGGCACATCTGCAACTTCGAGCGAACTGATGTCCTCTCTGAGGTTCGAACCCGAGTCACCCAGAGCTGCAGTCGGAGATGTTACCACTGATGTATTCGGGCTGCGATTGACATCCTCCAGAACTGGGTTAGATACATTGATTGGTTACTAGACAGAAACCAATGTCGTGCTGTCTAATGTTGAGCTCTAACCGGATTCTGTCTATCATTTTGCATTGTGACCACTAAGCTAGGAGGCTCACTATGGTGATGCACCTTGATTGACGTTAGCCGGAGGCAGTCAGTACTAGAAAACCATCAGATTGGTTGTTCTCCAGTAACTAATCATTCTAGTTTTTTAGTGCTTTTGAAAAATCTTGTAAATGGTTATAGCATTCTTTAGGGATCTAGCCTCCTCTACAGTGACAAAACATATTTTTCAAAGTACACAATTTATTTTTAGAGAATATCTTCAGAATGTAATCATTCTCCCCTCTCGTTATTCACTTGGTCGTAGGCACAGTTTTTCTGTTCCTTCGTTTGCTAAACTATTATTGTTATATTCATCTTAGTGACTAGCAGTGGAATCCAAAACACGCGTTTCATCCTATTTGGACTTGTCAGCTAGATGTACCTGTACCACAGTGAATGGTGTTGTTTCCACCGAGACTCAAACTCCAGTACCCATCGCTTCAAACGCTAAAGTGTTATCCACTGGAGCACAAGAGTCACTTCTTTGGCAATGGGTTTCAGTTAATGTTGTTTGATACCTGTAATTTCTCGTCGAATTGGTCAACCTACTGTCCTCATTGATTTTTAGGCGAAAATAGTACATATTGCGCGGAACAAATTTTCTAACCTTTTTCTCTCCTAAATCTTATTTTAAAAACATCATGAAGGGTTATGGGAGCTAAGGCTTCCTGAGGTAAATGCGGAACTGCTTCAACTGTCGGAAATTTTATCTCTCGGTCGAATTGTATGATCAAGGCTCTAGCAATATTTTAGGACGCCAAGAATTGGGAAAGCATCTGCGTTGTAGTCACATTGTCTGTTAATCTATCATCTGATCTAGAAAACCTTGTTGCTAACGCGTTTTCATTTGCATATCGGTCACTGAATATTATGCTTAACCATTTCGTAAACGAGAAACAACTGTTCTTATCAAATCACGTATCACCTGTCTAGCTATGACTTTGCGTTTTTGTGTAGAAAACAAGTGACTGAGTTACGCAAGACAGATTTAGTCAGCGTACTCTTAGTCCTACAAGTATAACAAGAATCTGCTAACCACGGTAACCGTAAGAGTAAAGACTAAGTGATGTGAGTACGTGATGCATACTACCCTAAAAAAGAAATCCTCATAAACTGCGAACTACATACATTACTGTATCTCGCTCATTAGTGACATGCTTCGAGATGAATATCATGAAGTTATAATGAGAACCTGTGATCTGTGGGGTCGACCAGTCGGAAGTGAAGCGGATACCAACTGAAGACCTTAGTGGATAGTTGCATTACATCGCGAATTGACATGAGGAAGTAGGAAATTGTGGACCACTGATCTCCAACCTAGTGGCTGAACAGTTAACTCGTTTGCCATGAAAACTGGAGGTCCTGAGTTTGGTCCTTGGCGGGGCGGGGTGAGGTTGTGTATGCGTAATACTGAGGGATGAAACAGCTGTCTGATGCTCTTAGGTCTTCAGTGGTTCTCCAGTTGATGTCAATCTGTGATAAGTACCATCTTAAAGACTTTGTTATTATTCTTTTCAGCAAACTGTTTCTGTTCGAGGTTATGTGCAAGGTTGTTAGCGAGGTGTCTTAACGGCGTGTAATTTAACAATCTTACTGGTTAATCTCCCGTAAGAAAGTTATGTCTTGTTATGCATTATGAACTTGATAGATTAGTCGGTAAAAACATATCTTACACTGCTCATTCCTTATTTTGCTGATAGTTTGCTCCAAAAATAGACATAAGTCATATCCAGACACCTACTGTGTTTTGGTTAAAGAGATTTTGACATTAGTTATTCTTTCTTTAAAGAAGTCTAGGTGATTGACTTTTTGGGCAAGTAACCCATTGTTTGATTACTTAGGCGAAATTGCGGGTGTAATGCTTTGGCTTACGTTTGCTTTTCAGTAATGCCAAATCTTCACAGAAGAAGTTATTGACATTTTTCTAGGTCGCATCTGTGTTGACAATTGAAGACAGATATCTGCTGCGAAACTGGCGAATAGTCACTTACTATATTATAAATCGAATAAAGGTTATAGATGTGTCAGGGTTTGATCTGACTTGTCTACTGACAACATGCTTTCCTTAGGATTTGAGAGTCATGGGATCTATTGAAGAAGAGATGGAGGATCAGTGGAACTGAAGAATCTTAAAGTACTGCGAAGTAGCTGTTTATTACTGCTAGGGATGTTTGATCCCTTAAAAGCTTCTTCACTCCACGTAATGTTACTTATTTTTACCGTGGTTCAAGATACTAAGTTCGATTGCTTCATTTTACACTTTTAATAATCTATTTTGTTTTCCCTGGTCAAGGCCCTTAACAAGGTATGCAAACGATTGAACTTCCAGCTATAATTGCACCATTCGGCTGGAGAAAATATACTTATAATTCCATTGTCTTCTTATTCTGGTGTTAGCTGAATATCGTGTTGAGAAGTCATTTGTCTATCGTCAATCGTATCCCGTCGGAGGATTATATCGTTCATATATACATATCATAGACCAAAACCATTCTTTTTTTGACTTTCAGTACTTCTTTATTTGGCGAAAAGTTATGACGAACACTTTCACTTGAATCAAATAAATCCTTAAGGGATAACCTGATTACATTTATTATTTCGGTATTTAAAGCAGTTGGTCCCTTTGATAAATTTAAACAGCGTAATGAGAAGACGAAGATTATCTGAAACATGTGATGTATTAGCGCTATACATTTCGAACAATCTGATCACATATGGACTTGTCGAACTATTTATATGAAAATTTACGAAAAGGTCAATGAAGTTAATGGGAAACATAGGAATAGGAAGGGATAGAAAAGGAAAACCTTATTCTTGGTATGAAAATTAAAATCAATACTACCAAGGTAGGTTCAACGTGAGTACAAATTGTTTTTGCATACATAAAGGGGGTTTAAATTTACGGATGGCAAGAGCTTCAATAAATTTAAGCACTCGGCTCTGACCACTTTTATATAGTACTTTAAAGACTGTTTTCATGTCTATCCTATGGTTAGTTCCTAGTATATGTTTAGCGATAGACGAAGATGGATGTTTGTCACCTGCACTTATCGGATCTGTTGAGGTCATTTGTTTTTGTAGCCACTTAGGTACATGTTCAGCCTTCCTTAACTGCATATCACGATTACTCCTCCCTATATATGTGTGTCCACACATACATGTAAATTGATAAACACAGTGGGGTGTGATGTAATCGTTTATGTGTTGTTTCAGTTTGTGCTGTAACATGGAATTGGTCTTCTCTACAATGATGACCTTAGCTGCATAATACGTTTTACAGATGGCCGATCTAAGTCTTTTCCTCACAACAAAGCTATGTGAATCACCTCTAAATGGTAATGAGATGTAGACATTTTTCTTAGCAACGGAACACGGTATACTTTTCAATGGTACATAACTTTTGCACCGGTCGATAAATCTCAACGGGTATCCATTCTGTATTAGAGTTGTCGTCAGTAAGTTGGCTTCTTCCTCCCTGGTGTCATCGGTGCAGATACGGTTTATCCTGTTGAATAAGCATCTGACTAAACCACGTTTGTATTGGACTGGACAATAGCTATGGAAATTAAGATATTGCCTTGTCCATGTAGGTTTCTTATAGATTGACCTCCTGATCGAGCCATCCTCCCGTCGACTGAGCAATACGTCTAGGAACGGTAGCTGATTGTTCGTCTCTTGTTCATAAGTCAGGCTAATGTGATTCTGAGCCGTGTTCATTTTCTGTAGCAGGCACATTGCATCATCAGGCTTTTCACATATAATGACTATATCATCAATATATCTCTTATAAAGTGAAACCTTTCCGATGAGATCGTCAGCCATGTTTTCAACATATGACATGTATACATCAGCTAGCAACGGTCCTAATGGACTGCCCATCGCGACACCATCAATCTGTTGAAAGTGTTCGCCCTCGAATGTGAATTCAACTTTATCAGTGCATAATAACAATAAATCTTTTAAAAAATTAATAGGGATAGGGAATATAAGACTGTTAGAAGAAATATAGTCACATAAAATATCAATTGTTTTTACTAGAGGTACATTAGTAAATAAAGAATTTACATCAAACGAGTACATAGTCTTATCCTTGATATTAATATCATTTAAACAGTCAATAAGGTCAAATGTATCTTTCAATGAGGACTTACATAAATGGCTTCTGACAGGATTCAAGAGCTTTGTCAACCATTTGGCTAGATTATGTGTGGGTGATCGACACATAGACAATATTGGACGCAGTGGGTTGTCAGGCTTATGAGTTTTAGGTAACCCATATAGATGTGGATGTTCAGATCCCATAGGTTTTGGACATAATCACATAATCAATAAGGAGGAATTCAATCGTCTAAAACCTATGGGATCTGAACATCCACATCTATATGGGTTACCTAAAACTCATAAGCCTGACAACCCACTGCGTCCAATATTGTCTATGTGTCGATCACCCACACATAATCTAGCCAAATGGTTGACAAAGCTCTTGAATCCTGTCAGAAGCCATTTATGTAAGTCCTCATTGAAAGATACATTTGACCTTATTGACTGTTTAAATGATATTAATATCAAGGATAAGACTATGTACTCGTTTGATGTAAATTCTTTATTTACTAATGTACCTCTAGTAAAAACAATTGATATTTTATGTGACTATATTTCTTCTAACAGTCTTATATTCCCTATCCCTATTAATTTTTTAAAAGATTTATTGTTATTATGCACTGATAAAGTTGAATTCACATTCGAGGGCGAACACTTTCAACAGATTGATGGTGTCGCGATGGGCAGTCCATTAGGACCGTTGCTAGCTGATGTATACATGTCATATGTTGAAAACATGGCTGACGATCTCATCGGAAAGGTTTCACTTTATAAGAGATATATTGATGATATAGTCATTATATGTGAAAAGCCTGATGATGCAATGTGCCTGCTACAGAAAATGAACACGGCTCAGAATCACATTAGCCTGACTTATGAACAAGAGACGAACAATCAGCTACCGTTCCTAGACGTATTGCTCAGTCGACGGGAGGATGGCTCGATCAGGAGGTCAATCTATAAGAAACCTACATGGACAAGGCAATATCTTAATTTCCATAGCTATTGTCCAGTCCAATACAAACGTGGTTTAGTCAGATGCTTATTCAACAGGATAAACCGTATCTGCACCGATGACACCAGGGAGGAAGAAGCCAACTTACTGACGACAACTCTAATACAGAATGGATACCCGTTGAGATTTATCGACCGGTGCAAAAGTTATGTACCATTGAAAAGTATACCGTGTTCCGTTGCTAAGAAAAATGTCTACATCTCATTACCATTTAGAGGTGATTCACATAGCTTTGTTGTGAGGAAAAGACTTAGATCGGCCATCTGTAAAACGTATTATGCAGCTAAGGTCATCATTGTAGAGAAGACCAATTCCATGTTACAGCACAAACTGAAACAACACATAAACGATTACATCACACCCCACTGTGTTTATCAATTTACATGTATGTGTGGACACACATATATAGGGAGGAGTAATCGTGATATGCAGTTAAGGAAGGCTGAACATGTACCTAAGTGGCTACAAAAACAAATGACCTCAACAGATCCGATAAGTGCAGGTGACAAACATCCATCTTCGTCTATCGCTAAACATATACTAGGAACTAACCATAGGATAGACATGAAAACAGTCTTTAAAGTACTATATAAAAGTGGTCAGAGCCGAGTGCTTAAATTTATTGAAGCTCTTGCCATCCGTAAATTTAAACCCCCTTTATGTATGCAAAAACAATTTGTACTCACGTTGAACCTACCTTGGTAGTATTGATTTTAATTTTCATACCAAGAATAAGGTTTTCCTTTTCTATCCCTTCCTATTCCTATGTTTCCCATTAACTTCATTGACCTTTTCGTAAATTTTCATATAAATAGTTCGACAAGTCCATATGTGATCAGATTGTTCGAAATGTATAGCGCTAATACATCACATGTTTCAGATAATCTTCGTCTTCTCATTACGCTGTTTAAATTGCGGTATTTGTATTTTTCAATGCATGAATTACAACATTATTTTGTTTTCCATTTATTGGGAAATACAAATACCAGATAACTGATTATTATTGTTTACCCAATGCCTAAATATTTTCCAAACTAATTCTAGTCTATTATTCACTTCACTTACTTGGTTGTCACGGGATTACTGTTTGATTGAGGTACCAAAATTTTTGGCGATTGATTGTTACTGGTGCACTGGCTGACAATAGAAGGAATGAAGTGGTTGAGTGCGTTGAGCACTTCACTTACCTAGGAAGTTGGATCAGCCGTGGTGGGTCAGTAGTCGATGATGTCACTGCAGGCTTACAAAAGGCTCGATTGGATTTCGCCAAAGGACGCTGTTTACGGCGCCACCGTAATATCTGATTATCTACCAAGGATCGTGTGTACTGCGTTGCACTTTCCTTTATTCTGTTCTATGTTTTTGAAAAATGGTTATTAAAAGTAGAGGATTTGGGTGGGCTTCAGGTATTTGACGACCGTTTTCTGCGTAGCATGGGCTGTATGTCTTGGTGTCACTATTTCAGTAATTCAGAAGTCACGTGCAGAGTTTTAGGGGAGAGAGAAAAATCAGTGGATTCATTTGTCAACTTTTATTGACTCAGTTTGGTGAGACATGTGTCATATATGTCTAGTCATTATCTACCTCGTCCTACAAAGTTAGACGAAGTACGTTGAAATTTCACGGTGGCGTCAATTCCTGGGAAATGTTGACTGCTTGACTGGGATCCGTGGGACAACAGAACCCAGTGGTTCAAGAATTTAGGTAAGGTGGCTAAAATAAATGTCAGTGGCTCAGATATATCCATAGATTATCTGAACTACCATACTGAACTCAGCATTCTCTCATTCCTCCTTCTTTTCTGCTGCTTTCTATTGCTTTTGACCAACTTTTCGTCCTTTCTTCATCCTTCATTTTGTTGCTTGATGTGCTGATATATGGGGATTAGGACCAATACTCAATAATGTCTGGTCCTATTTTGATACTGATAATGATGACAGTATTGCATTTCTTCGAATTCTTTTCCCCATTATTACTGTTCTTATTTTAATTTTAGGAGTTGCACACTATCCATAGGGAATTTTTAAGTAACCTAAGCTTGGCAACCAGTGCAACTGTGAATTTTCTTAGTCTAAGTGATGTTTTTCTTAAAACTCGAGATAATCTGCTCATATATGGAGAATACTGTGGTCACCTGCAACATGCACAAAACTTGGTGTATGAAATTATGAGAAATGATGTTGAAAAGCGTAGCAGAATAGAGGTAAGTCTACGGATTACTGCTGTTTTTCTTTTTCATTACAGAATATTACCTATAAATATGTTTTGTCGACATTCCTTATTATTAGTGTTATCATTCCTCTAGATAAGTGTATCGTTGTAATTTTGTTGGCTAGACGACCTGGGCAACCCGCCCTCCGACAGGCCATCCATATCGGCGCCGTGCTTAGCGTGGACGCCCGATCAACATGAGCACCCATATGCCAGAACTCCCGGTCCCGCGAAATCCCACACCCTGGCCTCCAGGTAGCTAGATTACAGGCGCACGCCACCACGCCCAGCCAACCGACCGATAGCTGCTACCTTGACGTGGTGGTCGGGCTTGCATATCACAATGACCCAACGAGCTATGCTGGTGGAACGCTTGTTCCCTCGAGGTCCTACCATACCAGAAAGGTCTGTTGGGTAGTGGTTAGACGAAAAGCAGTTACCGTTATAGTGTAAATTGCTACACTATGATGGGGGTCTGAGGGCGAAGTCGTACTGCTGCTAGCTGGATGGGGTGTGACAGCAGTAAGGTGTTTCCCTTGGATGACCAGCAGTGCCAAGCTGATGCTGCCTTCTCAGTGGAAGGGGGGGTTAGAAAAGGTCGGCCCCAAAAATAACACACTCCACCACGCCCCACGGTCTGCCGGGCCGGCGGTGTTGGTTCACTTGTCGTTTCCTTTCGCTCATCCGGCCCCAAAAATACAAAAATTCAAAATAATCATACTCAAAAGGCTGGGTGTGACAGGCCTCAAGCAGATGTCCGATGGGCTCTGCGGTCACACAAATCTCTTTCAGGTACCTTAAGAAGAAATAGCCTTCCACGGTGTGGGCAGCCGGGAAGTGTCAACCGCCCTCACAACTCTGTCAGCACCCAAGTTTCTTCTGACTGCTATCCTCCTCCTCCATCATTACCTTCTAATCTTCCTTCACGTCTCTTAATTAATGATGCTGCATCATCTTCAATTTCTCCTACCTCTGCAGCCTTCGACAACGATCTGAGTCCACAGAACAGCGTCCCTGGTCTCCTTAAACCACGCTCCAAATTACATATTGGAGCCTTCAATGTCCGCACCCTCCGTCAAATTGGCCAACAGGCTTCGTTGGCAAAGACTCTAGCAACTCGAGGCATGGATGTGTGCTGTGTTTGTGAGACACGCATACAGGACCCAAGTGTGGTTATTCACCTGACCTCTCCTGACCAATCTGGTGAATCTGCAAAATTCACCCTTCGAGTTTCTGGAGATTCGATAGCTAGCTCTCGTGGTCTTGCAGGTGTAGGTATAGCATTAAGCACCAGGGCAGAAAACTCACTACTAGACTGGATCCCAGTTGATAGTCGCCTCTGCGCTATGAGGCTGAACGGCACAGTGAGAACTAAAAGGAATAGTGAGACTCGCCGTTGTCTCTTTGTAATCTCTGCTTACGCACCCACTGACTGTAGTTCGGATGAAGTGAAGGACGAGTTCTACCATAAACTGTCTAACCTCCTCTCGAAAGCCAAACGTTCGGACGTAGTGGTTGTTGCAGGTGACCTCAACGCACAGGTGGGTAGACTGAGTGAGGCAGAAAGGCACTTAGGTGGCACTTTCGGAATCCCAGCTGAACGTACAGATAACGGTGATCGCCTATTACAACTATGCTCAGATAACCGCCTATTTTTAGCCAGCACAAATTTCAGACATAAAGAAAGGCACTGTCTGACCTGGCGTCCACCGAGCTCGACTCAGCGATGGACACAGATAGACCACATTGCTATTAGTCATCGCTGGAGAGGATCGGTGGAAGACTGCCGCTCCTTCTGGAGTACGTGTTTGGACAGCGATCATGCGTTGGTCCGAGCACGTATATGCCTGCGTCTCAATGGACGTAGAAAAAATTTGGCAACAAAACCACTACGAGTTCTGCTGGACAACGAAAACACCAAAGCCGTGTTCAGTGAGAAGTTGGCTAGGCAGTTATCGGAACAAAAGACTGTCACTCATCCAGAAGAAGCTTGGTGCCATCTTCAGTCTACTGTAAAAGCAGCACTGGAGACTGTAGCCGACTCCAAGATAATGGCTAAAAAGAGCCAGTGGATATCAGCAGCTTCTTCCAAACTAATGGATGCACGTGAATGCATCCCTGCAGGCTCTGAGTACAATGAAGAGCGAGCGCAACTTAAAAATAACTGACGAAAAGTCTGCGCAACGATCGTGAACAGTGGTGGGCAGCAAAGGCTAAAGAGATGGAAAAGGCAGCGGCGATCGGTAACAGTAGACAGTTATTTAGACTTATTAAGGAGACTGGGGGGAAATGGTCAACAACAGTTAGTGAGGTTATAGCGGAGAAGGACGGATCTGCGATTCACTCGCAGGGAAGGCGACTGGGACGATGGGCAGAACACTTTGAGGAACAGTTTAACTGGCCTCCAGCCACCATTGCGCTGCCCGCTATCCAGTCGGACCCTGAATGGGACATAGAGACAGGTCCCCCAACACTAGAAGAAGTTGAGAAAGCGGTAGGTAGCCTGAAACGGGGAAGGGCAGCAGGACCAGACGGACTACCTGCTGAGGTATACAAGAATGGTGGTAGAGTTCTCTTAGTCAGGCTAACGGAAGTGTTAGCCAGTATATGGGAATCAAATACGATCCCCTCCGACTGGTCTAAGTCACTCATCATCCCAGTCTTCAAGAAAGGCGAGAAGTCCTCTTGTGATAACCACAGAGGAATCAGCCTGACAAACATAGTGTCTAAGATCCTAAGTTCTATAATTCTCCGACGCCTGAGTGGAGCTCGGGAACAGCAAGCCCGAGAAAACCAGGCAGGCTTTAGACCTGGCCGTGGATGTATCGACCAAATATTCACACTGCGCCAGGTCCTGGAACATAGGCATGCTTACAGACGCCCGACAATAGCTGTATTTCTCGACCTGAAGGCGGCATTTGACTCCGTTGATCGAGAAGTCTTATGGCAGTGTCTGTCACTGAAAGGCGTGCCTAGTAAGTACATCACCTTATTGAAAGCTCTCTACTCGAACACTTGTGGGCATGTTAGAGCCTATGGTGAGTTGTCCAGGGAGCTATACTCATCAAGTGGTGTCCGTCAAGGATGCCCACTATCCCCATTCTTATTTAATTTTATCATAGATATTCTTATGGAGGTTTCCCTCTCGTCACCTAATTACAAAGACGTTGACCCGATCACAGGTGAATTTTCCTTAGATCTAGAATATGCAGATGACATAGTCCTGTTAGGTGAAGACGCTGACAAGATGCAGAGTCTTCTGAACACTTTGAGTGGGAATTTGAGAATGTTTGGGATGCGATTTTCACCACCCAAATGCAAATTTTTGCTCCAGGACTGGTCTTCAGCGGTACCGCGGTTAACAATAGAGAGTGAAGTGGTTGAGTGTGTTGACCACTTCACTTACCTGGGAAGTAGGATCAACCCGGTGGGTTAGTTGCCGATGAGATTTCTGCACGGATACAAAAGGCTCGATTGGCTTTTGCCAATTTGCGCCACCTATGGCGCCGCCGTGATATTCGTTTGTCTATTAAGGGTCGCGTGTACTGCACAGCAGTCCGCTCTGTTCTACTGTATGGCTGTGAAACATGGCCATTGAAAGTGGAAGACATGAGAAGGTTACAGGTGTTTGACCACCGTTGCCTTCGTAGTATAGGACGTATTCCGTGGTGTCACCATGTGAGTAATGCAGAAGTTAGGTGTAGAGTTTTAGGGAGAAGAGGTAAGTCAGTCGACGAGGTTGTGAACCTTCATCGACTGAGATGGTTGGGACACGTACTACGTATGCCTAGTCACCGATTGCCTCGTCACACAATGTTGGCTGAGGTGGGTTCAGGCTGGAAAAAGGCCCGAGGTGGCCAGACTAAAACATGGCACCAATGTATGAAGTCTCTGACTGTTGGTTTAAGCCATGTAGGACGATGCAGACTAGGTGGTTGGGGTCCACGGGACAAGAGGAACCAGTGGTTGGAGACCCTAGGTGATATGGCTCAGAACCGAAGTCAGTGGCGCAGATGTATACACACATTATCCTCATCTTAACAACGCTATACCGAATCTCACTATTTTGTCACTCCTCTTTCCTTTCTTCTCGTACTTTATATTTCTTTTGACTGCATTCACTTATCTTCATCCTTCACCTCACTACCTTTTTACTTGATGTGCTGATATGAGGTGTGGCAACTCGGACCGTTACGCAGTAATGCCTGGTCCTATGTTGATAATGATGATGATGATGATGTTGGCTAGGGTTTTTGTTCAAACTGATATTGTGGTATTTTTGAAGACGATCGATGTCGTGTTTAATGATGCCATTTAATTGATCCAATCAGAATAAAATAGAATACAGTCAGAGCTGGGAACTGTAGTATAGCTTTAGTAGTCATATAATAAACAGTTTTTGTACATAGTTTAGTCATTCTTTATTGCATATTACATTTGAAGTCCTATTATTTATAAATAATCTACTTATAATATTCATGTTACTGCTATACGCTACCACTTGTTCCTGAATGAATTACATATTTTGTACACGACTTCTTGTTAGCACCTGGCCTTTTCCATCCTAATTATTGTAATAATATACTTATTTCACTAACAGCATAACGATACTCTCAATCGCTTACTTTTATAGGTGAATAAGGAACGCGAATCAGCTCTACATATAGTTGGAAGTTTGGAGTTTAGAAGGGTTCAAAAACTTCAGCCACTTCATGTTTATGGATGGATATACTAAAATCATAGTTGAAGGATAACAAGAGACGACAAATTATGCCCTCTTTAGGTATCATTTAATAAGATATTTTACTGACAAAGACTAGGGCGATACGCATATATAATGTAAACAACTTCATGAAAAGATGACAAAAAGCGCTCGCTAAGGAAATTAGAATATGATGCACTGAAAGTGATTGCTTGTAAAGAAGTTTACTGTTAATGAGGTTATTACAGCATATATTTTGACTTCCTTGTTTATTTATAAAAGGTCTCAAACTTCTTATGATGTCTCTATCTGTTAGTATAAATCTATGTAGAGGAATACTTTATTGGTAATCGTTCACTCATAATCACCCATAATGCTAACATCAATTCCTATAGCGATGGTTAATAAAGCGAAAGAGCAATGTGTCATACTTTGTATCTAACTGTTTGATGTGAATATTAATATCAGATGCTATAAGAACCTTTAGGATATTTCGTTCTCTGTTCATTTGTAGTTCTGTCAGCGTTTCGTGTCACTTCCGGGTAGTCAGGGCTGTTATTGGGCTTGTGGCAAAACAAGTTTATGAGACTGTATCATGGGTAGAAGTAGCTGAAGTGCTGTTGAACATATCTAAAATTTGTCTGTCTTCAATTAAACTGCTCCGTTATAGATAGTATAAATATAATGCTTCATGAAAGTAAATTAGTAGGATACCAGTTGTTGTGTCCCACTTTCAGTCAGTGGGTCATGGGTTCGAGCACCGCTCTAGCTATCGAGGTTTGCGCAGCCATGTAGTATTAGTACCCACCACACAGTACGTGTGGCCCATAGCCTACTGCACGAAGAGGTGCACAATGTTACTGAGTTGATTAGGTTCGAATTCATCAGGTAACATCTGTTTTTGAAAATGTGAGCTATATGGTTCGCGGAGGAATTAAGCAATTTAATTATTGATCAGTACTTGAGGTGCGTTTGCATTCACTTTACTGTTATAAAAGCTGAATAACAATGTCTATCCGTCTCATTTGTTCATTTCGAGTCAGCAATGCTGAGGTTGAGCAAAGAGCCTAGAGTGATGAAGGTATGTGCGGGTTATGAGACTGTAATTTTGAACCACTTAAGTCATGTGTTATGTATATCCAATCGTTGCCTACCTACCTCATCCTGCCATGCTAGTTAGAGTAGGATTGAGTTAGAAATTTAGGAATGACTTTAAAAGCCATCCTATCAACTAACCAACAAAGATACTACTTTTTATGAAAAAATGCTTTTCTAGCTGGAATGTCGAAACGTGATTGGTTGGTTATTGCAGGGTGGCCTTTAAAGTCGCCCGACTTTAAAGACTACCGTAGCAACTGCTAAATTAACCTGTCGAAATTCGTGATTTCGGCTACGAGGGTAGTTCTTCATAGAATAGAGGAACTTTATTGGTTATCTCAGCAGTTGCTAGTGTGGCTTTCAAAGTCGCCCTATTTCCTTAGCTGGTCAAAACAACCGACATGACAGCATAAAATTTGGTACCCTGGTAATCATAGTCTGTATTAAAGTTTACAGAGCTACCGCGACCTATCAAAAGCCTGGAATTATAATCAAGTTACTCTAAAGGTTACCCTAGCAACGACTGGAATAAATAACCAATCAGGTTGCCCGATTTTAGCTAGAAAGGTAGTTTTTATGTTAAATTAGCGGACCCGACTGATCACTTCAGTAGTTGTCAAGGCATACGTTAAAGCCACCCGATTTTTTATACACTTCGATATCTCACTCCTTGATGTTTTTCCCTTTTTTGTGAGTTATCGGCTTCATTGACTATGAGGTGTGAGGTGCTAATATCTTTTTTTAGATGGTAGCTTCTTTTTATCCCTGTGCTAATGCGCTCTTATACAGCTAAGTAGCATGTCCACGACCCTCGATAAATTACACTTATCCAACCAGGACATTTTGGCTACAAAGTGAAAGAAATAGCGAGTAGTTGAGTGACCTTTCAAGGATGAGACATGATACAGTAACTAACGCCTTGGAAGATGGCTTTTAAAAATCCTTACAAAATGTATCTGCAAAATAACTACTGAGTATATTACCTTTTAAAATAAACATAATAATTGGTTAAGATATACTTAGTCGGGTTCTGAAACTTTCTTCTATCCTTTATACCACTTAGGTGTATGATATGTGGCTGTGGCATACTCATACACTCTATAAAAATTTTTGTTTTAGTCTCCTAATCTATTGCTTAAATTTTGTTCTTTCTTTTTAGCTTTGTCAGTCAAACTCTGAAAAATACAATAAGTTTGCTCTAGCAGAGCTGCTTACAATTCCTATTCAACGTGTACTGAAATATCATCTTTTATTAGAGGTGAGCATATCATTTTTTCCCTATATTTCCCGGTGTTGTTGTCGTTGGCACTAAATTTATTGCTTTTTTCAGTTTAAACTTATGTTTATTTTCCTAGTCAGATTTCAGGACATTGAAATATCCAGATGATTCGTATTACCACGAGCTGCAGTTTTACAAGCATGTCAAACTAGTTGATTGCTATCAGTCTTTTGACCTATAAAGAAAATTTTTTAAAGCACTTCACAGATGCATATAACTTCTTTGGAGTAGTTTAAAACTCAGCGGTGTCTCGATGATCATATTGTCATTGGAACCACCGAACCCTCTCTTATGATGACCGAGTATTTTGAACTGCTGTTAACTCAGGGTACTGGATGACTTTCTCTCTCTCTCTCTCTCTCCTCATTCATATTCACAGGGATGTTGGTTGACATTTCTTTGCAACTAAGACAGCTTGTCATCTGTTTAATTGCTAATAGATCTTTATAGGTCGAATTCACATAAACGTATTTAAATTTAAATGAGTTGGTTTGTTTTCTTGCAAAAGGACTAGGTTAGATTTGATACTATGGCCAGTAGGAATTGCAGAAAATGATTCATTAAATGACTGTAGATTAAATTGCTTGATGATTGATAAACATTGGTTGCCTTGATTATTTGACTTACATCTCTACAGACTGTAATTAGCAATATGTTTGCGGTTATCAATAACTTCTATATAAAGACACTGTTCAGTTAGTTTATTTCTACATGAGGAGGGTAGCTACAATGCCAATTGTTATGTAGCAACCTAGTCAAACATTGGATAGTTGATGGAAAAAAAAGCAACTCGTCTGATGATATGATAAAAATTGTTCAATCTGGTGAAATGATTAATTTTATTTTATCGCTTCGAGGTGGACCTATTATGGAACTGTGACTCTTTGGTTCGGACAATGGAATTTCCACCACTTAGTCACGGGTTTGAATTCTACCTCATCTATCGAAATCCTAACAGTAAGATAGTGTCACAAATCGTCACACCATAGATGTAGCTCATTACCTACTACATTATCGTACGTGTGATTGCCGAGTTGCACTTGTGTATACTGAACATAAGGTACTCCACAGTGTTTTGATGATTGTTAATAAGGTAATGGTTTCTCACACAAATCACATGGATATTATTTTAAACTGGGAGATTAAGCAGTGACATTGCGGAATCCTCCAGATTGAGAAATACTAAGTGAATTGGATTGTGTTGTGTATGATGGTTTGTCATTGTTTTTGTTGGAGGGAACAGATATTGTCTTAAAATACAGTTGGTAGTGCAATGGAATGAATTGTATCAGAGACTGTACAGATTAGAACTTCTAAGGGATATTTTTGTAAAGTTGCTTCAATCAGCATTACTGAACACTGCCCAGCATTAAAAACTATATTCACACAACTAAATTGATTTTCTTGGTTGCATTGCGTTCTTTGAGCTGGGATATTTAATCATGGGGCATTCATCGTCTTTCTAGACGATATCATCAGCACTAACTTCGGTATGAACTGAGCTGTCAATATCTCTCCATCAGCGGTTTAGTAGCTTGCCCTGACGAACTGGTTTGTATGTGATTGGTTGTTTCCTTTGGTTTCTTGTCATTGATTGTATAGATTTTCCTGTTGGCTGTTCCTCTTCTTGACCTCTGACCTTTCCGTCATTTATCATTTTTCTCATTGGTTGGTAGATTGGGTCTATGTCTATACATCTGTTGATTGCTGACTGACATGAATGCCAAGCTTCTAGGAATTCTCTGATATTCTTTGTGTTTCCTCTCTCCGTCCAAGATTTCTACATTGTCAAAATTGAATTCATTTCCATAATTATCCACGTGCATTGAAATGATTGATGAGATGTCGTGACGTTTAATAGCCAATTGGTGTTCATTTACACGAAGGCAGACAGAGAGCTACCCCTTCGTCCAATGTGGTGCTGGCTACAGTTATTGCGGTTGATTTGTAAATGATATTCGGTTTGTCTTTGGTTGTTGCATCCCTTGATCTGCATAATAGGGTTTCGAGGGAATTTGTTGGTTTATGAGCCACACCAATTCCAAGTGGTTTCAGTAATTTTGTTGTGATTTCTGATAGATTCTTTATGTGCTGTAGGATGATGCGTTCGTTGATTTCTGTGTATGACTTTGTAGTTGATGATGTGTGAGATAGGCATCTTCTGATGAAGTTTCGTGGTTAGCCGTTCTTCTTTAGGATGGACACCAAGTAATTTTCTTAGGTTCTCCGTGAGGTTGTTGTACTGCAGTGTGTTCTCGCTCTTTTAAACAGAGTCTGCACGCAACTAATCTTGCGCATTGGTGTGCTGATGATGTCGTCTAGAATGACGATAAAAGCTCCACGATTAAATAAACCATCTCAGAGAACACAATAAAACCAAGACCATCCACCTGAGCTACAAATATTCTCCACCATTTCATAACTTGATTCTATTGTAAAAGAGTTTTCAGTGGGTAAAAATATTGTTTGTTTTCATGAATGAACTGATTTGCTTAATAACAGTTAATATTTTATTACCCCTAGCACTTATGCAAACTCACTCCAGCTGATCATCCAGATCGTCCAGATCTTACCTTAGCCCATGAAGCTATGCGTGAAGTCGCTTTGTCGATTAATGACGTTAAACGAGATCTTGATACAATTAGTTCCATTGATCAAATTCAATCCAGGTTAGTTCGATAGTGTTTCAGTATGCAGAGAACCATACTTCTTTTCTGATTTCACTTATTTTCAGTATTCATTTCAGGCTATTTGTATCCATTGTCATTGAGTTATGCATCTAATAATTCATTAGTTGAATGATTAACTGGGATTTACATTCACTACTGAATGAAGAAGACAGCTGATTCGAGTTTATGACCATGAGGTTAGAGAGTTAAACAGTTCAACAGGTTTCTAAGTTTTCCTAATCATGTAACAGTCGACTTTTGACTAATTTCAAGTCAGTTGGAGAATCATTGAAAACCTGGGAGCACTGAATAGTTGCCCTGTATCACGAAATGGCAGCAGTAGGAATCTGTGGACCACTTAGCTTCGACGCAGTGACTAAATGGTTAACAAGTCCGTTATCAGGCCTGAAGCTCTCCATGGGTTCGATTCCTGGCGGGGGCATGGGTGTGCTTACTACTCAGGTGTCCCATACTTGGACGAAACAACTGTCCTTTGATTTCTGGTTTTCAATGGTTTTCCAAATGATGTCAGTCCGTGATGAATACTACGTTTAAAATAAAATTCCCATAAACTTCAAACTTTATGACTGTTGGATAAGTTTTAAAATATGAAGTACGTGTTCGCATCTGGCCACTTAAGTAGCTGCTAAGTATATCATTGGCTGCCTTTCGGTAGATAGTCTGGTTGTAGACACCTCTGTTAGAAAGGTGTACCTTGTTTATGTTGTTAGGTAGTGATTCTTTGTTTAAAAACGTACCATTAGTAGGGTTTAAGTAGTTGTTTATTCGCAGAGTTCTATATTTGTCAAAAAGATCTGTCTCCATCGTAGGTTTCAAGCTGTCATGAATCTTACAAATAGACCTTGAACACTTCGCATTAGGATAACGAAAAGTCTTAGAATCTGACACCGAAAATATAACGAAGCATTTATATAAATGACTAATTTTGAGATAAGTTTTTCAAGGCGAACTGTTAGCTTGTTCTTCTAATTTGCAGTTCTTCATAAATCCAGAAGTAGCGGAAATCTGGTAGGGAAATCAGTTACCTCTCATAGTCTTGGTGTTTAAAATACATTTATAGGATTATAATGCTGAGATATAAACGTAAACAGTCATAAGTAGTTCCATTTACTGATCATTCCGTGTGCGTTATCATCAGATATCAAGCTACACTTAGGCCGTACTCAGCAACTTTGTGCACACTCATGCATCAGGTAATGAGCCATATCTATTGTGTGATGGCTAATGATACTACCTGGCTGCCCAAACCTCAGCAGATGGAGCAAGATTCGAACCAGTGGCCCACTTCATTGATATTCATCTCCGCTTACCGACGATTGGGAAATCAGGAGGTAGTATTACTAGCCGTTACACAATAGATTTGGCTCATCGCCTGCTGCACAAACGTGCACACGGTTGCAGACTGGATTTCAATTTCAATTAACGTTTACTATCGTAACTCTGATACACTTATGTTATCACCCACTATAAGAAAACGTTGATACAAAGTATCTACCCTCTTAAACAACAGTTTTGATATCCAATTTTGAAGCTAATTAATCGTCATTACTGTGTCAAGCAAAAGTTGGATTCCAGTGTTGTGATAGCTAAAGTACTTCAAATCAATCAAATTAACGCTAATTTAAGCTTTATATATATATATATATATATATATATATATATATATATATAAGCACTAATCTTTTTTTCTTTCCTATCTTCACCCTTTATTCGTTATTCTGACAGTTTAATTGAAATAATGCTGGTAAGTGTGGTGTTTTCATTATTACTCCTAATTTTCATTTTTTTTATGCGGTTGTATTTTTATTTTATATTGCTTAGGTGCGCGTGTGTATTATTCAGTTAAATTGTATTGTGTAATAATAAAGTTTTCAATTTTGTTGTTAGCTTGTTGGTCATCTGACTATGGATACTAGTTTCATGCACCAATTATACCAGTGTGCTAGACAATGCGATTGGATATTCATAGTTGTGATGTGGAGCTGTGGCTCCATTGGTTTAAGGCTGTTGATTTTCAACCAGTGGATCATGGGTTCGAATCTCGCTCTACCTTCTGAGATACGGGCATCCAGATTGTATCCTTAGCCTTCACACCATAGGTGTGACTCATTTCCTATTGGTCGAGTGTGCATAAGGTTGCTGTGAGCATCTTGACTCGATTTCTCGAACTTTGAGTACAGTGAAAGGCATAATAGGAGGAAAGCCAAATAAAAGATATTGGTGTGAGTATTTTATATTTAGGTGTCTTGATTATCTCAGGGGATCACTTATATCTGTCATGGTAGAATTGCACGTAATTCAATACTACCACTGAGCCTTCCAAACATAGACTTCTAGCTGCATTCAAGACAGCATACAGCCATTAGACAGTAGTTAGTCTCTTTGATACCTTACATTTCACTTGGATGTATCGATTGGGAAGCCATTATATATGGCGGCTGTTCAAAATAAAGTGTCAGAAAGATGACATCACTTGGTGAGTGGGCCTCAAACTGGAGCTAAGATTACAGATCATTGCTTAAGTAGTATGAATATGGATATGATCAGATTTTTCAATATTATCTACTTTATGTTAGTTGTCAAGAAATAGGTTGCCTAGCTTGAATTAACTAAAAAAGGGAGACCATTGGTCTGGGGAGATGACTTTCAACTAGTGAGTCGCGGGTTCGAACCCCGCTCCACCATTCGAGGTTTAGGTAACGAAGTATTATCCTTGACCCTCACACACACACTGTCTACTACACGAAGGTGCACAAGGCTGTTTAGTGAATTTCGATTTCGATTCAACTTCAGTATTGTGATAAATCTGAATTTACTTTCTGTAACAAGCCAATACGAATACCTAGAGCCACTGGACGTGTTATATCGTCCAAGTGTTTGGTTGGTTCCAGGTACAGGAAGGACGTTTCTTATCGCATACACTTCACTAAAAAGTCTGAATAGTAGCGACTGAAGTGGAAAATCGGTTTATATCGGAACAAATATTTGTATTATTTCAACTAGAAACTATAGTAACAGGAATACACAAGCAGTGGTTAACCAGCTGTTGGTATTTCCAGTTCACCTACGTGAGTTGCTTGCCTACTTCAGGTTGTTCAATCTATTCAGCTATCCTTATGGATTCTATCATGTGATCCTGACGGGTGTTTAACGCCGGGCCACTGAAATGACCATAAATTATTGAAATAAGGGCTACTTGACACAGCTAAATGGGATAACATTTTGAACCACTTTTGTGTACCATCGATGAACTGAGAATTATCGTGCATATTTCCTGAAATACGGACGTTTCTCATGATTATTCTGGAGTTTATTCCTCTTGCTGTTATTATCCTCTTCTTTATTACCTTACTGTAACAATCTTATGTTCAACTCATGAAGATATAGAATTATTTTGCAGATCTATTCCCTATACTCGTCTCACCAGTTAATACGATGAGAACTCAATATCTGTGTATGCCAGAATATCGAATGCTCTTTGATATATTTACTAATGGTACATGGAAATGTAAAAGGCCCAGCCAATGCAAGTCACCTGATCATCCTGTCAAACCAACTTTGAGCGCCATTTGTTCATTTCAGTTTCTGGAATTGAGATTATCTGTCAGTTGGTCGCACGTGCCAAAAATTAGACACTTAGTCTAGTGGTTGATGATCCCCTTCCTATATGAAGCTCAGGAGCAGTAAACCCGAAAAGACTAGTTAGGTCGTGATTGTATCGATAAATTATTCACTCTTCATCAATTTCTACAACAGCCATACTTACCGGTACCTGACACTATCTGTATTTCTCGGTGTAAAAACGGTATTTGACTCTGTCGATCGAGACGTCTTATTACAGTGTTTCTCGTTGAAAGAGGTACTAGTTATGTACATCACTCTATTGATGGCTCTATAATCGAAGTTCGTGGGCGTGTTGCAGCCTCTGGTGTATTATCAAGCGGTGTCCGTCTGGAATATATACTATCTCCATTCTTATATAATTTTGTCATAAGCGTGCTTATGGAAGTTGTCCCTCGTCGTCTGCTCTTACAGGTAGCGATCTGGTTGCAGGAAACTCCCTACTAAACCCAGACCTTGAGTGCACATATGACGTAGTCCTGTTAAGTGAAGACGCTGACAATATTCAGAGCCCTCAAAGTACACTGAGTGGCACATTAATGATAATAATAATAATGATAATAATAGTGACAATCGTTTTATTCCAAACAATATGTATGATACAGTATGTAATTCTCAGCATTTAATATTCTAAGAAAGTCACTCCCGGAACAATATTTTTAAACGAAAGGCTTATTACATCTGAATGACGTTAATACTAACACTGTTAAAGGCAATAATGTGAAACAGCCAACTGATGTTAGATTAGCCACTAGAATGGAGAGTGCACAGAAAAATGAGTACAAATTTGGTGGCGGAAGTTCATTCATTTGAGTGTATTTAGGATGAAATTTTCATCACCTAGGTGCAAATTGTTTCTGTAGGATTGGTCAAAGTTGGCACTGCATCTAACAACACAGAGTGAAGTGGTTGATTATGTTGACCACTTTGCGATGAAATTTTTGCATACAAAAAGAAGGCCCGCTTGGCCTTCTTCAACGTAGGCCATTTATGGCACCTCCGTGCTTTTCGATTGCCCACTAACAATTGAGTGTACTGCGCTTCAGTTCGCTCTGTTCAACTGTTTGGCTGTGAAAGATTGCCATTACAGGTAGAGGACATAAGAAAAGGCTTCAGGCGTTCGATCACTGTTGGTCTTGTAACATAGGCTGCCTGTCGTGGTGCCACCAGATCATTTAGCATGCGATGTTATGAATCTTCATCGGCTCAGGTGGATGGGATATGTGTTATACATTCTTATCCACCATCTACTTCATCGCCCAGTGTTACCTAAAAGAGTTATGCTTGAGGTTGACTGAAGGTAACCAGACTAAAACATGGCATTAGTTCGTGAAATTTATGGCTGTTGATCTGAACCGTGTAGGGAAATGTAAACTTTCCGCATCGATTCCATGTAGCCACCGAAATCGCTGATTGGAGACTCTTGCTGATATGACTGAGAAACAGTGTCAGTGGCGTAGATGTATCCATACATTATCTCAATCTTCATGTTGAACTTTATTCTTTCTTGCTCTTTTTTTTACGAATTCCTACTACTTTTGACCACTTTCCTCCTTGTTTCTTCCCCTTTCCTCATTGTATTGCATACTTTGATGTGCTGGTATGAGATGTGGCAACTCGAACCGTTACGCGGTAACGCCAGTCCCGTTGTTATCGTTTGGCTGACTGATCAATCCTATGTGACTATTGAATATTTCTGCCCTAGTGAACTTAACACAGAGTGGAATGGAGACATGCTACTGAAGCCCTATGTTCCATTAGGGATCCAAGGGACAAATAATAATAATAATGATAAGTGAACTTAACGATACTTCAGTTCACTGGAAGATACTTTGATCTGTAGTTCAAGCAGACGGAAGTTGTGAATTAGTCCTTACCTCTTAACACTGACCAAAGTGTACCTATACTGGGTGATGATTGAACGTGAGATGAAAATCTGGACCGCGGCCGAATTTTCATCTCACCTTCAATCGTCGCCCAGTTTAAATACTAGTCTGCCAAACTACGGCTATCTCAGATAGTCAAGTGATAATCAAAGTGTATCTATCGAGTTCACAATGTCTCCCCCAAGCGAAGTCACCACCTTGCAATATATTTTTGTGTTAGAATTCGCGCGTCGGTTTTACCGTCTGTCTCTCAATATCTTAGACAGAAATCAATGCAGTATTGATAGAAGTTTCAGCCCAATACTTTTGATTGCTTAAGTGCACAAATGATGCTGAGATTTTGTGGATAGTCAAAATAATCAAATTAGGTGTTTGCGAAAATATGCAGTCTGCGGTGAGAAATCTCAACATGGTTTCGTCCTATGAAAACCGAAAGTTCCAGATCACATTGTGATCTATCAACACCCCGACTGATGTCAGGACTCCAATCATGAAGTTGCGTGTGAAATATACTACCAATTGACATGAGTAGATTACGTGCAAATAATGAAAATAATGTCAATTTTATTATCCCATCGTTGACCGATCAATTCGGTCCAGTCAACGACGGGATAATGCAAGTGGCAACATTTAAACCATACCCGTTGCACAAGAAGTGGCTCTCGTGATTCGGTGGCCTAGTGGATAACGCTATGGCATTTGTAGCTACCGGTTCCGGGTTCCAGTCTTAGTGGGAATCACACCACTGAATAAGAGCCAGGTACACCCAGCTGACGAGTCCCAAATAGGACGAAACGCGCGTTTCGGACTCCACTACTAGTCACTATCCACCGTTGATAATCAAAACAATTTGTATTTTTTGGATAAAGAAAGCAAACATGTTATCTGATAGTGAAAATATTCTTTATTGAACATATTTAACAACTTACCTTATTTTGCAATTTCTTTTTTCACAATTTTCAGCCTCCAGATAAGAAATTGTCAAGTTATGGACATTTGCACATGGATGGAGAGGTTAAAGTTGTTTCTGAATCAGAAAGCAGGGCAAAAACTAGGTAATATTGAATAGCGGAGTATTGGTTGACTTTTGCAATATGTTCTCACTTTCACACTGATTGTCTCGCCTTTTGGTGGCATCATGGATCATGGATCATGTACACTGCTACGGAGCCCCATTCTGAGACGAGACAGCTTTAAAATGCCCTCATATTTTTAATTGTCCTCCAAGTGATATCATTCCTTGATGAATACAACCTTGGAATCCTTTGTTATATCTTTTTATGCCGGATTGTTTTGTACAGTGATCAAATGTGTATAGTCTGTTGTGATAATGTCATTGTATAGGCTGTATATTTTTAGTCGACTAATGATATTTCTACTTTAGCCTCTAGCAACATAGCTCAGTGTTGCGTGTTCACCAGTAGACATGGAAAAAATTTTGTCACGAAATGGATTGCGAACATGGTAGTGCATTTCTCATCATATCAATTGTGTGAATTATTCACCTGAAATCTTTTGACGAGTAGATCCTGTCACCATCCTTCACCATCATCTAACTAACTGGTGAATAAACATAAAACATCAGATAAAGCACAGCGTGTTCAAGTTGCTTGATTTAGTGACAGTACAAGGAGTGAATATCAGTGAAAGCAGTGAGACAAGGGAGATAAAGAGCGTGAATTATCAGAGTTTTGCATGTTTAAGGCTTTGTTGATAGATCGTGAAATATATCTGAACCACTGTGATTTATTATTATGCCTAAAGTTGGTGTTGAGGTGGAATCATTTGTAAAACATGATCGTATGTGTGATAGATGTATCAATCGCATGTTTAACATTGTTCCGAAGACTGTTTACCTTATCCATGTATGCAACAATCAATCGTTTTCCTATGTTATCAATGCTTTTCTATATGCAGCATTGATTTGTGAACGATTACATGTGTAAACATTTGTACTGGTCAGTTTATTTACTTTCTTTATTCCGTTTTATGCTCTATCCTGTTTCTGTTCAAAATTGTTTATCTTACAGATATCTGTTTTTATTCGACAAAATATTGATTGTCTGCAAGCCAAAGGTAAGCGTTAATCGCCTTTTTCGGCCTCCTTCTTTACTATGGTATTCAACGTGCATCATAAGTTATTCTACATAAGGTTAATTATCATTTTGACTATCTGAGATAGCCGTGTTTTGGCAGACTAGTTTTTTTACTGGGTGATGATTGAAGGTGAAGTGAAAAATTCGACCGCAGTGGGATTCGAACCAGCAACCACTAGGTTTTCGGCCCGATGCTTTACCAAATGAACTGCGAGGCCCAACTGCTGAGCAGATTTTACTGCACTTTAATCACCGGGAGTTTTCGCCCTACTAACATGTGAATTCGTAGTGCGTTACTACCGTTTGATCGTATTCACATTGACTACCTAGTCAGAACTTCTCATCCCAATCGAAATCTAACTGAATTAGAATGAGATGGGGAGCAGCATATTGATTTTTATTTTGGCTATCTGGGATAGCCGTGGTTTAGCACATGTGTATTGTTACTGGGTGCTGATTGAGGGGGAAATAAAGTAGAAACGATCGGACAGTCCAGAGTAATTTCCAGTCAAAGTCCAAAATAGAGTTACTTAATTTCCATCTAGATTTGGACTGGGATGAGAAGTTCCGACTAGGCAGCCATTGTGAATACGATCAAGCGGTAGTAACGCATCACGAATTCACATGGTAGTTAGGCAAAACTCTTGGTGATTGAAGTGAAATAAAAACCTGGTGGGGAGTCGAACCTTGTAGCTCAGTTGGTAGAGCGTCGGGCCGGAAACCTAGTGGTGGCTGGTTCGAATCCGGCTACAGTCCAAATTTCCATTTCACCTTCAATTATGACCCCGTATAATGTTTATTGTATATTGAGTACTAGGCTTTCTTCATGTGTGAGCACGAAAAACATATTTCATTGCCTACTGCATAGACGTGCACTTGGTAGTTGAATGCATTTCGATTTGACTCGACTGAACCAGAACTGTGAAGTAAGGAAATACAAATGCAAGTCGACATACACAGAAAGGTTGTTGGTATAATTAGCTATAAGCGCACATGTTGTGTGATAGCTAATAATCCTACCTGGTTGTTTCAAACTGCACATTTCTAAGAGTAGGGGTCGTAGCACCCTGTCTTTGAAATCAACACAGAGATTCACTCAGCTTCTACAAACTCACGACATTCTCATCGCCAGTCAGACACTTGGTTCAGTTTATAATTTCCTGAGATTGATTTCAAAGTAGTTTTCATCATGGATCGACATCAATCGAAACCTAGAGGTACCGAGCACTTGTTTCGTTTTATTTTGTAGTAGTGCAGATCCATATCGCTGTTGGGAGTCAAACCGCAGACTGTCAAGTTAACAGCTCTTTAATTGATTTCAGTCTGTGATGGAAAATACTTTGCTACCAATCAAACCCTACAAACCTCTAGATTGGGTTGCTGTCTGATACTGATTGGTGGTATACTTGGAGATGAATTTTTTGAGTTCTTATGAGAAAACCGTGATGTCAAGTAACTCCAGTGTGAGTATAAAGACTCTCTTATAGCGTTGGGAAATGATTGTGCTATATGTATGTATATGTATTACACTGGGAAACAGGATTATTTACTGGGTAACATTTTGACCACATTTTATTACTCATAATCATATCTACATGATGTGATTGTAACTATGAGAAATAAATTGTGCTTGAAATGTCATCCAGTGAGCAGTACTTTTTCATCATGGTACTTGAAATAGAACCCGAAAGTCACTCCTTATCAACACTTTCTTTAAAGTCGGTGGTTCATTGGTTTTGAGTTTCAATTATTGGGTCACTGATCGGAACTCCGCTCCACCTGCCAAGGTCTGGGCAATCTTCATACAATAAGTGTGGCTCGTCCGCTTCACAGATATGCACAAGGTTGCTGAGTGCATTTCGACTTTCGACAAGGTATTCAATTTTAGATGTACCATTGACTGCATGTAATTGTACCTGCAACTGAATCGTTAACTACTTATCGAATGACCTATACTTTTCACCTACACAAGTTAAAATATACGGCCTTAATCCTCTTCCATTATTATCCTCATAACTTTTATTATAAACAAATTAAAAATATTTCAGAAGTAGTATTCATCATGGACTGACGTCAGTTGAGGAACCACTGAAAATCTGGGAGCACTGGACAGCTGTTTCGTCCTGGTATAGGACTCCTCAGCAGTACGCACCCACGACCCAGCTAGGGGTCGAGCTCAGGACCTTAAGGTTTCACGGCGAACGCGTTTCCAATGGTTCCCTAACTGACGTCAGTTCATGATGAATACTACTTCTAAATTAAAAAATCCCCATTCATCTTAAAAATATTTCATTTCGTCTATATTGTACCATTCTGGTAACCTGTTTTAATGCTAAACAGCATTATTACGAAAATACACTTCTGTATCATGTGACCACAGGAGTCACTTGACCAAGACACAAAAAGAGAATGAGTTCAACACTTGGGTAGCACTACTAATTTTATAAATTAAACTACCTGAATTTTAGTTACAATATTTAACAAGTATAGGATAGGTGTAGTTATTATACTCTGGGTAGTATTCCTTCTTTCTCTACATAAGTCACTGCATAAAATCTTTTTTTTCTCTCTCTGAGAAAGAATTGAAATGTCGCGCATAGTTTCCTAAATATATGATCGAGTATTCTGCCTTTACTGTGAACATTTGGGGAAAGGAATTATTTGACAGATGAAGTTACTTATTCGTATTGAACCGATTACATGTCTACCCTTGCAAACTGTATTATCGACAGTCGAACATTATTTCACCATCAGTTCTACATTGTCACAAGGTTATTTGCACTTCAACACTTCGGTTCTTTTTCCTATTTTATTTGTTAAAATCCCTACATCTATTTTGATTAAAAAAAAGCATTTGAATATGTGTTTTATTTCATGTAAAAGTGTATGCATAAGAACATTATAGACAGTGTAATTTAACATTACCATACTGTGAAAAAGAGCTACATAAATTAGTCTTCTTGGACTGTATGTATGTATGTATGTATGTGTGTGTGTGTATATGTATGTATGTATGTATGTATGTATGTATGTATGTATGTATGTGTGTGTGTGTGTATGTATTCAACCACTCCATAAAAAAATATCACTTATTGACATTTCCCCCCTAAATTGTGAAGGTAACAACTGAAGACTGTCAATCATATGTTTGCGTGGCCTTTTACACATAAAGTATGAAGTTATCCTGACTGATAGATGGACTGTAAAAAGGTTGAAGGCACCTATTTTGTGTACTAGACTTCGTACTATAATATTCAGAAAGAAAAAAGCTAGTAGGAAGCGATAGTTTCTTGTTCAGCCTTATAGCATATCTTGTTTCGTTTATGTAATTCAAGTAGAGGTAGACTTCAAGTAATTTATCAGATTGCGGGAATATTTTCGAAAGTGTGATCGAGTTAATTTACATGTGAGATATTCACATGAAATATAATTTACCACCTCAGCGCCTTGGACATCACAATGAATGCAATATTAAATACTTATCTGTGACTCTAAAGAAGAGTACATCGTGGTGTTGAGTCAACTAGCCTGGTGGTGACATCGCATCAATGATCGGTAGAACTCAATCAGCGCTTAGGATTGGACAATGTAACGTTCGTTACTCCCCAGTGACCAATCAGTGTGCCTAATCTAGTCCTACAAGAGGCCAGTCGCGGTCCGATTAGCTCTGATTGCAGCACTGGGTAACGCGAGTTCGAATCTCAAGCGGGACATAAGTTCCGTAGAGGTTGCAGATACGCCTTGCTGACGAGTGCCGAAAATTACGAAACTTAGATTCAGAAGGGCTTCCTGCTCCACCCAATTAACATCCGTCGAAAGACATCGTGATATTGAGTCAACTAGCCTAGAGGCCACATTGCAAAAATGGTCGGTAGAATTCCATCAGGACTTAGGACTAGACAATATGAAGTTGGTTACTTTCCAGTGATTAATCAATGTACTGACGCTGTATCAAGACGACGCTTAAAATATTTTTTACCGCCCAAAAACAAAATGTCAAATTAGTCGATTGAAATTAAAGTTAGGCAGTTAAACTGTCCCGGCTATTCAAGATAGACTGGATTTAGGTAACTTTAAAAAAGTTTTAGTAACCCCTAAATGTTTGCTTGCTAATCCACCCATTTTGTGTGATCTCAGTGCTTTATACCAGTGTAGTACACACCCTGGCACTAATACACGTATTTAAATGAGTAGTTAACTTTTATCAGAGTGTTCTCACCAAGTGTGCAAGTTAAAAATGGTTACCAGATGTGTCGATGAAGCATTTTGTACAAACACTATACACATGCCTCTTAATGGTTTATGATCTCACTGGTTGTTCTGATGGACTTTCATTGAATGAATCTTCACGGTTTCTTCATTTATTTTCAAAAGAGAAATATATAATTCTGAATTGACGTAGCTCTCTTTAAGTGGGATCTTCTTATTTTTATTTTACCCTAAGAACTAGAGACTATCATGTTTCGTTTTAATTTAAGATGAGTGGCCCTACTTTCGTTTACTCCGCCTTCATGCTGTGCAGTTTAAACCTGGTGTCAGAGAGGTTTTTCCTTCTCACATCAAGGGATCAACCAGTGATTGTTGTTACACTGTTAATTACCTGATGTTTCCTAATAGTAGAAACCTTTCAAATAATAGTGAGCAAAGCGCTCCATTATATTGTCTCAACTTACCGTACACCGTGATGCGTATTACCTCAGAGACTCGCCATGAATCTCTAGCCAGCTGCCATTGACTTTATAGACGATAGCATTTTCATGGTAATTCTACTTTATCGTATTCGTAATTTTAAGGAAGTGCTTGTCAACTTTACCACTTACTGAAGATGTACAGCTTCACAAAACTGGTGTACTTAACGGAACAAATCTTCAGATGTGAGATACTATCATCTTATGAAGCCTGTGTGTGTCGATGAATACTCATTTAATTCCCTATGCTTTGTGGGTGTTACCATCTAAACTCCTTTTCTATAACTCGTTTTTTGTCACTGATCGTACAATAATCATTTCGACTTCTTTTTTTTTATTGTATCCAGGGGGACAGTTTTACGTTCATGTTTGCTTATCATGTTGTGAACGGTCAGTTTCAAAGGGTAACTCTGCCAAATAAGAAGGGAGTAAGTTCAACTTGGCTGTAATTGTTAACAGTAGTAACAGTAATATATTGTTGTTTTTTAAGGAAAAAGAGATTATTTTTGTGCTTATTCAAATTAGTAGTTATTACTCTGAAGATTTCGTAGTATTTTATTTGTGAACACTTGTTTGGTTCAACGATCGTAACAGGAAACTGTATAGAACTTAGTCGCAAAATTCTTAGCTTATAGTTTTCAACCTTTGATAGGCGATGATTTTCAAGATTTCATTTGTTGGTACTGACGAACAAATATCAGTCGGACTGATTGGTTGTTCTTACTTTAGGAGTGTGTAATACTGGACTGTTAAATTACAATTTGGAAACCGAAAAATTAATGTGACCCTTGGTCCATTCTAGGATCAAATGTATGTTTTGTTTAATATTTGAAGGGGGACATGTAAATATTGTGTTGCCAGATGTGCCTAGTTGATATCGTATCTCATGTTCTCACTTTGAATTATCATAGATAGTTTTCTTCCAATGGTAATGGTTGGCAAATGAGAAGTGCATTTATTGAGTTGCCGGGTGTTTTAAATACATCACCATCCCCCACGCCTCCAGTTTTCTTCCACAATTTAATCCTCATCACCATCTCCGTATAATGTGAAATAGTTGATTTTCAATTCAGTCAAGTGATAGCGTGACGACCAAAGGATTTCTGTCTTGGCGTTTTAAGTTACATTTCAAGTTTTAGGTCATAAAATAATATTGATTGGGGAATCTTAGTGATTGTAATTGAACTCATTACAAAGTATTTGTGATGTATTATTGGTAACGGATCTTTGACTTAGCGGTTTAGGGAGATGACTATGATATGATTATGAGCAATAATTTATCCTCGAAACGTCATCAAGTAAATAATACTAGATCACTGTGTGTTATGAATCAGATGAACAAATCTAATATGGAACTAAATTCTACCACAGTGCCCAAGTTTTACACCTATATTAATGAGATGATTATGAACCAGTGAGTTGTGTCGGAATCCCTCCCCACCTACCGGGGATTGGATAGTCAGGTAATGTCACTAGCCCTCACAAAATAACTGTGGTTCATTGTTGGATGTAAACAAGGTGGGTGAGTGCGTTTCGTTTGTTTTTCTATTACTGATAATTCGGTTTTCGAATCTAATAACTGACTTTTATTATAAATATCTAGTCCATAGTTGTTAAGAGTGTCTTGGAAGAGGTTGACCACCTAGTCTAAACATGCTGGGATTATATTAAGATCTACTAATAACTTAATGATTGGGAAAATTGATAATTTGATGTGCGTACTCTTTCAGTAGTATCTGACTGATAGACTGACAAAATCAATGTAAAACCTCGCACGCACACAGGTGCATTGGTACAAGTTGCCACTCTTTACAGTATTACACAAAGAACGGATGGATAGAAAAGGAGTCATATGAAAGTAGATCAACCAGTATGAGAGAATAAACAATCTGAGAATATAGGTTAGCGCGAATATTCAAGTCTTAGATGTCAGAGAGTGAATAAATCTGCGTCATTGTGACCGATTTTCAGCCATGTCACCAAGAGTCCTTAACCACTGATTCCTTTCGTCTCAGAGACCCTAACCAACCAGTCTAGATCAACCCACACGACTTAGAACAACGGTCAGAGACTTCATTAACTGGTAACGGGTCTTAGTCTGGCAATCACGAACCCTTTTCCAACCTAGTCCAACTTCCCCTTGTAGGCGATTGCACGGTACGTGCGACGCGTGTTCAAGCCACCTTGGTCGACTAAGGTTCACAACCTCATCAACTGACTTGCCTGTCTTACCTTATTGCCTTTCGTCCAACGGAATTGAAAGTATTTGTTAACCGAGACTAGTTGGTAATGAAATAATAACACTGAAGTACTCTCATAAATGGAAAACGGGCATTGTGTCTGTACGTCCAAAGAAATATATAGGTAGAAAGTAATGCTACTTCATCTCAGCAATCGATTTCAAAGCGTATCACCTACAACTAGCAATTTTCTATTTCAGTTACGTCTCAAAATTTGTATGATTCAAGTCAGCAGTTATTAACTATGTCATAGATAATTTTCATAGGTTGGGTTAGTCACTCTATGGCTTCATCTGCTTTGCTGTTACTGCACTTTAACATGGTGCACTAAAGTAGTAATCAGTTGTCCGGATTGGCTAACATTCACACAGTCTCACTCAATACAAACTTACAATCACATTCAGTGATCCATCGTTTTCGTTGGAAACTCTACATCTATTTATTTACTAACACTTCAGTTATTCAGTTGATCTGCACACAAACACAGTGGATCTAACATTCGGGCTGATTTTGTGCATGATTATTTCATTAACGATATATATCCACTTATTTAAACAGCTGTAAGTATTTTACTACATCATTACTATTTTTTTCTTACCACTTTTTACCTACTTCCCGTCGTCTGTATTAACATTTTGTGGAGTCAAAAGAAATTGTGAAAGTGTTTTATTTCTTAACTCTAACTTTTCTTGTGTTCCGTTTTAAATCAAAATTCTTGTATTGAGTATTTTATTCATGTCGAATAGTTACAACATCACATAGTGTTCCTTTAAATGTTATTGCTAGTGTTCGCGTGGATTATTCTCAGTAAAAATCTTTTGCATGTGAACTTCAATGATTGTAGACATAGTCTTTATTTATTTGCCTAAAATAAAGCATCCTTTTAAAAGGAAAAAAGAGAAAGAACAAGGTTTTCAGCTGCTTAAAATTTTCACCGATTTTATTTTAGCAAGTTGGATGGTTAGCTTAGTGTTGTTTGGAAATTGATTTGAAACTGGATTGTATTATAAACACTAGAGGACAACTAAATCTAGGGACCAGTTGACAGCTTTTCCCTTTTTTAACCTAGTTAATAACGCCTCTCTATAGTCGAACTGAGAACCTAGTCATTCTTGAACCAATAGGTTTGAATTCAGTTGTCTGTATTCTGAAACGCTATTCAGTTTGTTACGCGATGCTTCAGTTCTTTAATGTTATTGCAGCTGCTTTTGTTTTCATTCTCTGTATTGCTTGACTTTGTAAGAAGTTGTAGGTACACTCTGATACAAAATGATGGTGGTTATTGCTTACTGTCTGAGAATATATCATACTAGTGTATTTGCTTGAATAAAACAAGAACAAAGACATTTACAGAATAGAAGAAGCTCGTTTTACTTCATTGCCTTTCAGCAGCTACAAACAGCCTACAATTCGAATGAAATGTTAGTAATAATAATGACATAATATACTTGAAATATGTTGAAACAAATGAAGTTTCTAAATTCACGATTAACAATAAGGTAATGAGTCGAGGAAACGGCATTAATAATCATAAGTCATAATGGAAATCACTGGCAATTTATGTATGATGAGATGGAGAATTCTGGGGTTGTGGGGAAAACAAACAGACAGTGGTGTAAAAGAAAGGGGTTGTTAAAGAGCTATTTGGTTAAGTGTGTGAAAAAACTAGAAAAATGTTGGGCTCGATGATTAACAGTCAGCAAGTAATTAACAAATATGACGTTATTTGTTTGTTGATTATCCTGAAGGACTGAGAAACATCTGTTTGATTTCCTGTTTCCATCAAGTGCCTGACGGTTGCACTGTCAAAGACCTTGTTACCATTCAGACACAAGTTGAGTAGCCCCCCTTTTTGTGGTCCTTCCTATACACTTGCTTCCACAAGCACAGGTATTTTGATATGCACAGTTGAAAGTGATGTAATCTGAGTATTTGTCCACTTTCAAATGTGTTGCTGAGGATACTGTGCCGCGAAATGAGATCAGTCTGGCAGCAGGGAAGCTCCTTCTCAGTGCTGCTTTTGGTTTTCGGTCTATTATTTCAGATGTCTTATCATACTTGAATACTAGACGAAGGAAAACAGGTTTCCTCTCAATAGTTTGGTTTTTGGGTCTCAATGAATTATTTTCTATACTTCATGATTCATTTCTTCGGATATCCATTATCTAGAAGGGTCTTTTCTCAATAACAGCATATTCTTCTTCGTATTCGTCTTTTGAGCAAAGCGATCCAATTCTAGTGAAAAACGTCCTGACTAAGCCCTGCTTATGGCTTGTGGGACAAAAACTATTGTACGGAAGGTCCTAACCAATCTACGTATTCTTCCTATGGATAGTTTTCTCAACTGTGCCATCACATCTTATACTCATATCCAAAACATTGAACCTGTTCTCGCTTTCGTATTCCATTTTAAAATTCATATCTGGATGAGCGTGGTTGAAGGTATCAAACAACTTTGACACATGATTCATATAATCACAAGCAATGAAAGTACCTGCGATAATATGACGTTTTTTTGATGTCAAGAGTTCAGATGTGTTTGTTCGAGATGAGCCATAAACATATCAGATGTTGTTTGATACTTGTAGTCTCCTATTCCTATTCAAGGCCGATTAACTTGATCTCGTTTAGCAGATGGACTCCTACGTGGGCTCCTGGATACTGCCAAATATTCATCATGTTGTATTGTAGCAAGAAATTACAAGTAAAAATAAATAACAACTGATACCCGTTGCAAAAAAGGTTGCTCCTGTGCCCCAGTAACCCAGTGAATAACGCTTTGGCATTCGAAGCGAGTGGTACTGGGAATAGCACGTGGAAACAACGTCTCTCACTGGGGACCAGGTACATCCAACCGAAAAGTCCCGAAAATAATGAAACACGCATCCTGGATTTCACGGCTAGTCACTGCTGGGGGAAGTTGGAAGAAGGTCCAAGGTGGCCAGACTAAGACCCGTTACCAGTTAATGAAGTCTCTGACCGTTGTTCTAAGTCGTGTGGGTTGATCTAGACTGGTTGGTTAGGGTCTCTGAGACGAAAGGAATCAGTGGTTAAGGACTCTTGGTGACATGGCTGAAAATCGGTCACAATGACGCAGATTTATTCACTCTCTGACATCTAAGACTTGAATATTCGCGCTAACCTATATTCTCAGATTGTTTATTCTCTCATACTGGTTGATCTACTTTCATATGACTCCTTTTCTATCCATCCGTTCTTTGTGTAATACTGTAAAGAGTGGCAACTTGTACCAATGCACCTGTGTGCGTGCGAGGTTTTACATTGATTTTGTCAGTCAGTCACAGCTAGTCACTAAGGTGCGTTCATCTTTGTTCATCACATAAGGCATACTGCGTAATTAATGCTGTATGAGCCTATACTCCTCTTGTTTCAGTAACCGCTGTAGAGTCAAGGGAAAAGTCGATACTTTTATGGATTTTACTATGACTTCTTATTGTGAGACTGTATAGTCTTCTTCATTTTGTATTCAAAGTGTTCATCGAGAACTTACAGAATTGTTAAGTTAGTATCCTTGGAACGATAGACAGAAGGAAATTCAGCTTAGTTGGCAATGTTAAAGTGTCTATTTTTGTTAAAATCACGCGAAGAGATGTGGGTGAATAATATCTTGATCTAAAAAATCTTTAATGAAAAACGGAAATGTGGCTTACCAACCACGTTCGTGTTCGTGCAGTAGGCGATGAGTCATATTCATTGTGCTGAGGACCAGTATCTGCCTAGACTATAGTTGTTGGAGGGGTGAGGGGTTTGTAACCGTGTCGCACTGCTTGCGGTCGTATGCCTCAACCGGTAGACCAGTACTCCAATAAGTCAGTCTTTCTCAGGCTTCATTCTAGTGGTATACACATGTCTGTATATCTATGATCAAATTAAGCTTTTCATAGTGGTTTGTGTGGTCAGTGAGCACCAGGTGTACAAACCTCACAATAATGGAAACAGCATTAGGATCCAAATATTCCAATCATTGAAAGGTAGGGAGAAAAAAGTTGGATAATTCCAAAATATGAATCAAGTAAAACGTTGTGAGTTAATTCGTCTCTGATCAAAATGTAGGGTGAAGTTCTGTACTTTTGTCAAAAAGTTAACCAGATAATTACGTTATCATTTATTTATTTTAGAAGTAGTATTCATCATGGACTAACATCAGTTGGGGAACCATTGAAAATCTTGGAGCACTGGACAGCCGTTTCGTCTTAGTATGGGACTCCCTAGCAGTACGCACCCACGACCCGGCTAGGGTCGAACTCAGGACCTTCGGGTCTCACGGCGAACGCGTTAACCATCCAACCACTGAGTCGGTTCCAGTGGTTCACAATTTCCAACTTCTGTCAATTCACGACATAGCGCGACTGTCACCCAAGGTCTTCAGTTAGCATCCACTTCACTTCCGACTGGTTGACCCCACAGGTCACGGCATCTCAATTGAACTTCCTGACATCCATCTGGAAGCAAGTCACTAATGAGCACTATTCATCTCAAAAATACATTTATTTATTTATTTAGCATTAACAACCGGTATGAAACCTTAAAAGTTTAATGAAATACCTTCCAGTTCTTGTTTTTTCCCTATAACAAACAGGTGTTCCTCAGTTATCTATATTTTTATCCTGTATTTTCGAGATGAATGGGGATTTTTTATTTTAAAAGTAGTATTCATCATGAACTGACATCATTCAAGGAGTCCTATACTAGGACGAAACAGCTATTCAGTGCTCCCAAATTTTCACTGGTACCCCAACTGATGTCATTCCATGATGAATACTATTTTTAACCTGTGTTTGACTCGAATTCCATCTTTTTTATCATTGAGTACGAATATATGCCTGTAGTATTTGTGTGGTCTTCATATACCCCTTGATATTCGAATGTCGGCATGTTACACCTCGGCTATTTGAAGCGAGAGTAACTCCATGTGAAGTCACATTTTGTCGACTGAAAAATAACTATCTCCTGTTAATTCAATTTGGAAATTTGTGGGGATTTAATCATTTCAAGTTGATATTCAATCGACAAATCCCACACTAATCTTCAAATTAAATTACTATCCAGTACAGATTAGTGACTTGCTTCAAAATGAGATTTCCTGAGGTTCTAATGAGAAGTCGTGACGATGGGCGAACCATTCGGATGTGAATACAAATACTCAACGGTGACATTGGATGACGGTTGCACTGTATGGTGAACCAGCACGGGGAAGTAGGAATATATGGATCATTGAACTCTAACTCGGTGGTTCAGTAGTGACATTCTGTTTACGGAGCCTAGAAGTCCTGGTGTCGGTTCCCGGTGGGGTTAAGGGTGCGTACTGCTAAGGAGTCCCATACTAGGACGAAATAGTTACTCAGTGCTCCATTTTTTCAATTGTTCTTCAACTGATTTCATTCCATGATGAATACCAACTTGATGCCTCACTATGATAGGTAACTAGCTACACTTGTTCGATTTTTTAAGAAAAAGAACAGTTACTGAGTTTTGCGATACCATCTACTGTACTGAGTATTGTATTATTCTTAACAATTGGAATGAGTTATATGCGTTTACTCAGTGAAATAACTCATTTAAGCCTGTCAAAATATGAGTTAGACATTTTCAACGAATTGATAAAAAATTGAAAACCTAAAAACGAGAGTTTTTATTCATCTTGGTGACTAGCAATAGAGTCCAGGATGCACGTTTCCTTTTTATTTGGGAATCGTCAGCAGGATATACGTGGACCTTAGTGAGTGATGTTATTCCCACTGGGATTCGAGCCTAGTACCCACCGCTTCAAACACCGAAGCGCCACCCACTAGAGGTTGAGTGATTCGGCTCTGTATGGCAACGGGAAATCACAAGTAACCTAGGGCACAACATCACTCACTGGAATGCACGTACATCCTGCTGACGATTCCCAAATAGGACGAGACACAAATCCTGGATTCCACCGCTAGTCACCAGAATGAATATAGCATCATGAATGTCTGGTAGTATTGAGGCATCCGCATAGGAGCCCATCTCCCAACAGTGGTCGAGCGGTTCAACCCTGCATAGCAAGACATCAAAAGAATGAGTGTTTAATAATTGGTTCCCTTCATAACTGTCTCATATGTTAGACTTTGAAGATAATTATACTACGCATTTTGGTTTTGTGAAAAGTTTAACCTCCAACCTCTTTCTTTTCGTTCATCGGTGTCTGATAAGTGCCATCGGACAACTACAAACTTTTGTAGGTTAGTGTGATATTTTCCTGAATCTAATATTATTTATAAAGGTGGTTTAATTGTTTTGCTTTTTTAATAGTTAAAATGATCTCACCTGTTTAACTTTCATGAAAATACTATTACAGGTTTTTCGTTAATTTAGTGTATGTCAGTTGTCAGTCTCACTGAGTTTCATTGATAGAAATTTGTCTAATTGTAGTACTCCTTTATTCTAACAATTAATCTGGTGATTGTTATGTGCAATTAGTAGTGTTATGTTACTTACAGTGACCGTAAATTGACTACAGGAATTTCAGGTTAATTCAAGTTTACAGCAGGGTGAATGCTGTTTGGCGTGTACGCTATACAAAAAATTAAAACAAGATATGAATCAATACTTATTGTCATATGATAAAGTAGGTACTCAAGCAATAATGAAACTGGGTTATATATATATATATATATATATATATATATATATATATATATATATATATATATATATATATATATGTAGTAATACTTAGGTGAAGTTGCACTCATCACCACTGGATGGACATGCTTCTCCAGCGCATCTGACAGCAATGAGCGTGAACCATTAGTTTTGCCAGTGAATTTAGCCAAAAGGTAATAAGAATTACAACAAACTCACTAGTTTTCAAGTTGGTATTCTCCATGGAGTAACATCAGTTGTAGAACTATTAGAAACGAAGGTGCACTGGACACCTGTTTGACCTTAGTGTGAGACTTATCATCTAATAGTCCACATTTTCCTACCTGTCATTGTTGCTTACTCGTAAACAGCCCCATACTAGGAGGAAATGGCTGTCTATTGGTTCCAAGTTTCTAATGATTCTCCAACAAATTTTAGTCTGCAATGAATACCTAATTGAAATCAACAAATCCCCACAAACTTCTAAATTGAAAATCAACAGTTAATAGCTTCGTGTAACCATGTTTTCACTTTTTCCACACTTAACATCACGACAGTAAATAACTGTCAGAATGTATTTCATTTATTATTTCTGTACATGAATTGATATTGATCTCCTCCAACCGACTTCATACTCTCCCATTCGACTGTCTATCTTTAAAATAGACTTAAACCTCACATATATTGTCGTTGTTCATTGACTACCTAACCGAAACGGAGGAGGTAGCCTTGTCAAGTGAGTTTTACTAAGTTACTGGGGTACCTCATGTTCACTCTTGCATATGTAGCATAGTTCTTATCATATTTTAAAGTGATCCTAAACAATTCGTTCCTATTAACAACACTGGATGTAAACATTTGAACACCATAGGACAGCTAATTTATACGATTGCCATAGAGAAGAAAATTAAACGGATTCGTAATTTTATTATGCGAATCCTAATTGGTCCGACGATTTTATAATCACATTCCTTATTAACATCGATGCGAAGATATTTTGGAAGTTTAGCAAACTGATTGAGATTTATAGAATATTTTCTGTCGTTCTCTCTACAAAAAACCGAACGATCAACCATAAACGTCTCGATTACAAGTCGATATAAGTCAGAATATCGAAATCATGTAGTGCTCGTTAGCTGAACTTCTTCCATAGTTGATTTATTGTTTTTTAGCATTCAAAGTTAGAACGTATACTTTTTTGCAACTGTAGTTGTTTGTCTGCTACATAACTTGTATTTTACTTTGTAAGTTCACGAGTTCCATTGATGTTCATTTTAATGTGGAAATAGGAATTCTGTCATTATTTTTTATTTTTGCGTGCACGTCACAACTACTAGACAATGTAGTGTTTCAGTATTTTTATAATTCATTCTCATTTCCCAGTGTTTTTCTTAAAATAATGAGGAATTTTTCTAATTCTTTTTTAAATGTTTTTGTTGCTGTTTGATTTTCTCCTTCATTACATTCATTTTTATATCCTAATCGTTTAATGTCTCTACTTTTTTATTGCTGTTTTCCCCCCTTAGTATTCCTATGGGTTTACTTTGCCTATTCTGGGTGACAGAGATTCACCGAATCTTACATTTTTCACAAAATCTGAAGAATTACGTACATCTTGGATGAAAGCTACAATGGCTGCACTGTAAGTATACACTGTGTTGTTAATTTTTCTCCTACTGGAATCGAATGTATTTCGCATCGTTTGAAAGTTTTATCTCCATCATACCATCTTAAGTTATATAATTGGTAGTGACCGCTTCTTACAATGAAATGCTTAATTTATTCCTAACTAAATAGGTTAACAAGGTTGTGAAGAAACCCAGTGGTATACCGAAAAATCAGAACTTTGATGTATTCTTTGTTTCATTGTTATTTTATTCCATGTCTTCATTATAGTGAGTGTATCTAAATTGGATGTTTGTAAGCAACTGACAGATATAAAGAGATTACTCATTTTTGACTATAGGTGTCTTTACAACATTGCTTGCTTATGGTGGAATTATCGTGTGAAGTATGTTGAGGTCACGCGAAAGGTGTTAGACAAGACAGGGAAGTTGGCTGGTAAGGGTGTTAACCTTCAGTGACTAGGGTGACTTTAGCATGTGTTGCGCATTCCGAGCAACCCCGTGCCTCAACATACGATGATATAAGAAGTTGAATTAGGCTAGAATAAGGCTCAGGGTGACCAGATGAAGACGTGCCACCAATGCATGAGGCCTCTGACTTGCTGAAACTCAGTCACAATGATGCAAATGTTTTCACTCTTTAACGGCTTCTGAAGCTTGAACATCTTCACTAAACTTCATTTTGAAATTCCTTTTCCTGCAATACGCCTTTGTCTGCTTCACTATTGGTATTTACCTGATCACTTATTCTTTCAGTGCTACTGTGGAGTGTGGCGAGTTGAACGGCGAATACACTTGTTTGTGGGGTTCTACGTTGTTTTTGTTTGTCTATATGTCGCACGTTACCTTTGAACTATTAAGGTCATATTTGACCCCTGTTCCAACCTAATGAAGTGTATTCGCGGGTTACTGGATGGTAACTAATTCTTTGTCTTTGCTGGTTCTGAGTGCTGGATATGTATAGGTCTTTTTGTCGAATACCTGCAATTATGCAATATCAAGTGTGGCTCATTGAGATGAGATACTGATAAAAGATGGTCAGCACTGAGTACTTACAACATGACGTTGGCTGCCTCGCAGTGGTCCGTTAAAAATAGGTATTTGCATCCTCCTGCGGCTTGGATTGGTTACTTTTACCAACTTCATTTTATCATTCATAAGCCTGGTGAACTATCCTACCTACTCCCAGCATCGTTGCTCTTCTGGTATTCTTACTCTCAAATAGTGTGAAGAATCATATAAAATGGCTTTAATCGTTTGGTCCACGAGGAATATTGTACTAAAGTGCAATTTTACTTTATATTCAAGATGGTAGTCTCTTAAGTCATCTAAACCTATCAATTTCTCTGCTGAATTCTGTAACCTATCAGAATGAATTTACCTGTTTTCTCTTCGTTGCATTGTGTTCTCTGAGCTAGGTTGTTTGGTCGTGATGAAAATGTATATCAACCACTTGAAACCAACCCTATTCAAAAGTCCGACAACCAGATCAATAAAACTTTGAACAAACTCATCAAAGCAAGAGAAATAACAAAACAAGACAAACGGCGAATGAAATCGAATGGACCTATCCTTCCTCGATTCTACGGTAGACCAAAACTTCACAAACCAGACATCCCTCTACGACCAATAGTCTCACTTCCGGAAACTCCAACATACAACATATCAAGAGAACTTCTGAGAAAACTGAAACATCTGGTTCATTCATGTGGACATTCGATCAAATCACCAACAGAATTCTTAGAAAAGATCAAAAGCAATAATGTAGAAAACGACGAATTAATGGTATCCTTCGATATCACGGCATTGTACACTTCCATCGAACCACAATTGGCCCAAGAAACTATGTCCCTCCGGCTCACTGAAGATACAAGTCTTTCAGAGCGCACAAAACTTAAATGTTCAAGTCTGATAGAATTCATCGACCTTTACCTGACAGCATACTTCCAATTCAACGACCGAAACTCCATTGGGATCACCGATAATCAGACCAATTACAGAAACAGTGATGCAGAGACTGGAAGCCATCATTCTAACTGTGATGAAACCAAAAATTTGGATTTTTCGCTATATGGATGACACTTTCATCATTGAGGACGATATAGAGAACACTCATAATTTGATCAACGACATCAAATTCACAATAGAGAAGGAGTCAAACAACCAACTACCATTTCGGGATGTTTTAGTCAGTAGGACAAATGCTGGAAGCCAACACACACTGATCAAATCCTCAACTACAGTAGCAACAACGCATAAAATTAGTTGCTTGCAGACTCTATTCAAAAGAGTACAACAACTTCACAGAGGAATGAAGAAAATTACTTGATGTCCATCCTAAAGAAGAACGGCTAACCACGAAACTTCATCAGAAGATGCCTATCTCACACATCATCAACTACAAAGTCATACACAGAAATCAACGAACGCATCATCCTACAGCACATAAAGAATCTATCAGAAATCACAACAAAATTACTGAAACCACTTGGAATTGGTGTGGCTCATAAACCAACAAATTCCCTCGAAACCCTATTATGCAGATCAAGGGATGCAACAACCAAAGACAAACCGAATATCATTTACAAATCAACCGCAATAACTGTAGCCAGCACCACATTGGACGAAGGGGTAGCTCTCTGTCTGCCTTCGTGTAAATGAACACCAAATTGGCTATTAACACGATTAAACAACCCAGCTCAGAGAATACAATACAACTAAGACTACCCACCTGAGCTACAAATACTTTCGACTATTGCCTGTTTTGTAAATGAAACTGATACTAAGCATAAATAAGTTATTTAATTTGACTATCTGCGACAGCAGTAGTTTGACAGAGTAGTATTTATACTGGGTGATGACTGAAGGTAAATTTAAAATTTTGACCGTAGCCGGAGTTTAACCAACCACCACGTTTCCCGCCCGACGCTCTACCAACTGAGCTACAAAGTTCGACTCCCCACCAGGTTTTTATTTCACTTCAATCACCAAGAGTTTTGCCCAACTACCATGTGAATTCGTGATGCGTTACTACCGCTTGATCATATTCATACTGGCTGCCTAGTCAGGATTTCTCATCCCAATCGAAATCTAACTGAATTAGAATGAGATGGGGAGCAGCATATTGATTATTATTTTGACTATCTGAAGTAGCCATAGTTTGGTGACTGAATTGAAATAAAAATCTGCTGGGTTGTTGGACCTCACAGCTCTGTTGGTAGAGTATGGGGCCGGAAACCTAGTGGTGGCTGGTTCAAATCTGGCTACAGTCCAAATTTTCATTTCACCTTCAATCATCGCGCAGTATAAATAATATTTTATATATGTATGTGGGTAAGCTGAACCATTCTGACATTATCATTCGACCTATGTAGTACTTTGTTTGTATAGATTTATTGAAGTGCTTTCCTATTGTTTTTTCTAGATCTAATCTTTGTCCACCTGGAGCGAAAGATCGAGGTTACAACTTCGAAATGTTTACATTTAAACAGCCAACTTACTGTTCTATATGTAATAAACTAATCACTGGAATATTTTTCCAAGGTTATCGTTGTCGAGGTTAGTATATTTATTAGTAAGAGTATTCTGTAGTTAGTGGCATTCAATAATTTTTGTTTTCACTAATTTATTTAGTGTGTTCATATAAAAAAAGTGTTAGTTTTTAGTTTGAAAAATGGGGAATATCTTGTAAATTCGTCAACCACATACATTTCATGTCTTTATTAGTGGATTCATTGACTTTAAAATCATTTTTGTCTTAGTGTAACGGATAACCCACTTTTCCAATACTCCATGCTTTTAAAAAATGATTAATCAATTTGATACTGGCTTACGAGCCGCACTGTATTCTTTGTCCATGAATCAGGTGATCATGCTGTATATCACAGTTTGCTTTGGTATTTTCCATCTCTATCTGTGTTTTTCTAAGCTCAATATGATTTTCACATTGTATTCTCTAAGGAAGGTCTCTCAATCCATACAACAAGTGTAGTTTTATGCACTCAAAAATTTGGGATGCGATAACCTCTACTGAAACCAATTATGGAGTACTAGCTGCTCTGATCATGGGGCAGTTGTATGCAACAGAGACAGTTGACAGCAATGTGACAATTTTGACAAACCAAGCAATAAATCCACGCAAACCTCCAGATAGACTTAATCTAGCCCTCATTAGTGACTAGCTTCGAAAGGTTGATCCCTGAAGTCCCAATAAGAATTCCTGACCATTGGAGTCGACCAAATCGAAAATGAGGACAGTTACTCAACAACCACATCGGATGTAGGTCGCACTATATCATGAACTGACAGAAGTAGGGAATTTGGATCAACCAACTGCCTCAATGTTGATGTGCTGGCCACAGAACCTGAAGGTCCTAGATTCGATCCGTTAGATTTCGATTGGGATGAGAAATCCTGACTAGGCAGCCAGTATGAATATGATCAAGCGGTAGTAACGCATCACGAATTCACATGGTAGTTGGGCAAAACTCTTGGTGATTGAAGTGAAATAAAAACCTGGTGGGGAGTCGAACTTTGTAGCTCAGTTGGTAGAGCGTCGGGCGGGAAACGTGGTGGTTGGTTAAACTCCGGCTACGGTCAAAATTTTAAATTTACCTTCAAACATCACGCATCTCAGATCGTCAAAATGATTCACAACTTTTTCATCTTTTCCAGACATTATAGTTGCATGAATTGCTTGATGTTTTAGATTTTTCTCGAACAAATATTTCGTTGATCAATAACAGTGATGATGGTATTAACTGAAGCTATTTCTTCCTTCGCTCCGCTTCCACTTTGTTTTTTTGAAAAAAACTGTAGATAGTGTAGCGTGATATTAAAGTTTCGTGTTTCTTTTTAATCACTTAGTGTATTTTTCATCCGTTGTAGTTACCTGCCGACATATACATTCAGTATTTGTTCCTCTATCCAGTATAGTTTTGAGTATATTGGAATATTCAATTTACTGCATAACTACGCTATCATATTCCAATGAAAGTAAATATTTTTCTGAAATTATCCCCATATCTTCAACTACACAGTTGATAATGATGTCATAATGAATTCTCGGGGTTAGCTCCTTTCTTTTCTCTGTCTATTTCCCACTGTGTGCAATTTGTTTAAACCCTGTACTGCGTCTTTTTTTGAACTATCGTGAAATTGTTTCAGTCGAAAATAACAACGCTAATCACGTTGTCTTGTTCAACTGGCACGTGTTGTTAACACACCACATATAAACGAAAGTGTTATTTTGTTGGGTTATTTTCGTTTCATCTTCTGAACACAAATTTATGCCTATTGATAATTTTGTCATACATAAAGGTGTTTTTCTGCCTACTGTCTATCTTTCATCTTTCAAAATAAGCTACGCTTTGTGTGCGCGTATTATGTTATGTAGAAGTATTCGGATATATCCTTGGTACTGTTTTTTTTTATTATTATTGTTTTGTGTTTTGCGCATACTTCATCATTCCTGATAGTAGCTACTAGCTTTACCTACAATTTAGACTATCTTGTCTATCCACGTGACTAATTGTCTAAATGGATTGAATTCAGCTCAAAATTACATGCATTCCTCTGTTGTAAGCAGTCTGACTGTATAAATCAACTGGCAAGGTGTATAATATGTCCCTTCAAAGGTGGCTGGTTGGTATTAAACAATCACTTTAGCTTAATTTCAAATTCAGTTTATTACTGGCTTTCACTATAACTTCTCATTCATTTTAAAATCAAGCATATTCATACAGGAATTGTGCAACTTGTAGCGAGATATTCCAACAATACTTGGCAATGTTGTTGCTTTTACCGGCTGATGAGTTCCAAATAGGGTGAAACGCGCGTCCTGGATTCCTCTGCAAGCCACTATACATTAATTATATAAAAGATACTTGACATTGTATTCAATATGCTAAATAATTCGTGGTTTATTTAATGTTAATATTTCATGCAGAGACAAATCGAGCTGCACACAAAAATTGTCTAGCCAATCACAACCTTCCACTGCGTGGTGTAGCTAATCCACATATCAATGGGATTCCGTCGAATGCTCCACCGCCACTTCCTCCACAGAGCAATACATTACGTAGTCGACGTCCTCATATGCCAATGGGAGGTGTTCCTTGCGCACCCGGAAATAATTCACTGTCTACTTCAGACTCATTTGATTTTTCCCACTTATCTGATACCTTAAATTCTGTCAACCATTGGCTTGCAGCTGACCAAAACAATTTATCAAATGCCACTTTACAACGTAATCGACGTATATCTTCAGGTCTGCCTACAGCAAATATTCCCCAGTGAACTCAACTTTTGCTATAGCACGGAAAGCGTACGACGGCGATCCTCTTCCACCGTCTAGCAGTCTTCCTTGAGATTATCTGTTGGAGATCAGATTGAATTAGTCAAATGGACTGATGGTGCTTCCTGGTGGCAGGTGAGTTTCATCAGCCAACATTTTATGCATCATGATACGTAGCTGTTTGAATTATTCTTTGTTTTACTTGATTCTGATTAGTCTTCTAGCTTAGTGCCCACATTGCACAGTGATCGATAAAATTTGTTGGTTATCCTCCAGTAGCCAAACAGTGTGCCTAATTCAGTCCTACAGGAGGTCAGTCGAGGTCTGACTGGCTCAGTGGTAACAACTCCGACTACAAGCACCGGTGACGCGGGTCCTGATCCCAGACAGGACGTCAGTGCCGTCGGGGCTGCAGACACGCCTTGCTGTTGAGTGCTGAGAAGCATGAAATCTAGGTCAAGAGCTTCCTGTCTGTTTAACATAAATAAAGGAGTTTTTTCTAACAAAGTTGATAAATACCACTGTTATACGGAATTATTAAAAATAAGGAGTTTGTAGTGAAGCTTTTCACAATATAAACTTCCTAAATGAATGCACTAGCCTGTAATACAGCAACTTAGGCACTTGATCTTCACTCAGTGGATTATGGATTCGAACTCCACTTCACTTTTCGAGCTATCAGAAGTAAAGTAGTCTCGTTAGCCATCACGCAATGGATCTGGTTCATACCCTAGCTTACAAGTCTATACGTGATTGATGAGATGCGTTGTTTAGTCCTATGTACCCAGTGTTTTCACAATTTAAGCGCTTGGTATTGGATACAAGAAATACTAATCGAAGTATGTCGTTAGTTATCTCGTATAAAGTGGTTAGTTTCCTGAAATGAACGAAATTGATCTTACGACATTTACAGTTAGAGTAATCAGATATTAAAGGGGCTCACATTTTACTTTGAAAGCTAGAATGGTGCCAGCAGAATCTAATACTTAGTAGACTGTCGTCGTATAAATGATTGATAGTGTAAGAGAAGTAAATGGACTTTTGTCCTAGACCCATCACTTCACAATCCTTGCAGGTGTTGCAATTGAAGTTATTTTTACGCCAGTAGTATATTCCTAGAGAAATTATAACGTTGGGCATCGTGGCCTAATCCGAGGATCATAATGATTGTTTGGATAGAATTCGAGAAGCCAACTTTAATTTCGTCTGTACAATTGTTGATAAATAATAGTAGCTAATACCCGTTGCACAAAAGGTGCTCTCGTGCCTAAGTGACTTAGTGGATAACTTTTTGGTTGTTTGAGGTTGTGGGTGCATAGTTCGAGTCCTCTTGGAGGGCATTATCATCCGCTTGGATGTTTTTATGGGTTGATGTGTGCTTCCTACCATTATGCTTGGCATCTTTGCTGGCACAGCTTGATAAAGTGAGATGTTGGGGAGTATTTTGGTCATTATACTTACAAATTTTGAAACTGAAAGGTTTTACTTCATATTATGATCTGATATCACTTCATAATTCTAGCGTTTATATTCACAAGGGTATCAGTGAAGTGCCTTAATTAGAAAACAGAGTTTGACGCGAGTATGTTTTTTCGGTAAATTCTCGTCAGGCTTTGCAATTACATTTACAAATTATTCAGCATAGTTTATATGTTTGATACCAACATTGGTTAATTGAATTCGGGAAAATAGAAAAGGAATTTTCAAAGACATTGAAGGCACAGTTAACTAGTGGGACAATCTCACTGGACACTTCTGAACGAATTAAGCCTATAGGTACAAATATGACAAAAATGTATGGATTGCCCAAAATTCATAAACGTAACATACTCTTTCATCCCATCTTCGACAAGTTCAGTTAACCGTACCATGAAGTAGCAAGATGGCTAGCAGATATAATGAAGCCACTACAACATAAGGTGGCTGAGTATAGCTTAAAGGACACTTTGGTATTTATCTCAAGTCAAAAACGAAACAATGATTTCTATGGACATTTCTTCTTTGTTTACCAATGTTCCTCTTTTGGAAACAATTGATTTTATTCATGTTTCACATAGCAAAATAACAAGATGGAGGTAGGTACACCACTTAGAATCCTACGAGAGCCGCTTCTTCGTTGTACGATGAGTGTAAAATTTCAGTGTAACAAAGAAATTTACTGTCAGATAGAAGGTGTGGCAATGGGTTCACCATCAGGTTCTCTTCTAGCCGACATGTTTATGGCAAATTGGAAAATGGACCACTGTGTAGCGAAAGAGATAAACTTTCCTTCTATTGCAGACTCATGAATGATACTTTCATTCTGCACGAAAATGATCCAGAAGTGTGGAATAGAGAAAGACGAATGTCTGCCATTTCTGGATGTTTTGCTATCAAAACGAACAGATGGCAGTACTAGATGCAGTATATCTCGTCAGTCAGTATACACATTTACGATCATTTGTCCCTCTTACGTACAAAAAGAACTCAATCCGTACATTGATGTTTCGAGCTAGTAAGATCTGCACAGCTGACACTTTGAACGATGAAATAAGAATAATAGAGAAATCCTTATACGGGAATGATTGTCTTGAGAAGTTCGTAAGGCCTGTAACAATAAAAAAGCTGGGGAAGAGTGCCTTCAGATCGTACCAAAGAAACGTTTATATCTAACTTTCTTTTCCATCAGACTATATTTGAAATTTACTACTTTCTGTATGATGCCAATGTAGTTCAAGGACAGACTTCCGAATCTAGCTACATCCATGTGCATCTATAAATTTAACTGCTCATGTGGAGATAGTTATATAGGTGCAACGACCCGGCGAGCCAATCATTGCTTCATCGAACAATCTCCAGCATGGTTAGGCAAAGGAACAGTGAAATCCATCAAAAGTTAAATACTCACCCATCTAGTAAATACTGAGCATAAGATTGAAAAAACCTCAGGATTTACTTTTATTTACAGTCCCATCACAATACTCTAAATTTGTGTGTCTCCAGTTACTAAGCATGGTAGAAGCCATACCAATTAAATTTTTCATGACCTTCAACTTCAACCTTGTTACAATTACAATGATTGATTGATGTGTTTATATACTTTCAAAGCTATCTAAGCACTTCCACAGGAATGAATTTAAGGGAACTGTAATATGCATTCTGTTCATACTGTGTTTCGTGATACCTACTGAATACACACAATTACAATTCAAATATCTTTCAATGATTGGATTAGATCGGATGTTATGATAGCTACTCTTAGCAAGTTAAGATCTTATCTCACGATATTTTTATTCATCTGGTCTCTTATATTTATTAGTGAACTGCAATGTTTATCATTTTGACTGAGATAGGCCTGGTTTGGGAGACCAGTATTCATACTGTGTGATGATTGAAAGTGAGACGAAAATTCGGACTGTGACTAGACCTCGTACTAACGACCACCGATTTTCCTGCCCGACGCTCTACCAACTGAACTGCGAAGCTCGACTGTTGACTAGACTTTTATTTCACTTCAATCACCAAGAGTTTTGCCCAACTACCATGTGAATTCGTGATGCGTTACTACCGCTTGATCATATTCATACTGGCTGCCTAGTCAGGATTTCTCATCCCAATCGAAATCTAACTGAATTAGTTACATTTTAGTCTGTTTATTAGAAATATCACACAGTGAAACAGTAGCATTTACTGGATAACGTTTTGGACATAATTTATTGTCCATATGATATGAATATGGACAATAAATTATGTCCGAAAGGTTATCCAGTAAATGCTACTGTTTCACTGTGTGATATTTCTAATAAACAGACTAAAATGGAGTTACACTCGACCACAGTGCCTAAGTTTTACACTTATACTAACTGAATTAGGATGAGATGGGGAGTATCATATTGCTTATCATCTGACTATATGAGATAACTCAGAGAACAGAGCGCACTGGAGACGTGCTACTAAAGCCCTATGTTCCATTAGGAACCCAAGGCACAAATAATAATAATAATAATAATAATAATAATAATAATAATAATAATAATGTGAGATAACCGTGGTTTCGTAGACTAGTATTAATACATGGTAGTTGGGCAAAACCCTTGGTGAACTGAAATACAAATCTGGTCAGCAGCCGCGCCTGGTAGCTCAGTTGGTAGAGCACCGGACCAGAAACCCTGTAGTCGCTAGTTCGAATCTCGCCGCGGTCTAAACTACAATGTCTAAACACATTCACTCTTATCGATACAGAAGTAGAACTTGGCCAGTGTGATAGATTGTAATTTCATTCTAGTTTGTTTATTAGATGTGTCACAGAGAGAAATAGTATTGTTTACAGGAAGCAATATTGTTTAACTGTGACTCAATCAATAAACGAATTAAAATGGAATTTCATTTCTGTTAAGTCCAGCTTATCACTTTCGAGTAGTTTTTAAACAATATGCTTGATTGTTTGCAGTCACTGGTCGGTTTCTAGGTGATATTCATCATGGACTGACACCAATCGGAGAATCATTGGAACACCTGGGAGTGCTGGTTAGCTGTGAATTACCGCCTTGAAACCAGTCAGTCCCTGCAAACCTCCGAACTAGAAAACAATCTGGTGCTCATTGATGGCATGCTTGGGGATAGGATTGTTGAAGTTCTAAGTCGGCGTGTAAGGAGGAATCCTCGTTGATGGCATTAGGAGGTGGTCGCGTTGTATCGTGAATTGACAGAAGCAGGAACCCTTGAATTTCAACCTAGTGGCTGAATGGTGACGTGTTCTCCACGGAACCTGCAGATCCTGGGTTCTGTCTCTGATGGAGTCGTGGTCACACACTTTTGATATGTCTCACGCCCTGATAAAACAACTATCCAGTTCTCCCAGGTTTTCAATAGTTCTCTAACGGATATCAGTTCGTGATGAAAACCACATGGAGATATTTTATCTATTTATTTCACAAAATAACCTTAGAGTATGAAGTATGTGATATACTTAGAGTCTACTGCTTGCACGACAGCAGCTTGCAAGCCTTCTGCTGACTGATGGAGTGAGCAAACACAAAATATCTAGCCTATGTCCTCACATTTCGCGTTCACATCAGTGACCTAAAGTTTGTTCTTCTGAACGAAGTAGACAGTAATCATTATTCTCACTTCAACCGAGTATCTGCTGGAATTAGATGAATTCGTTTAGTACAGAGGTGTCCGTTGTCGAAGGTTGGTTGCCGGAAATTGAACAGTTATATGATTTTCGTGAGAGTTAAAGATCCGATCCTTGGTTAAATGCTAGGGGAAGTGGTGATTGTGAACCTCTCTGTTAGATTATTCCTTGAGTAGAACTATATTGCTTCACGATACTACACTGGATTGTGCTTGAATAAACCTTATTCCTCAGTAAGGTTATTATAACCATAATCAGTCACGTTTTCAGACTATTTGTTCATAAACCAAAGCATTGTTTGTATATTCGGGTTCTGTGTGTCTCTATTTCTCCACAATACACCTTATATCTGTAATATCCTTCAACTACTTCCCCATTCCTTTCCTAACAATAAATTACTATTTTTGCCTAATTGCATTACATTAGGGTTACTGTGATGGTTCTGAAGGTTGGTTCCCTGCTATTGCTGTTGAAATATTGAATAATAAAGTTAACAAGGTAAGTTAGTATTTATGTATATATTTATATCGATGGTAGTTTTGTGTCGCATTTCAAGCCCTGGGGTACTGGTTCACCGGACTATTAAGCCTGTTAAGGAGTTAAACCAACATTATTAATTACGTCGCTAGACAACAGTATATACTTGGAATTATTGGACAGCTGTTTCGTCGTTGTTTGGGACTCTTAAGCAGTGTACATCCCCGACCTTTTGATAAATCAAGTCCAGGGCCATCAGGCTTCACGACGACTGTGCTGTCGCTCAACCACTAGGTTGGGATCTAGTCGCTAACACTTTCTTATTTTTGTCAGTTTGTGATCTAGCACAGCCATCATCAAGTGTCATTGGTGGACATCTTCCGCATTACTGACTTGGTTGACCCCACGTGTCACAACTTCTCATCAGACCTTCATCTTGATGATAATTCTATTTGATAGTTTGTAGGGACTTAAAAAGGGGTTTCAACCATGGACTGACATCAGTTGCACCTTATTGCTAATTGATAGAAGCAGGAAAATGTGGGCCAATGGATCTCAACCCACTGGTTAAATGGTAATGTGCTCTCTGTGAGACTTGACGCCCCTGGACTCTACACCTCGTTGGGTCATGTTTGGACACCACTCTTCTGTCCCAAATTCGGACAAAACAGTTGTTAAGTACCCCTAAGTTTTGAATGTCAATAACAACCAATTGAACAGTAAATACTTTTTGTTGTATGCTGCTACGCGATACAATTCGAATATCAATGGTTATCAAAGCAAGAAGAACAAGATTTATGCAATTAGATGACTTCATTTTATTTCATGACTTCGTCTGATCTACACAGTCTATAGTTAATATAGAATAAAACCACTGGCACGCGTTTTTATTGAGCCGAAGAGACATGTACAATGGAAAAGATAGATAACATAGGAAACACGAAACAATGAATGCTAGCATTACAAATAATGCTGCCAAAGTCTATCTGTTGATAGTAAGCTGAAGAAGTATTCTGGAGTCTTTTCAGAAGATGTAGAATAAAAACAACAGTAATAATAAATTTATCATACAACAGCAAACGAATGAATAGTACGTAGAGTGAGGTATTTGGAACACAATAAGACAACACAAAGGTTAGTAAGAAAACATGAGTGTTCATCAATTTTCACTGGATATATCGCCAAGGTCACATAACTGGATAAGTTCTGGCAACAGAGAATCTTCAAATTTTAATGATATTTATGGAATATTATTTAATGGTGGAGAATATTTGTGGCTAACCGTGAAGCTTTCTTTATCTTTCTAGACCACATCATCAGCACTGACTTCAGTATGAAGTGTGCTATCAGGATTTCTCTGTGACTGATTAATTCAGCAGCTTACCCTGATGAAGTAGTTCGCGATTGGTAGTTTCCTTTGATTGTTGTCTCACTGACTATGTAGATTTTCCTGTTGACCGTCTTTCGGCCTGACCTCTGACCTTGCTGTTGTCTATCATTTTCCTGATTGGTTGATGGGTTGGATCTGCTCCTATACGTCTGCTGACTGACCTGAGTGCCAAGCTTTTGAGAATTCTTTGTATTTCCTATGTCCAAGATTTCTGCATCTTCAAAGTTGAATTCATGTTCATGATTGTCAACATGCATTAATAGGAGCGTCCAAATATTGATGTTTACCAGTCAACTGATGTTCATTAAATGAAGGCGAAGAGGGCGACTATTTCGTCCAACGTAGTGCTGATCACAGTTGTTTCAGTTAATTTTGTAAATGATGATTCCATTAATTTTCTTCGGTTATTGCATCCTTTTGGTCTACATAGTGTGGTTTGAAGGGAATTTGTTCCAGTGGGACCAGTTCCAAGTGGTCTCAGTATTCTTGTCGTAATTTTTGATATGTTCTTTATGTACCGTAGGATAATCCGTTTGTTGATTTTTGTGAATTGGATAGACATCTGATGCAGTTGCGTGGATAACCGTTCTTCTTTAGGATAGACATCCAGTAATTTTCTTCATTTCTCGGTGGAGCTGTTGTACCGCAGTGCGTTGTTGCTCTTTTGAATAAAGTCTATGAACAAGTAATTTTGTGCTTTGTTAGGTTGTCGCTACTGTAGTTGAAGATTTGTTGACTTTCTGTACATTTGAGTTTCCAATTTTTTGGCGTTCATTTTACTGACCGAAGCATCCAGGAATAGCAGTTGTTTGATTTCTTCTCCACTATGAATTTGATTTCGTTGAAAACGCTGTTGATCAAACTATGTTTTCTAAATCATTGTTTTTAGTGATAGTAGAAGTATCGCCCAGATAGCAGGTCTAAATTTTCGGTTTGATCTTGAGTGAAACAATGGCTTCCACTCTGTGTATCACAGCTTCCGCAAGTGATCCAGATATCGGTGATTCCACTGGAGTTTCTTTCATCTGCCTTTATATCTTGTAGTTAAATTGGAAGTATGTTGTCAGATAAAGGTCAGTGAGTTCCATCAGACTTGAACATGGTGCTTTTTTTTCTTTCCGAAGACCTTGTATCGTTAGCAAGGAGGAGCGACATAACATCCTTAACCAGTTATAGTTCAGTTGATTTATATATTAGTGTGATATCGAAGGTTATGAGTAATTCATCGTTTTCTATTTTCTGCCTTTCCGATCTCTTCCGAAATTCCTGTCAGTGGTTCGATGGAATGCTTGCTTGACTCCACAAGTCATTTCATTTTCTTTCAAAGCTCTCTGGTTATATAGTGAATTGGGATCCTGGAAAGTAAAGCTCATTGGTCGTATAAGAATGTCATAGTTTTGGCCTGCCCTAAATGAGAGAAAAAACAGATCCATTCGATTTCACTCGCTGTTTGTCTTATTTTGTTACTTCTCCTACTTTGACGACCTTGTTCAAGATTTTGGTGATCTGGTTGTGGGACTTTTGTATATGGTTAGTCTCAATCGGTTGATATAAATCCTTATTTTTGAGTAAATCTTCCTCTCTCTCGATGTAATTTTCCTTTAGCATGATTACTACCCATCTCAGAGAACGCAGCACAACTAAGATTATTCCTAAGTACCATCTGAGTTAATAAATACTTTTCTTAACCGTCGGTATATTCATTTCCTCATCATATACTATGAAATATTTCTTCAATTTTGGGGATTTTGGGGACTTGGAGATTTTTCAAGTTGGTATTCATCATGGACTGACATCAGTTGGAGGAACATTGGAAACCTGGGAGCACTGGAAAGCTGTTTTGTCCTAGCATGGGACTTTTCACCCACGACTTTCAAGTTCTGTGACCACCACGTTACCCTCGATGCACTGGCTCGGAATCTGATAGTCCATATTTCCTACTTATGTCAGTTCACGACGTATCGCGACCATCACCCACCATCAGTGGTAACGTGCTGGTCATGAAACCTGAAGGTCTTAGGTTCGATCCCTGGTGGGGTCATGGGTGCGCACTGCTGAAGAGTCCCACTCTGGAACGAAATAGTTGTCCAGTGCCCTCAGGTTCTCTATGTTCTTCCAACTGATGTCCGTCCATGATGAATACCAACCTGAAATATTGCTTGATAAAACTCTTGGGTTATCTGTAATACTATAAACACTCAAGAAAAGGAATTCTGTGATGCAAATTTCTAAGTCTGCTCAGCAATCTCCTGGTTATACCACGTATGTAGCTCATCAGACAGAAGTTGGTCATTTTGATACTGACCAGTCCACTTATCGTCATACCAGATTCTTCTAACTTTACTACCACTTAGTTCTTTGTCGTATTTCATTGTGACATTGTTTAGTGTTCAAAAATGGTAGTAGTACAGAGACAAAACACAAATGTTTTATTATTTCATTTTATGTGAAATATGCTTTGATCAGTAGTCGGTCTACTTGCTGATTCTCTTTCTAACTCGACATGAAAGTATCAGAACTTGTTGAACCGAATGAGCATTTCATAGCCACTTGATCAGTTTGTCAATGTACCCTGATGTTATGTACAGCGTTCAGTGCTGCTTCCGATCTTCTACCCAAAGCGTCACCAATATTTCGTTTCAGCAGATTTGACATTGTGACTGAACTTTCATAGATGCCTGTGTATCCGACTTAGTTCTTTTACAAGTGATACACACTTCTTTTATCCTTCCTATATGTCGAGTAGTGAATCAATGCACACAAAAGTGGGATAATTTTAGCCCCGGTTGCTAATAGTCCACTGGTACACACTTAATGTTTCAAATGTAATCTGATAACATTGTGATGAATCTTAAGCGTGCAGTTAGCTGCAGATCGAATCTGTGATAGTTTGCATTAAGAAATATTTTGTGTAAAGAGTCTAATTTCAGTTATCCTGATCTATTGTTGTAATAGCTCTTTGTAGCTGGCTTTTACGTGATGCATATTTTCTCTAGAAAGGTTATTTTTCTTTTGTAAGCATTATATATCAATCAAGTGGTTTGTTTATTCACTCAGTTCAAAAGATTGTTTGTGAAATAAATGATCGTATATAGCTTAACAGGAACACTGTGATGCTATAATTGTATAGCAGTGGATTCATTGTCGAGCCTACTAGTGAATGACTTGTCCTAAACCATCACTGTTTCATCATCATCATCATTATCAACATAGGACCAGGCATTACTGCGTAACGGTCCGAGTTGCCACACCTCATATCAGCACATCAAGTAAAAAGGTAGTGAGGTGAAGGATGAAGATAAGTGAATGCAGTCAAAAGAAATATAAAGTACGAGAAGAAAGGAAAGAGGAATGACAAAATAGTGAGATTCGGTATAGCGTTGTTAAGATGAGGATAATGTGTGTATACATCTGCGCCACTGACATCGGTTCTGAGCCATATCACCTAGGGTCTCCAACCACTGGTTCCTCTTGTCCCGTGGACCCCAACCACCTAGTCTGCATCGTCCTACATGGCTTAAACCAATAGTCAGAGACTTCATACATTGGTGCCATGTTTTAGTCTGGCCACCTCGGGCCTTTTTCCAGCCTGGACCCACCTCAGCCAACATTGTGTGACGAGGCAATCGGTGACTAGGCATACGTAGTACGTGTCCCAACCATCTCAGTCGATGAAGGTTCACAACCTCGTCAACTGACTTACCTCTTCTCCCCAAAACTCTACACCTAACTTCTGCATTACTCACATGGTGACACCACGGAATACGTCCTATACTACGAAGGCAACGGTGGTCAAACACCTGAAGCCCTTTTGTATCCTCCACTTTCAATGGCCATGTTTCACAGCCATACAGTAGAACAGAGCGGACTGCTGTGCAGTACACGCGACCCTTAATAGACAAACGAATATCACGGCGGCGCCATAGGTGGTGCAAATTGGCAAAAGCCAATCGAGCCTTTTGTATCCGTGCAGAAATCTCATCGGCAACTAACCCACCGGGTTGATCCTACTTCCCAGGTAAGTGAAGTGGTCAACACACTCAACCACTTCACTCTCTATTGTTAACCGCGGTACCGCTGAAGACCAGTCCTGGAGCAAAAATTTGCATTTGGGTGGTGAAAATCGCATCCCAAACATTCTCAAATTCCCACTCAAAGTGTTCAGAAGACTCTGCATCTTGTCAGCGTCTTCACCTAACAGGACTATGTCATCTGCATATTCTAGATCTAAGGAAAATTCACCTGTGATTCGGTCAACGTCTTTGTAATTAGGTGACGAGAGGGAAACCTCCATAAGAATATCTATGATAAAATTAAATAAGAATGGGGATAGTGGGCATCCTTGACGGACACCACTTGATGAGTATAGCTCCCTGGACAACTCACCATAGGCTCTAACATGCCCACAAGTGTTCGAGTAGAGAGCTTTCAATAAGGTGATGTACTTACTAGGCACGCCTTTCAGTGACAGACACTGCCATAAGACTTCTCGATCAACGGAGTCAAATGCCGCCTTCAGGTCGAGAAATACAGCTATTGTCGGGCGTCTGTAAGCATGCCTATGTTCCAGGACCTGGCGCAGTGTGAATATTTGGTCGATACATCCACGGCCAGGTCTAAAGCCTGCCTGGTTTTCTCGGGCTTGCTGTTCCCGAGCTCCACTCAGGCGTCGGAGAATTATAGAACTTAGGATCTTAGACACTATGTTTGTCAGGCTGATTCCTCTGTGGTTATCACAAGAGGACTTCTCGCCTTTCTTGAAGACTGGGATGATCAGTGACTTAGACCAGTCGGAGGGGATCGTATTTGATTCCCATATACTGGCTAACACTTCCGTTAGCCTGACTAAGAGAACTCTACCACCATTCTTGTATACCTCAGCAGGTAGTCCGTCTGGTCCTGCTGCCCTTCCCCGTTTCAGGCTACCTACCGCTTTCTCAACTTCTTCTAGTGTTGGGGGACCTGTCTCTATGTCCCATTCAGGGTCCGACTGGATAGCGGGCAGCGCAATGGTGGCTGGAGGCCAGTTAAACTGTTCCTCAAAGTGTTCTGCCCATCGTCCCAGTCGCCTTCCCTGCGAGTGAATCGATCCGTCCTTCTCCGCTATAACCTCACTAACTGTTGTTGACCATTTCCCCCCAGTCTCCTTAATAAGTCTAAATAACTGTCTACTGTTACCGATCGCCGCTGCCTTTTCCATCTCTTTAGCCTTTGCTGCCCACCACTGTTCACGATCGTTGCGCAGACTTTTCGTCAGTTTATTTTTAAGTTGCGCTCGCTCTTCATTGTACTCAGAGCCTGCAGGGATGCATTCACGTGCATCCATTAGTTTGGAAGAAGCTGCTGATATCCACTGGCTCTTTTTAGCCATTATCTTGGAGTCGGCTACAGTCTCCAGTGCTGCTTTTACAGTAGACTGAAGATGGCACCAAGCTTCTTCTGGATGAGTGACAGTCTTTTGTTCCGATAACTGCCTAGCCAACTTCTCACTGAACACGGCTTTGGTGTTTTCGTTGTCCAGCAGAACTCGTAGTGGTTTTGTTGCCAAATTTTTTCTACGTCCATTGAGACGCAGGCATATACGTGCTCGGACCAACGCATGATCGCTGTCCAAACACGTACTCCAGAAGGAGCGGCAGTCTTCCACCGATCCTCTCCAGCGATGACTAATAGCAATGTGGTCTATCTGTGTCCATCGCTGAGTCGAGCTCGGTGGACGCCAGGTCAGACAGTGCCTTTCTTTATGTCTGAAATTTGTGCTGGCTAAAAATAGGCGGTTATCTGAGCATAGTTGTAATAGGCGATCACCGTTATCTGTACGTTCAGCTGGGATTCCGAAAGTGCCACCTAAGTGCCTTTCTGCCTCACTCAGTCTACCCACCTGTGCGTTGAGGTCACCTGCAACAACCACTACGTCCGAACGTTTGGCTTTCGAGAGGAGGTTAGACAGTTTATGGTAGAACTCGTCCTTCACTTCATCCGAACTACAGTCAGTGGGTGCGTAAGCAGAGATTACAAAGAGACAACGGCGAGTCTCACTATTCCTTTTAGTTCTCACTGTGCCGTTCAGCCTCATAGCGCAGAGGCGACTATCAACTGGGATCCAGTCTAGTAGTGAGTTTTCTGCCCTGGTGCTTAATGCTATACCTACACCTGCAAGACCACGAGAGCTAGCTATCGAATCTCCAGAAACTCGAAGGGTGAATTTTGTGGATTCACCAGATTGGTCAGCTATCGGTCGGGAAAAACCATCACTGTTTACCTTCAATCGATGACATTTAGTGCCTAATACGAAAGTTAGCATACATTTGTGATGGTGTGCTCCACTGTTGTTTTCCAATGGCTTCTTCCGCGTTATATTATTTTACGTTGTCTTCCTTATCAATCTGTACGTGTATTGAAGAAGTTAGTGATGGGAAGAGTCACTATGTACCTGTAACACTAGCAAGTTGTGGTTTTACGATTTAGATATATGTATTTTGATCTTGTCAAGATTACTTCGCAAGCATAATTGTCATTCCTTACTGAAAACTAATTTGACTTAGATTATTATGAGTGATCCATGATTATTACTTGAAGCCTTTACTCATGTATCTATTTATTCTTGTTTCGTCATTAATTGTCTTAGATTTGCCCTCAGATCATGCCATTCACTGATAGTTCAGTGGTTTCACTGTCTAACATGGTAGGGCAACCTTGTCGTCACAGTCTACCTGCAGATTGTTCTGTCTCAACAAATGGTGCTAAAGATGCTTCTTCAAACTTTGAACTGGAACACTATCCTCATCAGCAGACTATCTTAAATAATTGTAATAACAACAACAACAATTTGACGAACAACTGTCTACGGCAAACCAGACAAACTATTACATCACTTATGGACTGCCATGATCCTCTTGTCGGATATGACTGGTCTGTTTTCAGTTGTACTGGTGGCTAGAATGCTCACTTCTGTTCATTTATGTATATCAGCTTTTGATTTTACAATATGGCTTGCACGAGGTGATTTATAATATGCTTTTATGTGTCAGTGACTGCATGTGAATCTGTTTTCCACAGGCATGTTTATATATGTGTTCAGTTTTGTAACTGTTTCCCTATTTTAATGAAATAAGAATTTAATATGCTTATTTTAATGTTTATTTTGATTAGCCAATCAATACGAGACTGTCTCATCAAGTATCCTCATCGTCTCATTCTGAACGATTACCAGTACTTAGTAATACTAGTCCTTCAAGCCAAAAGTCGTTCATGTCAACTTGTGAAACTTCATCCTCCTGTCTACCATCTTGTACAATAGCAAATATGATTATGAATAATAATATTAATGATACTGATAATCGATCGCTTAATATGTGTAATAATGTTCATAGTTCGCCTGGTTCATCGTTGACATCTACCTCAATGCGCAGGAATATAAGTACAAATAACTCACATCCTCTTTTAGTGTTTCGACGTTTACAAGGGCGTAGTTTATCAGCTCTAGAAATCCCTGAGTTATCCCAATGTGTTGATTTACTTCCATCGGTATTGCCAACCACGCAAACTGCATCGGCTACCACAATTATAACGTCAAGGTTTGAACATTTTCCAACAGACCCAGGATTGGAACATTCCCGCTTCTTTCTGTCGACTTATCCCTGGTAAACTATATATATATATAATGTATACTTCGTGTTTATCATTGTTGACAGGCATCGAATTTCACTAGTCTTTTTAAATTCCAGAAGGAGTTGTTTCATGGTTGGTTCAATCCAAGTAGAAAGTACTCTTGGTTATGATACCACGGAATATAATTATTCATTCCAATCAATAGAGCATATCTTACGCTAATAAATTCATGTTCCCAAAAGTATTTACGATCGTTAGGCCCAGCATGCCTGATTACCTTGACATTATGATTTTACAGAAACAGTATACTGGAATCTCTCAATCGCATCCCACTCAGTAATGCTTCGCAAGTATCTGTTTAAATTTGTTATTTTTCTGTTAGTTGAGTAGTTTCAATGGAGGTTTTATTCAGAATATTATGCATATTTATGTGCATGCCTATTTACGTATTTAGTTGTCTATTCAATATCGTCCTGTATGTTGATTTGATCGCTTTTTCAGCATACCTTTGTTTTTTTATGAATGATTAATGCATATATTGTGCGTGATATGCATTTGTGTACGCCATTTCTGTCGGTAAATGTTTCTGTTTATAATTCTTTTAAAAAAAAGTATTCCTTAACCTATTGAATCCCATAGCAGTATTATGCAACTTTTGTGTATATGAACTAACTGCTGGATCAGTAGCATTATGGTAGAAGTTAATTTGTTATAGTAGTTGATAGTCTGTACCAAGGATAACTCTTACTATTCTCTAATGCCTTTTTTGATAACCTGAGGTGTAAAATGTTGTTTGATATTCATCTACGGACAGTTAACTACATAGTAAGTATGTATGTGTTTGCGATCCTGCGTGTTTTGCTTTATCGAATTTGGTGGAGATGAGGGTTGAGTTTTGAGTTTATCGCTTGTTAAACTCCGTCCTTGATTGTACCGAATTGATGGACCACTGTTAGCTTTTGGGTGCCTCGATTAAGACAAAATGCGTGTCCTAAATTCAGTGGTGCCCTGTCTAACAATAGGGAGTAGGATGGTTGAGTTTGTTGACCACTACACTTGCCGGATGTCGGACCAGCCCTAGTGGATCAATGACCGACGAAATCTCTATGCGTTTACAAAAGGCTCAGTTGGTTTTCGCTAAATTACGCCACCTATGGCGCTACCATCATATCCGATTATCTACTAAGGGTTTAGTGTACTGGGCTGTAGTTCGCCCTGTTCTACTGTATGACTGCGAAACGTGACCATTGAATGTAGAGGAAATGAGAAGCCTTCAGGTGTTTGACCACTGTTGCCTTCGTAGTACAGGCTGCCTATCGTGGTGTTATCAAGTGAGTAACTCAATAGTCAGGGGGAGAGGAAAGTCAGTTGATGGAGTTGCAAACCTTCATTGACTGAGTTGGCTGGGCATACCCAGCCACAATCTGACTAATCGCGCAATGTTGGCTGAAGTAGTTTCAAACTGGAATAAGGCTCAGGGCGGGCAGAATAAAACTTGGCATCAGGGGAATGTAAACTTTCTGGTTGGGGCCCGAGTGACAACAGAAACTAGTGGTTTGAGACTGGGTGATTTGGCTCAGAATCGATATCAATAACGCAGATGTAACCACATTTTATCTTCCTCTTAACCTCTATACTGACTCAGCATTTTCTCACTCCTCCTTCCTCTTTTTACTACTTTTGGCTGATTTTTCTCTTTCTTCGTCTTTTATCTTGCTTCTTTGTTACTCTTTATGCTCATGCGAGATGTGGCAACTTGTACCGTTTTACAGTAATATCTGGTCCTTTATTGATTGATTCCATCATGAATATTGTCTCAGTGGTTGAAAATCATTTGTCTGGACCACAGCTGCCCGAATTTACAGTATTTACTACAAGCGATATTAATTCCAATTTTTCTGTTCCAATAGTTATTGTTTTGATAAAAGGAAATATACAATGATTTGGCATTGTGAACTGTAAATCTGTTTAATATGATTACTGACATCAATCTTAAAGTATGAGGAAAGCTTTTAAAGTTTCTAAGAAGTCAGCACTGATATCAGTTATGCAGGTAAAATCATGTACCGTCACCAAATAATGAATACTCAAAACCAGTTCAGGACAGTAGTGTCAAATGAAAATGTCGAGATTTACCATTTTGAAAGAAACATTTCCTATCTCTGGTTAATTTATGTAATCACTCATTCTAAAGATGGGCACATCGCTTGTTTTCCCTCCCACTAACTAATAAAAATTTGAATTCAGGTAAACTCATATTAGTGCTGGGTTGAGGCAGATACGGCGTTCTGGTTCATAATATTTTCGGGCCAATTAATTTATGAAATATCACTTTTCTCTTGATGCGAATTTGAATGAGTATAAAGTAATAGAATTTGAATGACAGAAGGTTTCAAATCAAATGTGATGAGTACTACGTATTGGAATGTAGGTCAGTAGCATATAGTACAAAGTCAGAAAACACAATACGTGGTGATTTTGGAAGGAAGAGGACAGATTATCGAGTAAAAAAATGTAAAGGGCGAGGATGCTGCTCACTGGGGTGCTGAAAAGTAGAATGTTTTCCGATTTTAGGTTTAGTATGTTTATCAATACGACTGTAGTTTTCCAATGAACAATCTCTACTACTCTATTGAACTTTTCACGAGCGTCTTCACTAATGTTTGTCTACTTATCTTACCCGCCAAAAACATAATAGTCAACTTAAGAAGCAATGAACATGTTTTGTTGTATGTGTATCTGACCAATTTAACATGAAGAATTTTAAAAATAAATCCTGGTAAATATAGTGTTCAAATATTATGTCACTTAAATTCCTTCCTAAGACTTGTGTACATTTTATAACTTTTCCAAATTCGACGTCATATTTAGCAAAATATGAATCAACACTTGCCATTAAACAACAGTCAGACATATCTGCATAGTTCCAATTAGTCTTGTAATAAATTATTCAGTTAGATATTTCATTTCTGACTGATTATATAAATAGTTTAAATTAATCTATATAGCATATTCTGACAACGAAAACTGCGTATAGTTTGAGTGTTCACATGGATAATCTTTGATAACAATTTTTGTCTAACAGTGATATGGTGCTGTCTGAACTTGGATATTCTGTTGTGAACATTTCATCTCTGGGCTTAATATAATTTTAAAAACCAATTGAAAAAAGATCGTTGACAACACTAGCTTCTCCTTTCTCTAACTAAAGAATTTGCTATCAACAATTTAAAGTAAAGCTACGTGGTGCATCCTGCTTGGTTTCAATGCACATAGGAAATGAAAGATTCGACTCGAAGAATGTGGTAGTCCTACTAGGGGTAGGTTCGAAGACTGAAAGCATATACACATGGACTCAGTCTACTTAGAAAGTAAACAGCCATCCATCAATCATTTGCGAATTAACCACACAAACCAATGTATCAGTAGCTTGTGGCACAGTTTCATTCTAACAAAGATTTTCTTCCGGTGTAACTGAACGAAATTTAAGGTTTCCCAACATGCAACTACACAAGGTTGACAAGAATACTACATAAGAATTTGTGTGACATTTGAACGTATCTTCTTCATTAGGTCAGTGCTGACGATGTTGCTAAATCTGGTAACGAACGAACGAACGAAATGTACTCAGCCACCTTGTACACACCCGTGCATTAGGCAATGTGCCTTACTTACTGTGTGAAGGGTAGTGATACTATCTGGCTGCCCAAACCTCGATAGGTGGAGTGAGGTTCGAACCCGTGACCCGTTGATTGGTAGTCATCTCCTTAGACGACTGAGCCCCAGCTCTCGAAACCTAGTAATGAAACATCTATGATTAAATATCGAAGCTATGAGAACACCTAACCATCGTCACGTTAAGCTATGAATCTTCGTCATTATGTCGAACAGTTTAACTATTTAAGGTAAATGTATCCATATACACTGGTAATGAGCTTGGTCTCAAAACAAGAAAAGTGGTTGTCTGGTTTTTAGATTATATTGATTTGTTAGCGAGCACAGAAGTGGTGTACAACTGTTCATCTCAGTCAGTAGCCTATATCATACAGATTTTATATTACTATATTCCGACTCACTATGGTGCACACTCAGTCAACCGATCGAATGGGAAATATTGCTTTAGCTGGTTTTCGACAACTGTAATTAAAGGTTTCCTTCTCATCTTTACTCTCTATACATTCCTCGAATATATTCAATGACGAGCAATCTGAAGTAACCTACAGTGCATTAAAGACCTTATTTAAACAGTTATCCTAAGTTCAGTGTTAAGTTGTGTTTTATCCACACTGAAATTTCTAAGAAAATGTTCATCCTCGACGTGTCATGACTTCTAGTAATGAGGTTATCCCTAAAACAGTTTTTGTTCTTACCTTCTATACTTCATATTTAGCTTTCTTCTATGCAATCATTTCTTTCGCTTCAATCCTATACCTTTGTACTTTGATTTAATCGGATGATGGTTAATTTTATAGAAAGGTTGGATTACGGAGTTGCTCGGTCTAATGGTCTTCATTGATCTACCTCATTAGCGACTGAACTGCCATGCATGGTCATTCCTTGTTGGTAACCTGGAGGCTGTCGGATGGAATCTCTTTCCAACTCAGATTTCCTTTCAACGTTAGCTTTAATCCCATTGCATCAAGAGGAATCTATCAAATTAGGGCTTCCTTAGAAAGTTTTCTATTTCCACTTGAAGTCAACCTTTGACTTTGATGATTTGGATGTTCTTCTTTTCATCATGATCAACGATCAAGCGTTAAGATCGACTTATTGAGTGTATTATGATGACAACTTAAAAGTAAGTATTTTAGGTTGTCTTCAGAGGGATTGACAATAAGTCATCTGATGGATTTAGATGACATCCTGAATTTCTGTTAGTATTCATCACATAGTTTGGACATCTTAAGTGCTAGTTACCACAGTATAGAAATGGGATTGTATATGACGGTCATAAGACTAGATTTATTGAAGTATTTTAACACCTTACTAATTCGAATACTGATATTAATCTCAGTAAACTAATCATCACTTAATATAGTGGTCCATAAACAAAAAACAACTGCTGGTGTGTGCTACCATGTACCACTCATCAATACATCCTAGCATGATTGTTCAAATATCCAGTTCGGTTGTGGTTTACACCGATGGGATACAGTTAGTAAATATAAAGTGCAGAAAGTATAATTTGGTTTTCTCTTTGTATTGGGTGGAAGATCTCGATTTCAATGACAAGCTTTCTGCGAATAGTTTTCCCACGTTATCTTAAAGGTCTGAAAAAATGGCATCATTTTACACTACGATAATGCTTTGCCATAAAAGAACACCAAAGCACCTCATTACATTGTACTGTCTGCTGGAGGAGGTGAAAATGCTACTTAACGCCGGTGATTGCAGTCCTTAACCGCTATCCTTTGTCATTTTGGAATATTTTATACTTTGCAGAGCTTCTATTCTCCAAATTTTAGAGATAAAATAGTTACAAAAGTTGAACAACATAAATATAACTTTATGTTAGCAATCCGCATGGTGTTATTTGCTGTTTTACGTTAAGAGTTTAGACAACTTACTCCAGTTTGATTTGTTTATGTCATTTGCACTTTATATAATGCATGATCCATTGAAGTGGTACGCCTTTTTGTAATTATTACCTGATTGTGCCTTGGTTGACCGGTCAATGTTTACTGTTTATGTTCAGTTAACTTATTTAAAGGTTTAATTGTTTTCAATGGAGTGATTTACTTGTTTCTATCTGGAACTGTTCAATTTTACTAATTCTTTTATTATTTGATTTGTTCTGATATTCAGGTACGTTGGTGAAATGGATAGACTTGAGGCTGTAAATCTGCTAAGCAATTGTGTTGATGGTACTTTTCTTGTGCGTTTATCTAAAAGTGCTGAAAGAATGGGTGAATATTCACTGTCTGTAGTATTTGGTCATCCGAGGCATATTCGTATACAACGTTTCGTATCACCGGACAATTCATCTGTCACCTATGGGCTTTGTGAATTGGAACAATTTCCAAGTATACCGGTATGTTTTGCCTTTTAGTTCTGTGTAACATAATTTGCTACTATGCATACCTTGTAATTTCACTACTTTCGACGTAATCTTTCGTCTTTCGCCCAGGATATTCAGCGATAGCATATTAATATCTGGTCATAGTTTGAGCTTTATACTAATGAATACCTGCGAATTATACACAAGTTACTGTTGAGCAGATGAGATAGAACACTTAAGTTGATGTTTCTAAACCTTATAAAATCTGGAATAAATTTTACTCAATCATTTCTGGAAACTGTCAGGCACAAACGAGTTTTCGATATGATGATGAATAGTCTACTCATGATATTGAGATGGTTGTATATTGCGAAGTAATTTTCCTGCTCAATACTGCTGGTAAGTCAATTATTCTTACCCACACAGCTTAGATATTTTCAATTCAATCCCACAAACATTCCGAAGTTACGTACAGTGTTCTGATCACCATTTGAATTGCTTCATATAGGTTCTCAGTTACTTCCTCTTCCCTCGATGTGTTCTGATTTGCTAATATTTGGGTCCGGAAGTCAAAAATGGAATCTCGAATCGCTTTTTCGTGCCACTATGTACTAGCCATTTTTTAACTGTACTGTGTTAAAACATTTTCAAATCACATCACAGTATTCTATGAATTGTTTGTAGTTAGATTGTTCTGCATATCTTTTTCTTTCAGGAGGTGATTGAGAACTATTCTAAGGTGTCACTAAATCGATGTTTCGACGAAGTTGATGTCACACTATTGTATCCATACCAAAAGTGTCCTTGTAAGTTATTTTACTTATATCTCGTCTGGTATTGATTAACGTTTTTGAAAGGTACGTTTATCTCCCTCTATCTTTTGATTATGAAATTGTTCAGTTTTTCATACGTAATTCCTTCATAGATTTCAAGTCAAGGTAAACTGAATAACATTCAGTAGATCATTCTTCAGTCCAGCTTTATTTGAAGGTCATGATAGGTTAACCTAACCAAATCCAAAGTGAGTGTGTATATTGTGTTACATCATTGTGCCGTATCACGAATCACATGTGTAAGAATTATCAGTTCGTATCCAGTATCGTCGGTTAATGGACTCAGCTTTCGGATAATGAATCGTGAGTTCCAAAACCAATGGTTGAGCATTTAAGCAGGCTTACAGCCCTTACACGATAAGTGTAGCTTATACCCTAGTGTATTGGTTCTCAGTTGAAGGTTGTTTATTGAAAATTCCATCGATCTTTGTCCTTATAAGAATTTGTTAGTTATATTGAAAATCATGAGATTCATTAATCTTTTGATTGTTGACCTGTACATGGGGTCTTTGGTGTGTTTCATAGCCTTGACTAAAACGCTTTGTTTCTTTTAATTACTGACAAGTCTAAATTCATTTTGTGTTTAGTTCATCAAATATATGTGCATTTAGACTGGATCATGCAACAAACTATGAGGAGCGAGAAGATGGGTATACGCTGTTTGACCGATGTATAGACCCTATAAGATTTGGTTTTCGCCAATGCCGATATATGTGTAATGTCGCATTAACTCGAAAATCTACAGGCAGAAGTGGCAGAACAACGAAGACGGGACTTCAGGTGAACGTGGAGAAGACAGAGGTGATGAAGATACCCAACCAATAACAACAACAAGCATCAATCACCATGAACGGGAAAAACCTAGGGGAAATAGTCTCTTTCACTTACCTAGGCAGCATTTTTCCAACTACTGGCGGCACAGGCACAGATAAGGATGTCAGAAGCAGGATCGGAGAGAAAGCAAGAAAGGCCTTCATTAACCTGAAATCAGTGTAGAGATTTGCTGCGCTACACTGCACTCAGCACAAAGTGTGAACAAGATGCGGATTTTCAACACTGATTAAGTCAAGGAAGTCAGTGCTTCTATTTGATGGTTGAGAGACTTGGCGCGTTACGAAAAGCATTTCCAACAAACTACAGAAATGCATGAACAGCTGCCGCCTTCACTCACTCGATACTGAAGATCAGATCAGGTGGCCAGAATAATAAGAATCAGAAAGAAGGAACTGTAGCCTGGCAACAAAGCAACCAAGAACCTGTCGTTCAACAAATGTGCAGAAGAAAGTGGAGATGGATTGGATTGGACAGAGACTGAGAAGACCATTTGGGGACGTCATGCTCCAGGGCAGGTCCTCGAGTGGAACTCGAATGGAAACGACGAGATGGGCATCCTAACTGAGGGTGAGTTGGAGGAGATGGTGTGAGGAAGAAATGAAAGCTTATGAGCAGTTGTGGAGCCAGGTTAAACAGACTGTAGAGAAGAGAGTGAAATGGAGACATGCTACTAAAGCCCTGTGTTCCACTAGGGACCCAAGGGACAAATAATAATAAAAATGTGCATATGGAAAGAAGACTGGTGTTTATCGCTTAATCATCACTGAACACTGACTACGAGGAACAGTTCGTGGACGAGAATGATTTTGTTTATTTGAAGTATGATGGTTAGCAATGAATGTAACTTTTTAAGTGCACTACTACCGCTCTTAACGCATGTATGCTTGAGGTTTACAACTAGGTAGTTATTTATTTGATTAAACTGTTCGAAATACGTCACTTTGAAAATATAAATTGTAAAATATGTGTCCAGATCGAATCATAGATTCGATAGTTGGATTAACATTGTGACACTCAACAACTGAAACGAATTCAGCTAGTTAACCTCACGTACAAATGTGAGTCATAGCAACCACCTGCCACTGAATGATTTATACCTGTTGTATGATTGCTATGTAACTAACTACCTGGCTGCTGAAACGTCAATATTTGTGTGTTTTGAGCCATTTACTATGACCAATGAGCTATAGCTCAGTCCCTAAGGAGGATAAAGACGACACCTTGATGGCTTTTGAGGACTATCATAAGGCACTATTAAGGTTTTTAATTCACGATAATTTCCAGGTATCCATACAGGACAACCTTGGTTTGTCGATGCTTCTCAAATAAATCAACAATATGAGATAACTCGATAAGTCATAATGCTCTCGCCGATTTCTAACGAAGATAATTTCTGTTATTTCAAATTAAAGATCAGAAATCATGGGATTGTTATTTTTTTTATTAATCCACATTGATAACAATCACAAGGCATTCTGTTTATTGTATAATAGTTGGTTTGTTCCTTATAAGATCTTTCATCTTGTTAGTTGGTTGGAGGTAGTTGGTAGGAAACCCTGGACCTAGATATCATCCCTGTTGACACTCGTCGGCAAATTGTGCCTACAACCTCAGGAAAACTGATGTTCCCTCTGAGACTCAAACCCTCTTCACTCAGTGCTGCAGTCAGAGACATTACCTCTAAGCTATTCGGGCGGCAATCCGCCCCCAGTAGGTTTGATTTGGTGACTGGGTAGCAACCAATTGCACGTTGTCTGGTGCTTACCGGATTCCATCGATCATTTCGCAGTGTGGTGGTGTCCCTGTCTTCAACACTGGGCGGGTTTTAATCCCAGACTGGACATCGATTCCTTCGGGATTGTAGATATGCCTTGCTGACGAATGCTGGCAAGCACGAAACCTAGGTTGGGCTGGGCTACCTGCCGATTGCATTCCTCCAAATAATACTCATCAAAGTGCATCGTGATGATGAAACTCTTAGCTTGGTGGCCACATTAGAAAATGGTCGGTAGAATTCCCTTAGCACTCAGGAAATTAATTGCTCTCCAGTGACTAGTCAATGTCTTACTCTAAATATAAACTTTTTCCTGGTGTGCTTTTTATTCCCAGCTGTAACTTATTCCTTTTCCATCTTTTAGCTCTCCATGAATATTAAGAATATTTTTATATTCTCTTGTTTCGCCTTTAATTCGTTCACCATCTTTGGTTTAACTCGAAGTGTGGTAGCTTGGGTGATGGTATAAGCATGCCAAATCTTACATTTTCTCTGCATTTGTATTTTTAGAACTGTGTATATGACTAGTTAGGTTTTTTAGGGGAAGTGGGATGAAGTCGGGAGTATATGTGTTTCCAGAGCTATCATTATGTTATTTATTAGATTATGCAAGGCTCCTTCTCTTTTGTAGCATATACCGTGGTTACGTAAATGTTAACTTCTGGGGCGAAATGACCAGTAAACCGATTAACGTCGCTAAAAAAAACGCCAGAATAGGATCATCTGCACACCAGGCAATTGACCTATTGATTGATAATGGAGTTGAACGTACGTACGCACGGTGATATCTAACTTCAGTAGCTTTTTTCCAACTCTAATAGATTTTTATTTAGAACTACGCAAATGATGAGTAATTAGCATTGTTGACTGATCTTCCTGATCAAGGCTTATTGTATTCTACTCGCTTTGGAAGTCTGATTCCATCGGATGTTTGCAGATTCGAATAACAGTACATACTAGTTTAAATAACCGGAAGTGATAATGAATAATAGTTGCTCCTATCAACAACTAATATCTGTCTGACTTAACGGTGTAGGTGTCAAATGACGCTTAACTGCAACGGTATACATTCAGTTGAAATTCATCTGAGAATAAAATAGAAGAACAGTTAGCTAATTTCGTTTGATTGCTCCAACTGAATACTAAACGATTGAATTAAGCCATTTTAATCCCGAAATGATATAAAACTAAATTGTGACACAAGAAAAAAAGTCTACTTCAGTAGCTTATTTTTGTTTTGTTCACTTCCTGTCATAAAGGAAGAAAAAACCAACTAACTTTTCGCATGCCTGCAGTCTAAAATGTCGTGCTACTATGTACTCTTTTAACATGTCGGAAACGAATCTTCTAAAATGCAAATATCCTAGGATTAACTGCAGTCAGTGTTTTCATGCCATTTTGAATTTTCAAGATCGTAGCTAAGGTGGTGAATTCATGGGTTAGATGATAAGAATCTCTCCTTTAAAAAGATGTTCCAAGATCATCTTCATTTCTATTAACACCTAATATAGGCTTTTAAGTGATACCAAATGTTAAACAGTGTATGAGGCGAGGGTGTTGAAGAAAAATGATAGATGATGATACAGTGGGGATTTTTTTTCAATAAAAATGTTTGGATTAGTTTCTGTAATTTCTATTCCAGTATGTGTAAACCTCCCTACACGTATGAAAGTAAAAGTTTCTTTGTTTATTTCCCAATCTATAGCTTCACCGTTGTTCTACGTTCGCGCAAACTTTGATTTTCATGATGCATCTAACAATCGTTTCCTTAGTTTGAAAGAGGGTGATCGGGTTGCAGTTGTCAGTCGTGCTGCTGAAGATAGAGGCTGGTGGAAAGGATGGTTAAATGGACGTGTAAGTTCAATTAATAATTAACATGGTGATGTGAAAGATTCTTCTTGAAATATTTGTGTTTAAAGGTACATAATGTAAATGGTAGTTAGACGTTACTGCTCAGTTGATTTCCTGTTTATCATGACACCTATTAATCATCCTTGTGAATCTCTTTTTCTTTCCGAGAGCAGTGTATATCGGTGATGCGCTTTCAAGGAATCGTAACTGTAGTGTGTCTTTAATGACCTTATCTCATAGCTATGGAGTAATACTGGGTAGAATGCGCTACTCAGCATAATCGCTCTGTAATTGAGGACCAAATAAATTATTAATGATATAGATAGCAGAGGTTGATGAATGTTGAATGAGTCCTTTGTGTTGATATCTAGGCCTTGTGATTGGTCTATTAAAGCTGATGTAATTCCTTAGGTAAACACAGTAGTTAATACAATTAACCATTAAATTAATTATTAATAGAGATCACTTCCAGTGCATCATTTTCCATTTGCTAACAGTAAGTTGCGTCGAAAATTCTGAAATTTTCTCTCATTATTCACAAGATCTTACATCTTTTCAGCATCACTCATTAGAACTGTCGTCTAGACTTTCTGAATGAATCTGATCTCTAGGTGGTGTAGTCGGTGGTAGGAACGTAATTCCTGTATCATGCTCGTCACTACTGCTATATGCTAAAAGACAATCAACTAGAGGCAATAAATCTAGCTCAGTGGTCGTGGAGCTGTCGCTCAAGAAGTTCGATCTCCCATCCCACCGATGTCAGTCAGGTAGTATCAGTAGCCCCCACAAAATAGGTGTGGCTCATTGCTTAATACACGAACATGCAATTGTTTTCTGATTTGAAATTTCATTACCATTCCATTAGTAGGGTAATTTGACTGCAACACCTATCGACTCATTTCTCTTTCTCCGGTGGGACAGAAGTATGCTCAACGTTAAAGATACTTTTTGCTGAGGAGTGTCAATGGACAAGAGAACTAAATTCTCCTGAAATCCAATATTAAAACGCACTGTGCTATTTTACCTTAGCGCAATGTTCACATTACCAAATTGATCGAGGAACTTCAATCTACCTTAAGAAGTAGATAACTTCATCAGCTATCATACGTTTACCATTCCATACGCGTTATTATAAAAAAACTTATTCATTTCAACCTTTGTCTTTGTTACTAATATTAATTGTTTTTTGTAAATATTTTGGATAACTTCAAAAACAATTACGGTCATATATATATATATATATATATATATATATATATGGGTCGCGACAGGATTTGAACTACCAAACTCTATTTTCATGACCCGGTGTTCTACCAACTGACCTACGAGATTCGGCTACTGAACAGATCTGAATATTACTCCAATCAATCATCAGGGATTTTGTCCCACTGTCATATGAATTCGTGGTGCGTTACTGTCCGTTCATTGTTATTACACTGGGTGCCAAGTCACGACTTCTCATTCCAAACCAAATCAACCTGAGTTAGAAGTGAGGAGCATCATATATTAGTTATCAGTTTAACTGTCAGGTTTGATCGCTGGTTCGAATCCTATCGGAACTCAGGTTTACATCTCATATTCAGTCATCATCAATTACCAATAATACGAATCTGCGAAACCGCAACTGTCTCATAATGTCACACTGATTATATATATAGGCAAATAGTTTTCTTACTGTTGCTAATATGCCCGTCTTGTGGGTACCAACAAGCAGGAAGTCTCTGGGGATGATGGCGATAAAAGCTTCATCTCAGGGAATAAAACACATCCCTATCTTTACACCATTGCTGCCATATCTACAGTTGAAGGATGTTTGCTTAGGGCTTACATTTATCTTATCCATTATAATTGTGATTCCTAATCGCTTTAAAGTTTGTTAATGGGAAATCATATAACCAGATTGTTATTGGTGTATTGCTTGCTTGCAGTAGAATGCTTAAACTTGCCCGTATCACTTAAATTTTCCGTGCATTCATCTTCTACTTAATCTGTTTAAAGTAGTCACATTAACTGCTGAGAAAATAATCTTTTGCTTTCTCATGACCTTCAACAGTTCGTCGTGATAATTAGAAGATTTACTACTTGACACGTTATCAACATCTACTAACCATTTTAAGCAGACTAAAGTTTTGTCAAAGCTCCATTGTATTGCTCCGTCAAATACTGTCTAATACTTACTAGTGACTCAACATATGCTGTCATCGAGGCAACACCGATTGTCTTATGATTGCAGACACACCTCGCTGATAAGTGCCAACAGGGGTGAAAAATAGGTCTAGGGTTCCCTGTTGATTGACTTCCCTCATCTAACACTTAACCTTATAAGTGTTTACCTTGTATGTTTCTATTATTCATATCGGTCATGATTCTAGGTTTTAAAGTCGCTTATGTTATGCCTGAAAGCGATTTCCAATGGAAGATTATACTTGTGCAGTACTAATTATGTACTAGGTAGCTGTCTCCTTAAAAAAGACAGTTTTAACCACTCCACTAAAAATTAAACTACGAAATGTAAATGCTTCGGTGAAATGGCTGCTCTTTGAATAGTTTTCTGTTTTTTGTCAACATGGAAACCAGTTATAGTCTATTTGGAGAAGCATATACTACATGGTTTAGTGATTCTGTACCCGAATACTGGAGCGGTTGCTTTTTCTTACCATTGGTATGCAAGATATGACTCCGTCAAGGTCAATTTTTAACGTAGTGAATATCTTACTATCATAGATGACATTTAGACAACTTGCGAGATGGAAATCATCAGCTTTTGATTACTCTTTAGTTGTTGTTCTTCTTATTGTAAAAGGTTGTAAAATGGGTGCATCTCAGCTGTAATTAAAACATCTGTGTAGTTTCAGTATTTCAGTATAATTCATATCCCTTTTTTTCTATTTCTTCAGGTCGGCTTTTTCCCCATGTCGTTTGTAACACGAGAACCGTCTGCATGAACAAATACTCCGACACACCCTACATATTCTGAACATCCCTTGTTTGTCTCTTGTGCCTTTTCTAATCTCTTTGTGGTTTAGCCATGTGCACATCCCTCCATTATACATTCGGGCTTATTCTGTCCTCTTGACGATGAGTTTCTTTTTGAAGAGCGACATAGAGACAGTGAATATGATTGTGAAAATTATTTATTGCAAATTATCATGATTTTGTTCAACGATTTTATCGTATAGTGATGGCTATAAAAATAAACGCTCTAGATTCATCTCCCTTTATTTCAGGCATTATTCCTACCAAAGTAGTCATATAAACCATCCGATTGGTGATAAGTTGCCTTCTTCTTCCGTTGTGCTGTTCCAGGTTTATTCATCTAATCCATTCTTTCCTTGTTTGATTGTTTGTGGATTTTGTTACTTTGAGTTCTCCGACTATCACCTCTCCTATGTGTGCGTCGGTTTCGAGGTTAGGAATTAGTTGACTGATAATTTCATCACTGATTCACTTTGTTATTACCAAACTTGAATGTAAATATTTATCATAAATGATTGATGTGGGTTTGTGTATGTGCATATGTTTCAACTGTTTAACAAGTCAGCATTATTTTATAACTACCAGTCTTGTTTTCCTTTTATGTACAGTATTTTAATTTCTTGCATCGTCATGTTTTTCAATGACCGGCTGTTTTATCCAATATTTCGTTCATTCTGTCCTTGGAACAAAGCATTTATTTATAACGACTATCAATATTAATTGTTTCTGAAGTAGAAACACCAATTAAATTGGTTTGTGAATTTTAATCTCCCCTTTTACCGATTGTAGATAATGGTATTTCTACGATCCTACTCTTCTTCCCTTTTTCAACAACTTTTCGCTTCTGTTCTTGTGCATATTTCATCTTTTCCCTTCATGTATGCATGAAATTGGGTCTCCCAGTCGCGTGAGGGTTTTCATGGCTTTCTGCACTGGCAGAAGTATGAAAACCCGGGTTTTACATGTCTTTACCAGTGTTTTTTCCTTCGTTTTATCTCTTGATTTAACATGGTTGTTTTATTTATTTTTTATTTTGCGCGATTATAAAACAAATTAATGAAAAAAACTGTGTATGATTGCTAAGTAGAATCATCTTTTGTTTCATTTGATCGGCTAGTCTGAGGCACTAGCAGTTAAAACACGGTAGAATTATGTCTTTGGTTGTATGGTTGAATGAGGAAGTCAATTAGAGCTTCACTATTTCTGAAAGAAATCTGATCTGAATTCGACGGACATTTTCAACCATATTCATTGCAACTATCACCTCTTCTTATTTGTAATTGTTGACTGGCTCTATGAGGTGAACAACAATGAGCAGAGAAAAAGTTACCAGTAAGTAATAGTATAAAACGTTAATTTTAATTATAGGTAGCTATGGTAAGTAATTTGAAATAAGTTGAACCAGCCAATAATTTGAGCTGTGGTTCATTCGGTAAGGCATGTGATTTTTTGCTAGTCAGTTATGGAACGATCTTTGTTCTACCTATCTAGTTTTGTTTTGGGTGGTAAGGTATTAGCATAAGCTCGTCATAACCAAAAACAAAATCTAGAAATTCTTCTGGAATATCTTAATAGCCGTTTCAATTCCATAAAATTCACATATGAACTAGAAACAGAATGCAGAACGCTAGACTGCAAGGCAATGCGAAACAATGATGGGACATTGATATCTATCGAAAAGATATATATTCTAACTTGGACTTGGATTCGACTCACCCATTGAAAACTAAATCGAAAGTCGCCAAAAATCTGTTGACGAGATCACAAAGGATACCAAATGAAGTGGAATCTTAGGAAGCAGATAGGCAACTTGTTCGGGAAGTCTCAAAGCAAAACAGCAATCTAGAGAAGCTATTAAAAAGGATAGAAAAAAACTTATCGAAAAAAGACATGGAAAAACCAAGCTATAAAGATTGGATAAGTACTACGGTACTTCCTTATCGAACATCCATATAAAAAGAAATAAGACGTATCCTACTTAATTACAACACCTGAGTATTCTTTAAGGTGATGAACACATCACGCACCTGTGTAAGTTAAAAGATCTGGTTCAGCATTTGGGACAACAGAACTGTGTTTATAAGGCAGACTGTAATGAATGCGATGCCAGACACTTTGGAGAGACCTCACCTCAAGTACTAATTTGTCTAGTCGAAGTTGCAATAAACCACCAAAAAGTTCCTATGATCTGGAAAAACTTGAATAAAGCTCTGCCATCGTGGTTCATGCCTTATATTTAGATCATAAAATATTATTCGAAAAGACAAAAGTCCTGCAAAAGGATTTTCTTTCTCATGAGGAGCGGGCCACTGCAGACGTTTTGCACATCTGTTCATACCCTTCTTCGGTAAACAGAAAAGATGGCTTAAACATCCCACAAATATGGCAAACAATGACTGGGATAGACAGTTGTAAATAATATATGAAGAGAAGGCAGAACACAATTTCATTCTACATGATTTATTCCGAACTTACTCTTGGTTGAACAGTTTCTAGTGTTATTTCGCTTAATCGTCTTAATCACGTCAGAAAAGTATTTGTTGTATTTTAACGACTTGTCTACTTCTATTACATAACACTTTATTGGTCTACTATTTTCATAAACCTTACCTTCCTTTCTGAGTTATATACATTCTGCGGACCATTTTATATATTGCATAGTCCATTTTGTTATCACTCATACTCCAGTTGTTATCAAAAGCATCTTTATCGTTATTATTATTTATTTATTATGCATTGTTTGATGTTCAAATATTCATTCTTCCAAACTAGTAATTTATTCTTTCTCACCCTTGATGACTCACAGTCCCATTTTACTTTTCATTGTCGAACTAAATTTCCCATCTTATTTTTGTTTCACCTTACTCACACAACTGAAAAAACGCCTCTCTGATCGCTTTGCTTATTCATTCACCTGTAGTTTTCTCCATTCTGCTGTTCTCGGGCTCCAGTTAGGCGTCGGATAACTGTGGACCCTAAGATCTTGGAAATCATATTATTCGAACTAATTCCCGTATGATTATATTAAAACATATTCCTATAGTGATTCAATCGGACTCGGGGCTCAGCTTTTTCTAGGACATTCGTAACATCTATGGACTGGATGTGTATAATTTCCCCATGTTTGTCACAATAAGATTTCTCCTACTTCTAATAGACTGGGATGACCAGTGAAGTAGACCAGTCTGACGACACCACCTTTGATTCCATACACTACTTAGTACCTCCGCCACTCTAATCATCAATTTACTACCTCTGTCCTTGAAAACTTCAGGTGGCAAACTGTCAAGTCCTGACATCGTTCCTGGTCCGATATAGCTTTCACAACTTCAAGGAGATCTGGAGGCCGAGATGTGCATCCCATTCAGGTTCAGGCTGGATGCTGGGCTGCTGATGCGTTGGTGAGAGCTAGCTGAACTTCCCTTCAAAGTGTTCTCTCTAACATTCGTACAAATGTGAAAACCACTAGAGTTAAGAGAAATTCTTCTCAATCATGGTAAACTGTCAAATATATGACAAGGGATCCTACTATTAAAGTGATGATACGTGAAAAATTATAGTGACAGTAAAGGGGAGCGAAGTGAATTTTGTGAAATAACCGGCTATATTAGAAGCCAAATAAAGAAGAAGGATCGAAAAAATAGTCGTATGAAGTAACCTCGTTTTATGAAGTAGCTTCTACTAGCTTTCTTCAAGCATAAAAGACGAACTGATGCATTTTAGACTATGCTTTGTAAAATAACACCAAAGGTGTCGCATACACAAATCAAACTCTTCATTAAGTAGGAAGACGATGAGCTAATGTGGGATTCACTATTGATATTGGTACTGTGTTTCTTAGCCACATGGAATGCTCTTCTTAAGTGTGGCAAATGATTTATTTTATTTAAAGTCTAGTGAAACCAGTTCTAAAGGAACGGCTGAATGGTATATCTCCATGAAAGTAACGGGTTAGCCGAAATGAATAACTGAAAATATTCCAACAGAATTCTGCTGATTTGTGTCCTTCATAGGGTTTTCTTAAAACGAGTGGATTATTATTACTCCTATTTTACTTACTTTGTCGTGTGATCCAATGAATGATTTCAAATCAATAATTTATACTTTGCTTACATTACTCGACAAGTGTCACTGTTAATTCATTTTTGCACATTATCGAGCAACTATTTGATGTTTAGAAGCCTTGTTTGACCTAGGTTTCGTGTCAGTCACTTTTACTGGTTGTTCTGTTACTCTGGGCATATTTCTGAATAATTTAAAACTTCGTTTATTCATGCATCTTAGCAATCAGAGAATGATAAAGAAACTCTTTAAGTAAGGCTGTTTGCGTATTTATTGAGATACCTAACTATTTATCAGCCAAAAAACTCACTTCACAGAATTTCTCTCCATCCTACTGGACAATTATAAAACAGGGATGATCAAGACAATATTGAGAAGCTTTTAGGCTTCCATTTTTTAGTGTCATTGCGATTTTACTGATTTTATCTGCACACCCTTTCGCAAAATTTGTCTACCTTAATAGATACACTTTTGTGCGAGGTTTTTGCTTTTATATCTGTCTATTTATCATGAAATAACAAAACTAAGAAGTTATCTGATAAAATACAATATATTGAGAACAATCTAAACTGCTATGGGACAGAAACAAACGCATTTTAGTGGGACTTTTCAGTTTAACAATACGAACCCGGTGTTGTGTGCTTTCATCAGTTCCAATCTAATTTTGACTTGCTTGAAGAGTGTTGCTCCTCATTTTATCCTTCTTGCACTGTAGTTCATCTAAATAAACACTCGGTCAATCTTAGAGATGGAAAAAATTGCAGTTGGCTGAACTAGGTAAATATGACGGTTTGAATTTACAAGTTAAATAGACTCGCCGTCAGCATTTGCTACTTTCTATGACATCTAAGTTGAGTGCATTTTTTATAAGGTCAGTGTTTTATACAATTTTCTCTCATTTTGAATTCTTAGACTGCCAAACGATGGTGGTAAAGGAATGCTGACTTAATTGCTTCAGCATTTGTTTAATGAGATATACTACCCTTGTTCTGGTTTGTGTAAATGAAAATAGAAGTTTACTTGTTCCCCAGAACTAGCTACCTAGACCGTTCCCACCAACGACTTACACTACATATGATTAGGACAAAATATTTGGCTGTAAACGATGGATCGTTTCAAATTTTCTACAGTTTACTCTCATCTACTACATGGTTGTGAAGCATGTCGATTAAAATTGGAGTACATTATTATGCTGTAACTGTTTGGCCAACGTTACTGTCATAGCATCGGTCACTAGTCGTGCAACTGGAAAGATAACCGATATCGAAGTTCTTAGAGTAGAACACGAAAATCATTAAGTGAGCAAAATTGCATCGGCTGAGGTATTTGAGACATTTGCTGGATACACTGAAAGTGACTGAAATTAAGTGTGACATCATTCTACGGGATTTCTCACTGTTGACTTTAGGCTAGTGGCTAACCTAAACTCCCTTGTTAGGGTTCATGGGACGACCAAAATCGATAACTCGAGAATCCAGGTGATATGACTAAGAACTGGTCACAATGTGATGCATGTATCTAAACCTTCATCGTAACAATAATATCGTATTTTTAAATTTCCTTTAAGCCTTGTTATTTCTATTTCATGGCTGTTTATAACTTTTGATGAGATTATTTTCTTTCCTCTGTCTACTGTCTTGTCGCCTTCTATGTCGACACAACTTGGACCGTCAATCAGTATTAATTTTGACTAACTGGCTTACTAGGTTCCAGGCCGAAAATTGTATGGATAATAATAATAATTCGCGGGTTGTTGATAACTTCTTCAGAAGCGAGATCGTTAAAGCCTCTATAGGGAGTCATTGACTGTATTGCATATCCCTTGAAAGTAAGGATAATATTGGGTAATACTGGAGGACACTCATACTACCGTCTCGGTTGCTCACTTAAGCATAATTCCGTAACTATGCAATATTAATTTGTATATTTTTGCCCCGGTCAAAAAACAGTGTTAAACTTTAGTAGTAAAATCAGCATGACACTGTAAGCTGTGTTGATTATTTGCATACCACTGATTGAAGTAAGTTGTATTTCTGTTCCATCGATTGAATGAACTCAACTGGATAAACGATCACCACTGTTTGGCGCAGGTGATAGTTGACTACTCCGGTCGGTCAGTGATATCCTTGGTTAAACTTTATCCTCACTGGCATTAAATATAAGAACATTTTGTTTTCCAAAAGATATGGCGTAATTTCTCTTACTAACTGTTACCGATTTAAATGGTCCTCATGGTGAACTGTGAGTGTAGCAAACTTCTTTATAAATCTTCTTTATTCTCCTTCATACAAAGGACTCTGTAAACAAGTATGTCATAGTCATCACACACTTTGACTGGAAATTTCAGAAATTCAGCACAATAGATATGGAAGAAGTGTAAGGTTGAACGAATATCACTTTTGAAATAATGCTTATTTTTGAAACACCCTCAGACAGAAACTGACAGAGTGACAAGAAACTCATGCCAAGTTTTCATATTATGTAAGATGTAACACTTCCTGATGTATCCTACTTGCTATGATGGCTGAAACAACAGAGACGAATATCGGAACAGACGCAGATGATCATAAGAAACAGAGAAAACGGTTGCAGCGAAAATGTTTTAGTATAGGAATAGAGGTTGAGCACTGTGATATATTGTAATTCCATTTTAGAATGGAAGGAAATGTTTGCTTTTCGTCGAAATCATTCTTGTACCCATACATCGATGAATACATAGTATTGATACTAGGAGATGATTGAAGGTGAAATGAAAATTTGAACCACAGCAATATTCTAGACAGCGGCCACCGGGTTTTCAGCCCGATACTCTACCACGAGTTTTGTCCGACTACCATGTGAATTCGTGATGAGTTACTACCGCTCGATCGTACTCACGCTGCCTGTCTGGACTTCTCATCCCAACCCATTGTGGCTGAGATGAAATGACAGAGGGAACATGATAGTGATTGTTATTTTGACTATGAGAAAGGCATGGTTTGAGAGACTTGTAGTGATAATGGGCGATGATTGAAGGTGGAATGAAGTAGAAATGTTAGAACGATCCAGAGTAATTTCCGGTCGAAGTTCAAAATAAATTGCACGATAAAAGAAACTTACCTAATGTATGTAGGCGTTTAAAATGGAAAAATAAGATGACTCCAAAAAAGATATACTCACACCACAAGGGAACTAATTAGCATGATGAGTCTTCTACGAAAGTTTTACATACTTCTTTTGAGCACATGATGTTTGTTTGAATAGCTAATGCCTGAGTTATGCTAAGATGTCTTTACCTTACTCCCTTCGAGTGACCTGATGGTTATTTGTATAGAATTTTGAAAGACTCATAAATAGGCAGCAAGTGTTTTCAGTTTACAATGTTATGCACCTACAAATAATGCAGAGCAAGAGAAAAAGGAGGATTTCTACAGACAACTTCAATCAACACTGGACAAGACGTCAGTTGGCGATATCAAAATTCTAATGGGCGACATGAATGCCAAACTGGGAGGGGACAACACGGGAAGAGAACTAACCATGGGTCGAGAGGCGCTAGGTGAAATGAATGAGAATGGAGAATTGTTTGCAGAATTCTGTGCATTCAACGATTTGGTGATTGGAGGCAGTGTGTTCAGGCACAAAGATATCCACAAAGCGACATGGATTTCACCAGATGGACACACTAAAAATCAAATCGACTTTATCTCAATCTCAAGAAAATGGAGACGCAGTCTACTTGACACAAGGTCAAGAAGAGGAGCAGATGTAGGTTCAGACCACTATCTAGTGCAAGGAGCCTTCGAAATCAAGTTAAAAGCCTTCAAGGAAGCTGGTGATAGACCTCAACTCAAGTACAACACTCGGAAACTGAAGGATGAAACTACAAAAGACATCTTCACGTCAGCCATCAAGACAAAATGGGAGACAGCGAGCAACATCCCTGAAGAAACCTGTGTGGAAGAACACTCAAAGTCTTTGAAAGCTATGTGGAAAGAAACCTGCACAACCGTATTAGGAAGGAAGAAGAAAGAAGACAAGGAATGGATCTCGACGGATACCTGGAAGCTGATAGAGAAGGGAGAGGAAGATGGTGAAGCAGAAGATAAACCAGTGCAAGGATGCTCAACGACAAGAGGAACTGAGCATAATGTACAAAACACTGGATAAAGAAGTGAAGAAGAGTGCACGGAAAGACAAAAGACACTTCTACGACACACTGGCAAGTGAAGCAGAACAGGCTGCAGGTAAGAGAGACCTGACGACATTGTATCAAATAACCAGGTTGCTATCAGGGAAGAGACCAACACAGATGAAACCAATAAAAGATGAAGAAGGAAATTTAGTTACAAAAGAAGAGAAACAGAGGAAACGATGGGCCGACCACTTCAAGAAACTCTTGAATCGACCACCACCTGCACTTCGTCCAGAAATACCACCTGCAGCCGCTGAATTACAAGTGAACATAAATCCCCCAACGAAAATGGAAGTCCTGAACGCCATAAAGCTACTGAAATGCGGTAAAGCAGCAGGACCAGATGGATTACCGCCAGAAGCACTGAGAACAGATGCAGAGACAACAGCGGACATGCTCACACCACTATTGCAGAAGGTGTGGAAGGAAGAGAAGGTACCTGCTCGTTGATTGGAAGAAGGGTTACCTTGTCAAACTGCCGAAGAAGGGAGACCTCAGTGTTTGCAAGAACTGGCGCGGAATCACTCTCCTGTCCACCCCAAGTAAAATATTAAGCCGCATCATCCTGGAGAGGCTTAAAGACGCACTGGATTCAAAACTACGACCGGAACAGGCAGGCTTCAGGAAGTACAAATCATGTGCAGACCAAATTGCAACGCTTCGCATCATCTCATCATAGAACAGAGCATAGAATAGCAGTCAACCCTCTACCTCAACTTCATCGACTTTGAGAAGGCCTTTGACAGCGTCGACCGAGAAGTAATTTGGAAACTGCTTCAATACTACGGAGTACCGCAAACCTTTATCCGCCTCATTCAACAACTATATGAAGATGCCACATGCCAAGTAATCCACAATGGGAAGCTCAGTGATACTTTTGAAGTGAAGACAGGAGTGAAACAAGGTTGCCTACTATCCCCCATGATATTCCTTATTGTGGTGGACTGGATCATGCAGCAAACAGTAGGCAGCGAGAAGAGGGGAATACACTGGACGACGGAAAAGAACCTAGAAGACTTGGATTTCGCCGATGACTTGTGCCTAATGTCACACAAACTTGAAGATCTGCAGGCAAAAACTAACAAGTTGATAGAAGAGGCAGCTAAGACGGGACTTCAGGTGAATATAGAGAAGACAGAAATGATGAAGATACCGCACCACCACCATCAACAACAACAACAAACTCCAATCACCATCAACGGGAGAAACTTGAAGGAAGTAACCTCCTTCACTTATCTAGGAAGCACTGTTTCAACTACAGGCGGGACGGACGAGGACGTCAAAGTGAGAATCGGAAAAGCAAGACAGGCGTTCATTAGCCTGAAACCAGTGTGGAGATCTTCTGCACTCAGCATGCGGAACAAGATACGGATTTTCAACACCAACGTCAAGTCAGTGCTCTTGTATGGCTCAGAGACTTGGCGCGTCACGAAAGGTATTTCCAATAAACTACAGACATTCATCAACAACTGCTTACGCTCGCTGCTGAAGATCAGATGGCCAGAAAAAATAAGCAACAAGGAACTCTGGGAACGAACCAACCAAGAACCTATCACGCAACAAATATGCAGGAGGAAGTGGAGATGGATTGGCCATGCACTGAGAAGGCCGACTGAGGACATCACGCGTCAGGCCAGTTGCTCGAGTGGAATCCCCATGGGAAGCGACGAGTTGGACGTCCGAGGGTGACATGGAGGAGGTCGTGCGAGGAGGAAATGAGAGCTTGTGGGCTGTCGTGGGACCAGGTTCAAACGATCTCAGAGAACAGAGTTCACTGGAGGCGTGCTACTGAAGCCCTATGTTCCACTAGGAACCCAAGGGACTAATAATATAATAATAATAAGTGTTTTCAGTTTACTCCTTGTTCTGTCATAGAGCTGAAGATGCATTTCAATCTTCCTCTTGTCAGCCAGGTTAGGTAGTGTTTGTGTTAATGCTTCGCAAGTTGGCACATGGTACGGCGGATATATCCGACTCCACAGGAGCAAGTAAACTGATGCACATACACATTGATGTGGCCCAATGCACCAGCTTATGCTTGGCGTACCGACGAATGAGTTTCTGACAGAATAGTATGATTCTAAGATTGGCGGCAAAAGATCTTCTGTCTACCAAAGATGGGCAATAGTCCTAAGGGGGTGAATGGTTGTCTTTTTCAACCTACCGTCGGCCCATTCTTTCCTTTTTGTATACATGTGGTTCAGATGCACCTTTTATTCAGAAGACTATTATCATCTGTTAAATAAATATTTTGACAGTTTTGACAAAGTGACATTGCTTTAAGGGTATTTAGGAGTCAGAAAACTCTGACAGCCTATCCTTTTTTCTTGCAAAGTTTTTTTGTTTTAGTGCTGTTAAATCAATCACTTTAAGACGAGAAATGTCACTGTTCTCAAGAGTATATATATATGTGATTCACAAAAGTAAAAAGTAGGAGCCAGTGAATCTCACTAGCAGAATAGAGACAGAAATGATTGTCATGTGAACATATAACTGTTCGTGCCGCGGAAATTGATTTTTATAATCAGAAAAAAAGTGATGATTGTACTAGTTATGTAGTTTCCTTGATAATTTAATATGATTACAAAGTAATTTATATAAACTATGATCAAGATTTGATCGGATGGTATAGCAAATATTGGCACGGAGTAAAATGTTGATATTATATATAGAATGTATTTGAGTAAGTCACAACGAGCTTGAAATCAAATAATTCCAACGTTTCGCAAGGGAGTGTTTTCTAGAGAGGCTGGGACTAGATTTCCGTGCGAAACGTGGGTATTATTTGATTTCAAATCGTCTGTGACTTACACAAATACACAAATATCATAAATAAAGTTCTAAGATTAATCAGTATCTGAAATCGCTGCCTGAAGGAAATCAATATACTCTCATGTACAAACCAAGATGAATTCTCTTAATGAAAAGCTTACCAGTGACCACTTTGTACAATTATAATCAAGTTCAAATATGCCAATCACACAGCTAAAAAAAAAATCCTGGAGAAAATATTCCGTAAGTTCTTTTTTCAGTTATAACAACTCGATTTTCTTTCTTTACGCTTTCTGATGAACACAAAACAAGTAAAAATCTTGTACTTTAAAGCGTTTCTTCTTAGAAAAATAAAGGTTGGAACTATTAGTTTGCTTTAGAATTGGATGAGAAGTCCTGTCCCATCAGCGATGATCACACGTCACTTCACGTGATAGTCAGGCAAAACCTTTGGTCATCGAAGTGGAATTAAGATCTGGTCAGCAGCCTACTGTCGCAGCTAAGTTATTAGAGCATCAGATAGGTAACCTAGTGGTCTCCAGTTTGAATCCTGTCGTGAATCTGATATTCACGTCACCCTCAATTCTAATCAAGTATCAATACAGGCCTGCCAAACCATAGCTATCTAAGATAGTTAGACTGATCGTTAAAGTGTTGGCTACCTAGGTATAAGTTGTTGGTTGTCCCCTCTCTTTGAAATGACTTTATCAGAGACTCAATGGGGAGCCATATGAGGCTGACATCTCGTGATATGTATCTGAACTCTATGTATTATAAATTGGTCCGTCGATAATTCTGTTCCAGGTAGAGAAGTAACATAATGAATTGAAATCAAAACTTAAATTCAGATTTCAAGTGCGAGATAAAAATTCTCTTTGTCAAATCCAAAATTATGAATCACTAGTTCGGTTGGCAACCTCGCCTGGTTAACTAGTTCACTAGTTACTAGCCGAACCTAAGCCCGGGTTAAGAGGGGAGTTTGGGCATAGGGCTAATAACCCTATCCCGTAAAACCAGTCCAACCGCCACTCAAACTTCAAGCCACAGACAAAATATAAAAAATAAAAACAAGCTTGTTCCTTGCTGGAATCGGAGAAGAGGAAGGACACCGGTTGGTGAAAGCCTTCGCGAGGCCGGTCGGCCGATGTATCTTCTCTTCTTTCGATGAAAGCGAATGTAAGGATGGAGACATGGAATGTCCGAACAATGTTTGAAGCTGGCTGACAAGGCTGCCCAGATTGCAAAGGAGATGAGAAGGTATGGCATAGAAGTGTTAGGAATTCGTGAGAGCAGATGGAATGGAAGTGGACTCTCCAAACTGTCAACTGGAGAGGAGTCAATAATCTAATCTACTCCGATATTGTTACCCAGACGACAACCACGAGCACACTGAGTTTTGGAGTGGCTATCATGACGTCACCAAGAGCATCGAAGGATCTCCTTAATGCAGTGGGAACCAATCTCCACCAGGATGAGGATCATGACAGCAGGGTCCAACTCAAAAGGAAGAAAAGTCACAATCATACAATGCTACACTACGCACCTACAAATAATGCAGATGAAGAGAAGAAGGAGGAATTCTACAGATAAATGCAATCAGTAATAGACAAGACCTCACCCCAGGTGGCGACATCAAAATTCTAATGGGAGACATGAATGCCAAACTTGGAGCGGACAACACAGGAAGAGAACTAACCATTGGCCGAGAAGCACTCGGTGAAATGATGAGCGAGAATGGAGAACTGTTTGCAGACTTCTACGCATTCAGCGACTTGGTGATTGGAGGCAGTGTGTATAAGCACAGGGACACTCACAAAGTGACATGGATTTGATTTCACTAGACACCAGGACACACTAAAAATCAAATCGACTTCATCTCAATGTGAAGAAAGTGGAGATGCAGCCAGCCTACTTGAAGCAAGGTCAAGAAGGGGGGGAGATGTAGGTTCACACCACATACTGTCTAGTGAAATGAACCTTCAAAATCACGTTCAAAGCCTTCAATTCAAAGAAGCTGGTGATGGACGACCACAGTTCAAGTTCAGCACCCAGAACAGAAACTGAAGGACGAGACTACAAAGGACATCTTCATGTCAGACATCAAGACAAAAAAGAAAGAAGATAAGGAATGGATCTTGACGGACACGTGGAGGCTGATAGAGGAGAGGAGGATGGTGAAGCATAAGATAAACCAGTGCAAGAATTAACAGCGAGAAGAGTAACCGGATACAACGTATATAACACTAGAGAAATAAGTGAAGAAGAGTGCGCGGAAAGACAAAAGACCCTTCTACGACACACTGGCAAGTGAAGCAGAACAGGCTGCCGGCTGGTAGGAGAGACTTGACAACATTGTATCAAATAACCAGGTTACTATCTGTGAGGGAAGAGATCAACACAGATGAAACCAATAAAAGATGATGAAGGAAATCTAATTACCAAAGAAGAGAAACAAAGGAAACGATGGTCTGACCACTTCGAAAAGCTCTTGAATCGATCACCACCTGCAGAAATAGAACTGCCAGCGAACACAAGCCCTCTGACGAAAGTCGAAGTTCTGAAAGCCATAAAGCTACTGGAATGAGGGAGAGCAGCAGGACCAGATGGAATCCCGCCAGAAGCACTGAGACCAGGCGCAGAGACAACAGAGGACATGCTCACACCACTATTTTTTTGATAGTCTGAAAGAAAGGGAAGGTACCTGCTGATCGATTGGAAGAAGGGCTACCTAGTCAAACTCCTGAAGAAGGGCGACCTGAGTCTTTGCAAGAACCGGTGCGGAATCATGCTCCTGTCCAACCCAAGCAAAATATTATCTTGGAGAGACTAAAGGATGCTCTGGATTCAAAACTACGACCGGAACAGGCTAGCTGGCTTCGGGGAGTACAAATCATGTGCGGACAAAATTCCAACGCTTCACATCATCTCATCATAGAACAGAGTATAGAATGGCAGTCAACCCTCTACCTCAACTTCATCGACTTTGAAAAGGCCTTTGATCGAGGCGTCGACCGAGAAGTAATTTGGCAGGCATTTGCCTTAACACTACGAATACCACAAACCTATATCAGTCTCATTCAACAACCATATGAAGACACCACATACCAAGTAGTTCACAATGTGCGCTCAGTGATGCGTTTGAAGTGAAGACAGGGGACGGGAGTAAGACAAGGCTGTCTACTATCAACCATGATATTCCTGATTGTAGTGCACTGGATCATGCAACAAACCGTAAGGAGCGAGAAGAGGGGTATGCGCTGGACCAGGGAGAAGAACCTAGAAGATTTAGATTTCGCCTAATGTATAATGTCACACAAACTTGAAGATCTACAGGCGAGAACTGACAAGTTGACAGAAGAGGCAGGGCAGCGAAGACGGGACTTCAAGTGAACGTAGAGAAGACAGAGGTGATGAAGATACCCAACGTATAACAGCATCAACGACAAGCTGCAATCACTATCAACGGGAGAAACTTAAAGGAAGTAGCCTCTTTCACCTATCTAGGCAGCATCGTTTCAACTACAGGTGATACAGGCACAGACGAGGATGTCAAAGTTAGGATCGGAAAAGCAAGACAGGCGTTCATTAGCCTGAAATCAGTGTGGAGATCTGCACTCAGAATAAAGCGTGAACAACATCCGGATTTTCAACACCAATGTTAAGTCAGTGTTTCTATATGGTTCAGAGACTTGGTGCGTTGCGAAAGGGATTTAAAACAAACTACAGACACTGATCAACAACTGCCTACGCTGGCTCGTTACTGAAGATCAGATCAGATGGCCAGAAAGAATAAGCAACAAGTAACTCTGGCCGGCAACGAACCAACCAAGAACCTATCACTCAACAAATATGCAGAATGGGGAAGTGCAGATGGATTGGGCATACACTGAGAAGGCCGACTGGAGACATCATGCGCCAGGCCCTCGAGTAGAAGCCAGGTGGGAAGCGACGAGTTGGGCGTCCGAGGCAAGGGTGACATGGAGGAGATCGTGTGAGGAAGAAATGAGAGCTTCTGGGCTGTCGTGGAGCCACATTTCAAAGTTTGCAGAGAAGAGAGTGGAATGGAGGTGTGCTAGTGAAGCCATATGTTCCACTCGGAACCCAATTGACAAATAATAATGATAATAAATTTATTTAGAATAAATGTAATAGTAATAAATATTGGAAAAGTTTATTCAACTTATCTGGCTAGTAAGGCTAAACTAGGGACACTGAGTACGTGTATGCTAACAGGCACAAAGTGAGCGCAAAATGTCGCCGAAGCCTGCTTGGATGCGTCCTCGCTAAAACAAAAGTTAAAACGCCTAAAGCATCCACAGACAAGCTAGATGTTTATTTAGTTAGTTTTATTTAATCTATTTATTTGAGCCCAACTGCATTTAGGTGCCAGGAAAGTGCACTCTTTTTAATCATCCTCCTTGATTGTTGTTGGGATACCGGCAACCTTCTATCGTTGGACGCAGCTGCGACTCGGACACGCAACACCTTTCCATATCGGTGATGGAGTAGGTGACATGTGGGTCTCCGAATCTAGTGCAAGTATCCACACCTACGAGGTATGAGATGTTTGCTTCTAGATGCAACCCTTCTCATGGTAGTGGAAAATAACCGAAAGCCTCCTTCCACTTTTTCCTTATTGATCCTTAATATATAGGCGTGTGTACAAGGGGGAAAACTGGTACAAAAGAACCGCAGAATGATCCAAGTAGCATCGTCAGGGGCCAATTGTATCCAACTTCCAACGCATTTCCTAGGTTCTGCAAGAAGAAAGATAAAGGATATTAGCGTGCTAAGAAAAGCAAAGGCAAACAAATGCGAATAGTGACGCAAGAACAGAACAAAAAAATAATGGCATACCAAAAAGAGATTTGTGAACTTCTAATAGCATTTTGAGTTTTTTTTAAAGTTTTTGTTTGTTTTCAAAGTAGTGAACAAGACTTGTGAAAACTTTAGATACGAAAACGAAGTGTTAGTGTGTGCAAGGATAAAATAGTTGAAACCCCGAATTTACCGAGTGTGAAGTTGCGCTGGGGCTAACTAATGAAATCGGCATATCGTTTGGGCCATTGCACCCCCCCCCCCTCCGGTACGTGCGGAGGGTACTGGATCAGGGCTGTTAGAGGGGGCTTTTTTACAAGATTCATGAACATACGAGTCTTTTTGAGGTCTGGCGACAAGGGTTTCTCTGGTTGTGTCGGTGCAGAGGAAGGTGGGTCGTCTTCTATATAAGCTGCCTTCAAACGATTGACACTTATGGTATCTCGGCGTCCTGATCTGTCAATAACAAAGAACTGTTCTCTCTTGCTAAGAACCTTGAAGGGTCCATCGTATGGTGACTGCAAGAGTCTACGTATAGCATCACGACGCACAAAGTCTTGTGTGCAGTCTTGAAGTCGTTTATGTAACTGCATCCGTTTACACTAGATTCGTGTTGATGGGGGTTGGAGGCGACGCATGTGAAGCTTGAGGGTTTGCGCATAACTGTTAATATCGGTAGGAGTTGGGTCATTACCATCTGAAGCGACCAGTTCACCGGGCAAACGTAAGTTACTGCCGTACACCAACTCAGCAGGAGTACACTGTATATCTATCTTAAGTGTTGAAAGAATGCTTAGAAGAACCGACGGCAGAGACTCGGTTCATTTTATATTGTCGACTGCCATTAGTGCGCTCTTAAGGTGTCAATAAAACCGTTCTAGCAAACCATTGGAGGCTGGGTGATATGGAGTGGTGCGAATGCTTTTGTATCCCAACAGATACATCTGCTTCTGGAAGGTAATGGATTCGAACTGTGGGCTCCGGTCGGTTGTCACGGTAGAAGGGCATTCAAACTGTGAAACCCATCCTTCGACGAAGACTCGACTTACTATTTCGGCAGTAATGTCAGACAACGGAATGGCTTCTTGCCAGTGGGTGAACCTGTCGACGCATGTCAGTAGGCACCAATAACCTACGGAGGGTGGAAGTGGGCCAACAATGTCAAAATGAACATAGGCGAACTGTGAATTCGGTTTGGTGAAAGTTCCAAGCTGTGGAATGTTATGGCGATTCACCTTGGAACGTTGGCATTGACTACATGACCGTGTCCAGTTCCGAACGTCACGGTTAATACCAGGCCATACAAACCTACCAGATATCAGTTTGTCAGTAGCACTTATATCAGGATGCGAAAGGCCGTGTAGAGCATCAAAAACGAGCTTACGCAAAGGAAAAGGAACAAAAGGTCTGGGTGTTCCTGTAGAAATGTCGCTTAGGATTGTACCTTCACTGTTCACGATCGGTACACGCTGTATCTTCAGGGAGGTTGAGTGTTGAAGTTATCCTATCTCCTTGTTTGAATCTTGAAGTTCAGCAATCTTCCTTAAGTCAACCCCCTGAGGTGAAGTAGTTGTACAAACGCGAGACAGTGCGTCTGCCACGGGGTTATTCACACCGGAAATTTGACGGATGTCCGACATGTATTGCAAAATATGGTCCGGATGACGTAATGCAGACGGTGAATATCTGTCGGTGGTGGTGTGTAAGACAAATCAAAGGTTTGTGGTCGGTAAAGATAATGAAATCACGACCTTCAACAAAGTGACGGGAATGCTTAACTGAGGCATATATGCCGAGTGATTCCCGGCCAAAAGTGCTGTACCGCATTTCGCAGACGGATAGCTTCTGGCAGAAGAATGCAAGCAGGATCTAAGTGTGATCCGAAAGTTGCCGCAACACCACTGCAATGGCCGTGTTAGAGGCGTCAACCGCAATGCTAAGAGGTAGGTTCACGTCCTGATGCACCAACATTGTGGCACCTGTTATTGCGGTTTCGATCTTGCAAAATGCGTCTAGTGCCTCAGGGGTCATTCTGAAAGTATTACACTTAACTTTCAGCAGGTGGGTCAGCGCAGTCAAAATGTGAGCACACGGGGGACGAAACGACGATAATAGCTCCCCATTCTCAGGAATGTACGCGGCGCTTTATGTGACATTGGGACTGGAAATTCTTGGATGCCCTGTACCTTTTCAGGTAGTGGGCGAATGCCCTGTTCGTCGATAACGAGTCACAGAAATTTCAGTGAACAAACACCAATTTGACATTTAGTCAGGTTGACTGTCATCGAATGCTCTGACAGTCTGGCGAAAACCTGTTTTAAGTGATTAAAATGAGTGTCTTCGTCTGGACTAGCCATTAGAATGTCATTTAAATAAACGTAGGCGAAGTCTAGTCCACGTAATACATCATGAATAAAGCCCTGAAAGGTTTATGCTGCGTTACGGAGACCAAAAGGCAAGAGAAGAAACTCAAAAAGACCAAACGGTATAATGATCACTGTCTTGGAGACATCAGGATGAACTTGGATCTGATGATATGCACGCGTCAAGTCAAGTTTACTGAAAATAAATGAGACCTTTAAAGATGCAGTCAAGTCGCGCATGTGAGAGACTGGATCGTTATCTGGAATCGTCTTAGCGTTTAGCCTTCGTTAGTCACCACAAAACCTCCAGTCCATGCCATTGTTCTTTGGTACCACATGCAAGGGTGAAGACCATGGACTGTTGGATAGTCTGATTATTCCCATTTCAAGCATGTGTTCAAACTCGGCTTTTACGGTATACAGTTTCTTCTGGGATAATTGCCGTGGCTTAGCAAACACTGGTAGGCTAGTCGTAGTTATGTCATGCTAAACGTTAGAAGTCACACAAATTACGCTGCGACTTGGCTTGAAGACATCCGGAAACGCCTAAATAGTCGACGCGTAAGGAATAGAAGTGTCCGTCGTAGAGTACACTGGACTGAGAGATGGAGTCTGTGTGACAATACCAAAGATAGAGAGTCTTTTGGTGGAATCAATCAACTTATGCTTGCCAGCATCTACTAGCAGCTGATAGTGCTGTAAGAGATCCATACCAATAATGCCGGTGGTCATATAGGCAACTATGGAAACCCAACGGAAAGAACGACGCAGTTCAAGGTTGAGATCGCGGAATCTCCGACCATATGTTGTGATAGGTGTACCGTTGGCGGCACGAAGTTGCAGAGACATTGGTCACAGACGCTCTTCACTTGGAAATGGGATGACGCTGGCTTCCACCCAGTGTCAACCAGGAAGCATATCCCAGAATGTCGATCTGTGACAAAGAGATGATATGGGAGTGGTTCGCCAGTGACGTTAGTCGCTGTCACGTGCTGGCTCACACGCTTTTTGCCTGGTAAGCCTCGAAGGTGCAAGGTCGAGTGCACCTTTTGGGATTGGCACCATAACTTTCATGGTACCAGAACAACCTGGGTTGGGACGGTCACGATTTGGAACGTCCGTCACCGGTACGGGGGCAAATCTGTTGCGCCAGCGAGGCGTGGGACCGTAGGAAGAGTTACTAGACCGCACTACTTTCCTTATGCTGCACAATTCCCCGTGCGATTTAGTGGTATGAGCTATAGCGTCAAAACTTGTTGGCTCACTTGCAGGGGGAGGGCAGGAGTCTATGGGTGAGTCAGTGGCAGTAGACAACGCAGCTGAAATACATGTGTTGGGCTTGGTAGCGTCTACAGCTCTGTCAGCTGCTTCCATCAGCTGTACCAATGGGCACTTATGAAGGGGTGCTAGGATTCCTTGCACCGTCTGTGGTAATCTCTGGAACCACAGTTACTTGGTAAATGCTTCATCAATATTAAAGTCCGCAACCAGCTGCTTCATCTGAAGAACCAGTTGCGTGGCTTACAATCACGAAGATGCGTACCCCTGAAAAGTTCTTGCACCTTCTGCTGGTCAGTAAGTGCAACGCGTTTGATGAGGACGGTTTTGAAGCGATCGCACAGGTTCGATGCTTGGTTGTATAACACGTCTGAGACATCGATTACATTTTCCTACATGCTGATGACAAATAAGTTGGACTTAGTTTCCTATGAGTGAATATGCCTCAAGGCAAATTGAGCTTCCACGTTAGAGAACCATGAGTGTGGTCTGTGGGCCCAGAAAGTGGGAAGCTGAAGAGTTATAGCCATCTGCACAGTAGAGTTGTTGTTGTCAGCCACTGATAAAAGGTATAACGAGGCACAGCGTTGATAATAAGAAAATTACAATGTAAAAAAGAACAACGAGGAATGTAATAAAGAACGGAAAACCGTGCAAAAGAAAAATAGGGCAAACAAATTAACGCAGGATAAGAAAAACAGTAATATTTACAGTAAGAAGTTATACTCAGCCTCAGTAATTGTAGGGAGAGTGTTAATATTGCGCAACGTTTGACCAACGTACTTAACTTGATGTGCTCTAGCACATACTTATCCAGTACCTTACCTTACGTGTAGGTACTGATAACGAAACACAATTCAAAAGAACTAGCTTCAGGAATATATTCGAAGAAGTAATACATTTATTTAGAATAAATGTAATAATAATAAATATTGGAAAAGTTTATTCAACTTATCTGGCTAGTAAGGCTAAACTAGGGACACTGAGTACGTGTATGCTAACAGGCACAAAGTGAGCGCAAAATGTCGCCGAAGCCTGCTTGGATGCGTCCTCGCTAAAACAAAAGTTAAAACGCCTAAAGCATCCACAGACAAGCTAGATGTTTATTTAGTTAGTTTTATTTAATCTATTTATTTGAGCCCAACTGCATTTAGGTGCTAGGAAGGTGCACTACGAAGGTGTCATCTACGTATAGCTTATAAAAATCGTACTGGTTAATCATTCCGTTTAGGTGTGTGTTGTCTAGGTTTGACATGAAGAAATCTCCAAGCAGGGGTTCCAATGGTGAACCCATGGCTATGCCATCTTTTTTTCTATATGTTTCATTGTTGAAGGAAAATTGAACGTTAAAGGTGCACCTCAACAGCTGCTCCTTCAGATAACGTGTGGGTATCCCTATATTCAATCCATTAGTTTCACATTAGATTGACAAATTGAAAGGAGTCGCGAATTGTATGAAGTGAAACTTGCCTTCTTATGGGCTCCAGGATTGTGCCTAACCACTGAGCAATACTATGGTACGGTCATCCTGTCATGTCAGGAATAGGTTGTAAAGGTGTGCCCTCTTTGTGCACTTTTGGCAGTCCGTATAGTCGGGGGATATTTGACCTAGATGGTTGTAGGGATCCAAATATTTCGGAATTTATGAAAGAACTGATTATTAATTTTCGGAGAATGTCGGTTAGTTGTTTTTCAGTTTGCTCCGTCTTATTCTTCTTGCCAATGGGTTTGATAAACTTTGTTTCATCAGAGAGGATGGATAGCATTTTGTGGATGTATTCTTGGCGATTCACCGAAAGAACACCAATTCTTTATCTTTCCTCATTTCTAGGGCTTTTTCCCACTGTTTATTATTTGATATATTTTATCGGTTTGGCTTTATCCACAGAAACTTGAGAAAAATATCGAGTAGTGCTAAGTCAGTTTATAACTGCCACCCTTCAATCTGATTCACATTAGGGAAGAAACTTAACTCTAAGACGTGCAGTTAAAAAGACAAGACAGTGGATTACTCGTAGGATCTATCCACAGAAAATCTACACGGAATGGACAACTCACAAATTCTCATAGTTGGGTGCCTGTATGCACCAAAAGAAATCTAATTCGCTCCTTATGCCGTAGGATCCGCACTATCTGCAGTCGAGATACTTTGGAAGATGAGCTATTTTTTTCAAAAATGTTCTGATTGAAAATCAGTATCCTGAACTTCATCGCTGAGGTGGTGAAATTGAAAGCAAATAACGATTTCACCCCCATGGCTCCTAAGAAGCTTCTTTTCAACGGAGACACAGCAGCCGATATGTTAAGAAACCATGTGACATGCTCATTGAGGAAGACGTTCTATGCTACCAAACTCAGACTTAATTTCTCCACGTACCCAATGCTTCGATTATGTGCAAAGGATAAGCTAGCTTCCTTGGCCATGTCAATGTGTGTTTATCAATTCAGCTGCTCCTGTAGAGTAAGGTAAATCGGCAGTACTCAGCGTTCGCTTTCTAAGCGCATTTCTGAACACACGCCAGCCTGATTCTACAATAGGGAAAGAAGAACAGTTCACAGCTCTATTCGAGAACGTCTGACGGTTTAGGACCACCCGGTAAGTGCAGAAAACAGCTTTAGTGTAGTCTATAGAGTTTGCACAAATCTCACGAAAGGTGTACGCCGAAACCTCCTTCAAACTGCGGAAGCCAGGCCAATTAATATTTTGAAGCCTGAACTCTGAGTTCAAAAGAAATTGGTCCAGTCACTCGAGTTGCAATGGAAATAACCTAAAAGAACATTATTACCTTCAAAAACCTCTTCATTCAGATCCTCTCACACATTACATTCCTCCACTCCTATAATTCTGATTTCTCTTTGCATTCACCCCGTTACATCACTCAACTTAGTTACCAAATATTAGTCCGATCTTGGTAAGTCTTCTTCTCATTACTATTTCAAACACTACACATTTTCTCTTGTAACCTGGTTTTTAATCATATCTGAAATCCTTTCAAAAAGTACTCCACGAAACATTTTTTCTGTTACAATGTGAATAATATTTATATGGATACATGCGATTGTGCTCTTTAATTGAAATATTTTTCTCTTCGGTCCAATACTTTTATATTGCTTTTGCTGGATTAGGATGCGATAGAGTATCAATGATGTCGTCCCTCCTGTCTCCAAGTTTGTGGGTCTTTAGTTAACCGAATCGAAAAAGCTCAACAATATCATATTAAAATGATGTGATTTTCAGTGTCCAGCTAATCGTTTGACATTGGTTGGATTGATCTAGACATTTCCGTTGAGAATATCAAGTCATTTTTGTAGTGGGTGCCTAGTTTTTTCGTGTATAAAAATCATATTTCACTCAGAGTATCACAATGTAGTGCAAAATTTGTGTCATATTTTCAACTTATTACACGCTTCAAAGACCAGTTATCTTTGTGTAAAGTTACATAATTTATCCTAAGCTTAGTTACTGGGTGACACAAAACTCCTAAAAAATGTGGTAGTATAGTAGCTTCTATTTGGATGACTGATGCTATCTAAGTCCAGGCAACAATGAGCTGAAACTCAGTCAGTAACTGGAAGAAATGCGGAATGCACTATTGTGGTATTTGAAATCAAGATGGAATGACTTTTTGTTTTGATTAATTTCAAAAAATTTATATGGTCGACTTTGTAGTGCATTGACTCAAGGAATGTTTACTATTTTAAAGTGGTACTTATGTAATTATAAATAAATATTTGAGTCACAACTCTGCATGTATATAATGTACAAATCGATGGAGAATTCGTGTCAAAAGAATCATGTCTTAATTTCGTTAAAATCTCATCAGATGCGGGCCTTGTTAAATCTAAAATGACGATTGCTAGACCTCAGCCAAAGTGATGCATGAACCTCAAAAGTCAAGAACAAAACTACTGAGGTTCATTAACAAGGTGATGCTACGAATGAGGATTACTGCCAGGTTAGTTAAAATAATAACTCTCAACTGCGGAATTCTGTTAGGAAAATCGCCGAATCAAACACAGAGAAGACCAACAAGATCTAGTTAAATAATCTATGTATAATGTACAGTCAAAAATGATAGCTCGCTTTACTTACAAGCAACTTAGCTAAGTGACCAGGATACACAAAATTAATCAGAGAAAAACACGGACATTCAGAAAGAAGTTTAAAAGTGCAAAAGGCCAGAGAGGAGTAAGTGAATAAAACTCATAAGAAATACAGGGAAAATTTCAATCGATTAGAAAAGGTGGGTGGGTATTGAGGTTACAAATACAGTTTGTTTGGAGTAAGAAGATGGATGGAAAGATAGATAATCGTAACATAATCAGCAACCTCATTTTACCAAGCGAAACGGTTCGGTCTCAGCAAATTATTTTTGGTGTTGGATGCGTGACTGAAATCAATAGGAAGCCGTGGCACCAGATTTAATAATTATAAGCAATTATCAGCCGGTAGCATATACTTCAATCCAGGGACACATTCTTCTTCGAATACTCAAATAAGCCTTACCTCTCTTCATTCAGTTTCAAACTCCACAAATACCCTTGCACCATAATCAGTTGTGTGACACGAAAAAACGTCAGTTGTAAATAGATGTTATATACCATAAGTGTTGTGTACATTTTATGGAGTTGCAGTGAATATGACAATTAGATTTGTTGTACAGCGTTTTGCATCCAGAAACCAAGTTTATCAACCGCTTACTCTAAATATATGATAAATGACAACTATCTGGCGTCATACTTAGTATTAAGACTAGGTACGGTTGTGAGGAATAGAATACACATGTTGATATTTCTGCTATTTTCCCTACAAAAAATGGGAGAGAAATTTGCGACTGCCCGATATCGATGACTGTCACAGTGGACTTGAAATCACTTTCATTATCTGACAAACACTGATAGATCGAAACACGAAATCATTTTTGCATACGTTAACGTATCAAAAACTGTCTGCAAACAAACTACTGCATAATTGGTACAGTAACATACTATCTAGAAATATCTACGAACAGATAGATTTTGAATCTGTTTGCAGTTATGAATACGATTATTATTGTCTATAGTCATTGAAGCTATTCTCAAAGATGTATAGTGATTGAATATAAACATTTATTAGTAGCAGATAATTCAGACGCTGGAGTCAGATCTGAGCCTGGTGAAACAAACTGGTGTTCTATTTGAAAAAATTAACCTTCGTCTCATTCATTACTTCTATACGATAAACAAAAGCTACCAACTAATGTAAACGCTTGCAAATAGTATATTTCACGTCCTTACATATAGATCATATGTTCGATAGCACTAGTTACGATATGGTGATTTAGCATAATATGGCACAAATCGACCTGCTTTTTTGTGCGAACCAAATAATAAGTTAGTATTCTTGACTAAGAAAAACGCTATGGACCCGTGTAGCTATCGGTTGTCACTTCAAAGCAGTCATTTGACTCTTTACATATCTGACATGGGATTTCAACCTCATTCGAACTTTTATTTTAAAAATAAGTCATTTCAAAGTTTTATAATCCACATTGAAGTGTAACTACCTTAAGTGTGTAGAAAGTGCTAATTACCTAACAAAGTCTCTGAATAATACTCGTTTTCTACCACCCGTTACTATTTTACGGTTATGTTATGTCTGTTAGACTGATAGAATGGAATCAGAGTAAACACTCTATTCAGGCTTAAATACAATTAACTCTAAGTCTCTTTACATATCGATCCTTCTGGATGATCCATTCTGGTTCCATTATTGTACTTCAACCATGCTTCAAAAGTAATCACTTAGAAAGTAAACAAAAACTCAGTTTTTCAAAATGAACCAGTAAACAGAGAGTAAAGTAATTCAGTGATAAAAAGGAACTTCAGCGATTTAAGATAGAAGATAGTGATCTAAATGTGTACAAAGTGAATCATAAGTAGAATTTGGTAGACACTTGTGAAGGGGTCTACCATATCTACTTTTCATTGAAGAGGTGACAATTTCCCTTAAGATCCATGTTTACAAAGTCTATTGTACATGCACATATTCGCTAATTTTCACTGCTGAGTCCAGCATTCGATAACAGTCGAAAGTACTCAACTACACATTTAGCCACTTAAAGATTGTCATGGATCCTCTCTCAATTCATTGTGACCAGCTTACATATTCTAACTATAATAACAGCATGATATGAACTTCGCTGTTAGCGGGTTTCTTAGATCTCAGTAAGAATCACTTAACAGGATGCAGTATATGAGAAATTGGCACGTGGTTTCCTTAGGATGAAAAAATTTCCAATCTACACTCAACTAAATAAGCTCATCACAGAAAGAATTTAAGGCCTGTATGTATATAACCACAGTATTGACAACAAAATGGCACGAAACAACATTGATCGTATTTGTAATTAAACCTTGAAAGCAAAAGACTTAAGATCACTTATCCGTAAACTTCCGGTTCAATTCCTTGTTAGTTAATTTATATTAGTCTACAACTTGCAAAGCCTCAGACACAGTGGTGAAGCGGTCAGTAGGTCTGTCGATAATACCTAGCAACCATCAATGTATTCAAATACCTTTGATCTTTATCCCAATGTCGCATTTATTCACTAAAACTTTCTTTATAGTTCTAATCAGGGATCAGAAAACATGGACACATACTAAGAAAATACATGCTTGATGATTAATGCAACTACTACAAACTGAAAAACAAAAACTAGGTATAGGTATTCACGTATCATAGAGATTTGGCACATGATGTTCTAGAAAACAATTAGATGGCCACTGTCATCATTTGCCACTGGTTAGTTAACGTAATTATTCAGATTCACTGCGTTAAATACTGCATAATTATGCCGTGTTACCCGTAGGAGTTTGTCAACAAATATCAAAGATCCGAAGACAGTGATTAATAAGCCTATTTTTACAGAACTCAACTTCAAAGGTGTCTCTAGATGAATTAACATAAGGTTGAAATCTGCTCTTGACAGAACATATCCTGTAGCCAAGTTTAATCTTCACAGAATAAAATTCTCCTTGATGCAATCAAAAGTTGACAGGTTTTCTTACTGTGTTACCTCAAATTTTGCGTACGAGCTTTCATACATCTGCATTAACAGTTCAGTTCTTCGAACACATGCTATAAAGCCAACGTTTCAGGGAACAAAATGCTACCAGCAGTGCAGTCATTTGTCATCTTATCTACACAGGGCATCAAGCTGAGATACATTAGAATTCTTCAAGGCAATTAACAAATAACTCACTGCTAACCTTCTCAGTTTCTCTGAGGTCACAGCAATCAAACAACTGAAAGCGGAAGTGTGCGTTCAAAAGCCAATAGCGATGAGTTTTTCTTTACCTTTGTAGCTTAATATTTTATTCTCTTCTTTATTTGATGACGCTATCCTTCAACTGAACCTTTTTCTTTTTGTATAAACCTTTGATGGTAGCTCTACCAAATGAGTCCAACTCATCACATTATTTACTATATAATTTGTCTATTATTTATCATCAGCTAGCCTAGTTATTAATCTTTTTACACAATCTTTTGTCTCCAACTATATCGCTTTCTCGAGCTCTCTGTTGAATTACACATCCAAAAGAAATGGTTTAGCAAATCTTATTAACTTTATTTGAATTTTTGTATTCTTGGTAATACCACTTCGTTCTGTGTTAAAAAGTTCATTTAGCTATAAAAAGTACCTTCAGATTCTTTTGTAAGATGATGTTTAAATGTTTTTAGGTTGTAAGCAGCTGATGAGGAACCGGTGAAATAAAATGATACCATTTTACTCTGCTCCAACCGTTGTTCTTTCTATAATCAACTTGATAAAGGTGAATATATGTAGGAAATATATCGTGTTGGGCGAAGGATAACTAAACGTAAGTTACTTAGATATGAATAAAGTTTGAGCGTTTGAGTAAATTGGTCACATTCACTTTGTAGGAAATATGAAATAACATTTGGTGACCTGACAACATATACCTTTCAGTTTTTCAAGTAATTAATGATCTTTTACCCTTCATTTTAGAAAATTTACAACAAAATATGTATGAATACTAATTAACCTGATAAAACAGGGTTAAATGTTTACCTTCAAAGTAATCTATAACTCTCTAAGTTTTGAAGCAGTTTTACGAAGAGGAGGAGATAAGCTCAAAGGTTTCCTCACATAACTGAATAAAAATAGGGAAAATAAGGAGTTCAGCCCTTTAGCTAAATCTGAAGCATTGTGTACGTTAAAAGGTTATGTGCTCCTTTTATTATTTACTTCTTTCAAATCTTTGGCACTAACAAATCTTAATGTCATTGCCAAATTTACTTAATGATTAGCAGTGGAATCCATGATGTCCATTCTTACCTGTTCAAAGCTCGTCATCTGAATGCATCTGCACCCCAGTAAGTAATGTTTTCCCTCATTGTCTTTGAACCTTCTATCTGCCGCTTTAAACACCAAATCATTATCCACCAGGCCACTGAGACATAAGATCCCACATGCCAACAAAGAGCGATCAATTCGATCCGGTATAACAACTCTAGATTACGAATATAAACAAGTAATAATAGCTAATACCCGTTGAACCTGAGGTATCCCTCACCCTTGTGCCCCAGTGGATAACATGTTAGTGTTTGGAAGGGTGGGTGCAGTGTCCGAATCCCAGCAGGAACTCCACAACTCACTGGGGTGCCTGTATATCTGAATGACGAGTCCTGAATACAGCGAAACGCGTATCATGGATTACATTGCGAGCCATCACTAAGTTATTACGATAGGTTTTGAAGAAATATCGTTGCATCCAGATAGCAGCCCCATCTCCAAGCAGAAGTCGGTCAATTCAATCTAATATAACAACGGGGAATTACAACCATTGACAAATTCTGACATCCCCGACTTCAAACAAATCAGAACCAAAGTTTTCAGAAAAAAATGAGTTTTCCGCATTTTACGATGTCTTATCCGCTACAAAAAGCCCAGAATCCTGAATTTTACTAAAGATTATATTCTTTAGCTGTCTTAGGTTTAGGTAGGAATTTCTAGAGTCAAGAAGAAGAAAAACGGATTACATTACATTTCATTTTGCCTAGTTCTGCTTGCTGATCCATCATTTTTTAATGTGGTCACCAGGTTAGGAGAATCAACATCATCATGCATTTCAATGGATGTTAGGTGGCCCGGAGGTGATGGGCAGGAAGATATATTTGACCTAAGTTTTGTGTTTTATGGTACTATTGGCAGGTCGCATATGCAACCTTCAGGTATTTGATGTTGTCTATAAGATCTGGAACCTCGCCTGGTTAACTAGTTTACTAGTTACTAGCCGGTCCTAAGCCCGGGTAAAGAGGGAAAGTTGGGCATAGGGCTAGCAACCCTACCCCGTAAAACAAATCTAACCGCTAAAGAAACTTCAAAGCACAAACAAAATATAAAAAATGAAAACAAACTTATTCCCCGCTGGAATCGGAGAGGCGAAATGACGCCAGTTGGTGAAAGCCTTCGGGAAGCCAATTGGCCGATGTGTCTTCTCTCGATGAAAGCGAAAGTAAACGTGGGGACATGGAATGTCCGCACGATGTTTGAACCCAGTAAGGCAGCCCACATTGCAAAGGAGATGAGAAGGTATCACATCGAAGTGCTTGGGATTTGAGAAAGCAGATGGAATGGGAGTGGACTCTCCAAATCGTCAACTGGAGAATCAATAATCTACTCCGGTCACATAGACGCCAACCACGAGCACACTGAGTTATGGAGTGGCTATCATGATGTCCCCAACAGCATCGAAGGCTCTCATGCAGTGGGAACCAATCTCCTCCAGGATCATGACAGCAAGATTCAACTCAAAAGGAAGAAAGGTCACAATCATACAATGTTATGCACCTACAAATAATGCAGAGCAAGAGAAAAAGGAGGATTTCTACAGACAACTTCAATCAACACTGGACAAGACGTCAGTTGGCGATATCAAAATCCTAATGGGCGACATGAATGCCAAACTGGGAGGGGACAACACGGGAAGAGAACTAACCATGGGTCGAGAGGCGCTAGGTGAAATGAATGAGAATGGAGAATTGTTTGCAGAATTCTGTGCATTCAACGATTTGGTGATTGGAGGCAGTGTGTTCAGGCACAAAGATATCCACAAAGCGACATGGATTTCACCAGATGGACACACTAAAAATCAAATCGACTTTATCTCAATCTCAAGAAAATGGAGACGCAGTCTACTTGACACAAGGTCAAGAAGAGGAGCAGATGTAGGCTCAGACCACTCACTGTCTAGTGCAAGGAACCTTCCAAATCAAGTTAAAAGCCTCCAAAGAAGTTGGCGATAGACCACAGTTGAAGTACAACACTCGGAAACTGAAGGATGAAACTACAAAAGACATCTTCACGTCAGCCATCAAGACAAAATGGGAGACAGCGAGCAACATCCCTGAAGAAACCTGTGTGGAAGAACACTCAAAGTCTTTGAAAGCTATGTGGAAAGAAACCTGCACAACCGTATTAGGAAGGAAGAAGAAAGAAGACAAGGAATGGATCTCGACGGATACCTGGAAGCTGATAGAGAAGGGAGAGGAAGATGGTGAAGCAGAAGATAAACCAGTGCAAGGATGCTCAACGACAAGAGGAACTGAGCATAATGTACAAAACACTGGATAAAGAAGTGAAGAAGAGTGCACGGAAAGACAAAAGACACTTCTACGACACACTGGCAAGTGAAGCAGAACAGGCTGCAGGTAAGAGAGACCTGACGACATTGTATCAAATAACCAGGTTGCTATCAGGGAAGAGACCAACACAGATGAAACCAATAAAAGATGAAGAAGGAAATTTAGTTACAAAAGAAGAGAAACAGAGGAAACGATGGGCCGACCACTTCAAGAAACTCTTGAATCGACCACCACCTGCACTTCGTCCAGAAATACCACCTGCAGCCGCTGAATTACAAGTGAACATAAATCCCCCAACGAAAATGGAAGTCCTGAACGCCATAAAGCTACTGAAATGCGGTAAAGCAGCAGGACCAGATGGATTACCGCCAGAAGCACTGAGAGCAGATGCAGAGACAACAGCGGACATGCTCACACCACTATTGCAGAAGGTGTGGAAGGAAGAGAAGGTACCTGCTCGTTGATTGGAAGAAGGGTTACCTTGTCAAACTGCCGAAGAAGGGAGACCTCAGTGTTTGCAAGAACTGGCGCGGAATCACTCTCCTGTCCACCCCAAGTAAAATATTAAGCCGCATCATCCTGGAGAGGCTTAAAGACGCACTGGATTCAAAACTACGACCGGAACAGGCAGGCTTCAGGAAGTACAAATCATGTGCAGACCAAATTGCAACGCTTCGCATCATCTCATCATACGACAGAGCATAGAATGGCAGTCAGCTCTCTACCTCAACTTCATCGACTTTGAGAAGGCCTTTGACAGCGTCGACCGAGAAGTAATTTGGAAACTGCTTCAATACTACGGAGTACCGCAAACCTTTATCCGCCTCATTCAACAACTATATGAAGATGCCACATGCCAAGTAATCCACAATGGGAAGCTCAGTGATACTTTTGAAGTGAAGACAGGAGTGAAACAAGGTTGCCTACTATCCCCCATGATATTCCTTATTGTGGTGGACTGGATCATGCAGCAAACAGTAGGCAGCGAGAAGAGGGGAATACACTGGACGACGGAAAAGAACCTAGAAGACTTGGATTTCGCCGATGACTTGTGCCTAATGTCACACAAACTTGAAGATCTGCAGGCAAAAACTAACAAGTTGATAGAAGAGGCAGCTAAGACGGGACTTCAGGTGAATATAGAGAAGACAGAAATGATGAAGATACCGCACCACCACCATCAACAACAACAACAAACTCCAATCACCATCAACGGGAGAAACTTGAAGGAAGTAACCTCCTTCACTTATCTAGGAAGCACTGTTTCAACTACAGGCGGGACGGACGAGGACGTCAAAGTGAGAATCGGAAAAGCAAGACAGGCGTTCATTAGCCTGAAACCAGTGTGGAGATCTTCTGCACTCAGCATGCGGAACAAGATACGGATTTTCAACACCAACGTCAAGTCAGTGCTTCTGTATGGTTCAGAGACTTAGCGCGTTACGAAAAGCATTTCCAACAAACTACAGACATTCATCAACAACTGCTTACGCTCGCTGCTGAAGATCAGATGGCCAGAAAGAATAAGCAACAAGGAACTCTGGGAACGAATCAACCAAGAACCTATCACGCAACAAATATGCAGGAGGAAGTGGAGATGGATTGGCCATGCACTGAGAAGGCCGACTGAGGACATCACGCGTCAGGCCAGTTGCTCGAGTGGAATCCCCATGGGAAGCGACGAGTTGGACGTCCGAGGGTGACATGGAGGAGGTCGTGCGAGGAGGAAATGAGAGCTTGTGGGCTGTCGTGGGACCAGGTTCAAAAGATCTCAGAGAACAGAGTTCACTGGAGGCGTGCTACTGAAGCCCTATGTTCCACTAGGAACCCAAGGGAATAATAATAATAATAATAATAAGATCTGGATTCACATCACCCAGGGCTGCAGTCAGGTGAAGTTGTTCGACAATAACGTCTTATACCATAGTCGCGTTTCTCATTCTGGTTATGAATAACATCCTTCGCTGTGACGCATGTTCATTCGTCTTTTGAGGATCAGATGTGACAGAACTTGAGTCGCGGATTTCCCTATGAGCTACTACCCAGAATTAGTATCAGAATCAATTTATCGCCAATATAGAAGGAATGTGCTCAGTAGTCTACTGACAGTGATTGGTTGATTCTATCCAAACTACTCAACGTCATGAAATCACAGTCGAATGTTTCAAACAAAAACAAAACAAACTCAAGAATCAACGAGACGCTGATATATTCCAGGATCCGCAGATAATGCACTCGAGAACATTAAGCTTTTGTTCCTATCATCAAGCTATTTAACCAACATAGAATGGAATTGATTAGCTCAAACATTTTTACTTCAGCCACTTCATAATACAATGTCACCATCATCCAGTGTCATCGATCGTAACCCTTCCACATCTATTTGGTTGACCTCACAAGTTAACACCAGTGATGTGTCTCAGGGTTTTTATACCGAAGCAAAATGGCAACCGGTACGTAAGTGACTATCAATTGACTTTTGACTTCCGAGGAGTTTCCGGGTTATGTTAGTCCCTATTTAAAATTGTTTTCAAATCATTCATTTTATCTTAAATCAACCAACTCAGTCAGTTTCATTGCCTACTTACATTTAAAGAAAGTATCTTCAAGGTTTTATTAGTGAGCAATATCTTCAAGCGTTTTAATATTGCAGGAGATATGGTTGCCGTAACCACTGGTTTTATTGACTGCAGCTCAGAAACTTTGCTTTTCGGTTATTTAATTCAGATCATAGTCGCTTTACAAATAAACTCCATCTGTAGGTGAAACAAAATACATTATCGTTCTCAAGCATGTCTAGTCTGACAAGTAAAAGATACAAGATCATTCTAAGTCATCCCGTTGTAATTGCTGTGCCAAAAAATTATTTTCTATTTTGGCTAATTTTATAATCTTAACTTGTATGATTTGTGTAAACGGACCTCACAACTCAGTTGCGTCTTATCGTTCGCTGTATGTTGTCAACAAAAATTTCAGTTGGCGCTCTGTAGGGATTTATTAACTTCAAGCTGATATTTATCATGGGCTAACATCAATTGGGGAAATACTGGAAACCTGGAAGAAATGGAGAGCTGTTTCATCCCAGTAGGGGACTCCCCAGCCGTGCGCACCCGTGACCCCACCTCCCTAGGAATCGAATTAACTAGAAATCAATAGGTCCCCACAAGCCTCCAAACTGAAATAAACTAGTTCTCATTAGTTAATATCTTGGAGAGGTGATTCCTGAAGTTTCAATGAGAAGTCGTGACAGGTGGGGCAAATGGGGTGGACGTGAGAACAAATATTCAGCGATGACATTGGCTAATGGTTGTGCTATATCATGAAGTGATAGAAGTGGGAAGTATGCACCATCGGACCCTGACCCAATGGCTTGATGGCAACGTGCTGGCCACCGGACCAGAAGGCCCTTAGTTCGAGCCCCAGCGGGGTTGTGGATGCTCACTGAAGATGGGTCTTCTACCAGGACCAGTGCTCCCGGGTTCCCAGTGTTTCTCCGAGTGATGTCGGTCTATGATGAATGCCAGCTTAGAGACAGGGATTTTGCTCGCAAACTTTCAAGCTGTGGCTGTTTTATTTGCTTTCCGTTGAAAATATATATATCTTTTAGCATCAAAGTATTCTTCAGAATTAATAAGAATATTTGGCCACTATAAAAAAAAGACTGTAATGTATGGCTGATCGAACGTGATCTTTCTACTCTATGGATTACAGATTGTAGATCAGTATCCAAATAATCTTGCTACTTTCGCTTTTGAGTAGACGTTTAAGTCCTTTCATACTTTCAGCGTTTAACAGTAAATGGTCCTAACCAGTAACTAAAAGAGGTGAGGACTGTTGACACAGTGGCGTGTTTAAACCTTGGCTTACAAAAAGCAGCTTTCCACTGAATAGAGTATATCATATCTCTCTTTTTGAACTTGTTTTATTTGCCCAAATATGACCTTAAACTATATCACGTACTGCACAGATTCGTAAAATATTTTCACATTATCCCTTTCCTAGTTCATAATGTAATCAGCAGAAAGCATAACGATTGATAACATTTGATCTCTAAACACAAACCAATACCTCACATGACTGCTGAAATACTCAGATCAGACTGTAGTTTTTTATAATGGATGAATTCACCTTCAGCACCGAATCTACACACGCTTTCTTCTTCGTTCTACCGTGCACTAGGGTACCTACAGACCGGACGATAACCTAACAACACTTGTCTGTTGAATAGTATTGACATTTACCGTTTGTAGTACTGTTAGTATTCGGATTATCTGGATGTTAGAAATATTTCATTTATGGCTATTGTATAAGGAGTAAATGCTTGGTGATATTACATCCTGAGGATTTTAAACTGCATCGAATATGCTGCCTCGAATAAAGTTGTTGTTATTATAAAGGAAATATGTCTGTACAATTCCAATGAAGTAGATACTTTGAAGAAGCAACTTCAGGAGATCATGAAACGTAAGAAATTTATTCTACTACCCCATCAAGTTCTAACAAATATACTTCCTTTACTCAATGCTCAATTAATTCAATTTTGTCAGGTCAAATTTTGATCCTGGAGTCTATAAAAGTTGTGACTTGTCATTATAAAAGTTAACATATATTTTAGAACAATAGATGCATACATATAATCAGAATACTTCAGTAGATTGTTAGAATTTACCATAAATGTTACAAAACTTTTTAAAACTTTACATCTGGACTAGGTGGTGGTGGTTTGATCAACATCGGTAGTGAAGTGGAGCTATTTACCTGATTGATTTCACATGAATGATATTTAGCCATCTGTTTATGGCTATGCCTTTCTATTACCCGTGAATGACGTAATTGTGGTAAGAAAGATTTTGTCTTCGGTTCTAGCGAAATTAACTCTGAAATACTGGACTTATCGATAGCAAAATGTCTTCTATATCTAGGAATAAAATAACCACTGTAATTGTTATCTTTCATTAGAGTTTTACGATTGGACATAGAGCATATTGTGTGCATACGCTCAATATAACCTGGATGTCGTTTACTTGACCAGCAGGAATTATTTGATTTACAATGATCATTTTCACCATCAAACTCTTGTTGAAGTTTATCTTCCACTGCAGAAAAAGCAACAGTAGCGGTATCATTCATGTCTGCATAAATATCTGGCGGTAGAGACTTCATTCTTTTGGCTTGATTGTAAACATTTTCTAAAATAAATTAAAAAAATTCAGTAAGACTGTGGATTTGGAATCTTGCTGCGATTTTGCAATGAAACCAGAGATTTCTGAGATTATAAAGGTTGAATGCGAATTACTAGACATTTTCACATTATCTTCGAGATAATTGTCAGTTGACAACTGGGTGTCCCTAAAAACAGCCAAATTTTCATCCAACAGATTTTCAATATCTTTTATGGTTGAAGCAATAATTCTGCATCAACTCACCAATACATAATGGTTATGCGATCTCTGTCTGTTAACCCTCTGAAGATTTATAAGAGAATCAGTCCTGTTCTCCCATGGTATTAGTCAGCACTAAGTAAATGTTTAAAACTATCCCTTTCTGTTCATCCTCTTTACTATTAGTAGTATGCCGTCTGAAGAACTACTCAAATTTTGGGAAAACGTTTTATCCTATGGCTCAAATGGGACCACACACAGTAACATTACAAAATAAACAAACTCAGGAATACATCGGTAAAGAATGCGAATTCAAAGGAAAATATCATACCCATTAGTAGGTGAATCAATCTACACTCTTTTACCCCTCCCCCGAAAGTCAACATTAACCTAATTTATATCAAAGCAAAAAGAATAAGATTGACGGAATTAAGTAAATCGATTTATTCTATTTCAAGACATGTTCTTAACTGCAACGACCTGAATAAAAGCTGAATTGGTGTGAAATAAAATTGATAGCATATTTTTGTATTAGAATAGACGAGATATTTCCAAGCGGGTTGGAATTGATTGAGACAGGTAACACCAAGACACGAATGGCTTTACTACAAATGATGAAGATAAAGTTTGTTAATATACAAGAAATAAGACGTAGTGAAGATTCTGGAGTCCCGTCAGACCACCTGACAAAACCCTAAAATACTCACCTTGGTTTCTTTCTTATCAACAAACAAATCTGTCACCATCATTTGTTACGCTGACATTCGTCTTTCTGTGCCACGTATTCCAGCTGACGTCTTTCTACCCCCCCTCCCTTCAGTACTCATTTCTTCTGCTCCAATGGAAAGGTATTTTAGTGGTTTTATCTAAGATAAACTTATTACTTATTTTAGATTCTTTGTAGCTGAATTCAGGTCGTGAAGTAGTGTGAATAACCTTATTTTATAAATTTTATTCTTTTTGCTTTATTAAAGGTAATCTAGGAAACATGTTCCTTAGTGATCGACATCCTCATAAGTACTAAGGACAATGTAAGATTCTGAGCTTAAAGCAAAACGAAGAAACTGCGGAATGTGAAGTGAATCGCAGCGAGTGTTGACGAAATTTTGAGTTCATGATTAGACTGTAACTCATTATAGGGTGTAACTCATGTGTAAAAAACATCATCGTGACTTCCACTTAAAACAAAAACTTACAGACCAGAAATTTCAATTTCCCAGTGAGAAGTAAATGTCCCTAAGCCTATTTCACTTACGAATGATAATTGTATCACTTTACCTAAAATAAATGTGCCAGATAAATGTTCTGCATGATTGTTTATTTCACCACTCCCTTCCGGATATTGAATGTGGCCTGAACTCTGCGTGAAATATTCAGTATAAACTCAGTAATCAGGTTCGTTTTACGTTAGGACATTCGACTGTTCACAAATGCTGAAAGCTTATTCAGGGATTAAGAGCTTCAAACGACGTAGTTGTTTCATGTCAATGGTCTCAGGGAGATAATAAATACTACTAATTGAATTTCGAGGTTTATAAGGATTTATTGATTTCATGTTACTATTCATCAAGGGCTGATATCAGTTGGAAGGACACACTTGAAACCTAGAAGCACTTGACATCTGTGTCATCCAACTAGTTTGGGACTTCTTAGCAGTGCGCACCCATGACCAGGCCTCGTTAGAGATAGAACCTGCAACCTCCAGGTTCCGTGGCCGGCACTAAGCATCTGTGTCATCCAATGTCCTTTACCGCTAAGCCACTGGGTCGAAACCCATTGGTCCATATTTCCAACTTCTGTTAGTTCACGACATGGCGTAATCACCACCCAATGTCATCGTTGAGTATTTGTCCTCATATCCATCAGGTTTGCGTTACCGGTCACGTCTTCTAATTGGAACTTTAGAAATCACTTGTCAGAGCTAGTTCCCAGTGAGCACTTTCTGAGCACATTCCTAAAGTTTCAATGAGAAGGCGTGACCGGCAACACAAACCTAATGGATGTGAGGACAAATACTCAACGATGACATTGAGTTATGGTCGTGCCATGTCATGAACTAACAGAAGTTGGAAATATGGATCAATGGGTTCCGACCCAGTGGCTTAGCGGTAAAGGACGTCGGATAACACAGGTGTTTAGTGCTCCTAGGTTTCCGGTGTTCCTCCAACTGATATCAGTCCATGATGAATACTAAATTGAAAAATCTAAAGGTCCTCATGAAGATCCAAATTCAATTGAGTCTTATCTAATTTCCTTTGTGATTATTATGATGGTGAATGTAAAAACGCAACTGGAAAGTGTTCTTTGTATTGACTTTTTCTATTTTTTTTACAACTTAATGCAACGCTCACCCTGTAGCTGTATAAATTTCCTTCTGTATTAGTGACTTCTTTCCACAATGCAGTCAAAGGTGTTATCTCCAAACTAGTTCAGTATCTATAGGTCCTTTAAATGATACTTTTCTGTTGAAGCATGAGCTTACACAGGACTACAGGTGCATCTTTCTCATTATGTCATTTGTCTGTGATAGGAAGCGGCCTAAATAGCTATCAACATTCTGAGTTATCAGTCACCAAGGTAGGAGTTTTGGGATTTCAACCTTCTTTCATGTTACTACATAATTTTGTTCTACAGTTAACCAATCAGAATAAGTATCCAACTTCTGACCTAGTGTCTTTGTTTTCTGAGGAAAAACTGTAAATGAATAAGATGCTTTTTGTCAAATCTATCTTCTTTACAGTCATAGGAAGGTCTTTATCCCCTGATTTTCGCCGCTCAGTGAAGTGTCAGGTCTAAGGGAGAACACACGGCCTCCGTATCCAGTCCCAGTATCCTACTGCGTTAGTAAGGTTTCTCGAATATCGTAATACTTTGTCAGTCAATTCAGTCTGCATATTCGTTGTACCATGATATTAAGCAATACATTTCAATTTCAGTGTCGTTTAACTTGATTGAAGATATCATATCAACACGAAATTTGTTCATTCACTTCCCAGTAACAGATTTATGCTTAGGCTACTCACCAATTACAAAACTTAATTTAGGTGTATCACCAGCTTGCCTTGATGAATCAGTGAAAAGTTTACTATTTTTGAATGTTTCTTGTTTGCTTGGTCCATGCTGAGTTGTGCGCCGACGTAGTAGACGACCAGGCATTTTTGCCATATAGCAACCGAATTTGAAATATCCTCCACTGAACAATTTCTATGCGATGGTGACTTGTTACCATCCACTAAAAAAATGGAATAAGCACTTAAAATGGTGAGGAGGAAAAGTTGAACAATATGAAACTAGTATCATAATAGGAAAGACTGTCAAGTGAATCTTATGGTAACAGTTGCTAATTTTCACCATTGAATGGTCATTTTGACCCATAATTTAATTCTTGATAAGTTTTCAAACTTTACAGGTGGAAATTAGTTATTTTGGATTGATTTAAAAGCAATGACCTCATAACAACGACACAATCCATAAATATTCAGACCAATCTAGATTGGTTGGTAAAATAATTAAATGCTAATACAGCGGATTATCTTATATTCGAACGTAAACTCAGTGGAGGATGGATACCAAACATAGTTCATGGAATGTGATAAGATGATCTGGGTGTTGGTTGTCATACTACCTGAGCGATCAGAATGTTTTAGGCGTCCACCTGTCGGCTCTAGACCTAAATATCAAATATGCAGAACAAGGCGACAAGGCAAGGAATCCCACTATCGTACAAGCCGATGATTAAAACAGGTTTACATAGTGTTCACTCTTTCTGCATCTTGTGAACCACTAGTTTATAATTAGGGTTTTCTATACCTCTTAAGTGGACTAATCTGATTTCATTTGCGATTGTACACTTTTCATTCAAACTTTCTTGGAAAACACCCCATAGTAAAATGATGTTAGTGAATAACATCTCCCCGATAGGGAGAATTCGGATAATGACAGCAGATTCTGTCATCCGCAGAAAATATAAACTACAGCACTTCAAATGGCTTTCAGGATATTTATATTTCCTGTACTTTTCGTATAATTGCTAATTCCTATTGAAAATACCCTAATTTTTATGGAGAACTTCAGTAAATACTTTCTTGGTAGTATTGTCATCATCATAATCAAACAGTATTTAAAATATACGTAGGTTTTATAACAGTGAAACCAAATCCTACACAGTATGGCTTGTGATAACACTTTGCATAGATATAGGACGTAAATGTAATCATAGTTCATGCACTTATCAACAGGCTTTAATCAGTATGGAGAATCACAGCATCAATCTAGTTTCAAACCAATAAGGTGTTCTATGATATAAAAGTAAAATTTGGGCAGCTTGGTAGAAGCCAGTTTCATTTGAGTTACTTTATTAGATGCATCCCACAGTGAACCAGTATTGTCATTTACTTAATTATGTTTTGGACACAATTTACAGTCCATGTTCATATCGTGCAGCTCTCTTTTCTTTAGTTCGATTATACGAACCTCAGTAAAACCTTTCCGTGATGATCTAACTTCTAACCCTTAAAGAGGCTTCATTTTCTTCCTGGAGTTTTGCATGAATGGAGCTGATAAGCTGAAGGATAACATCGAAGCTGAGAATTATTTGTCAGGGTCCGGTGTATGACACAATCAGTTAACCCACCATAAAAAGATTATTAGAAGGCAGATGAAACAGAGGTAAGGTGATAATGTCATGAGTCTTACCTAAATTTTTCGGACACATTACACAATCGGTGCAATTTTTCTTTTGACTGGATAGTGAGAGAATTACCTCATTTAAATTATAACCTGTTTCTTGCATTTCAGAATTATTATTATTCAATAAAGAAGGCCAGTTAATTGGGGATAAATAACAGCGATTCATGCATAAGTCTTGTGTGCTGTCTACTGAATCCATGTAGTGTGGAGATTTCTTCGCTGTCACTTGCTCAGATTGTTCAAAAAACAAAAGATCAGTTAATCTATGTGTTTTGACTTTTGATTTATCTTGTTCCTAAGAAATGTAATGGATAAAAGAAATAAAACTGTCGTTAAATGCATGAGGTGTTTTCTTTTCATCTGTACTCTTAGCTACTGAATAAAACCGAGTAGTAAAACGATTTAGCGTAAAATTACTCCCCTTAAATCATAAGTCACCCGACTCGTACACGCGACTAGTATAGATAACTTTATTTCAAGAGTATGGTATTCTCAGCATGTAATATCACAAGGCGTTTACTTCTTAAGCAATACTCATAAATGAAACAATTCTATCATTTAAATAATACGAATACTAACAGTATTACAAGCGATGATAATCATACTATTCAACAAACAAGTATTGTTAAGTTATCGTCTAGTCTGTAGGCACGTGGTGCACGGCAGAACGTAGAAAACGTATGTATAGGTTTGATGGTGTAGGCGGATTCATCAAGTTTGAGTGTGTACAGTTTGTTATACGTATTTGAGGAAAAGTTAAATGATGTATTGTTGTGCGTTTGAAAGCCCATTGTCATCAATCGTGATGTTTTCTCCTGATTATGAGCTAGGAAAGGGATAATGTGAAAACACTCCACGAATCTGTGGTAGTGAGTGATATAGTCAGAGGATATGGTTTGTTGAATACATCTTCAAAAAAGTAATTTGATACAATATTTTCGATTGCAGATTTTTAAGAACCTAAGGTTGAAGCAAAATTAAAAGAACGAACAAATTACAACACTAAATCTTACAACTGAGTTTCCCTGGGTTACCTAAATCAGTACACACCTCAGTTTTCTCATTATTAGATGTAAGGCAGATGGAAATGATCGCCACTAAATTGTTTCTCTTTTTAACTGAGTTAAATAAATATGAGCTTGGGGCAAACCAAGTAGAATGATGGTCCCGTTTTATCTCGAATCGACAGAAGTCAGGAAATGTGGAACATTGCATTCCGATCTAGTGGATCGACTTTGACATGCTCACCTTGGAACCTGGAATTCGGGTTCAATCCTAGAGAGGTCATTGGTGAACACAACTAAGGAGCCCCATTCAAGGACGAAACATCTGTCCAGCGTCCCTATGTCTTTGATGGTTCTTCAACCGATGCCGATCAGTGATGAATACCAAGTTGAAATCAGTACATCCTCACAAAATTCAAAACTATGTCGTTTATAGAGTAGTTGAGACTAAATTTTATACTTTCAGGTTAGAAATGCACTCCATTAAAATATGAATAGGCTTTTGCTACTACAATGAAGTAAAAAAACAAGTTGGTTTCTTTAGTATTACGTAACTTATTATTTTCTCTAAGAGCTTCTTTTTGATACCATGGGATGAATTGTGATATATGCTCTAAGATTTGATTAGAACAGAAAAATCAGGACATAAAAACACTGCGTGACATGTTCAAAGATCGGCGTGATAGATTACAGAAATCAAAATCAAGAGAGGTGTTATATGTTAGCCTCTAAAAGAGACTTAGGTAACTTTTCAGCATATATTTATTTAATATTCTCTTGAAAATTATCTCCAAGTTGTCTAGATTCCCTTACTTTAATACATATGGGCAAAAGTGATAATTAAGCCAAAGCCAATGAAAAACTCTATGGACTTCTTTTACCCTATGTCAGCAAACCCTCTGTTAACTTCTTTCCTACTCAGTACTCTTTCACCCCATGTGATATTAACTTTGGACCTCATTTTAAATCTTTAGCTTCATACTACATACATACGCGCGTTCTTCATATTCCACTCTCGTTTGCCTTGGATACAGTTTTGTCGCGGTACTGTTGACGCGCATACTGTAAGGTGCTTTGAGAGTGGTAAATCCATAAATACCTCATGACTCGAGGTTTGTAATTATTCACTATTGTTTATTAAAACGTAACTGTATTTTAGTTAAATTCTGTGTTTTGAATTTTACGCGCGTAAGTCGATTATTTGGCTCGTTGTTGAAGAATCGCTTGTTCGTTTTGGCTTTGAATTTCTTTACAAGGAATTCATACCCTTGTTTGTTTATTTCTCGATTTTTGAGTTCAATACTGCATATTATCTCTGAAGTTACACACGATGGGATGGGTTATCCACAATTTCAACTCGAATATATTCACGAAACGAAATTCAACAAATGAAATTTCTTGCAATAAACGCACTTTCACTGCAAATAACTTTCGAGTTTTTTGTTACGGTAAATGTTACCGTTAGTATGCCGACTGATAGCATCTTTGAAGGCAGTACTGACAGGTGTAGATCTGAATTTCTCTCTCGCTGTGTCTCCCTCTTAGTGCCAGGGTACATGAAAAGATAGATTTAGGCTTCCGTAGACTGGATTTGACGTACGAGCAACAAAATTCAGCAAACACGCAGAATTTAACAGCAAGATATTGTTGAACACTCATTCACCAAACATTATCAGTGTTGTCTTGCAGGTGTTACTCAAAAGTGCCACCACCAATACAACACCAGAGCAGTATTTTCTATCATGCGTTATTCCCCTTACTAACTTTTTCGAACTGTTTGAAAGTCATGATAAATTGGTTGGCTGTGGCTAGCAGAAGAATCCAGGACGCGTGTTTGAAAGTGGTCTTTACTATACTTTAGGGTTCACCGAGTATGCGATACACTGCAAAGCAGTCTGAGAATATTATGTTTTATAAGAAACGTGTTAGACTGGTGCAAATAATTGGAGGGAAATCTAACTCACTAATTATAAATGGGCTAATGAATAACTTTAGCTACACGGGTTTCAGCGGGTTTTCGGATATTAATTAATTGCAAGAATCTTTATTCACGATAAATCAGTATAAGCTTAGAAAGTCACAATAAAAGCATAAGCAATCAATGCTTGTTTCTAGGTAATTCTCTAGGTACTTCACCTTTGGCAGACCATAAACTTTTATAGATATCCAAACCAAGTTGAGATTTTATGGTTTGAAAATATTTGGGGATTCATTATTATTTTTATTTCATAGTTATTTCTAATTTATTAGACTCACAGGTAGTTAACAGAAAGATGACCACCAAATACCAGTGACATCATAAAGGCCCTAAAATTCCTCTTGGAGACTACTTACTTCACATTTAAAGGAAAACTATACAGGCAAATTAACAGTGCTGGTAAGGGTTCACCCAACCTATTTATGAGTAAATTCGAAGAAAGTGTCTTCACTTGCTTGCTCAAGCCAAAAATTTGGCTGAGATATGTTGATGACACTTTCGTTAATTTAAAACGTGACTTATACCAGACATTCTTAGGTCAGCTGAACTCTAGATTTCTCAGTAGCAAGTTCAGCTCAGAAAAAGAAATAGATAAAGGGGAACATTTAGGTATCACCATTTTCAGGAAAGCAACGCATTCAAACAAATACTTAGATTTCAACTCATCACATCCAATAAGTGTAAAAGTATTTGTTACCTCCAGTATCTTAAGGAGAGCACGCACTCTAATAACGGATGAAAATGAAAGAGTTAAGGAATTAAAATCTGTAAACAAGATGTTTAAAGTGAATAATTATCCGGTAAAATTTATTCGCAAAATAGAAAATAACATTAAATTACATCGTGAAACTACTCTTAAATCATGGGCCTCAACAATAGTTGTCCCTTACAGATCACATACATCGTATGAAATTAGAAGAGGGCTCAACAAATCCAGTATCAGAGTGTTCTACAGAACATCAAACATATTACAGATCACCTTAGTTCATTAGAAGGATAAGATCCTTATAGACTGACAGTCTGTTTTTATAAAAAAAAGTGCTTAGACAACGATGCAATACATAAGACAAACTTCCGTGAAATCAAAATTGGGAGAAATAAACACCAAACACCTCCCATCCGACCTCCTAGAAATCCAGTGGAACTGAAAAAAAACGTGAAAACACATCAATCATAGCTCTACATCCTACAATTTCAGGTCACAAGATCGATTTTGACAATATCGAAATTATTCAGAAAGGCATTAGAAATTATAGGGAACGTCTCATGGCAGAATCTCTTCACATTCAGTGAATTCAAAATATTTTAAATAGGAATGAGGGAGTAAAACGTAATTTGACCTGGTCTCAACCCACCTCCACAGACTGACATAACCAACTTACATACGATAAGAACTATCGACATATGTCTATGTACAAATCTCAACCTGTAATTCATATACTCTTCACATACAACACACTACATATGGATATCATCTTCATTCTACAATTCTGATAATGCAGAATCATTCATGCCTGAGAAAACTTATCAGGTTATCATATATAAGCTTTGGGGATATTGTAAATTCCGGTTTACTATAACTTTGAAAAAGTTATTAGCACTAAATAGCGAAACGTTAGTTGAAACAAATTTATCTGTTTAACATTCATTGGAAAATAAAAGTACCGAAGTAATGCATAAACTTCCTTCTCTGTGCTCATTCAACGTATAGTATTTCTACGGATGGAAAGTGGCATCTGTTTGTTTGAAAAGACGGAATTGCAGTAAATAGACATGATAATCCATAAGTACTACTGGAAGTGATTTTTCTCAAAAGGAATACACGTGTTCATCCCTCTTCTAGACCAAGCAATGAATACGCTGAAGCAGATATTATGTACTACACGCTGAAAACATCTGTTGGTTTTGAATTAAGTATAAGCTTCTCCTTCCACACAGTCATTCGTATGGATAGTTCTAGATTTAGTGCATATTTGCTGAACCAGTGGAATCTTCTTGATTCTAAGTTCTCTTCACATCACAGTATAATTGTCCTAACCGTCAGCCTATCTTGGCAAACGAAGTTACCTAGTTTTCAGTAAGACAAACCAACTTGAAGTCAATAAATCCACACAAACCTTATTTGTGACTTGCTACGAGATGGGATTTCTCTAAGTTATCACGAGAAATGGTGACCTATGAGCCCAAATACTCAGCGATGGTGTTGGATAAAGGTAAAACTATGTTGAGGATTAACAGAAGATGGAAAATGTGAACCATCAAATTTCCATTCAGTGGCTCATTTTTGACAAGATCTCTTTGAGAGCTAAAGGTCGTGGGTCCAATCCCTGGCGTAGTCGTAAGTGCCACTGCCGAGGAGTTCTGTACTGGAATGAAACACTTGTCCAGTGCTCCCAGGCTTTCTATGGTTCTCCAAATGATGTCAGTTCATGATGAATACCAACTTGGAAATTAAACGTTAAAAAATAACAGTTTCAATAACTTACACGTAACTGAATATCAGCATAACTTCGTCTACGTCTATCCGATTGATGGGCTTTCAACAATTCATTTAAGAAATGGGGTGTTGTATGTTGATGTTGTTTCAAATTTGTTTTCTCCGATTTCAGTGAATCATTCAAATAAAGTAGATTCTGATTCGGAACAATAATTTCTGGTAATACTGAACTAAAACAAAAATTTAATTGTGTAGGTATAGTGTTTCAGTGTTTCGATATTTTATTGGAGTTAACAGGCAATAATCGTTTCACAATAAACAACATAATAACCACTTTTGACTATCTGAGATGGCAGTGTTTTGACAGATTAGTATTGTTACTGGGTGGTGATTGAAGGTGAAATGAGGATTTAGACAGCTGCCGGACTCGAACCAGCGACCACCGGGTTTCCGGCCCGATGCTCTACCAACTGAACTCCGTGGTCAGACCAGGGTCTGCAAAAGAGGACCTCATAATTCACCTGGCAGGGTATCGGTTTGGAAACCCGGTGGTCACTGGTTCGCAACCGGGCGCTGTCCAAATTTCGATTTCACCATCAATCATCATTAACCTCTGCACTCACTTATTTATTTCTAGTCTACATCGTTAAAATTACTGAAAAATGTGATTATGATAAACCCTGGAAGTGGATTTTTTAGCTTTGTAGACTCATGTAAAAAGTTTATTTACAATTTGCAGAAAAAAAAAGAAAATCCTTTTAAATTTATTTCCAAGGATAACAGAACAACTTAGAATCGTGTATGAGACCATGTGGTCGGATAGTGATCAATCCCCCTTAAGATGATAGCGAGTACTGCCTTAAATATAAAGAAATATTAGAAAACAAAGTAGTTTATATATTTAACACTGTTCGATGTTCTGTAGCACTCCTCAGTACGACTTAGTAGTTGTCATTTCAAGTTGATAATATCATTTATCTTGCAACGTGTGTTAGATCCAAGTTATTTTGTCTAGGATTTTTCATTTGATATTATCTTCAAGACTAGGTTAGACCCGCTTGGAAAATTTACGTTTGTGCCACAAACACTTACGCAATTTACAATCTACAATCACAAATATCCATTTTGCTTAATTTCACTCTTTGTCAACTTCGTCAGTTAATTAAGGTTATCTGACTAACTTTATCGTTTTATTAAAGTAATGCCTCCGTTCAGCATTCTTATTTAACATTCAAATTCGATAGTTTTTGTCCAAAATCGTCTTCTAGTTTGAACACTCTTATCTACAATAGCTGTATGCCTCATGAAGACCAAGTATTTCCTCAAATCGTTTTAGAAGATTTTCGTTCTAAGTCGACATCGATCAAAAGAAGATCGGAAACCTGGAAGCATTGGCTAGTTGTTTTGTCCTAGTGTTTTGCATCTAGATGGACTTACCAAAGTTCCAATGAAAAGTTGTGATGTAAATGGACAATAAACTTGGCTCTATGATTGAGCGATAAAGTGCTGGTCATGAAATCTAATGACTCTGGGTCATGGGCAAGCATTACTTAAGAGGGCCACCCGACAACAAAACAGTTGTCTAGCACACTGAGATTCCCAATAGTCCTTCAACTGATGTCTATCTGTGATGAAAACCCTCTTGAAATCAATTAATTTTCCCCTGAAAAACCTTAAGTATTTCCTTATTTCTACAAGTCCCAATTCCACATGTCTAACGTATTAAAAAAATATGGATATTCCATTTTACAATCAAAACATATTGTAATCACCTACTCATGCGCAGCAAGTGTTCATAATAATTTTCAGTACATTTTTGAATAGCTTTGAGAATTAACTTAATGCCAGAAAAAGTTCATTCAACGAACACTTGATCGATAACTTATTGATAATCTTATTATTATTGATTACTATTTGTCAATTGGGTTCCGAGTGGAACATATGGCTTCACTAGCACACCTCCATTCCACTCTCTTCTCTGCAAACTTTGAAATGTGGCTCCACGACAGCCCAGAAGCTCTCATTTCTTCCTCACACGATCTCCTCCATGTCACCCTTGCCTCGGACGCCCAACTCGTCGCTTCCCACCTGGCTTCTACTCGAGGGCCTGGCGCATGATGTCTCCAGTCGGCCTTCTCAGTGTATGCCCAATCCATCTGCACTTCCCCATTCTGCATATTTGTTGAGTGATAGGTTCTTGGTTGGTTCGTTGCCGGCCAGAGTTACTTGTTGCTTATTCTTTCTGGCCATCTGATCTGATCTTCAGTAACGAGCCAGCGTAGGCAGTTGTTGATCAGTGTCTGTAGTTTGTTTTAAATCCCTTTCGCAACGCACCAAGTCTCTGAACCATATAGAAACACTGACTTAACATTGGTGTTGAAAATCCGGATGTTGTTCACGCTTTATTCTGAGTGCAGATCTCCACACTGATTTCAGGCTAATGAACGCCTGTCTTGCTTTTCCGATCCTAACTTTGACATCCTCGTCTGTGCCTGTATCACCTGTAGTTGAAACGATGCTGCCTAGATAGGTGAAAGAGGCTACTTCCTTTAAGTTTCTCCCGTTGATAGTGATTGCAGCTTGTCGTTGATGCTGTTATACGTTGGGTATCTTCATCACCTCTGTCTTCTCTACGTTCACTTGAAGTCCCGTCTTCGCTGCCCTGCCTCTTCTGTCAACTTGTCAGTTCTCGCCTGTAGATCTTCAAGTTTGTGTGACATTATACATTAGGCGAAATCTAAATCTTCTAGGTTCTTCTCCCTGGTCCAGCGCATACCCCTCTTCTCGCTCCTTACGGTTTGTTGCATGATCCAGTGCACTACAATCAGGAATATCATGGTTGATAGTAGACAGCCTTGTCTTACTCCCGTCCCCTGTCTTCACTTCAAACGCATCACTGAGCGCACATTGTGAACTACTTGGTATGTGGTGTCTTCATATGGTTGTTGAATGAGACTGATATAGGTTTGTGGTATTCGTAGTGTTAAGGCAAATGCCTGCCAAATTACTTCTCGGTCGACGCCTCGATCAAAGGCCTTTTCAAAGTCGATGAAGTTGAGGTAGAGGGTTGACTGCCATTCTATACTCTGTTCTATGATGAGATGATGTGAAGCGTTGGAATTTTGTCCGCACATGATTTGTACTCCCCGAAGCCAGCTAGCCTGTTCCGGTCGTAGTTTTGAATCCAGAGCATCCTTTAGTCTCTCCAAGATAATATTTTGCTTGGGTTGGACAGGAGCATGATTCCGCACCGGTTCTTGCAAAGACTCAGGTCGCCCTTCTTCAGGAGTTTGACTAGGTAGCCCTTCTTCCAATCGATCAGCAGGTACCTTCCCTTTCTTTCAGACTATCAAAAAAATAGTGGTGTGAGCATGTCCTCTGTTGTCTCTGCGCCTGGTCTCAGTGCTTCTGGCGGGATTCCATCTGGTCCTGCTGCTCTCCCTCATTCCAGTAGCTTTATGGCTTTCAGAACTTCGACTTTCGTCAGAGGGCTTGTGTTCGCTGGCAGTTCTATTTCTGCAGGTGGTGATCGATTCAAGAGCTTTTCGAAGTGGTCAGACCATCGTTTCCTTTGTTTCTCTTCTTTGGTAATTAGATTTCCTTCATCATCTTTTATTGGTTTCATCTGTGTTGATCTCTTCCCTCACAGATAGTAACCTGGTTATTTGATACAATGTTGTCAAGTCTCTCCTACCAGCCGGCAGCCTGTTCTGCTTCACTTGCCAGTGTGTCGTAGAAGGGTCTTTTGTCTTTCCGCGCACTCTTCTTCACTTATTTCTCTAGTGTTATATACGTTGTATCCGGTTACTCTTCTCGCTGTTAATTCTTGCACTGGTTTATCTTATGCTTCACCATCCTCCTCTCCTCTATCAGCCTCCACGTGTCCGTCAAGATCCATTCCTTATCTTCTTTCTTTTTTGTCTTGATGTCTGACATGAAGATGTCCTTTGTAGTCTCGTCCTTCAGTTTCTGTTCTGGGTGCTGAACTTGAACTGTGGTCGTCCATCACCAGCTTCTTTGAATTGAAGGCTTTGAACGTGATTTTGAAGGTTCATTTCACTAGACAGTATGTGGTGTGAACCTACATCTCCCCCCCTTCTTGACCTTGCTTCAAGTAGGCTGGCTGCATCTCCACTTTCTTCACATTGAGATGAAGTCGATTTGATTTTTAGTGTGTCCTGGTGTCTAGTGAAATCAAATCCATGTCACTTTGTGAGTGTCCCTGTGCTTATACACACTGCCTCCAATCACCAAGTCGCTGAATGCGTAGAAGTCTGCAAACAGTTCTCCATTCTCGCTCATCATTTCACCGAGTGCTTCTCGGCCAATGGTTAGTTCTCTTCCTGTGTTGTCCGCTCCAAGTTTGGCATTCATGTCTCCCATTAGAATTTTGATGTCGCCACCTGGGGTGAGGTCTTGTCTATTACTGATTGCATTTATCTGTAGAATTCCTCCTTCTTCTCTTCATCTGCATTATTTGTAGGTGCGTAGTGTAGCATTGTATGATTGTGACTTTTCTTCCTTTTGAGTTGGACCCTGCTGTCATGATCCTCATCCTGGTGGAGATTGGTTCCCACTGCATTAAGGAGATCCTTCGATGCTCTTGGTGACGTCATGATAGCCACTCCAAAACTCAGTGTGCTCGTGGTTGTCGTCTGGGTAACAATATCGGAGTAGATTAGATTATTGACTCCTCTCCAGTTGACAGTTTGGAGAGTCCACTTCCATTCCATCTGCTCTCACGAATTCCTAACACTTCTATGCCATACCTTCTCATCTCCTTTGCAATCTGGGCAGCCTTGTCAGCCAGCTTCAAACATTGTTCGGACATTCCATGTCTCCATCCTTACATTCGCTTTCATCGAAAGAAGAGAAGATACATCGGCCGACCGGCTTCGCGAAGGCTTTCACCAACCGGCGTCATTTCGCCTCTTCGATTCCAGGGAGGAATAATATTGTTTGCATTTTTATATTTTGTTTGTGCTTTGAAGTTCTTTTAGCGGTTTGATTGATTTCCCAGGAAAGGGTCGCCAGCCCCACGCCCAACCTAGTGAACCAGTTAAGCAGGCGAGGTTGTCTGTGATGAATTCCAGGTTTGAAAAAATTAGTCCCTTTTATGAATTTGGATAATGTAATTAGAAGACGTAGATTATCTGAAAAATGTGATGTATTAGCGCTATACATTTCGAACAATCTGATCACACATTTACTTGTTAAGGCAATTTATATATGAAAACTGGAAGTGGGGGAAGGACACATATGACATAAAGGAATTCAATAATAAGAAAGATAATGAGAGGAATAAAAGATAAGACTTGAAGACAATCTTGGTAATACGATAAAATAAGCATTACCAAGGTAGGCTTAATGTAAGGACAAACTGTTTTTGCACACACAATGGGGGGTTAAATTTATTTATGGCTAGCGCCTCAACAAACTTAAGTATACGCCCCTGACAGTTTCGGTACAAAATTGTAAAGGCTGTCTTGATATCAATTCTGTGACTCTTATCAATGATATGTTTCGCAATGGATGATGATGGTTGTCTGCCATCTGCGCTTATCAATGTTTGTGAATCCAGCTGCTTTCGTAGCCACTTTGGAACATGTTCCCCTACCCTCAAGTGCATATCACGATTCGTCCTCCCTATGTATGTTTGTCCACACACACATGTAAATTTATAAACGCAATGGGATGTGACACAATCGTTTATACAGCGTTGAGGTCTAGGTAGCAGCAGGTGTTTGGTCTTCTCAACTATGATAAGCTTAGCTGCATAGTACGTTTTGCTAACAGCAGACCTTAACCTTCGTTTTAATATTATGCTATTAGCTTCTCCTCTGTATGGTAACGCGATGTAAACGCATTTCTTCGAAACAGAGCACAGATCAGGTTTGAATCCTCGCTGATTTTTGCAGCGGTTTATGAACTTCAATGGATATCCATTTTCCACTAATGTTTCCGTTAGTATTTTGATATCATCATCCATTGAGTCCTCCGTACAAATACGTTCGATCCTTTTAAATAGACAAATTACCAAACCTCGCTTGTATTGGGTTGGACAAAAGCTATGGAAACTTAAATACTGACCTGTCCAAGTAGGTTTCCTGTAGATCGACCGTTTTATTGAACCATCATTTCTACGACTTAGGAGTATATCCAAGAATGGCAGACGGTTTTCTTTTTCTTCTTCACTTGTCAGGCTTATGTTGTTTTGTACGTTGTTAAGTCTTTCTAACAAACATGTTGCATCTTCATGCTTATCACATATGACGATTATATCATCGACATATCTTTTATAGAGAGTAACTTTATTGATGAGATCGCCGGTCAAGCTCTCAATGTGTGACATGTAAATATCAGCTAGCAATGGTCCTAAAGGACTTCCCATAGCCACACCATCTATTTGTCGAAAATGTTCACCTTCAAATGTGAAATGAACTTTATCGGTACACAATAATAACAGCTCTCTCAAACACGTTGAGGGGATAGGGAAAGAAGGATTACTGGAAGATATATGGTCACAAAGAATGTCAATGGTTTTAATTAGGGGTACATTAGTAAATAAGGAGTTGACATCAAATGAATACAATCTCTTATCTTTGATATTAATATCACTGACATAATTAACAAGTTCAAAAGTATCTTTTAAAGAAAACTTACATAAATCATTTCGAATAGGAATTAGAGTTTTTGCTAACCATTTCGCCACTTTATGTGTAGGTGAACGGAACATGGAGAGTATAGGACGTAAAGGATTATCTGTTTTATGAATTTTAGGCAATCCATACAGATTAGGTAGCTCAGACCCCATCGGTTTGAGGGAAGCAAATTCTTCCTTGTTGATAACATTGATATTCAGGAGTTTTACTAGACTAGATGTTACTTTGCATTCTAATTTTCTAAGGTCGTCTGATGGAACATCAGCCATAAATTTACTTTCATCGCTAAGGATGGACATCATCTTGTTTTTGTAATCACATTTGTCCATCACAACCACACCGGACCCTTTATCGGGTTTGAGAATGATAATATCAGATCTATTTCGAAGTCCTTTTAGGGCTTTGAAATGTTGTGAAGTTAGGATACTTCGCTGTCTTGGGCCTGAACTATGGAACTGATGGGCAATATCCACCAGCTTAGCCTTAAACCAACTCTGATTATCTGAGGAGGTTGGAACAAGGGGAAATAACTGATCATAAAGACTTTCAAATTGGGCATCAATAGCCAAATCCGAAACTTTCGTGTGGGGAACCGAAAAACTGAATCCAAGGGAAAGCGCCTCCTTCTCACACGTCGAAAGTTGAATAGACGATACATTAGTCACATATTTATCTGGATTAATTGGGAATGAGATAACATGAGACTCATTAGTACAAGATTTTGACAGCTTCTGTTTTGTCTTCTCCTTCGATTTAATGATGACAGAACTACAAAAATTGACGAACTTGATATGACAAATTAATGAAATATCAGATAGTACACATGAAGAATGAACATGAAGTTCGACTAATCCATTTAACTTCTCACTGCAACTATCAATATGAGATCTAGCGAGTCGAACGAGGTTTGAGATATTTGGTTGCAATTTTGTGAAACGTAAGGTTTTATAAAAATGTCTGGGGAAAGTGTGACTTGAAATACAAGATTTGTAGAACTCCAACTTCACCTTTTCAGATGCTATTTTACACTTGAGGCTAACAAGTTCATTTAACCTTTTGACAGTGTTTGGCGGGAGCCTTCTTTTCAAGAATTTGAAACAATTAGTCCCTTTTATGAATTTGGATAATGTAATTAGAAGACGTAGATTATCTGAAAAATGTGATGTATTAGCGCTATACATTTCGAACAATCTGATCACACATTTACTTGTTAAGGCAATTTATATATGAAAACTGGAAGTGGGGGAAGGACACATATGACATAAAGGAATTCAATAATAAGAAAGATAATGAGAGGAATAAAAGATAAGACTTGAAGACAATCTTGGTAATACGATAAAATAAGCATTACCAAGGTAGGCTTAATGTAAGGACAAACTGTTTTTGCACACACAATGGGGGGTTAAATTTATTTATGGCTAGCGCCTCAACAAACTTAAGTATACGCCCCTGACAGTTTCGGTACAAAATTGTAAAGGCTGTCTTGATATCAATTCTGTGACTCTTATCAATGATATGTTTCGCAATGGATGATGATGGTTGTCTGCCATCTGCGCTTATCAATGTTTGGGAATCCAGCTGCTTTCGTAGCCACTTTGGAACATGTTCCCCTACCCTCAAGTGCATATCACGATTCGTCCTCCCTATGTATGTTTGTCCACACACACATGTAAATTTATAAACGCAATGGGATGTGACACAATCGTTTATACAGCGTTGAGGTCTAGGTAGCAGCAGGTGTTTGGTCTTCTCAACTATGATAAGCTTAGCTGCATAGTACGTTTTGCTAACAGCAGACCTTAACCTTCGTTTTAATATTATGCTATTAGCTTCTCCTCTGTATGGTAACGCGATGTAAACGCATTTCTTCGAAACAGAGCACAGATCAGGTTTGAATCCTCGCTGATTTTTGCAGCGGTTTATGAACTTCAATGGATATCCATTTTCCACTAATGTTTCCGTTAGTATTTTGATGTCATCATCCATTGAGTCCTCCGTACAAATACGTTCGATCCTTTTAAATAGACAAATTACCAAACCTCGCTTGTATTGGGTTGGACAAAAGCTATGGAAACTTAAATACTGACCTGTCCAAGTAGGTTTCCTGTAGATCGACCGTTTTATTGAACCATCATTTCTACGACTTAGGAGTATATCCAAGAATGGCAGACGGTTTTCTTTTTCTTCTTCACTTGTCAGGCTTATGTTGTTTTGTACGTTGTTAAGTCTTTCTAACAAACATGTTGCATCTTCATGCTTATCACATATCACGATTATATCATCGACATATCTTTTATAGAGAGTAACTTTATTGATGAGATCGCCGGTCATGCTCTCAATGTGTGACATGTAAATATCAGCTAGCAATGGTCCTAAATAAACTTACTCTCTATAAATATATGTCGATGATATAATCGTGATATGTGATAAGCATGAAGATGCAACATGTTTGTTAGAAAGACTTAACAACGTACAAAACAACATAAGCCTGACAAGTGAAGAAGAAAAAGAAAACCGTCTGCCATTCTTGGATATACTCCTAAGTCGTAGAAATGATGGTTCAATAAAACGGTCGATCTACAGGAAACCTACTTGGACAGGTCAGTATTTAAGTTTCCATAGCTTTTGTCCAACCCAATACAAGCGAGGTTTGGTAATTTGTCTATTTAAAAGGATCGAACGTATTTGTACGGAGGACTCAATGGATGATGACATCAAAATACTAACGGAAACATTAGTGGAAAATGGATATCCATTGAAGTTCATAAACCGCTGCAAAAATCAGCGAGGATTCAAACCTGATCTGTGCTCTGTTTCGAAGAAATGCGTTTACATCGCGTTACCATACAGAGGAGAAGCTAATAGCATAATATTAAAACGAAGGTTAAGGTCTGCTGTTAGCAAAACGTACTATGCAGCTAAGCTTATCATAGTTGAGAAGACCAAACACCTGCTGCTACCTAGACCTCAACGCTGTATAAACGATTGTGTCACATCCCATTGCGTTTATAAATTTACATGTGTGTGTGGACAAACATACATAGGGAGGACGAATCGTGATATGCACTTGAGGGTAGGGGAACATGTTCCAAAGTGGCTACGAAAGCAGCTGGATTCCCAAACATTGATAAGCGCAGATGGCAGACAACCATCATCATCCATTGCGAAACATATCATTGATAAGAGTCACAGAATTGATATCAAGACAGCCTTTACAATTTTGTACCGAAACTGTCAGGGGCGTATACTTAAGTTTGTTGAGGCGCTAGCCATAAATAAATTTAACCCCCCATTGTGTGTGCAAAAACAGTTTGTCCTTACATTAAGCCTACCTTGGTAATGCTTATTTTATCGTATTACCAAGATTGTCTTCAAGTCTTATCTTTTATTCCTCTCATTATCTTTCTTATTATTGAATTCCTTTATGTCATATGTGTCCTTCCCCCACTTCCAGTTTTCATATATAAATTGCCTTAACAAGTAAATGTGTGATCAGATTGTTCGAAATGTATAGCGCTAATACATCACATTTTTCAGATAATCTACGTCTTCTAATTACATTATCCAAATTCATAAAAGGGACTAATTGTTTCAAATTCTTGAAAAGAAGGCTCCCGCCAAACACTGTCAAAAGGTTAAATGAACTTGTTAGCCTCAAGTGTAAAATAGCATCTGAAAAGGTGAAGTTGGAGTTCTACAAATCTTGTATTTCAAGTCACACTTTCCCCAGACATTTTTATAAAACCTTACGTTTCACAAAATTGCAACCAAATATCTCAAACCTCGTTCGACTCGCTAGATCTCATATTGATAGTTGCAGTGAGAAGTTAAATGGATTAGTCGAACTTCATGTTCATTCTTCATGTGTACTATCTGATATTTCATTAATTTGTCATATCAAGTTCGTCAATTTTTGTAGTTCTGTCATCATTAAATCGAAGGAGAAGACAAAACAGAAGCTGTCAAAATCTTGTACTAATGAGTCTCATGTTATCTCATTCCCAATTAATCCAGATAAATATGTGACTAATGTATCGTCTATTCAACTTTCGACGTGTGAGAAGGAGGCGCTTTCCCTTGGATTCAGTTTTTCGGTTCCCCACACGAAAGTTTCGGATTTGGCTATTGATGCCCAATTTGAAAGTCTTTATGATCAGTTATTTCCCCTTGTTCCAACCTCCTCAGATAATCAGAGTTGGTTTAAGGCTAAGCTGGTGGATATTGCCCATCAGTTCCATAGTTCAGGCCCAAGACAGCGAAGTATCCTAACTTCACAACATTTCAAAGCCCTAAAAGGACTTCGAAATAGATCTGATATTATCATTCTCAAACCCGATAAAGGGTCCGGTGTGGTTGTGATGGACAAATGTGATTACAAAAACAAGATGATGTCCATCCTTAGCGATGAAAGTAAATTTATGGCTGATGTTCCATCAGACGACCTTAGAAAATTAGAATGCAAAGTAACATCTAGTCTAGTAAAACTCCTGAATATCAATGTTATCAACAAGGAAGAATTTGCTTCCCTCAAACCGATGGGGTCTGAGCTACCTAATCTGTATGGATTGCCTAAAATTCATAAAACAGATAATCCTTTACGTCCTATACTCTCCATGTTCCGTTCACCTACACATAAAGTGGCGAAATGGTTAGCAAAAACTCTAATTCCTATTCGAAATGATTTATGTAAGTTTTCTTTAAAAGATACTTTTGAACTTGTTAATTATGTCAGTGATATTAATATCAAAGATAAGAGATTGTATTCATTTGATGTCAACTCCTTATTTACTAATGTACCCCTAATTAAAACCATTGACATTCTTTGTGACCATATATCTTCCAGTAATCCTTCTTTCCCTATCCCCTCAACGTGTTTGAGAGAGCTGTTATTATTGTGTACCGATAAAGTTCATTTCACATTTGAAGGTGAACATTTTCGACAAATAGATGGTGTGGCTATGGGAAGTCCTTTAGGACCATTGCTAGCTGATATTTACATGTCACACATTGAGAGCTTGACCGGCGATCTCATCAATAAAGTTACTCTCTATAAAAGATATGTCGATGATATAATCGTCATATGTGATAAGCATGAAGATGCAACATGTTTGTTAGAAAGACTTAACAACGTACAAAACAACATAAGCCTGACAAGTGAAGAAGAAAAAGAAAACCGTCTGCCATTCTTGGATATACTCCTAAGTCGTAGAAATGATGGTTCAATAAAACGGTCGATCTACAGGAAACCTACTTGGACAGGTCAGTATTTAAGTTTCCATAGCTTTTGTCCAACCCAATACAAGCGAGGTTTGGTAATTTGTCTATTTAAAAGGATCGAACGTATTTGTACGGAGGACTCAATGGATGATGATATCAAAATACTAACGGAAACATTAGTGGAAAATGGATATCCATTGAAGTTCATAAACCGCTGCAAAAATCAGCGAGGATTCAAACCTGATCTGTGCTCTGTTTCGAAGAAATGCGTTTACATCGCGTTACCATACAGAGGAGAAGCTAATAGCATAATATTAAAACGAAGGTTAAGGTCTGCTGTTAGCAAAACGTACTATGCAGCTAAGCTTATCATAGTTGAGAAGACCAAACACCTGCTGCTACCTAGACCTCAACGCTGTATAAACGATTGTGTCACATCCCATTGCGTTTATAAATTTACATGTGTGTGTGGACAAACATACATAGGGAGGACGAATCGTGATATGCACTTGAGGGTAGGGGAACATGTTCCAAAGTGGCTACGAAAGCAGCTGGATTCACAAACATTGATAAGCGCAGATGGCAGACAACCATCATCATCCATTGCGAAACATATCATTGATAAGAGTCACAGAATTGATATCAAGACAGCCTTTACAATTTTGTACCGAAACTGTCAGGGGCGTATACTTAAGTTTGTTGAGGCGCTAGCCATAAATAAATTTAACCCCCCATTGTGTGTGCAAAAACAGTTTGTCCTTACATTAAGCCTACCTTGGTAATGCTTATTTTATCGTATTACCAAGATTGTCTTCAAGTCTTATCTTTTATTCCTCTCATTATCTTTCTTATTATTGAATTCCTTTATGTCATATGTGTCCTTCCCCCACTTCCAGTTTTCATATATAAATTGCCTTAACAAGTAAATGTGTGATCAGATTGTTCGAAATGTATAGCGCTAATACATCACATTTTTCAGATAATCTACGTCTTCTAATTACATTATCCGAATTCCAGCTTGTAATCTACTTATGTCATTTATTTGAGTAGAAATTGTATCTTGCTTAAAATTTGTATTACTCTTGGAAGTGAGTATGTAGAAATCACCTTCAGTCACCCTTATACTTCATCGCCGATAGTTAAGTAATAGATGCACCTGATAATTAAATTTATGTCGTCTAAAACTGAGTTGATTTTTGATAGACTCTTGGAAATGCAAGTCATAACTTTTATACCATATGAATGAGATCCGATGGGTTGTGTTTGAATGAATTGCTTACAGTCTACTTACGAGTTGCATTTTCTGTATCCACATTTCTTGCAGCTGAGTACTTTATTTAGCCACCTACTGATATGACAACACAATTTCACCTTAGCAGCAACTCAGTAATGGTGACTTTGACCTGACTATCACATCGATATTGAGCAGTTCCAAACTAATTATGCGATTCAGTAGTATATTTTATTTGTTTCACTGTACTTTTCTGGTATGCAATCACAGTTTATGTTCTTTGTTGAAGGGGTGTCCAATTCATACTCAGTTAGCATCAAAGCCGTTAACTTAAAAAATACTTGGTTATAAGAATCAATGATGTGGTTTATAAACAATTTACTAAATAAATATGCTAAAATTTAGCTTAATTATAACTGTAAAATAGGCAAACATATCACTTTTTGATAGCTGCCTATGTGACCGAAAAAATATATAAATGGCGCGTGCGTCAAATATTCTCTATGATACTTCGTTTGATTCTCGTGAGATACTGTGTATGTAAAACTGAGAACTGTCAGAATTCAATAGGAAAATCTGTTTATTACTTCGCAAGTTTCTGTGTTGGGCTGATGTTGGATTGCGTAAACTTGCTAGCAAGAAGCGGTTAAAAAAAATCAACATTTATATTCATCTGACTTTCAGGTAAGAGAGTTGGAGCTGCAAATTTTGATTGATGCTGCTGTATGGCCAGTTTAAATCTTACTGGACAAAATCCTTCCTTTACAAAGTCAATCAGGATCATTTCACGTTGGTATTTATAGTAGACTGACATCAGTTGGAGGAACAACGGAGACCTGGGAGCACTGAACAGCTGCTTCGCCCTAGTTTGGGACTCTCCAGCAACGCGCACCCATGACCTCGCGACCTACAAATCCCGTGGGCAACATGTTACCCCTAAGCCACTAGGTTGGAATCTGATGATCCATATTTCCAACTTCTGTCAGTTCACGACATATCGCGACCATCACCCAATGTCATCGTTGAGTATTTGTCTTCACGACCACCAGGTTTGCCCCACTGGTTGCGACCTCTCACTGGAACTTCGGGAACCACTTGTCGAAGCTAGTCACCAATGAGCACCAGTTCAATTGAATTTTGAGGGTTTTGTGGAGATTCAGAGAAATTTCAAGTTGGTATTCATCGTAGACTGACATCCCTGGTGAGGTCGTAGGTGTGCACTGCCGAAGACTCTCATGTTAGGATGAAACATCTGTCCAATGCCCCCAGGTTTGTATTGTTCCTCCAACCGACATAAGTTTATGATGAATACCGACTTGAAATATTTCCAAATCCCCAAAAACAACTCAAAATCCAATCAGGATTAGTTGTCCTGTCTTTGACCTAAAGAGCTTATGTATTTGTAAACCTACATATATATTTACAATGTGCTTTTCCAGAATAAAGTCATCCTTGCAGCCACATGTGAAGTTTTACCTTCTAATATATTCATGGCTTAGGGTATAGTCGTTACTGCATTCAATTCAATATGGTAGTGCGTTCAGCATCGTCATTAACTACAACAACTCAACATAAGAGCAAAAGTTTGACACTGTAGCAGAGTGTAATTCCATTTTAATTTATTTACCAAATGTATAGCACAGTTAAACGGTATTATTTACTGGACCACATTTCGGACACAATTTATTGTCCATGGTCATATCAAAATAGCTGTACAACTTTGAGACATGGTTTATGTGGTTCTTTCTCGCCTTCTTTGTGATATAGGTACTAGGATTTTCTATATATCCGGAACGAATCCTGAGTCATTCCTTTTGCACATATTTGGTATTGATTCGATAAACAAAGATTAGGTTGTCAAACTCACCATTCACCCCACCTACCTTTAGGGATTTTTACCTTATCTCATCCTAGCGTTTGGTTGTGAGTAATGCCATGCATACTTATGGCCATGTTTTTTTCTAGATTCCTTATCTTACTAGGGTCTACTAATTTCGATTTAGCTGGGGTTTTGTGCTTGGAAACCCTAATCAACCCTAGTCAACTTACTTTGTGAAGTCAAGTCCATAGGTTAGAGTGGTCAACAACTGAAATAACCAATTAGACTTCTTGATTTTATAGAAAATGCCTTTCCAGCTGAAATAAAGAAACCCAATTGTCTATTCTAGTCGTTGCTAAGACCTTTTGAGCTACTCCCGAAAGTTGTGAAGTTATCTTGATATGACTGTGTACAATAAATTGTATCCGAAAAGTAATCTAGTAAATACACTGCGTGATACATTTAATACATCAACTAAATTAGATGTACCTACGCCTTATTGTAGTCATTCACTTTATAACAATATTTCTTGAGTATTCTTTGAGGGTTCAGTAATTGTAATTTTATGAGTACAGTTCACTGACTCAGTGAATGTGAACTCTGTTGAAATCTCTAGTACAAAAGTCTGAAACCTTGTCTAAATATTCTACAGACAAGCTTACATATAACTAATGCAATAAAAGCTTGATATTAATTTATGAAACTGACTTTTGTTGGTCAAATCTGTCATGTTTATTAACAGTATCAGAAAGTGTTGTTAAGGCAACCGCATCATTCACTGATCGTTTGGTTGATATTCGTTCAGACTCCAAATTATTGCCATTAGGATATAATATCAAACTACCTCGACGAATCCGTCTGCGTATCTGAGCTCGAGCTAAAGGTAGTAGTCTTGACTTTAGAGCTTGACCGCTAATATGACAAGATGTCACCCACCTTGGCTGAAATGAAATCAGTGTTGTAGAGAAAAGTATGATAAGTTTAGACTTTTAGATGACAAACACGCATTTACTGATTAAAAATATTTTCAGCTTTTACAGTGGGAAGAGATGAACAGAAAACCACTCAAACTGTCTACAAAGCTTAGAAGTTAATTTATTTGCATCCTTTTGAGTTTGATTATAATACTGCATGGGATAAGATGAAATATAAGGCTGTACCCTATTTAGTTTAGTGATGCAAACTTCATTGCTAAGCTAAAAATCAGCAATATAAAGTGCTGATAAACTTCCCGTCTGTTTTAATGCCGGTTACTTTCTGATTCAAATATTCAAACAGTTCTAGACAAATCTGGAATATAATTTCAGGTCTGTAGGGCTTTACTGATCTCAACGTGGCATTCATGATGGACTGACATCATCTGGGGAGCCACTGAAAATCTGGGATCACTGGACAGCTGTCTTATCCTAGTTTAGGACTCGCCCGCAGTATGTACCCAGTACCTGAATAGTGGCGTGCCCGCCGCGAAACCTGAAGGCCCTAAGTTCACTTTCCGGTGGGCTCATGAGTGCCTACTATTAAGTAGTCCCATACGGCAGCAAAGTAGTTGTCGAGTACTCCCAGATTTTCAATGTTTCCTCAACTGCTATCAGTCCATGATGAGTACTGTCTTCACATGTGGAATATTTTAGATTGTAATATAGTTTCAGTCTTGAATCTGTAAACCCTTAAGTATGTATTCAATTTGTTTCAAAACAGTATCCGTTTTCACCCATTCTTCTACTGATATATCTCACCAATCAGCTACAACTAGGTAACATGTAAAACAAAATGTTAATCTAATTGTGTAGTATTGTGGTAGAGTGATTGGACCTTCCACACAGTACTTGAAACAGACCTTATGATTATCAATATCGAGGGCAGAACACTTTTAACAGTAAATGCTCCCTATCATCTGACTCATGGGAGAGTCCTACTGTAATCAATGAGTCTTCAACTGAATGCCGAACATATTTAATCTTCAGTTAAAATTGGCGAAATTTGAATCTCATGAAGCATATATTTCTTACCAATGATGGATAGTGGCCTGCAGTGGAATATAGGATATGCGTTTTGTCCTACTTGCCACTCGCCGATTGGATGTATCTGCCTTCCAGTCAGCGATGTTGTTCCCACTAGGATTTGAACTCGTGACCGACCGTTTCAAATGGCAGATCGTTATTTACTGGACCAATCAGTCACAACAGCAACTTCTGGCCTGGCAGGTATAGTTTTACTATCGCTGCTTGAAGATATCGATCCCGGGTTTCAGTCCTAGTTTGAACAACACCGCTCGCTGGGAGACAGGTACATCCAGAGGATGAGTTCTAAATAGGACAAAAAGCATGTCCTGGATTCCACTGCTAGCTACTATCCATTAATAATATATGATTCAAACACAGGCAGTACTGAAGCATCCGCGCAGGAGCCTATATACTAATGGGGACCTATCAGTTAGATCCACTCTGCGACTCGCTAATACACGCAACAACATTAGTATATGTTTTTCTGAACCAGTATTCTTGGAACGTTAAAGTAAGATCGATGGACTGAATGGCAGAACTCTAAAAACACCTGACCGTAAAATTACTGAGAATAAATTGTACTATAGTCGAACACTTTGCAACAACAAAGACGGTCATCAAAAGGAATAGAAATGGTATTGCTTTCTTTTATGAAAAGAAACGAAGACGCAGTAGACTGCATAAATCCTCCTTCTGAGGAGCTAGGTACAAAAGTTCCACATAAAGTTAACTTTTCCAAAGTTGAAGTCAACGGGTTCCAGTACAACTCAGTGAAGGTCAATGTAGGTTAACCAATAGCTCCAACTTACAACATTCAGTTGACAGTGGACGCAGTTTAAGAAGGTTCTTTCGTTATAATCTACGAAATATAACGTAATCTTTCAAAAAAGTGTGAAGTAACTTGTACTTCTCATTGCTGAAGCTCCGGGAATACCGAAATCGAAAACCAGAATTGTTTGTACAGAAATGACTTTTCCAAATGACTGTACTTATTCTCCGTTGTTTTTATTGGGTCGAATTCTTCGACCTCTGTTGGTATGTAGGGTCTGAGGTACAAGGTTCGAGTCTCAGTAAGAACAACATCACTGAGGTGCAGGTACATCCAGCTGGCAGTTTCTCATTCCCTTCCATATTGGTAAATACTTACTTTATTCTGTATTATTCACTTCTTCATTTCACTTTATTCACCATTTCAAATGTTTTAATGTTTCTTACATAACATTTACAATTATATTATTTTACTAATCACTACCGAGTAACAGCTATTGATCGGCAAACTGTACGGACATTTTTAACTATTAAATGTATACACTCATAATGTTTAAATGTGATTGTACAGCTTTTGAGAATGATGTCTTAGAAAACTAATTTCTTGGCTGAAATCCATCCTGTATAGTGAAAATAGGGTAAGATTGATATATAAGCACATCCGAGTTCACAAAACGTTGTCACTCTTCAGCATAACTAGTGTATAAGGATGATGAACTGACTGTTCAACTAAGCTTAATCAGTAAGACAAGAAACAAGGTGTGGTAGTTAAACATTGAACAGTCAATGAAAGGACATAGTCTAAAAGACTAATCTTCCGCGAAGCTGACGAGACACTTTCGTCCCAATACCACCTTCAGTGATTCATCAATTGATGTTGAACAGATTGCCTAGGTAGGGAGAATGGACTTTGTTTTAGGACTGAAATAACAATAAGGGTATTTAAGTGAAGAAGTGCTAACTGATGAATTCCTGACAGAGACCAACAATTATGGTAAATTGGCTGGTTGTAGCTAGTAGAAAAATCCGGGATGGACGTTTCGTCCTACTTGAGATTCGTCAGCTCGATATACCTGCACCCCAGTGATATCGTTCCTACTGAGACTCGAACCTCGGACCTCGGACCCCATATGCCAACAGGGGTAGAAGAACTCGATCCAATAAAAACAACGGAGAACCACAAGTATATCACTAAATAGTGGAAGACCAGTAATCCTCATAATTCTCATCAACCCAAGAAGAACGAGATTTGCTTCGATGAAAATGATTAAGGGAACATGTTGTATGAGAATCTTCATAATTTACTACGGCATGATCTACATTTTATTTGGTTGCAGACATTAAGTAGAAAGACTTACTTGACTTAGTTTTTGGGTTTATTGGGATTCGTCAGCAAGGAGTATCTGCAACCTCAACGGAACTGATGTCCTGCTTGAGATTCAAACCCACGTCAACCGGTCTTGTAGACAACGACATCACAACAAACCTGTTCTGGCTGCCTTGCTGACGATGACCAAAAAGCCCAAAATCCAGGTCGAGCAGGGCTTCCTGTCAATTTCTTCCAGCCGACTAACATCCATCAAATTCCACTGTGATGCTGAACCTCTTAGTTTGATGACCATAATGAACAATAGTGGTCGGTCAGCACTTAGGATCAGATAACATGAAATTCAATTTGAAGGCCTGTGGGGATTTTATTGATTTCGGGTTGATGTTTATCATGGACTGACATCGGTTGGAGAAACATCGGGACACCGGGAGCACTAGACAGCTGTTTCGTCCAAGTGTGCAACTCTTAGGTAGTGCTCCCCCATTATTCTGCCAGGGATCGAACCCAGAACCCCTAGGTTCCTTGTCCAGCACGTTACCATTGAGTCACTGGGTCGAAACCTAGTGATTCATATCGCCTACCTCTGCCACTTCACCACATGTCAGGTAATGATGAACACCAATATGAAATTGGTTGCTCTCTAGTGACCAACCATTCATTAAGCTAAATTCTTTTAAATCATTATGAAATTTCATTCATATTTACCTAATATTTCTTCCAGTATCTGTTTGGTATATCATTACTAACAGCCTTTAGACCATATCAAATGGTGTATGCTATTAGGTTTGCTTCATCCCATCTAACAATTGTTTCACTGGCGTTGATGATATCGGTAGTCACTTTAGTAGGTCTCATTCATTACTAAACGATCAGGAGTTTGACTTTTTTAAATTCATTATCGTTAACAAAATGTTTTTTTTTACACTCTCTTTTGATCAATTGGTTTTAGACTACTGTCCATCATATTCCAACTGTTCAAACTCATTTTTTAATTCATGATTTTAATATGCCTGAGACAGCTGCAGTTTGGTAGACTGGCGATATTGATACTGAGTGATAAATGGAACTGAAATGAAAACCCTGATCTCCGCATAAACTCAAACCAGCGGCCTCTGGGTTACCGGTCAAGAGTTCTGCTGACTGATTAACGACATCCATCTGTTGATCAGATGTTAACTTTAGTCCGATCTTAGACGACTAAATCAAAGTTAAGACCTATTCAGAACTTGGGTCTCGTGGTTTATTTCGTAGATCAAAGGGTCGGAAACTCGAAGGCAACTGGCTGAAATCTTTACTGTAAATCAGGCTTTTATTTCGCCTTTGTTACCTAGCGAAAATTGATGATTTGTTTTAGATTAAAATAACTTTATTGTGACGTGAAAAGTTTTCTTTTAAAAGTAATTTTTCAGGGATAAGATAAACTATCAATTTTTCTATTATTTATCGAATCTTATAAAAGTTAAGGTGATATACTGATTGATTTGAAAGTCCTTCACAACTGTCATTCATTAACAACAGACTTAGAAAAGTACATTTTGCACGAATACCAATGTTCCAGTTCGAAGATGAAAAAAGAATAATTTGGTTTTCCCCAATTTATCTAGTTAAAGTGCAATAAATATTATTTATTTCCTGTCACTTTTTCAGTTTCCCGCTTGATTCTTTTACTAATTGGAGTAACTACAATTTTCCATGACTACATTATTGTTTCCTCCAGAATTCCGCTTATCTGTTTTTCCGATTACAAAAATTTTACACTAGGTTGTTTCAGTTTTCCGACGTATTATGTCATGAATAATATAGACACTTGATAACATTTCCACTGCTAAGTGATAAGAATTTTTTGATCCGAAAGGTTTTATATAATATTGCGTAACGTATGCTGAAAGTGAGATATTTGTCGTCCACGTGTTCCTGGAGTTTTAAAGCAAGTCTTGACTATTCGACATAGATTGTTACTTTTTTAATGACAGCTACCCTTGGTCCAGGCTTTTGGAGCGAGACGACTCAGAAGCTGTAGGACTTACTGTGCAATAAATGAATGACGCTGTGAACGAATTGATTTGAATGATCTGATTACATGATAAAAATATTTGTTCTCGAATAAAAAATGGCTTACTAACGGGAAACAACAAAAAAATTCGAAAAAATATTTTCTCTATTTGGTTCCTTTGACAAATATGAACAAAGCGAGAAAACCAGGTTTGTAGAATAAAATGATATTATGTCCCAGGTTCGCGTCACCTGAAGATTGCCTATGAACACAATGAGTAAAATAACCGCCTTGTTGTATGGTGTATGTCATCACCACAGGTACTGAAGCAATCAAGCTCTTCGCTGGATTACTCATAGTAACAGAGTCTACCATTCTACATTTAGTGATATCTGGACACTGACAACTTAGCAGACTTTGGTGAACTACTTAGACTTGTTAACTAACTGCGGTCTTGCACAATACAGTATTAGTGAAAGCTCTGTTGGATAACTTTTCATGAACCAAGCATCGAGCAGTGGTCCATGTTTCCCCTAATACCCTGCGGTCTACACAACATTTCTTTTCAGTAGATTAACCATGTAAACCAGTTCCTAAGATCTCAAAACTATTCTTATTCCCATTTCCGTGTCTGATAGTACAGAGTAAATTTAAATCGCAATCTATGCAGTGTTTTCAGTTAATTTGAGTTGAAATTATTAATAGATTGACATTCAGTAAAAAATGCATTCCAGCTTCTTTCTATCGAACATGAAAATTGAATTACTTTTTCTCTTTTCGATAAGAACCGCTTCTTAAAAACTGACTAGTAGTCACTTCATCTCTTTTGGTATGATGCAGGTTAAAATATTGTTGAAATTCATGGACCAACGCTCTACCATTTCGCAGTTTAAATTTATCAACTATATTTTGATGACATAATCCTAAACTGAATAGTGCTAAGTGTTCGCATGAAACCGGCCAAGAAACTGTGTCACTAATTTTTACGTTTGTTTCGATTGATCAACAAGATCTGTTTCAAAACTTGGAGAAAGCTTGATAATTTCTGCAATTAAAACCTTTGTGTGTCGGTGTTCCGACCTAAAATGATTATACATCGCGTCTTAAGTCATATTCAGCCTCAATAAAATTGGGCTGTGTAAATTTAGCAACTGTATAACAATCTGTTTAGCTTTTTATTCATCTTGATGACTATCAGTGGGATCCGGGACGCGTGTTTCATCCTATTTGGAGCACATCAGCACCTAAGTGAGTAATTCTGTTCCCACTGAGACTCGAACTCAGTGTCTATCAATTCAAAGGCTAAACCGTTATCCCCTAACCCGTTGAATCACGACAGCCACCTATTGTCCAACGGGTATTGGTCATTGCTATTTATTGATATCTGTCGTTTCCCGTTATTACTCAGGATCAAAGTAACTGACCTATCCTGGGAAATGGGCTCCTATACGGATGACTTGATATTGCCTGATTATCCGCTGTGTTGTAGTTTGAGTGGTGGTGGCTAGAAATGTAATCCAGGACACGCGTTTCATCCTATGTAAAAAGGGGAAATTGCAAGTATCAGTAAATGACAATAACTGATACCCGCTGCTCAAGAGGTGTCCCTCATGCCTCACAGGGCTGGTGGGTTACGTTTTGGTGCTTGAAGCTATAGATACTGGGTTTGAGTCCCAGTGGGAACAACATTGCTCAGTGGGGTGCAGATACATCCAGGTGACGACTCCCAAGTAGGACGAAACGCACGCTGTGGATATCACTTCTAGCCACCACCAAACAAGCTTTTTAGTCACGTCACTTAAATAAACGAATAGAATCTAATTTTTAAGATTAACAATTCATCTTGCGGACAATAATAATCAAGCTAAAAGAAACTTAATCGGAAAATTTCTTCATGGTACTCGATACGAATAATGGTGTTGAGAACAACAGTCTGATAACTGTACAGTGTATATACAACTAATTGTAAAACATACATTTCGATCAACAATACTCGATAAGTACTCAGCGATTTCTCCCGTCATTCGAACCATACTATTCTCTCGTTCATTGACGCAGATTACCCATCATACAGCGGCAAGTGAAGACATAGCTGAGCTGTATATCTTTCCCTTGACGTGTATCTAGGTTTCTTCTCAGTACTGGAGTCAGCATCATTTTTTAAATGCCTTATAAGCCCTCTGTATGCATTTTTAGACTCTGTCAATAACCAGTACAAGGCAGAAAATAGCCTTCAGTAATTAGTATCTAGTAGCTTAATAGTCTATGTTTGCGCGACTGGTGAAGTCAAACATTGTCAATGTACTGATATCCAAACAGCGGCTAGTTTTGCAGTGCTAGTCACATTAGGCCAAATAAGGAGTAAAACACAATATTCCTATTGAATGATGCCACTGAGCGAAAGGCAGCTAGAGTCAAATGTTTGAGAGGCATCGTCAAAATACTTTAAACCTAGACTTTATGTATCTTCCACTCGTTTTCATTTAGTACCAATAACCTTGAATTAATTCATTCTCTTTACCGAAAAACCAATTTTTATCGTCCAGTCATTCACTATCATCTACTAGATGTTTCATCAATATACTGATGCATGGTTTCAGATGCATAAATTCAGTCAGTCCACTTGTGTAAACTGTGACATTAACATGAGAAAGGTTAAGTAATTTAGAGTCCGTTAGGAATAGAATTTTCAACTCACCATACAGGTAGTTTTATTTGGAATTCTATCCATCCCACTTTGTACATTATGATCACAAATTTGAGTTTGGTTTGACCCTGTTTTGATGAGTGATATTTGTTGGATAAATGACTGACATCTTTCTGGTCCAGATGCTAACATAAATAATAGATTCCCCTTTCCTTTCTTTATAGATTTTTTTTGTCTACTAAAAAGAGGAGAGAATGCATTTCATAATTTAATAAATGATTACCAGACTAAAAAACTGCGCACATTTTGAGTATTTTTTTCTTAAGCTCCGAAACCAGAAGAAAGTCATGCCAAGAAAGTATATCATGTTTAGAGTTGATAGAATGAAGAGTTCAGGAAAGAAATTTATAGATACTTTGTACTGTAGATTGATCAACAGTTTCCAGATACTGAAAGTTTAATACGACTAGTGTGCGAAATGATTTAATAAGCCTTTGTAGTAACTATCTATAAACATCCTGAGACGTTATAACCATAGGTTTGTTCAAGGTCTACAGACAAAATATGGGCGATATACTGACTGTTTCCAAATAAAACAGCTGATTTACGTAAAGTTCCGGAGGTCTTCGACAGTCCTGATCATTCAATTACTTTTACGCTTGAAATCGAGTAGAAATGCATACTTTTCTTTCTAGATGTTCAGCTGTCAAAGGGAAGTGAATAGTGAGTAGTGAAAGACATATTAACCATAAACTTAAATGGAATGGACAGTTGATGACTTTTTACGGTTTCGTCTCTATGAGGACAGAAAGGATTCTGAGTACTTTTTTGTCGCCGGAATTTTTCGCATATGCATAGAAGACAAAATGGACAGAGAATTAGAATTCTTTAAAGAAACTCTAATTCAGAATGGATACCTAATGTCCTTTACTGATAGACATGAAAAGTAAAGTATCTAAGAACAGCTTAAGTAGTTAGAAACCATTGAGGTTGGTCTATAGCATTTCGCTAGCCAGATCAGAGTGATCTCAACATCAGAAGGCCGTTTCTCTCGTTCTCGGCCGGGCTCATCAGCTGGGTGTCAGAGGTTTCATCTTGTGGCCCCAGCTGAATGTTTTCCAACAGAAATCTAGTTAACAGTATAGTTGGGCAGTTGAAAACTACTCGGATGTCAGAAATATCAACGTGGACCGTGTAATTTGTTAGTCATTTGTAAACTGACCATGCAATAGTACCTAAGAAATACTTGTGTGAATTTGAAAATCAACAGAGATACTGTTGGTCAAGCTCTGCAAGCTGTTCTATCAAAAACGGTTTTAAGAAAATTCCTTTCTGCACTTCTACATTCTTCTTTCTCCCCATAAAATTTCCTTTATTAAAAAGTCATAGGTAAGATCCTGTTGCTGGCAACATCAGTGCGTGTATATGAATTCAAGTACTGTTATGGAGCTAAGTACCTAAACCGTATCGGTAGGACACTTTCAAAATGAGCTGGTGAATATATACCGGGAAGATTATCAAAAACAGAATCTAACTAATAAAAAGTCTCATTCCGGAATATACTGTTCTGTTAGGTCATTCAGCATCTGTACATCACTTATTCAATTTGATAATTTAGCTGAGATCAAGCTGTTCCAGGAGATTTCGATTGTATCCTTTTTCAATACCAGAAGCTGTGGTTATTCACAAAAATAATCCTGGACTCCATGTCAACAAACTTTTTGTCCAGCATCTTTTGCTATCATGGGCTTAGTTCCACAACCCTCAGACTTTTACCAAATAACTTTCTTTCTAAGCTACTTTCACTCCCTTAGTTGCAGCCCGAATTTTTCAGCCAAATCTTTCTCACTTTCTTGAGTATAATGTCCTGCTTCCTAGCTTCATCTCATTAGGAAGAAGCCCTTCTTAACTGTAATCTTTATGTATGCAAACACTGTTTGATGTAAGAATGACTTACTATCTCCAACAGTATACTATGTGTATCTTACGCATCACAGTTCAATACGTTTTGATAGTAATTGACATTAATCTTCAACCCTTGATGGCTCTATTCCTGAGATCTTTCAGCCACAATGCAACCGGGCAGCTGTGATAAGAAGTTTCGAAAAGAGTCTTCTTTGGGGAAATACATTTGGTCCAGGGTAATAATTTTTATTGGGTATCAATATTTTTTCATTCCTCTGCTCTATTTATGCGCAAACAGGTGACACCTAACTACTAGCCCGTTACTTCTGTGCAAAAGAGATTACAATGTGTACTTGACTGAATACCTTTATCACAAATCTCCTTACTTAACTAATGGTTGTTGAAAGTTGTATCACATATTTCACTTGAAACATCACCTGTCAACACTTTCCTTGTATTATTTCCAACTGTTTTTAACAATTTACATGTAAATTGACTGAACGGTGTAATGTATTTGTGCAACACATTTCGAACTATCTGATCACATACGTACTTGTCATAGGTATTAATATAAAAACTCATGAAGATAAGGGGTGAGAAAATATCTACCAATTCAAATGTACGTGTGGTGACACATACATAGGGAGGACTAATAGATCCATGAAAGTAAGGGCCTAGTAACATATTTCAAAGTGGCTTCAGAAGCAAATTAAATCACCTAACCCCGTAAATGTTGGTAGTAGACGTCCAAGTTCTTCGATCGCCAAACATATTGTTGAAACAGGCCACAGGATTGATATGGCTACTTCCTTTACCCCTATTCACAAAACATGTTGGGGAGGGATCCTGAAATTTATTGAAGCCTTAGCTATTAGGAAGTTCAAACCACCTTTATGTGTTCATAAACAATTTGTTGTCACATTAAATCTTCCTTGGTAAATTCAACTATTGAAAACCAAGTTCGATGTACTATTATTTTCCGCTCCATTGATCTTCATTGTTATTCGGCCTTTAAGTCAGCCTTCCTACCTGACCTCTTCTTATTTTCTCACCCCTTATCTTCATGAGTTTTTACATTAATACCTATGACAAGTACGTATGTGATCAGATAGTTCGAAATGTGTTGCACAAATACATTACACCTTTCAGGCAAATTACGTCCTCTTATTGTTTTGTTGAAGTTTATTTATTATTATTATTAGTCCCTTGGGTTCCTAGTGGAACATAGGGCTTCAGTAGCACGCCTCCAGTGAACTCTGTTCTCTGAGATCTTTTGGACCTGGTCCCACGACAGCCCACAAGCTCTCATTTCCTCCTCGCACGACCTCCTCCATGTCACCCTCGGACGTCCAACTCGTCGCTTCCCATTGGGATTCCACTCGAGCAACTGGCCTGACGCGTGATGTCCTCAGTCGGCCTTCTCAGTGCATGGCCAATCCATCTCCACTTCCTCCTGCATATTTGTTGCGTGATAGGTTCTTGGTTGATTCGTTCCCAGAGTTCCTTGTTGCTTATTCTTTCTGGCCATCTGATCTTCAGCAGCGAGCGTAAGCAGTTGTTGATGAATGTCTGTAGTTTGTTGGAAATGCTTTTCGTAACGCGCTAAGTCTCTGAACCATACAGAAGCACTGACTTGACGTTGGTGTTGAAAATCCGTATCTTGTTCCGCATGCTGAGTGCAGAAGATCTCCACACTGGTTTCAGGCTAATGAACGCCTGTCTTGCTTTTCCGATTCTCACTTTGACGTCCTCGTCCGTCCCGCCTGTAGTTGAAACAGTGCTTCCTAGATAAGTGAAGGAGGTTACTTCCTTCAAGTTTCTCCCGTTGATGGTGATTGGAGTTTGTTGTTGTTGTTGATGGTGGTGGTGCGGTATCTTCATCATTTCTGTCTTCTCTATATTCACCTGAAGTCCCGTCTTAGCTGCCTCTTCTATCAACTTGTTAGTTTTTGCCTGCAGATCTTCAAGTTTGTGTGACATTAGGCACAAGTCATCGGCGAAATCCAAGTCTTCTAGGTTCTTTTCCGTCGTCCAGTGTATTCCCCTCTTCTCGCTGCCTACTGTTTGCTGCATGATCCAGTCCACCACAATAAGGAATATCATGGGGGATAGTAGGCAACCTTGTTTCACTCCTGTCTTCACTTCAAAAGTATCACTGAGCTTCCCATTGTGGATTACTTGGCATGTGGCATCTTCATATAGTTGTTGAATGAGGCGGATAAAGGTTTGCGGTACTCCGTAGTATTGAAGCAGTTTCCAAATTACTTCTCGGTCGACGCTGTCAAAGGCCTTCTCAAAGTCGATGAAGTTGAGGTAGAGGGTTGACTGCTATTCTATGCTCTGTTCTATGATGAGATGATGCGAAGCGTTGCAATTTGGTCCACATGCTTTGCACTTCCTGAAAGCCTGCCTGTTCCGGTCGTAGTTTTGAATCCAGTGCGTCTTTAAGCCTCTCCAGGATGATGCGGCTTAATATTTTACTTGGGGTGGACAGGAGAGTGATTCCGCGCCAGTTCTTGCAAACACTGAGGTCTCCCTTCTTCGGCAGTTTGACAAGGTAACCCTTCTTCCAATCAACGAGCAGGTACCTTCTCTTCCTTCCACACCTTCTGCAATAGTGGTGTGAGCATGTCCGCTGTTGTCTCTGCATCTGCTCTCAGTGCTTCTGGCGGTAATCCATCTGGTCCTGCTGCTTTACCGCATTTCAGTAGCTTTATGGCGTTCAGGACTTCCATTTTCGTTGGGGGATTTATGTTCACTTGTAATTCAGCGGCTGCAGGTGGTATTTCTGGACGAAGTGCAGGTGGTGGTCGATTCAAGAGTTTCTTGAAGTGGTCGGCCCATCGTTTCCTCTGTTTCTCTTCTTTTGTAACTAAATTTCCTTCTTCATCTTTTATTGGTTTCATCTGTGTTGGTCTCTTCCCTGATAGCAACCTGGTTATTTGATACAATGTCGTCAGGTCTCTCTTACCTGCAGCCTGTTCTGCTTCACTTGCCAGTGTGTCGTAGAAGTGTCTTTTGTCTTTCCGTGCACTCTTCTTCAATTCTTTATCCAGTGTTTTATACATTGTGCTCAGTTCCTCTTGTCGTTGAGCATCCTTGCACTGGTTTATCTTCTGCTTCTTCATCCTCCTCTCCCTTCTCTATCAGCTTCCAGGTATCCGTCGAGATCCATTCCTTATCTTCTTTCTTCTTCCTTCCTAATACGGTTGTGCAGGTTTCTTTCCACATAGCTTTCAAAGACTTTGAGTGTTCTTCCACACAGGTTTCTTCAGGGATGTTGCTCGCTGTCTCCCATTTTGTCTTGATGGCTGACGTGAAGATGTCTTTTGTAGTTTCATCCTTCAGTTTCCGAGTGTTGTACTTCAACTGTGGTCTATCGCCAACTTCTTTGGAGGCTTTTAACTTGATTTGGAAGGTTCCTTGCACTAGACAGTGAGTGGTCTGAGCCTACATCTGCTCCTCTTCTTGACCTTGTGTCAAGTAGACTGCGTCTCCATTTTCTTGAGATTGAGATAAAGTCGATTTGATTTTTAGTGTGTCCATCTGGTGAAATCCATGTCGCTTTGTGGATATCTTTGTGCCTGAACACACTGCCTCCAATCACCAAATCGTTGAATGCACAGAATTCTGCAAACAATTCTCCATTCTCATTCATTTCACCTAGCGCCTCTCGACCCATGGTTAGTTCTCTTCCCGTGTTGTCCCCTCCCAGTTTGGCATTCATGTCGCCCATTAGGATTTTGATATCGCCAACTGACGTCTTGTCCAGTGTTGATTGAAGTTGTCTGTAGAAATCCTCCTTTTTCTCTTGCTCTGCATTATTTGTAGGTGCATAACATTGTATGATTGTGACCTTTCTTCCTTTTGAGTTGAATCTTGCTGTCATGATCCTGGAGGAGATTGGTTCCCACTGCATGAGAGCCTTCGATGCTGTTGGGGACATCATGATAGCCACTCCATAACTCAGTGTGCTCGTGGTTGGCGTCTATGTGACCGGAGTAGATTATTGATTCTCCAGTTGACGATTTGGAGAGTCCACTCCCATTCCATCTGCTTTCGCAAATCCCAAGCACTTCGATGTGATACCTTCTCATCTCCTTTGCAATGTGGGCTGCCTTACTGGGTTCAAACATCGTGCGGACATTCCATGTCCCCACGTTTACTTTCGCTTTCATCGAGAGAAGTTTATAAAGGGAACTAATTATTTTAAATTTACATGTAGCTGTCGATGCAGATACATTGGAAAAACAGAAAGAAGAGGAAGTCTTAGATTTCCTGAACAAACTCCGAACAGCCTATAAGTAAATGGAAGTAACACTTTGAAAAGTGCAATCTCTTGGTTTGTCATTAATACTGTGCATGAAGCAGACATCGTCAATTCCTCCAGGATAACAAACAGACTAACGAGTTCAATTCTGTTGGAGTTTACTGAAGCCATAGTCACTAGACGCCTCAAACGTGATTTATGTGTTCAAAAGGAAGTCATATTCAGCCTATATTTATTTACCTTGGTAACCTTTCTTGACTGTTATTTGATCACATCATCTTTCGTCGACCTTACATTTTTACTTCACTCTTATTTGATTGCATCATCTTTGATTTATGTCGAATGTGTTCTAGCTAACCAAGCTTAACTCGCAATATTTCGCTTGTTTATCGAATGACCTACTTAAGTAGTCGTATAATGCTAAGTTCCACAATATTTTGCTTGCTACGCCTACCGTTATTCTCATCCGAGGAAGTTCCATCGGATTTTATATAGAACTGAGACATCTTATTGCCATTTACTAACCTTTCGTGAATTTGCCGTTATGATTGACCTTCACTCTATGGCTATTTTTGTCTATCTTAACCACTGACCAATATTCTGTTTCGTTTCAAAAAACTTGCAATTATACTATGCATTCTGATATTCTAGGTTGTGAGCATTTCACCAAATCCCACTGAAATAAAATAGATCCGCTTAATCCTCCTCCCAATGTTGTTCTTGTTCTTTTCAACATTTTTTTGTTTGAATATATCAAATTCAAAAAGTCAGATTAACATACAGTAATTTGCGCTTGGAATCACTGGGAATGCAATACATCATTACTGTTAGAAGTGTCGTGAAGAAATAATGATTTTGTGCATCTGGTACTCTTCACGAAATTAGTCTTCATTTAGATATGTCTGGAATCACTAGAAATGATGAAGCATTAAACAATTGTTCCGCTCTACTCTGGAACATTTTAGTAATTATTCCTACCTGATCCCAACATCAAGCACAGTATGGAGATCTGGTCATAAATATGTAACCTTAATATAAGGGAAGTGGGAATTCACTTTCTGACAGTTCGAAGATCCGGTTAGAGTTGGGTTTATTTTTGAAGACAAGTACTGAGATCTCAACAGAAACAGTCCACTAGTGCTTGTTCAAGAATTATACATATATGTATGTATATTATTTATAAAAATCGGTCAGTATTAAAGAAAGACATTTTTCGACTCAAGAAAGAGAAGTTAAATAAGTAGCATGCCTCGAGATGGACTTCTCGAAGTTCTAATGACAGTTCATGACCAGTGGGGTCAAGTGAGTCAGGTGTGAAAACAAATGCTTGCTGATAATATTGGATGATGGTTGTGCTGTATCATGAATAGACAGAAACAGGGAAACTTTAACCATCTGATACCAACCCAGCGTGCTCTCCACGCGACCTGTAGGTCTAAGACTGCATCTTTCGCCGGATCATGAGTACTCAAAACTTGACAGTCACATACTAGGACTAAGTGCCTGTCCAGTGATCGTCCAACCAGTGTCAGTCCTTAATGAATACTACGTCAAAATCAATCAATCCCTATGAATTATCAATCAAAAAATAAGTACTGCGAAAACATAACAGAGTCATAAAGTGATAAATGCGTCTATCGAAAAACTTCAACTATAATCTGTGATAACTAATAGGGAGGCTATCGTTTCCATGTATTCAGACCTTAATCATAACCGATATCTGTTTGAGAAGTAGTCAAAATAAAGTGACGATTTCGTTCATCATATAAGATCAGTGTTGAAAAATTTATGAGACATACTTCAATGATTTACTCTGTGCATCACTGATTTTCTTTGGAGGTATCCAAATGTATGGTGATTTTAGTGAACTTGCATCTTCAACTCCATTCCACTTATCTAATTCGCTTCGTAATAAATTTAGTGCAAGTAAGTGTTCTTTTGAGCTGTCGAAATACTGTTCACTAGTTTCCATCTTTTTCTGGTTGTTTATATTTATCGTTGTATGTTCTTGATTTCTTAAGATTTCGTTGTGCTGTGCTTCACACCTTCCCTTCATAAAGAATGCGTAATTTGTTAATCCAGAAGCTGAAAAATTGAGGCGAGAATTTTAACCAGAGTTTAGTAATAAAATTCGCATGAGTATGGGATTTATCAGCTGTTGGCAATCATGTTGATAACATAGGTTATAAACTAAACGCAAGTACTAACAAACTTACGTTATTCATATGGCTGAAAACTTGGATACCGCACTTTACGCTGACTGCTTCCGGACTACTGATAAGAAAACTCGGTGCATAGTCGACAAGTGGTCAGGTGCATTTACGTACAACGTGCTCACCATGACATGTGGGTGATACAAGATCAAAACTGGAAGGAGATTTACGGTAAGTAATTATAGCGTCTATAAAGTTATGGTGAAACACTTGTCTACTTCCCAGAAGCATGCCAAGTAGGACCAGAAAGGCTTTAGAAGTTATAAGGAACGTCTGATAGCAGAATCTCTTTACATAAAGTGAAGTCGAAATAGTCTAAACACGAATGAGGGGATAAAATCTAACTTGATCCGGTTCCAACCCAAGCGTAAATACTGACACACATACAAATCTCAATCTGTAATTCACACACTCATCATATATGGTGCACTTTATATGGGGCTCATCTTTGTTCAACAGTTGGATGACTCATAATTATCCATTCAGAAGAACTCACACCAAGTTAATTCGGGTTTATTATAACTTTGGTAGAGCTATTAGGATTTAAAAGCCAACATCAGTTAAAACAAATCGTTTTTGATTTTATTCATTGAGAAATTCAGATACCGAAATAATGAGCATAACTGAATGGTCATCAGTGATATGCTTCGCGACGAGATTTATCGAAGTTCAAATGAGAGGTCGTGACCAAATAAGCAAATCGGTTATGATGTTAGGATGAATACTCAACGGTGTCACTGGGCAAAGACTGCACCATATTGCAAATGGACAGAAGTCGGAAAATGTGGACCATTGAGTTCCAGTCCAGTGGCTCATTGGTAAAGTGCTCATCAAGAGACCTAAAGGGCCTGGATTCAATCCCCGGCAGGATCATAGGTGCACACTACAGAGGAGTTCCATACTGGGATGAAATGGGTGTCCAGGGCTGCCAGATTTTTAATGGTCCTCCAACTGATGTCAATCTGTGATGAATACCGACTTAAAATTAATAAAACCCTACAAACCTCTCAATTGAAATAACTTAGTAAATCAAAAAGAAAATTCGTAGATTCGATTATAGTCCATTTTCAAACATTTCACATAGCCATACAGAATTATGTACTAAATGACATTTCATATACGATTTATTGTTATTAATCATATCATATCAGTCCTCTGGTTTACTTTTCATTGTTTGACTGTTTTATATCATTTGATCTAATTGGTAGCTGCAGCGTTCATATATCTAGAATTTGTGTTGCGTGGTTCCCATCATATTTGTTGGGTGCTGGTTTGATGAAAAAAGATTCGGTAATCAATGTCTCTCTCCACTGACCCAGGTTATTTGCTACAGTTGTTTCTCGATCCAATCCTATTGTGTGGTTGCAAGTGACACTGTATGTGGCTACAACCAAGATCTTACCTATGTTTCTTATTTTATTAGGATCTGCTGTTCTGTATTCAGCTAGTTTTTTATGTTCTGCTAACCTGTTTGACTCCGCCAGGCTGGTTTGATTTGTGCGTTTAAGCTCATAGTAATTACATCAAATTCGGTTGAGTAAACAGTTGTGATGAAGAGGTTCGATAGCACTCTAAATTGGACCTGTTTATTTGATATTCCATTCAGGGATACAGTATTGTCTGCCTGGTGACGTTCCTCCGGTACAAGAATTCCGTCATACTTAAGATCAATAATCTGGAAAAAACCCGACTTTTTCACTGACATACAACTATACTGTAGGATAAGATAATGCAACTGTACTATGGTCGAATGCATTTAGGTGGAGAGAGACATTAATCACCGAATCTTTATTCATCAGATCAACACCCAATAAATATAGTAGGAACCACACAACACAAATTCCGGACATATGAATGTTTTAACTACCGGTTAAACTAAATAATAGAAAACATTCGAACTATGAGAAGTAAATCAGAAGACTTGGTGATTACTTTGATACGAAACTAATTATTAAAGTCATTCATAAACAGTACTTTTTTACTGTACGTTACATATGTAAAAAACAACAATTTAATTATACTCTACTATAGTGTTTGAATTCCACTCTTACACCGACATTCATAGATAAAAAAAGGATCAAACACAGAGTTCTTGTAGTCTGTGAGTTGTACTTACAAACAATCACACAGAAGTTAAATAAATAAATGAAAGTCTCAGTACTGCCATGTATTTCACTATAATCAATTTTTCCAATTGTGTTTGGCAGTCAGGTCCAGGGTTTCCGTTTTGTTCTAACCAGAGATCATAAGCAGAACGGATCTGAACTCCAGCAACAGCACCAGTTAGCGCTGAAATGCAGATAAATCAGGTTACTGAGTTTAAAACAGAATGAAATATGTGCTTCATGGACTCTAGTGTTGACCATTACCAAACGAATAACATGTGAACTATGAGCATGGTATATGATCAAGTATCACAGAGTAATATACTCATGAACAACTTGAGTAGCTAGAAAAAAACTAACGGTGGTAGGTGGACGTCATTAATCAGATCTAAGTGATCTAAAAACCGGATGACAGTTTCGCTTGTGGTAGTGGTGGTGTATCTAAACAAATTTAGCGCACAGAGTAGAATTAGTTCAAAGCACCTCAACCTAGCTAGCTGACCTGTATAGACTGGTATACTAAAAGTACGATGACCAATTTGTAAATGATTTAGAAATCACATGGTCCACTCAAGTCGTTCGCTTATATCTTAAGCTAGTTAGTGACAATTTTATATTAGAGATGAAACTCTATGATCTTGATTAATGGATGGTTTCCAACAGAAAGCTTTTTGACGCCACATTCAGGTAGTTGAAAAACTACTCTGCTGTGAGGAAGATTAGCGTGCACCATGCAATTTGTAAATCGTTTTCAAATTCCTCATCCTGCTTGAGAAAGTGATTAATTTTCAATACTTTACACACACTTTGAATTATGAAACAATCAACTGTAAACTAGAAAAAAAATCATTTCAAGGGATAATTACTAAGTGATATGATAAACTTACGGTGGTAACCATACTCAGAATCAGAGAATACAGAGTTAGAAAATAAATCATAAATTAACTGATGCGGAATATCTGCAAGTGATTATCCCTTGAGGCTTAACAGTGTTACCTAATTCTTTACAATTATTCCACAAAGGATATTTAGCTTTAAATATAAGAATTCCATTTATTAGCTTCCTAACAGCTTCCCAACAGGATGGATGACAACAATTCGATACGTTACAGATATAATGACGTGCAACATTTGAAACGGTATGCATTATGAAATTATAGATCACACCAAAATTGCTCTCATAATCAATCGTCTTAAAAATTTAATTTAGAAAAAATGGCATAAGAGTTAAATAAGCTTTTTCACTGATAACCTTGAAGTTGTACCAATAAGCTGTTATTTAGTACAAATGATCAATAATGGTAGCAGAAATATTGATTTTCTGATATTTTAATGATGTACAAATATTCTATTAGCCCTAACATAAAACACTCAGTGGTGTGCATATAAGACTGCGAGCGGAATCAAACCCAGGTGAATAATTATAACACTACCAGCAACACGATCACTCACTATTGATATTCATATGTGATGAAACATGCTTCCCACCGACACTGGTGGGTGGACACACTACAACACGAATTGAAGGAATTAGGAGCATATCGACGCTCGACTGCTTAAATAGTTCACCAATTAATAGCCGATCCTAAGCCCATATAAAGAAGGAAGGTTGGACATAAGGCTGGCGACCCTTTCCCGGGAAATCAATCAAACCGCTAAAAAAACTTCAAAGCACAAACAAAATATAAAAATGCAAACAATATTATTCCTCCCTGGAATCGAAGAGGCGAAATGACGCCGGTTGGTGAAAGCCTTCGCGAAGCCGGTCGGCCGATGTGTCTTCTCTTCTTTCGATGAAAGCGAATGTAAGGATGGAGACATGGAATGTCCGAACAATGTTTGAAGCTGGCTGACAAGGCTGCCCAGATTGCAAAGGAGATGAGAAGGTATGGCATAGAAGTGTTAGGAATTCGTGAGAGCAGATGGAATGGAAGTGGACTCTCCAAACTGTCAACTGGAGAGGAGTCAATAATCTAATCTACTCCGATATTGTTACCCAGACGACAACCACGAGCACACTGAGTTTTGGAGTGGCTATCATGACGTCACCAAGAGCATCGAAGGATCTCCTTAATGCAGTGGGAACCAATCTCCACCAGGATGAGGATCATGACAGCAGGGTCCAACTCAAAAGGAAGAAAAGTCACAATCATACAATGCTACACTACGCACCTACAAATAATGCAGATGAAGAGAAGAAGGAGGAATTCTACAGATAAATGCAATCAGTAATAGACAAGACCTCACCCCAGGTGGCGACATCAAAATTCTAATGGGAGACATGAATGCCAAACTTGGAGCGGACAACACAGGAAGAGAACTAACCATTGGCCGAGAAGCACTCGGTGAAATGATGAGCGAGAATGGAGAACTGTTTGCAGACTTCTACGCATTCAGCGACTTGGTGATTGGAGGCAGTGTGTATAAGCACAGGGACACTCACAAAGTGACATGGATTTGATTTCACTAGACACCAGGACACACTAAAAATCAAATCGACTTCATCTCAATGTGAAGAAAGTGGAGATGCAGCCAGCCTACTTGAAACAAGGTCAAGAAGGGGGGGAGATGTAGGTTCACACCACATACTGTCTAGTGAAATGAACCTTCAAAATCACGTTCAAAGCCTTCAATTCAAAGAAGCTGGTGATGGACGACCACAGTTCAAGTTCAGCACCCAGAACAGAAACTGAAGGACGAGACTACAAAGGACATCTTCATGTCAGACATCAAGACAAAAAAGAAAGAAGATAAGGAATGGATCTTGACGGACACGTGGAGGCTGATAGAGGAGAGGAGGATGGTGAAGCATAAGATAAACCAGTGCAAGAATTAACAGCGAGAAGAGTAACCGGATACAACGTATATAACACTAGAGAAATAAGTGAAGAAGAGTGCGCGGAAAGACAAAAGACCCTTCTACGACACACTGGCAAGTGAAGCAGAACAGGCTGCCGGCTGGTAGGAGAGACTTGACAACATTGTATCAAATAACCAGGTTACTATCTGTGAGGGAAGAGATCAACACAGATGAAACCAATAAAAGATGATGAAGGAAATCTAATTACCAAAGAAGAGAAACAAAGGAAACGATGGTCTGACCACTTCGAAAAGCTCTTGAATCGATCACCACCTGCAGAAATAGAACTGCCAGCGAACACAAGCCCTCTGACGAAAGTCGAAGTTCTGAAAGCCATAAAGCTACTGGAATGAGGGAGAGCAGCAGGACCAGATGGAATCCCGCCAGAAGCACTGAGACCAGGCGCAGAGACAACAGAGGACATGCTCACACCACTATTTTTTTGATAGTCTGAAAGAAAGGGAAGGTACCTGCTGATCGATTGGAAGAAGGGCTACCTAGTCAAACTCCTGAAGAAGGGCGACCTGAGTCTTTGCAAGAACCGGTGCGGAATCATGCTCCTGTCCAACCCAAGCAAAATATTATCTTGGAGAGACTAAAGGATGCTCTGGATTCAAAACTACGACCGGAACAGGCTAGCTGGCTTCGGGGAGTACAAATCATGTGCGGACAAAATTCCAACGCTTCACATCATCTCATCATAGAACAGAGTATAGAATGGCAGTCAACCCTCTACCTCAACTTCATCGACTTTGAAAAGGCCTTTGATCGAGGCGTCGACCGAGAAGTAATTTGGCAGGCATTTGCCTTAACACTACGAATACCACAAACCTATATCAGTCTCATTCAACAACCATATGAAGACACCACATACCAAGTAGTTCACAATGTGCGCTCAGTGATGCGTTTGAAGTGAAGACAGGGGACGGGAGTAAGACAAGGCTGTCTACTATCAACCATGATATTCCTGATTGTAGTGCACTGGATCATGCAACAAACCGTAAGGAGCGAGAAGAGGGGTATGCGCTGGACCAGGGAGAAGAACCTAGAAGATTTAGATTTCGCCTAATGTATAATGTCACACAAACTTGAAGATCTACAGGCGAGAACTGACAAGTTGACAGAAGAGGCAGGGCAGCGAAGACGGGACTTCAAGTGAACGTAGAGAAGACAGAGGTGATGAAGATACCCAACGTATAACAGCATCAACGACAAGCTGCAATCACTATCAACGGGAGAAACTTAAAGGAAGTAGCCTCTTTCACCTATCTAGGCAGCATCGTTTCAACTACAGGTGATACAGGCACAGACGAGGATGTCAAAGTTAGGATCGGAAAAGCAAGACAGGCGTTCATTAGCCTGAAATCAGTGTGGAGATCTGCACTCAGAATAAAGCGTGAACAACATCCGGATTTTCAACACCAATGTTAAGTCAGTGTTTCTATATGGTTCAGAGACTTGGTGCGTTGCGAAAGGGATTTAAAACAAACTACAGACACTGATCAACAACTGCCTACGCTGGCTCGTTACTGAAGATCAGATCAGATGGCCAGAAAGAATAAGCAACAAGTAACTCTGGCCGGCAACGAACCAACCAAGAACCTATCACTCAACAAATATGCAGAATGGGGAAGTGCAGATGGATTGGGCATACACTGAGAAGGCCGACTGGAGACATCATGCGCCAGGCCCTCGAGTAGAAGCCAGGTGGGAAGCGACGAGTTGGGCGTCCGAGGCAAGGGTGACATGGAGGAGATCGTGTGAGGAAGAAATGAGAGCTTCTGGGCTGTCGTGGAGCCAGGTTGAAAAGATTTCGGAGAACAGAGTTCACTGGAGACGTGCTACTGAATCCCTATGTTCCATTAGGAGCCCAAGGGACAAATGATAGTGATAATAATAGTAATAATAATAACAATGCCTGTGTCTAAATGAAAATGAGAGGAGTTGCTACATCACGGCTGAAGTTTTCCTCCTGGTGATGAGATTCTTGTTACAGCATACCAAATTAATTACTAATAGTGAGTTGGATTGACCAAAAGTAGTCTTTATAGTACTCTACGAAATACTTGTCAGCTCAGAGCTTCGAAAAAAGGAGGTGAATCCAATAAGTTCTTTATTTGATAACCACAGCAAAACAAGTATTTCCCGCAGGCTACCACTAGATCTGTTGCTAGACAATCTACAGCTGTCAGAAACTGACCTACAAATTATCAGCAGTAAGAAAAACTAGTAGAATCCTACTAGTCTAAAACCAGAATAGTGTTCAACGATTCATTTCGCAAAACTTGTGAGGCAATTATAAACAAATATGAAAGGAACGTCATGCATACTGTTGCCTATTCAAAGAAGAAAGTTTTATGGAGCGAGTCATCGCCTCCTAAAATCCTCAGAGGAGCCCGAAATTCTCTAAGAACCTTCATGACCAACCACTGCACACCAAAAATTTGCAAAATCTACATGTTTATACATATGAGCTTCAGATTGCCTAAATATCTTTCTAGAAAAGTGTAGAAAACACCAAGGTAGCTGAAAACATTGTATGTGAATAATTTGGTTATATCAGAAACGTTATGAGTAACTGTAGCAGTTAGACTAGGTCATCTATTACAAATTATTAAGTAGGCACTAAAAACATGTCATCAAAAGTAACAGTATCATCCACTGTTCAAGACTTCTGGCTGAAAACATTTCACAGGAATGAAAAAGTCTTCTAGTATTTACTGCTACCCGTTGGACAATTTCAGATTTCTGCTCATACCACATAGGTTCACTCTTAACTGGGTAGGAATTAGCCTACAAAATAGTTTGATGATATATTAGAGGTGCAAACACCGATTTCTTTGAATTTATTACTGATTATTTAGTTCTTTCATCCTTCTGTATCCATTTCAATGTTGATACATCAAAGAAAATAAATCAACAAATTGATCTTAGCAACTAGCAGATAAATCCAGGATGCACGTTTCGTCCTATTTGGGACTTGTCAGCTGAAAGTACCTGCACCCCAGGGAGTGATGTTGTCCCCACCGAGGTTGGAGCCCAGAACTCAGCTTCAAACGCCAGAGCGTTATCATCTGGGCCACTGGGGCACGATAACCACCTCTTGTGCAATGGGTATCAGTTGTTGTAATGACACTTGTAATTCCCCGTTGCTATACAGGGCCGAATTACTCAACCTCTGTTGGTAGATGGGCTCCTGTATGGAGGCCTCGACACTGCTAGATATTCATGATATTGTTTTGATCTCGGTTACTACCATAGGAATCCAGGATGCGCGTTTCGAACCATTTGAGACTCGTCAGCTACTGCGCTATCGTGCTCCAGTAGCTTAGTAGATAACGCTGTGGGATCTGAAGCGATGGATACTGGTTTCGAGCCTCCGTGGGGACAAATCACTCATTGTGGTGCAGGCACACCTGGATGTCGAGTCCGTAGTAGGAGAAACGCACGTCCTTGATTTCTCTGATAATCACGAAGATCAATCAAACATCATGAATATCTGGCAGTTTCGAGGTATCGCATAGGTGTCCATCTACCAACAGGTGTCGAGTGATTCAGCCTTGTATGGTAACGAAATCAACAAATATTTGCCCCAAAACGTTTCACACATTTTTTAGTGCAATCATTACTTTAATGCAGGTTATTAACTTGCAGTTGTTAGTTACTTCAAAGTATCATAACGGGTGGGTGTTTTATTATGGGGATGCTTCTGAAGAAAAGTGAAGTGTGATGACAGTAAGAAAATGCAGCTGGTAATGGTAAAAGTAAGAAAAAATTATTGAAAATGGTAAATCAATTAAGTATTATGTAATGGCATTAGACAAATTGGACAAGATGAAGTCAATGTTTTCTAAAAGGATTAAGACAATTAAGTGAAATAACACCGGAAACTAGTTGAAGTGAAGGCGATTATAATAACAATAATAGTGATAAAGGAAGGAAGAGGAAGAGCTATCTTTCTTAAAAAGCATACTTGTCGAAAACGGTTACCCTAGCCGTTTTATTGATAAAAATATGCGGGAAAGAAACACTAAACCAGTCATCCACTCGGTCTCAAAGAAAAGATTGTTTATGAGCCTAGAGTTTAAAGGAGACCTAGCATCGGATGTACTGAAGAATCGTCTTACCAGATCAATCAATAGGACTTTCTTCGCAGCAAGACTCCAGTTGACTTTTACCAGCCACAACCTATTCTCCACCTGCGTTAAAGACAAGCTTCCTCGTTTGGCCGCCTCTATGTGCATCTACCAGTTCACCTGCTCCTGTGGAGCAAGGTACATCGGCCGTAGCCAGAGAATGCTTTCTACACGTATACGAGAACATGTTCCTGCTTGGTTTTATAAAGGTGAAAGAAAGTCTGTTAGAAGTTCGATTCTAGAACATTTGATTGACTTCCATCACACAACAAATCCAGACGATGACTTTGAAATTATTTATCGAATTCGCCCAAACCTCCCACGTTCTCTTCGTTTTCAACTCCTTAAAACAGCGGAGGCTTTAGCTATTCATGAACTAAGACCTGATCTGTGTGTACAAAAGAAGTATGTGCAGTCACTGTCTTTATCATGGCCATAACATTTTCCCACCCCATTAGCTCCCCCTCCCACTTTGTTAATTTAACCTTTGTATCCTTCCTTTATCACTATTATTGTTATTATAATCGCCTTCACTTCAACTAGTTTCCGGTGTTATTTCACTTAATTGTCTTAATCCTTTTAGAAAACATTGACTTCATCTTGTCCAATTTGTCTAATGCCATTACATAATACTTAATTGATTTACCATTTTCAATAATTTTTTCACCCCCTTCTGAGTTATATACTCTCTATGTACCATTCCATATATTACATAATCTATTTGTTATCATTCGCACTTCAATTGTTATTATAATCATAAATGCCTATGTCATCACCCGCTCTATTATTACTGTCATCACCATATAGTGTTTAGTTTTCCTCACAGGATATAATTTTTTCCAAATACCATATATATACGATTGTACAGCTTGAAAATAAATTCGTTGAAAAGAGTCTCTTCGCTGAATATCTTGTTCTTAAAAGTAAGAAACCTTACAATATAGTGTCCACTTCTAAGTAATCTCTTTTCTGCATATACTGCTGTATAATTCTAACCCTTCATATTTCTGTCCAATATTATCCACTATTTTCACATAATTCCTCACCAGTCGATCATTACCACTTGCGATCACTTTCCTACACTCTTACAAAAAGGCTTTCATTACTCTCATCCCCACCTACAACTTATCTTCCATCGTTTTTTGTCTTTTCTTTTCGGTTTTTGGTTGCTTTACAACTAGTTCTATTGTCATTTTAATTTATTCGCCTTTTCTTGTACCGACTTCGTACTACATGTGAAGTACAGTGATAATAAATACTAAGTAGTATTCGTTATTTCTAGCGGATGTCTGCTGGTGAAGTTGACAGATGTATTGACTTTCTCAAGTCATATACTTCTTAAACAGTCTACATAACAGCTGGAGATGAATGTCATGAATTCTGGCTGTTGAGTTGATTTAGAATGTCTCTTCAGACCTGGTATGAGACAGTTCCATACTGACTGAAGTCGTGACTCGGATACCATTTGTTTACAGCTACATCTAACTGGTAAGATCTAGGAAGGACTAAGCGTGTTTTCTGTGTTCATCCAACTAAATCTCAACTAACAAATTATCTTCGTCTGCAGCTACATCTAAGGTAGAAATTAACTACTTACAAGTAGTTGAAAACATGTCGCTGAAATATTGCTAATCATAGGAACACAATGTGAACACTTTTAGATATTTAATTGCTGAGGTCTTCAACTGACACCTTAATACGCCTAACATATTTGTTGTCGGATGTTTATTTAAAGTAGACATTTATCTATTCTATTCTCTATTCTCAGAAAGACAACAAAGCAGTGATGAAGCACTTTGGTCTACTGCTTTTATAACAGCATGATGACAAATACATTTCTGTTTTCTAAAAAAGCAGCAAACAAAACATTTTGAAAGTTAAGCGTGCACAAAGGTATAAAAACTTGACTGATTTGTTTGAATTTATTAGAAAAATAAGATTAGGACCATCTCATCATAAAGAAAAGTGCTTCACAGTAGTTATAGATAGTGGCTAGCAGGGGAATCCAGAACGCACGTTTCGTCCTATTTGGGACTCGTCAGCCATTATTATCATAAAATTTGAAACACAGGCAATATTCAGATATCTGCACGAGATCCCATATACCAGTAGAAAGAAACTAATTCGGTTCAGTCAACGAGGGGATAATACAAGCAGCAACATACAAATTTTGTACCTTTGTAAAGTTTGCTGGATAGTTGGCTACTACTCATTTTTTTATATCAGCTGACGACGATGTGCTTACAAGAAGACGCTAATGAATATTCCTGGTGGTATGTTCAACGTACGTTTTGGCAATGTATCGCATATATTTTCCAGTTAGATTTGTTGTTGTTTACCAGATGAAATGGAGTTACTACCTCGTGAGATATTCGTTTTCGTTATCATTAGTTTAGGGTAGTTACTAGGGCTAATTGATATATAAAGTAAGACTTTGGTGGTTTCCTAGACCAAAAGCACAACATTATTATTCATCAGATTATATCTAGATAACGTGTCTGGTATCTGAGCAACAAGAAGTTGACTTAATCCCTTGAAGATAAATAATTTCACATAAGTTGGAAACATTCCTTATCTGTTTTCAACAGGAATACATTCGTTCTGAATAAAATGTATTGATAATTGTCGGTAGAATCTGAAATTTCCAGTTTTTGGTTGATAGAATACACCAAATCTGTGCTGGAATATGGATTCCTTTATTGCATGCTTCTATGTGGCCACTTAATAGATTTTTACAGTATTTTTGAATGGATTTTAACAGAATTTACCACTAGAATTTAGTCATGTTTGATGCTGGCCCGCTACTTCCGACTGGAACAGGTAGTACACAATGATCTTTTCGGCAAAATTTACTTGAATACATGTACATCCAGCTGATGAAATTTAAATGGCATAGGATTCTATACCTCAGCTTCAATGCTACTCATACCAAGTGACCTTTTTATTAATCTTGGGCTGTAGACAATATATTTTACAAAACATCAACAAAAACGAGAATTTAATTTTTTATAACCTTATTTAGTGGGAGGATTATCAGTGGCATTACCAACTGTTATCCAGCGCTAACGACTTTCAACGAATTAAAGGAGAAGCCAAATTCATATGTGGACTGATTAGGGTAGAGAATCTTGGCCAGTGGTATGATACAAGAAGGTTTGGAGGTTATCATACTTCTTTCGGAGCTTGAATGTCGATATCTAAAGGAGTCATAGTCGGTAGTATTGAAATATCCAATGACTGGTTAAGAATCATCCTTCACTGTTTACTTCCACCCAATTCTCCACCCTTTTTATTTCAAGCAGTTATGCACGCATACATTGAAAAGGTTTGTTCAGCAATGTCACTATCATCAAAGTTAAAAACAGAACTGACTACTAGGTTGATAAAATGGTTGAGATGAAACAAGCACAGGAAAAATTTTCACTGTCGGTATTTCGCATTTTGAAATAATATTTTCCTCTTTTTGTATAATAACAGCCACAACAATAAGTTGCCTAGAAATACTAATTTCCATTGAATTTGTCAAGGAAAGGAAAACAAAAGCATCAGCACATACATACAAACGTAGCGATTACAATGACACTTGTCAAATCTACCTTCAGAATGCTAATTTATTTTTATTTTTTGTCAATATTCACTTTCAAACTTTAGCTGAAGTGAATATTTAACTTTTTAGCGTGACTATTGTGTTAGTTATGCCAACAAGCGCTTGTGATATTCTTATCTATATTTCTCATTATCTTTGGTATCCTAATCTGTTGTGTCTATGTGCGTGTATGTGCGACGCTTATCACTGCAAGAATTACGTGTTGGAATGTGACTCTTAGCCTGCCACTATTCCCACATCCTTCAGCATGAACTAATCAATGGTAAAGATGTGTTACGTATATAAATGGTCGCGGTATATTGTGAACTGAGAGAAATAAACAACTGTGGACAATTGGACTTCAACCCAGTGGGTAAATGGTAACGTGCTTGCTACCAGACCTGAAGACCCTGGGTGTGATCTCAGACTGGGCCACAGATGTGGACTGCTGAGGTGTCCCACACCATGACGAAACATCTAAACAGTGCTCCCAGGTTTTCAGTGGTTCTTCAACATATGTCATTCTGTGATGGACATCAGGACTAAGATGTAAAACATTACTGAAAAGGATCATATGTATTAAATAAACTTAACCACTTTTGTGATTACTGACTGATCGTGAAGATGGTAAGTTCTAATAGTAATAAACGAAATTACTGAAGTTTATTCTGAATTGCTTAGGCAATGGGTTGAAAACGATTTTTAACTTAAGTTGAGGTCCTAAGGGAGAAATCCATATCAAAATGAAATAGCCGACTGTAGAAAGGCTTTTGTACATGAACCCGTACACCAGCAGAAGCCAGTCAATTTGTTCTAAGCTAATCAACAATGGAAAATAATAAGTCCTTATATTCAACTGGGATCGTCTAGAAAACGAAAACAACTGAAAAATAAGGGAAGACTGCTAGAAAGGACATCATTCAGTGAAAAGACTTACCAAATTTTATGTTGTCCAGTCCTAAGTGTTGACCGAGTTCTGTCTATCACTTTTAAAGTGTACCAACAAACACGAAACTTGGGTTTAGAGTTTCCTGCCGATGGCCTCCAACCATTTAACTTTGCTTGATTGTGTTTGCCTTACAGACTGTAGCGAATCACAGCTGAAGCCTAGTCCTCTATCCTATAGTTATCTTACTATTCTACCACTAACTTGGAATTCAGCAGCCAGGATTCCTTCAATCCACTCAAACTGTAGTACAAACTCACTGTCAATGAGTTTTTTAGCAGATTTTATATCATGATAAAAGTTTCTTAATTAATTAGTTCTGCATAAGATTACCCAGTGAAATAACAGTACACTGGTAATTACCAATATGGTGGTTTTCAGGATTTTTGTTGGCAACTGTGCCATCACATACTCAGTGATTTCCACAGCTACAAACTGGGGAAATAGGTGTTTATGATTAATAAATCAACTAAATTCATTTCAATAACGTATCTTCATGTCCGAAATACCAAACACTGGTTGGTCACTTCAAGAGTTGCTAAGGCGACCTTTAAAGTAATTCCTTTTTGATAACTAATGTACCCTATCAGTAATCTAAAGCCTTTTTTCGATGAAGTTTACATAATGATAGGCCTAACTAACTTTCTGTGTAAGTAGTTTGGATTGATTTTAAAGGTTATCCTAACAACTGCTGAAATTACCAATCGAGTTTCCGTATTTCGCCTATGAAGGCAATTTTTCGTAAAATAAAGAAATGTAATTTATTATGTCAGCAGTTGTTAGATTGGTCTTTAAGGGTGACTTTAAAGGTCACCCTAGCAACCCATTTAGATAACCAATTACGTTCCTCTGTTTAATGGAAAACTCTTCCAGACGGTATATCTAAATCTAATTGGTTATTTTGGCAGTCACTAGAGTGGCCCCTAAAGTTACCCATAATTTATCTACCAACTTTAGACTACAAAGGTTAATAGAGGCGTTCTAATTTATTTTACAATATAAGAGTAACTTTAAAATTCACCATAACAACAACTGAAATAACTAATTAGACTTCATGATTTTATGGAAATTTGCATTTCCAGCCCTAACAAAGAAGTCTAAATGGCTATTTCAATTGTTTCTAGGGTGGCCTTTACAATCATACATATATACTTGCGTGTAAGCTAAGTGCAATCTATCATTTCTTCAATCCAGCTTTCTCACTCACTGGATGCTAGTCAATTTCAGATTAGAATCATCTGTAAGCAAAGGTACAGATGGTTACATTCACTTTAAGAACTTATATAAAACACCGAAAAGTCCAAACTCCAAACCGCCAAAGTGTTTCTTCGTTTCATATTCAAAACTATTAGCTTTATTTTATCGAATGTTTTTAAATGCCACCCTAGCAACTACTAAAATGATCAGATAGATATATATAAATTGGGGTAGTTTTTCATACAAGACTGGAACTTAACATTTAAAGTCACTTGAATTGCTCTAGAATTAAACTAAATTCACTGGTTCCACAACATAAAGACACCATCTGCAGGAGCAATGAAACGAAACTAACGATCATGCTACAATAATAGGACCAGTAGTTCCATAATGTCATCATATAAATGGAAAGATGAATCACAGTTCATGCTTTTGACCACCCAAAATATTTATGTCAAGACAACGCAGTGGAGGTGTGACTCAGTGATTTAGGGTAATGACTACCAACCAGAAGGTCATAGGTTCGAAATTAATTCCACCCACCAAGGTTCAGACAGCCAGGTGGTATCATTAGCTTCCACACAATCTGGGTAGCTAATTATCTACTGCACGGACGTGTACAAAGTAGATGAGTAAGTTTCGTCTTTAGTAACACATCAAGACTCTCAAACGTCACATAGACGCAGTAACTTGACTGACTTAACGTTGAAAATCCCGATCATGTTCACGATTCGTGCTAAGTGCAGTAGATCTCCACACTGATTTCAGGCTAACGAAGGCCTGTCTTGCTGTCTTTCCGATCCTGGTTTCGACATCCTCATCTGTGCCTGTGTCGCCTGTAGTTGAAACGATGCTGTCTAGGTAGGTGAGAAAGACAACTTCCTTTAGGTTTCGCCCGTTAATGGTGATTGGTGCTTGTCGTTGATGCTGTTTTCCGTTGGGTATCTTCATCATCTCTGTCTTCTCTATGTTCACTTGAAACCCCGTTTTCGCTGCCCTGCCTGCTCCGCCAGCTTGTCAGTTTCCGTCTATAAATCTTCGAGTTAGTGCAACACTAAGCATAAATCATCATCAGCGAAATCCAAATCTTCTAGGGTCTATTCATCGTTCAAACAGCGTATGCCCATCTTCTCGCTCCTCACGGTTTGTTGCATGATCCAGTGCAGTTCAGTCCTCCAGAATGCAGATCGCAGGCGATAGTAGGTGGGAACCTTGTCTTACTCATATCCCCTATATTCACTTCAAACGCATCACTGAGCTTTCGATTGTCAATCACTTGGCATGTAGCATCATATAGCGTATAGATGTTGAATGAGGTTGATAGAGGTTTCTGGTACTAAACACAGTGTTGAAGCAGCTGCCTGCCAAATTACTTCTCGGTCGACGCCTCGATCAAAGGCCTTTTCAAAGTCGATGAATTTGAGGTAGAGAGTTGACTGTCATTCTATGCTCTGTTCTATGATGATCTGTAGTGTAGCGTTGCAACTTGATGCGTACATGATTTGTGCTTCTGAAGGCAGCCAGCCAGCCTGTTCCAGTCGTATTCTGAATCCAACGCATATTTTAGTCTCTCCAGGATGATCCGGCTTAATATTTTGTTTGAGGTGGACAGGGGCATGATTTCACACCAGTTCTTGTCCTTGCAAAGACTTCGGTCACCCTTATTTTGGAGTTTGACAAGGTAGCCCTTCTTCCAATCAGTTAGCAGGCACCTTTTCTGCCTTCCACACCTTCTGCAATAGTAGTGTGAGCATGCCCACTGACATCTGTGCTTTTGTTTTCAGCGCTTCTGGAGGAATTGCATCTGGTCCTGCTGCTTTCCCGGATTTCAGTAACTTTACGGTGTTCAGGATTTCACTTCTGCTTTCGTCGGAGGGCTTTCGTTCACTGATAGTTCTGTGGTTGAGCTGCTGGTGGTATTTCTGGACGAGTTAGAGGTGGTGGTGGTGGTGGTGTTGGTGGATTCAAGAGTTTTATGAAGTGGTCAGACCATCGTTCCCTTTGTTCCTTCTCTTTGGTAACTAAGTTTCCTTCACTATCTTTCATTGGTTTCATCTGCGTTGATCTCTTCCCAGATAGACAGTAACCTGGTTATTTGATATAGTGTTGTCAGGTCTCCATCTCTCCTACCTGCAGTTTGTTCTGTTTCACTTGCCAGTGTGTCGTAGAAGTGTCTTTTGTCTTTGCGCCCACTCCTCTTCACTTCTTTGTCCAGTGCAGTGTTGTTTAGGTTGTGTTCAGTTCCTCTTTTCATTGTTCATCCCTACACTGCACTGCACTGGTTCATCTTCCTCTCCATTCTCTCTCACCTTACATGTGTCCGTTGAGATCCATTCCTTGTCTTGTTTACTCGCCTTCCTTCTTGACACGGTTATGCAGGTTTCCTTCCACGTCCCCTTCAAAGAGTTTCAGTGTTTTTCCAAGCAGGTTTCTTCAGGGATGTTGCTCAATATCTCTCACTTTGTCCTGATGACTGACTGACTGACATGAAAATGTCCTTTGTAGTCTCGTCCTTCAGTTTCTGTTCTGGGTGCTGAACTTGAACTGTGGTCGTCCATCACCAGCTTCTTTGAATTGAAGGCTTTGAACGTGATTTTGAAGGTTCATTTCACTAGACAGTATGTGGTGTGAACCTACATCTCCCCCCTTCTTGACCTTGTTCCAGTAGGCTGGCTGCATCTCCACTTTCTTCACATTGAGATGAAGTCGATTTGATTTTTAGTGTGTCCTGGTGTCTAGTGAAATCAAATCCATGTCACTTTGTGAGTGTCCCTGTGCTTATACACACTGCCTCCAATCACCAAGTCGCTGAATGCGTAGAAGTCTGCAAACAGTTCTCCATTCTCGCTCATCATTTCACCGAGTGCTTCTCGGCCAATGGTTAGTTCTCTTCCTGTGTTGTCCGCTCCAAGTTTGGCATTCATGTCTCCCATTAGAATTTTGATGTCGCCACCTGGGGTGAGGTCTTGTCTATTACTGATTGCATTTATCTGTAGAATTCCTCCTTCTTCTCTTCATCTGCATTATTTGTAGGTGCGTAGTGTAGCATTGTATGATTGTGACTTTTCTTCCTTTTGAGTTGGACCCTGCTGTCATGATCCTCATCCTGGTGGAGATTGGTTCCCACTGCATTAAGGAGATCCTTCGATGCTCTTGGTGACGTCATGATAGCCACTCCAAAACTCAGTGTGCTCGTGGTTGTCGTCTGGGTAACAATATCGGAGTAGATTAGATTATTGACTCCTCTCCAGTTGACAGTTTGGAGAGTCCACTTCCATTCCATCTGCTCTCACGAATTCCTAACACTTCTATGCCATACCTTCTCATCTCCTTTGCAATCTGGGCAGCCTTGTCAGCCAGCTTCAAACATTGTTCGGACATTCCATGTCTCCATCCTTACATTCGCTTTCATCGAAAGAAGAGAAGACACATCGGCCGACCGGCTTCGCGAAGGCTTTCACCAACCGGCGTCATTTCGCCTCTTCGATTCCAGGGAGGAATAATATTGTTTGCATTTTTATATTTTGTTTGTGCTTTGAAGTTTTTTTAGCGGTTTGATTGATTTCCCGGGAAAGGGTCGCCAGCCTTATGTCCAACCTTCCTTCTTTATATGGGCTTAGGACCGGTTAGTGACTAGTGACCTCGAAACTAGATGAGTTTTTTGTTGTCCTTTTTTATCCTTATAAATGAGCTTTCCATCATTCTTCAGTTCCATGGCTGGCTAAACGTCGTTATGCGGGTCATTAAACTGTCTATTCATGGATCATGCCTTCAAGTTATGTTTTATCGATACTGCCTATAAAAATATCCATCAGCTCAGGACAAAATGGCTCCTCATGGCTATTTACCAGTTTGACAGTAGTATTATTGACAAACTTGTCCCAGCTACTCGTGTCACTCAGTAATATGTATCGTACACAATTGCTTACACCTAGTTGAGGCGGCTTTTCTTAGAAATCTTCATAATTATTTAGTTTAAAGTAGTTACAGCATTCTTTCTGAATCCCCACTGAATAATTATCCCTATGGGGAATGAATATACGTATGGAATTGCTTTGTGTGCTTGTGTGTGTTCATGCGTATTGTGGTTGAGAGAATGTCCTAAATTTCAGAATAACATGATAAAATGTTCAATTTAAGGTTATGATTATTAGTTTGGTTATTATAATTATTCTAAACAAGAGCATAGAACAGAACAAACTGTCACGGGTAAATAAACAAGTCAGAAAAAATCACAAATGAATAAACAAGAATAGTATCGTCATCCTCATCTTCTTCAACATCCAAAACTGTACAGAAACTAGTAAGATGAGGGAATTGTACGGAAAAAAGGAAGAAAGGGATTTTCAAAGTAAGATGAAGCTTTTTACTTTGAGCAGATGATTAATAATAAATCAATTAGCCACATTATTAGAATGTTGCTGTTATCGATAGTATACTGAGAAATCGAACGAGTATATGTGTATATGTCCATTCCGTTGTTCCGTTTATCACTTCGATTTGTAGACTATGCCAGAGTTACCTGTGGTACATTGAACAAGATAACTAACTCTCACATTTTAGCATTGTAAGAATTCAGAATTATTTTTGGTACTTTTATTGTCTACGAACATTGGAGATCGAGATAACATATGCAGGTATCATTTTTATGATTGAGATCCTTTTATGAATACTTCCTTTAGTGAGTCCTTTTCCTAAGTAGACTTTATCAAGTGCTGTTATAGTGGATCGAAGTGCCCAACGTCTGTTTGGAGATGCAGACACCTCGATACTTCCTGAATACCGGGCCCGTGTTTTATTCTATTTTGGATTCGTCAGCTAGATGTACACGTTCCCAGTAAGTGATGTTGTCCCAGTATCCAGTATCAAAAGCAATTAGACAACGAGATGAATTTCATGTTATTAAGTCACTGGATGATAAGAGACCTTAAACTTTTTACCGTTTTGGACCTTGACTGAATTTTACTTGAAATAAAATCCCCTTCAAGAAAATAGTTGGATTTTTATGAGTTTAGTTCTGATTTCTTTCACTAACCTTGCCTTAGAAACTCCCTATGGTACATAATACACTGACTCTCATGGACTCTACACTCACCTCTTCATTATTTAAAAATATGAATAATTTATTACACTTTCATACCATTCTTTTTTCAGGGTTAGGAAGAGAGAATTAATTTTTCAAGCATTTAACTGAAAAACCAACCGATAAGTCAATGAACGAATGATTTATACCTATTAGATCTAAACCCGCTGGTAAATTGAAGTGGGCTGTTTTGAGTCCAATCAATGCGTATATTTCATCAACTGTTAAACATCTTTAGGGTGTTTTATTACTATAGTTATTTGTTGGCAGATCAGCGTCAGCTTAAGAGACTCGATACATTTCAGGCACACATTTTATGACTAGTAGGGGGTCAGCATGAATTCATCATTTCAGAATATCGATCAAAATTTCCAATATACTTCATGTCTGCATTAAACTGGGTGGCGATTTCTTGTATTTGCAGTGATTTCATAGTGATGTTGAGCAGTGGCAAACTATTACGACATTCTCCAAAAAGAAATTAGTTTCTGTGCACCTTATTGAACTACATGCGTTATAATTTGCTGAAACGTATTCAATCCAAAGAAAAGAGCAGGATAAACAAACCACTAACGATCAACTAACTAGCTTACTAAGGAAGTTCTGGTGATATTGACTGAAGGTTTCAAAAAAATTTTCTGCATATAGTCAAGGTCGAGTACACTTGAGAAAACTGAAATAAGCTCAGCAACCTAGTACACATCCATGCAACAGGCGGTGTGCTACACCTGTGGTATGAGGGCTAACGATACTATATGGAGGCCTAAACCTCGGTAGACAGATCCAGGTCCGAACTCATGACTTACTGGCTGAAAATCAACTGCCTAAACCAGCGGGTCTTAGCTCTGTCTAGATGAGCAAAACCGAACTAGTGTGAAACACCTATCCTGGCTTTCAGTCCTAGGCTAAGTGAACTAAGTCACCAGACTTCAAATTAAGACTTCTGTTGCTGATTGTCAGTGGAAATGAAACTCTTAATTCTTATGCTAAAATAAAAGCTATCATCATATTCAAGCCGGAGATATTTTTTTGAAATAGTGGCTAAAATCTCCCGTTTTTAACTTCGTAAACATTTGTTTTCTCGTACTTATGTTTAATACTGTCTATTACAGTCAAGCACGGGCAGAGTTAAGTAAAAAAAGGACTGCTATTTAAATTAAACATTGACCATTTTCTTCCTTTCAAATAGGATGACTAAATTATTAGTAGGATTAGATAGATAGACACGGGTTCGCAGTTGGCTATGATTTTGTGAGATCACATCAGTTTCTCAAGGGAATGGTTAGATATAAATATTAATTTTCAATATAGTTTTTCAGAAAATTTATCACTCTTAAACTAAACCTATGTTTGTAAAACGCATACAGTACATTTTTTCCAATAAGGAATGTGTTAGGTTTTCCCTATTGAATTTTACACAACCCTTTGTAATTTCTCCTAGAAATGATAAACCCTAGTGAAACAATGACAACGGAAATAAATTTCCTGGAATTATACATCTTCAGACAAAGTGTTATTGTTCTAGATAACCTCATATCCATTTGTTGTCAGGTTATGAGTGATAGTGACCCTTTCCTACAGGGATGCTAGAGATAAATGTGTCAGCAGAAACTACCGCCTTCCTTCACTGTTCACTTAGGAGAAACCACCTTCATTTTGTCTAGTCCTTGGTACTGATCGAGTTTTATCAATCATTTTACATTCTAATTACTAAGCTAGGATGCTTATCACGGCATACTTTCATGGGCGCTAGTTGATTGGGGGCAATCTGCAGGTACCTTTGGACCAAAGTTTCGTGCTTGTTGGCACTCGTCAGTAAGACGAGTCTACAGTGTCAATGGAACTGAAGTCCTCTCTGAGATTCGAGCCCACGTCACCTAGTGTTGCATTCGGTGGTTTTACCACTAAGCTGTTTGAGTCACCACTGACATCCTCTAGGACTGCATTATACAAAGTAATTAGTAGGTGAGGCTTGCAACTTCATGTTGCCTAGTTCAAGTGTTAATTGAATTCTATCGACTACTTACCCTTTATTGAGCAATCAGTGTACCTAGTCCAGTCCTGCAGAAGATTAATCGTCGCCCAAATCGCTCAATGGTGACGAATGTGACTGCAGTTCCGTTGAGGCTGCAGGTATGCTTTGCTGACGTTTGTGTCTTACTAAGAAATTCATAGCTACGGTTCATGCTGTATTTAATTAATTTTTGAAAAAAACACTGAATGATGTTTAATCAGTAGATTATTTGAATTTATTCTCTAAAATAAAGTCCTTTAAGTTCCTTCAGTGACGTGAGAACCTAGTGAGCAATGTTTTTCAAGACATCAAGAATGTATCTTTATGATGTCCATATTTTCAATGTGATCTACAAGTATTATGTCTAACTTTTGAATTTCATAATCCACTTAGTAAATAGAGCCAGTAGATTTTAAACAGCAGTTTGAAAATTTATTCAATCGATCTAGGCTGAGGCTTACGTCCATGGTTAAGTAAAACTGGTTAGTCAATATTTTACAGCACCGAAATGACATCAGAAATAGATATCGAAGGAAAATCAGAAGTGTATACTATATATCTGAGACCTGATAGATATTCGGATATGTTTGCCTAAACTAAACCGAATATTCTTTTTCAGGTAACCAGATTCTTTAATTGCAACAGATGCTATTCTCTGGCAAAGGGAATTAAAGTTTCGATAGGAAACTTTGAAGATGTCTGATCAAATCATCAGACAACTGTTGAAGCAAGCAATAAATAATGCTGCGATTTGCGAGGCTTTAGCAGTCATAGATATATACATACCATAAGTATACGACCTACATAGGACTTGTGAAAAGTGAAAGATAGTTACATCCTATCTCGGTGATCACAGTGTCTTAGCTCTCGAAACAGTGGAGATTATTTGGAGCTCAGGCAGGTGGTCCTGGTTGTATTGTGTTCTCTGAGCTGCGTTATTTAATCGTGAAGCTCTCATCGTCTTTCTAGATGACATCATCAACACTAACTTCAATATGAAGTGAGCTGATAGTATCTCTCCGTGAGTGATTGAGTAGCTTGCTCTAACGAACCGATCTGTGGCTGGTTGTTTCCTTTGATTGTTGTGTCATTGACTGTATAGATTTTCGACCTTTATCTGACAACACACTTCCAGTTCAGCGGCGAGATATACAGACAGATGAAGGGAACTCCAGTGGGATCACCGATATCCAGACCAATGGCAGAAGCAGTTATACAGAGAATGGAAGCCATCATTTTACCTGTGATCAAACCAAAAATTTGAATTCGCTATGCGGACGACACTTTTGTCATCACTAAAAAGCATGATATAGAAAGCAATCACAGTTTGATTAATATCTTCAGTGACATCAAATTCACAATGGAAACGGAGTCAGACAACCAACTACCATTCCTGGATATTTTAGTCGGTAGGACAAATGTCAGAAAGCCGGGAACCTAAGTGTACAGGAAGCCAGCACACACTAATCAAATCCTCAACTGCAGTAGGAACAACCCAACAACGCACAAAATTAGTTGCATGCAGACTCTATTCAAAAGAGCGAAAATACGCTGCAGTACAACAACCTCATGGAGAACCGAAGAAAATTACTTGATATCCATCCTAAAAAAGAACGGCTACCCATGAAACTTTATCAGAAGATACCTATCTCACACATCATAAACTACAAAGTCATCCATAGAAATTAATAAACGCATCTTCCTACCGTACCTAAAGAATATATCAGAAATCACAACAAGATTACTGAGACCAGTTGGAAGTGGTGTGGCTATTATGCAGACCAAGAGATGTAACAACCAAAGACAAACTGAATATCATTTACAAAATCAGCTGCAATAACTGTAGTCAACACTACATTGGACAAAGTGGTCGCCCTCTTCTCTTTCGTCTACATGAACACCAATCGGCTACTAAACGTCACGACATTTCATCACTCATTTCAATGCACGTGGATAGGAACTATGGACATGAATTCAATTTCGACAATGTAGAGATTTTTGACAGAGGAAACACAAAGAATGTCAGAGAATTTCTAAAAGCTTGGCATTCAGGTCAGTCAACAATTAACAGATGTATAGGCACAGACCTGATCTATCAACCAATGAGAAAAATAATAAACGACGGGAAGGTCAGAGGTCAAGCAGAGGAAAATCCAACAGAAAAATCTATAGTCAATGACACAACAATCAAAGGAAACAACCAGCCACAGATCGGTTCGTTAGAGCAAGCTACTCAATCACTCACGGAGAGATACTATCAGCTCACTTCATATTGAAGTTAGTGTTGATGATGTCATCTAGAAAGACGATGAGAGCTTCACGATTAAATAACGCAGCTCAGAGAACAAAATACAACCAAGCTGTCTTGGCTCGAAACATATGCCTAATTTTCTATGGTTTTCTGTAAAGTTTTCTCCTACATTCTGAATAGTTATTTATAGCTCCTGTTTGTATCTAGGGTATACTGATATATCTTTCCTCCAATCAGGCTACCAGTTTTTATTGGATTCTCGTTTGTTTATAGCAATGTATTTGGCTCTTTCGCGTTGGTGGGTCTTTAGCTATCCAAGAACAATTTTACCTTACTGAAAATTCTGACTTAATGTTAAGTATGCTCAAGCGAATATTTCGCTAGATTTCATTGTGATTTCAATGACTTTAAATCGGCTACCGAAAGACATCTCAATCTATTAACCATTCCAAGGTTCAAGCAACTGCTAAAACAATGAAATGACTGGTTCTCAATAAAATAGAGTTAATCAAGCTAAAAGTTGTTGAAATGGAAAGGAATGCAGCGCACAGAAAATATTCTTTCAGCAAACATCCTGGTTATCCAGGGAAAGGACTCCCGAAGATTCATCTAACAAAATCTCTGAACAGACAATCACCTCAGTGTGAACTTGTAGCTAACTCAAGAGGTTTGCGCAAAGTTATTTCAGTACTTCATTGAACGACATTCACATAGGCGTTTCATAGCTGTGTTGTGAACTTTGTGAATTAAGACTTTATATAAGATAGTTGGAAACCAAGTTTTAGCCTGAGAATTTCATTTCTTAAACAGAAAACCTAGTGACAATATCTTACTTTGGTAGTCTGTCGCTACACATACTCTACATCAGAGATGAAAATAAGATCAACACCTTGTGAAAGACATAGGGCAGCGCTTAAACAGTTAAAATCTAATAAAAACGTAATTTTTATATGTGTAGTATCATTCGACAAAGCTACGTATTACAAGTAAAATGATTTCAAACGACATCTGAATTTTGGGAATTTCTAGTCACCATGGATGTGACCGGTAAAATTGGATGAGAGCCAATTAATTCGTTGAAGTCGCTAAAAACAAGACAACCAGTATCTACTGGGGTTTTTGAACAATCGAGACCGAGTTGAACTGACATTACTAGGCAATGGAGTCCCCTTAAATTACACAAGTAAGGTAACATTAAAATAAAATTTAGATATGCAAAATTCACCTTATTATCAAGTAACAACATAATTTGCCTAATTACTACGGCTAGTGAAAAATTCTTCTCTCAAACACGGCTTAGATGTCTTCTAATACGTACCTTTAATAAAGAACAAAAACACATATGACAAAATGACTTTGTCTCCAGACATCATCTCAAAATATACGAACTTTTGTGAACATACTTTAGAAAATAAAATGAATATCGCCATGTGACTTAGAAGAACTTAAACAGCTTTGCACTGTGTATCTTCAGTTCCTCGTCAACAATGGTCTTTACTGACAAACAGGTGGAGTAGAAGTGAGATTCACACTTGAAGCCATACTTACTGATCTATGTCAATGGTGAAAGACATCATGATGCTTGATATACATTGAAGGCAGACTAAGTTTTCCCTTTGTACAATACGAACACTAATGTTGACGGCTTAGTCAAGTATTTTGCAACAGTGAACTCAAGAATAAAATTTTCAAGATAACTTTGAAAACTGAACAGGTTCCTCTTCTTTATGAATAGCTGAATGTACAATAGAGCGTGTTCCACGAAAATGGATACTGAGAAATTCTCATCAAGAAAAACATAATTAATAGACCAAATAATCTAGATATCCCTATCCATGGTAGAAGTGGCAATTTCTTAGCCTTCAGTTTAAGGGAGATAGTCTGGCTGGAATCCTCACGAACAGACTAAAAACATCGCTGGAAATGTTGTTAAAAGCTATTATTAAGATAATCTTAACAATTAGATGTATCTTACTATCACATAAAAGGCATAAGGTTCTTCGTATGCTTACATAACTATGCTTTCATAAAAACTGCTACTTCCATGAGGACAGTTATCCTGAACATAGACTAAGGGCTTTACCGCAATGTGCTAAAAAATATCTGTCGCTGTGGTTTATGAAAAGTGGGGGGAAAACAATTAATAGCTCTATCCAGCCAAAACCAATAGACTGGTTGGTAGTAAATCAGCTTTCTCAGTAATTCACGAGATACCTAGCCACTGATCAAAGGCTGTACAAACTCGTCTTCTAAAAACTGCTGAAGTTATTGCCATTACTATAATGAAAGTATAACTATGGGTTCAGAAAAAGCTGATAGATCTTCTTCTTGTTTCCTGTCCCATCCTCGTTACCACAGACTTTTATTTCAATCAACTACTTTTTATGTTCGAAGCATAATGACTGCATTTCAATCTTTACAAATACACTTCTTGTCTCAATGCAAACCAATAATTTTCCACCCGTTGATGCTTTTATTGCAAATTAAAGAAATATTTGTTATGTAAAATAAACTGTTACTCAACTTTAATCTTAACTATTCATTAGTCGAGTGTTTATTGCACAGTCAGTCTTCAGATTCATACAGCCACTCGATTTGTGTGTATGTTTTTATTGTAAAAGTAGTATATTTAAAGTCTGAAGCTTTATAAGACTTTAAAAAAATGCACAAAATCTCAGATTTTCATCTTTTCAACTATTCAGTATTCCTATTTATTCCGTTGAAGAGTATTTCTTCAATCCATGAACAAGTTTTTTCTACGGTAGTGTCTTCTTGGAGTTGAGTGATGAGTCAGTACCCATTCCTTACATAGGAGCGTCGTGCTAAGTAGTGTTCAAATTACTACAAGACATTTTACTCTATGTGACTGATTCACAACGTATCAAAGTCATGGGGTGACTTATTTTATTGATGGCATCCGGAAGAATAAAATCGACCGTACGTGACTGAAAACAGTTTTTCAATGTATTTTTAATGTCAAATATAAATAACATCAGTATTAGCAAGAGTTGTGCACTTCAGTTACGTGTAACACGCATTATTTTTGATAAACGCCTAAAACCATATTCATTTATGCTTATAAGATACGGTCAACAGTATGTAGACTAAACGAAGCGTTATCACTCCCAAAAAAGAAAATTTTCGACTTGGAAGAGTAGCTTCTGTGTAACTGTCAGATGTTACTGCTACAAATCCTCTGCTCCTAAGTTTGTGTTCGTATATAAACTAAAGAATATTTTGGCGTTCAGTTAGGATAAAACGCTTTGAAAAAACAGTAGGAAGATGAGATTTGTTTGAATCATGTGACGTGTTTGTGCAACACACTTCAAACAATCTGATCATACATGTACTTGTGATAGGTATTTATTTGGAAATTTAGAGAGGGAAAAGGAATGAGAATATGAAGAGAGGTCAAGTAGTAAGCTTGAACTAAAGGGTAAATAACAATGAAAATCAATAGAGCAAAAATAACTATACACTGAGATTGATTTTAGAGCGGAATTCGCCAAGAGGAGTTGAATGTGGTAACTAAATGCTTTTAAACTCATAAAGGTGGTTTTAACCTCCTGATAGCTAAAGCCTAGATAAATTTTAGGACCCGTCCCTAAAAGTCAATCATATGACCTGTTTCAATGATTTTTCGCAATCGAAGAACTTGGACGTCTACTACCGAAGTTTATGGGTTCGGGTGATCCGATTTACTTTTGAAGACACTTTGGAATATGCTCTATGGCATATACTTTCATGGATCTGTGAGTCCTCTACATGTATGTGTCACCACAGGCACATTTTAATTCGTAGATGTAATGGCATGTGACACTGGTTTACATGCTGTAAAGGTTCGGAAGAGTATACACGCTTGATGAGTTCTCTTAATTGGGCATCAGCTGCATAGCAGTGTTAAGGGTCTGCTTAAGAAGTGGGCCTTGAGAGCTACGTTTGTACCCAAGACTAGTGAAGGCGTCTTTCTTAAGGATAAAGTGAAGACCAGGTTTCAGCTCTCTAAGTACTTTCTACTGACTTTGAACAAAGTTTCGGTCAATGTTCTTGTCTCATCTTTAAAAGTATCATCTATGCATGTTCGTTGAATTCTATTGCAAAGCGTGTCACTAATTTTCGCTTGTAGTGGACTGGATAAAAGCTGTGACAACTCTTATATTGTTCTGTCCAAAGAGGTTTCCTGCAGGCAGATAGTCTTATAGGCCCTCCCCACTGTCGACTAATTAGTGTTTCTAGGAAAGACATGCAATCAGCTCCCTCCTATACAGGTATCAAGGGTATGCTTCTCTATGTTTCATTCAAATCAGTTTAAAATTGAAGTGCAGTGACTTGAATTATCACATATAATTAGGATAATATCAACATGTCTACGGTTAATTACTTCATTATATTACTTTCAGTTACGTCCGCCTATCTTCCAGCTTCTTAAACTATTCGAATAGATACACACAGTGAAATCTAGTGTGAGTTAAACTGAAACTGAAACTTTCAACTTGCGAAACATTGGGCTTAAGCGTCATAGAAAGTTTTATCTAACCCGCAAGCAGACTCATCTTCCTATCAGTCCAAAAAGCCCTAAAATAAGGTTTTAATCCTTCTCAACTCTACTAATCCATGTGTACATAATTTCAGTACTGTCGAATATCATCAAGTAACAACATACAGGCATAAGGTGTGATGGGACAGAAACCTTATTTGATTGAAAAAGAAGACAAAACAAAATCAATTTTCAGTTGAATACAAGTGTTGAAGAAAGAATTATTCAGCTTTACTGCCTTCAAAAAGTCCTGTCATGGTGTAAGATTAATCACTTTTGGAGATCAGTTTCCTTTGCTAGGTGATTATTATTTATTAACCTTATGATTCCTTGTTCCCTACCATGTTTACCTGTTACTGACTGTCATATGTACTTAATCACACATACACACAACTCCATTCACAGAGGTATAAATTTACTAACTATCAAATAGTCATTTAAAGTATTTCCGTCATACCTCAATCGCTTATTCACAATGATTAACGATAACTCAAAAAATCCATAGAAAAATAGAATAGAAAATTTGCAACCGAAACAATTAATCACTAGATGTGTCTAATGTCATTCCTTCCTGAAGTGGATAGAGGCAGTACTACAGTTGCTCTGATTGATTTTGTCGTTTATAGACAACCTTTGTGTTATGCAAAGTTTTAAGGCAGCATATTTTTAAATACTGTGCTCAATTCTAATTTTACCGTGTCTTTTTATTCCTCTCCAACGAGTATGAAAAATGGCTGTGTACAGTTTAATTACGTCAATACCGTATTGAGTAATCTTTCAGTTAAATTTTTAAATTTGTAAAACATTTTATTACTTTGAGACTTCTGGGGATTTTATGTTTAAGGCATTATTTATCACTGGTTGATATCAGTTGGATGACCACTGAAAACTTGAGAACACTGGACGGCCATTTCTTCTTGGCACCAGCCTCCTAAAAGTGCGTTGATGTCAGACCGTTATGAATACTGCCTTAAATATAAAATCCTCATTGTCTTCAAAATACATTACCGTATAGTGCTTGTTAGTGACATGCTTCCAAATAGATATCTCGAAGTCATAACGAGAAGCCGTAACCTATGAAGTCAGCTAGTCAGAAGGGAAGCGAATGCCAACTGAAGACCTTGGGTGATTATCACGCTATATTGCGGACTGACAGAAGTTGGAAACTGTGAACCGTTAAACTCTGATAAGTGACCGCATAGTTAGCACGTTCATCGTGAAACTCGAAGGTCCTGAATTCGATCTTTGGTAGGGCGAGGTGGTGGATGCGTATTGCTTGGGAAGTCCCATGCTAGAACGAAATAGCTGTCCAGTGATCTCAGGTTTCCAATGGTTTTCCAAATGATGTGATTCCATAATGAATGGTACCTTAAACTTTACTAAGATTCTATTAAACATTTATGTCTTCCAGACCGAGTTTGAAACCTCTAGGTGTTGATCCCAACTTATAGACTACATTAAGAATCACGTACTGTGAGACCTGACAGTTTCCAAGCTGAATCTGTCGTGAGGTTCTGGTAATGAACTGCTATGCAGTTACAAACCAAGATGAAACAGATGTTTAGTGCTCCTAGGTTTTTGACTCTTCTTCAGCTGATATCAGTCCTTGATGAGGACTGTCTTGAACTACATTTATGATCGAAACTAGAAATGGAATTCATTCATTTGTCCTTTTCTTAATACTTTTCCTCAGGTTACTAGACTGATGATATCTGACTTATAAGCAGCATGGCACAGCATGATCATCTGCATGTTATTCACTTATCTGGTTACCAGTTACTGGCTCTGAAGACTTTCTTAGTAAGTTAGTCTGAGATTTCAATCGATAGGGCATGACAAAAGGACTGATGGTTATCAAAAATATCGGATATGGTTTAAATATGAAGGTGACTGAAGTTGTCATTGATCAGCTAGCTTTTAATACATGAATTGGAGTGCTTCTCTCCTTGAAAATCTATGTCACGACACTTTAACAAGGGTAACACGAATTCCATTTTGTACTAAATACGTATTATGTGTCAGAGTCAGAGCAGTTCTAGGCTTCTGTTCAAATTTGAATCTGTTCACCTATAACTGTGTCAACTTTCGGGACCTTTTATCAAAAATCGAAGGAATGGGTAGGCCGATTCCAAAAAACAGGAGTTATTATTATTATGTAATCCTGTTTTAGTTTCTTCGTTAGAACTGTCAGAAAGTAAAACAGTATTATTTACTGGATAACGTTTCAGAGGTAGTTTATTGTCCATAGTCATATCAACTAATTCCACAATTTTGAGACATTGTTTATGTAGTTCTAATCTTCGCTTTCTTTGTGGCATGGTGCAGAATCACTTCCATTGAATGTACTTGGTGTTGATTCGATAAACTGAGCTTCAGTTATCAAACTGTTCCTCCACCTAACTAAGTTTTTAATACTATCACTCTATCCCGCCCTATTCTGTGCTTATGTGTAGCCGTGTGCATAGCTATAGTCTAACTTTTCTCTAAATTCTTTATATTACCAGGATCTGTCAATCTTGATTTAGCTAAATTTTTGTGCTGTTTTATTCTAATTGACTTGGATCGTCTATTGTGACCTATGTAGTTGTTCACGCAATCATTGAAAGCAATTTACTAGACTAAATTATTTTGTCTTATTGGATCAATAGGGTCTTTTAACTCACAAACCTTGTTTCTAGGCTAGTTTGTTGGTTTAAATGCCACTCTAATCCCGGCCGCATTGAGAAATCTTCGTAGCGTTTGGGACGTATATTCTTCTTTGAATTCTCTCTCAACCTTATCACCACCATTAATACCTATTGTGTAAAGTGCATTTTTACTTGTGTAATCCCGGTGTAGTATTTTAGAACAAATAACAAAATAAACAAATATTTTGTACTATTCCTCACCGCTGTGATCTTTTTAGGAAGATCGTTTCAAGAGTATGGATCTGACAGGTTAATATACAGATTAATATTCAAACACTGGTACAGGTGACATTTACGATCAACCGGTTACATAATGATATGGAAGCAAGATCAACGTAATGTAGGTTAGTGAATTAGCAGATCTGTTAGAGAGGCTTTTTCCAGTCCGACTATGAAAAGTACAATGGGGTTGTTAGTTACCAGTGATGGGAAAGAATAAATTACTATTTTGGAAAGATGAATATTTGAACATCAAACTATATATATAATAATGATAATAACGGTGATAACGATGAAGGTACTTCTGCTTATGATAACAGTTGAAATATGAATGATAAAGTGGTTAATGGAAAGGAAAAACTTGGGCACTTTGATAGAGTATAATTCCATATTGGATTGTTTAATTGATGTAGCACACAGTGACGCAGAATAATTTACTTCATGACGTTCCAAGCAGAATTTATTGCTCATATTCATATCAAAGTAATGATATGACTTTCAAACTTCCTTCATATTGTGGTCCAACAGTTCATCCATTTATTTCAATGGTAGTAAAATAGTAAAATCTTTGTATTTCCAATTTGTGATGAGTCATTCCTGTTACATGGGTTAGATGTGGATTCAATTAACAAAGATTTTGTGATTATAGGAAAAGATAAGCCGTGGCTGCAGCGAAGAAAAGTTTTTCTTGTCGATTAAATCGTTTACTAAGCTGTACATTAGTGAATATATGTTACAGTGGGCAGAATATTTCAGAATTATTTCCGGCTAGGGGGCAAAATATATTGAGTAACTAAAGTAAGTTAATTAACACATATTCCCATTTAGAGTGGGAAAATAGAGAACGGACTATGGAATTAAATGTAATTACGTAATACAGAACGAATGTATGGCAAAGTAGGAAAGTGAACGAAGGGTTAGTGAAAATAAAATTGCGATTATTAAACACCGGATAAACATATGATAGAGTATGAAAATAAATAAAGGATTATGAAAATAAGGTGGTAATTACTTAGTGCAGGTTAAATCTATAGCAAAGTAGGAAAATGAATAAGGTATGATGGGAATACGTAACAATAATAATACAAAATGAATCTATGACAGTCAGGGCTTTATGCTAGTCATGGCATAGATAAAGGTTGGATGTACCTTTTTTGGACGCATAACATTGGTTTGAACTTCTGGCTCGCTAGTGCTTAAGATATAGACAGCTGCCTTGATCTCACCCCCTTTGAGTGGTTCGGTCGAACCCTGTAGAGAATTTCGAATGAGCTCTCGAGAGGAGCTAAGTGACCTGAGTTCACGAGGTGTTCCGTTGTTGAAATGAAGAAACATTTCCGTTCATCTTTTCTTAGCCAGGCCGGGTAGTGTTAGCGTACACGTTTTACAAGCGGACGCATGGTACAGCCCCACAAGAGCAAGTAAATTGGTATACACACACTGGTGTGGCCCAGTGTGTCGGCTTGCCTTTCACATATTGACCAAAGAGCTTCTTGCAGAAGAAAATCCGAAGGTTGGCGGCAAAGTATGTTCTGTTTAGGGATTTTGACGGTCGTTTTCTCAGGATCTCTGCAGCAATATCATTTTTGAATTCAAGATTCAACAAAGGAATTTTCGGTTCCAAATGTTTTTATTCAGTTAAGTTCTTTGGTTTCATGTTCTTACTTCATTTTCTGTGATTAATCTCTCCCTCCAGCTACCTATATGAGATTTTAGAAGTGTCACCTTATCCAACTCTACAGTTTGATTATTGGTCAGTGTATGGAGAGCGACAGCCGAGTTTTTCTCAAAATTACTTTTCTTAGAAGGGTCTGCCATTTTGTGTTTCACTAAATTCTTATGTTCTGCTATTCTGACTGATGCAGATCGCCTGCTTTGACCTATATACTTCACTTCACAATCATTGCATGATATATGATAAATAAGACTATTTTCCTTAATTCGTTCAACTGGATCTTAAAGCATACAAAGTTTCTCTCTAAGAGAGTTTATGAGTTTAAACACCACACTAATCCCAGGATTTTTAAGAACTCTATGTAAGATTTCAGATGTAACTTCTTAATACGGCAACACTACAGAGATTTCAAAACCCCTCTTACTCATGTTGTAACTTAAACTAACACCATATAGAAGCACTGACTTGATCTCGGTGTTGAAAATCCGGATCATGTTCACGATTCGTGCTAAGTGCAGTAGATCTCCACACTGATTTCAGGCTAACGAAGGCCTGTCTTGCTGTCTTTCCGATCCTGGTTTCGACATCCTCATCTGTGCCTGTGTCGCCTGTAGTTGAAACGATGCTGTCTAGGTAGGTGAGAAAGACAACTTCCTTTAGGTTTCGCCCGTTAATGGTGATTGGTGCTTGTCGTTGATGCTGTTTTCCGTTGGGTATCTTCATCATCTCTGTCTTCTCTATGTTCACTTGAAACCCCGTTTTCGCTGCCCTGCCTGCTCCGCCAGCTTGTCAGTTTCCGTCTATAAATCTTCGAGTTAGTGCAACACTAAGCATAAATCATCATCAGCGAAATCCAAATCTTCTAGGGTCTATTCATCGTTCAAACAGCGTATGCCCATCTTCTCGCTCCTCACGGTTTGTTGCATGATCCAGTGCAGTTCAGTCCTCCAGAATGCAGATCGCAGGCGATAGTAGGTGGGAACCTTGTCTTACTCATATCCCCTATATTCACTTCAAACGCATCACTGAGCTTTCGATTGTCAATCACTTGGCATGTAGCATCATATAGCGTATAGATGTTGAATGAGGTTGATAGAGGTTTCTGGTACTAAACACAGTGTTGAAGCAGCTGCCTGCCAAATTACTTCTCGGTCGACGCCTCGATCAAAGGCCTTTTCAAAGTCGATGAATTTGAGGTAGAGAGTTGACTGTCATTCTATGCTCTGTTCTATGATGATCTGTAGTGTAGCGTTGCAACTTGATGCGTACATGATTTGTGCTTCTGAAGGCAGCCAGCCAGCCTGTTCCAGTCGTATTCTGAATCCAACGCATATTTTAGTCTCTCCAGGATGATCCGGCTTAATATTTTGTTTGAGGTGGACAGGGGCATGATTTCACACCAGTTCTTGTCCTTGCAAAGACTTCGGTCACCCTTATTTTGGAGTTTGACAAGGTAGCCCTTCTTCCAATCAGTTAGCAGGCACCTTTTCTGCCTTCCACACCTTCTGCAATAGTAGTGTGAGCATGCCCACTGACATCTGTGCTTTTGTTTTCAGCGCTTCTGGAGGAATTGCATCTGGTCCTGCTGCTTTCCCGGATTTCAGTAACTTTACGGTGTTCAGGATTTCACTTCTGCTTTCGTCGGAGGGCTTTCGTTCACTGATAGTTCTGTGGTTGAGCTGCTGGTGGTATTTCTGGACGAGTTAGAGGTGGTGGTGGTGGTGGTGTTGGTGGATTCAAGAGTTTTATGAAGTGGTCAGACCATCGTTCCCTTTGTTCCTTCTCTTTGGTAACTAAGTTTCCTTCACTATCTTTCATTGGTTTCATCTGCGTTGATCTCTTCCCAGATAGACAGTAACCTGGTTATTTGATATAGTGTTGTCAGGTCTCCATCTCTCCTACCTGCAGTTTGTTCTGTTTCACTTGCCAGTGTGTCGTAGAAGTGTCTTTTGTCTTTGCGCCCACTCCTCTTCACTTCTTTGTCCAGTGCAGTGTTGTTTAGGTTGTGTTCAGTTCCTCTTTTCATTGTTCATCCCTACACTGCACTGCACTGGTTCATCTTCCTCTCCATTCTCTCTCACCTTACATGTGTCCGTTGAGATCCATTCCTTGTCTTGTTTACTCGCCTTCCTTCTTGACACGGTTATGCAGGTTTCCTTCCACGTCCCCTTCAAAGAGTTTCAGTGTTTTTCCAAGCAGGTTTCTTCAGGGATGTTGCTCAATATCTCTCACTTTGTCCTGATGACTGACTGACTGACATGAAAATGTCCTTTGTAGTCTCGTCCTTCAGTTTCTGTTCTGGGTGCTGAACTTGAACTGTGGTCGTCCATCACCAGCTTCTTTGAATTGAAGGCTTTGAACGTGATTTTGAAGGTTCATTTCACTAGACAGTATGTGGTGTGAACCTACATCTCCCCCCTTCTTGATCTTGTGTCCATTAGGCTGGCTGCATCTCCACTTTCTTCACATTGAGATGAAGTCGATTTGATTTTTAGTGTGTCCTGGTGTCTAGTGAAATCAAATCCATGTCACTTTGTGAGTGTCCCTGTGCTTATACACACTGCCTCCAATCACCAAGTCGCTGAATGCGTAGAAGTCTGCAAACAGTTCTCCATTCTCGCTCATCATTTCACCGAGTGCTTCTCGGCCAATGGTTAGTTCTCTTCCTGTGTTGTCCGCTCCAAGTTTGGCATTCATGTCTCCCATTAGAATTTTGATGTCGCCACCTGGGGTGAGGTCTTGTCTATTACTGATTGCATTTATCTGTAGAATTCCTCCTTCTTCTCTTCATCTGCATTATTTGTAGGTGCGTAGTGTAGCATTGTATGATTGTGACTTTTCTTCCTTTTGAGTTGGACCCTGCTGTCATGATCCTCATCCTGGTGGAGATTGGTTCCCACTGCATTAAGGAGATCCTTCGATGCTCTTGGTGACGTCATGATAGCCACTCCAAAACTCAGTGTGCTCGTGGTTGTCGTCTGGGTAACAATATCGGAGTAGATTAGATTATTGACTCCTCTCCAGTTGACAGTTTGGAGAGTCCACTTCCATTCCATCTGCTCTCACGAATTCCTAACACTTCTATGCCATACCTTCTCATCTCCTTTGCAATCTGGGCAGCCTTGTCAGCCAGCTTCAAACATTGTTCGGACATTCCATGTCTCCATCCTTACATTCGCTTTCATCGAAAGAAGAGAAGATACATCGGCCGACCGGCTTCGCGAAGGCTTTCACCAACCGGCGTCATTTCGCCTCTTCGATTCCAGGGAGGAATAATATTGTTTGCATTTTTATATTTTGTTTGTGCTTTGAAGTTTTTTTAGCGGTTTGATTGATTTCCCGGGAAAGGGTCGCCAGCCTTATGTCCAACCTTCCTTCTTTATATGGGCTTAGGCACGGCTTGTAACTAGGGTACTAGTTAGCCGGGCAAGGTTATTTTTTTATCGGTTCTTATAAGCGATTTTTATAAATCCCGGATCTTAGTTATTACGAGTCAGCCTCCGTGATGTGTTTCATTTACGTTCTTATGCATTCTGACTTACTAGTCAAACTCCTAGCCTGAGTACTGGAACATTTTATCAAGCCTATAGGGTGAGATGATGTGAAATCCAAGTATCACTTAGAATATGTAGGTTTCCTGTAAACACTCATATCTAAGCTTTCAATTTCTCTCCTCTTAATTTTGCAATTCAACATAGATAATTCTCCTTCTTCATTTTCTAATGAACTGGGTTGCATCTGTTGTCGAATTAATATGTAAAAAATACTCTGGATGTGTTATGGCCCATAGAGTATTCATAACTTAATGTCAGATTCATACTCTTGAAAAGAATCTATCTATCAAAATAAAAACATTGAGGAATAATACAAAATATTTGTTTATTTTGTTCTTTGTTCTAAAATACTACACCGGGATTACACAAGTAAAAATACACCTTATACGTTGGCTCAAAGTAACCCGGTTTCCCACGTTTTTTCAGTTATCCAGTCCACCGTTGGTCACGTCTAAACATCATTATTACTATCATTACTATTTTTAGTAGATTTATTATTCATAACACTTATGTTACTACTACTACTCATATTTTTCTTTCGATTTCTAATGAATTTGTTTATAAATTAAGGTGGGTAGTTATTAAGACGCGAGGTATTCTTGATGTGTCTAATTTCTTGTTGTAGATTTTCTATCTTAACAGTAGGCAATTTCGCCCATTTATTTAGGCATTTAACGAAGCCTACTCTAACTATATCCGTTAAAGTAACGTCGCGGTAACTGATGGGAAAATCTCCTTTCTCTTTTTCAGAATATAATTTAAATAGGTGTAAAAGCCATAGAATAGCTGATTCATATGCTTGTTCAGTCACTATTTGACGATTATATTTCTGTATTTCTCACCTCTCTGTTCGTCAGCAATATCAAACTTCACTAACCATCTCTCGAACACATTATCTGTCAAAGTTACAGGTGGTGTAATGTCGATTTGACTTTCTGAGAAACTAAACATTATTTGCTTCTATGTCAAGACGTTTTGTTTGTTCCATTTCATACGTCTTGTGTGGTCAGCTCACTATACAACTGAGCAAATTAAGTCAAGTTTTTGAACCTTAAGCTTTATAGATGACATGCTCCAGTGGTCGTTAAAGTCTAATGTGCATGGGAAATGGGAAACGGAGATTGAGGTATTTATCTTAGTGACTAGCAGTGAGATCAAAGATACGCATTTCGTCCTATCCCGGACTCGTTAGCTGAATATACCTGGACCCTCAGTGAGTAATTTTGTCCCCACGGATACTCGAACCCAGCGCCCATGGCTTCAAATGTCAAAACACTATCCACTTGGCCACTGGGGTACGAGAACAACTCGATCTTGTGTACCAAAGTGATATTGAGGTAACTGATACAAAACGATGGTTCATTCCATTTGATTTTTCATGTTAGAAATGAAACACAGTCATCAATAGTCCTCTGATGCCTTGACATCACTGTTAGGACAATTCAGATTAACTGCAGGATATAGCTACATCTAATGCAGAAGATGGCATAAATCCTTTGATCACTTTACTACGAAACTGGACCTTATATGTGATGAATGTGAAATCTGATTCTACCTCCTTGCAGGTGTTCTTGTCAACAAACGCCACGCTCTTTCTTTCACACAAATAAAAGTTTAAGTTGCTTTATCAATTTCATTTTAGTTTATGAGATATTTAATCCCTTTACATCAATAAAAATGGATTTAAAATTAAGTGATATTATTGTTAATATCAATTTATATTGGAAATAATTCAGCCAAAATAGTTGACATCATGTCTGAGTCCTGTGAAAAAAAGCTGACGCCAAAATCACCATCATCATGCTTATACCTACTGACTCCCTGCCTGTTTCCGTATTCACTATCATATTCACATGATTTTGTGGAGGAATGGACTTAGCAGTTCCCACTAAGCATTTATTTTGTTCATACATAAATATTCTGTTTTGAAAACAAAGTATCATATACAGTTGTCAAATTCAAGACAATACTGAATAAACAATTAATGCATTTATAGTTGACTCTTCTGTAATGTGCTTTCATGCATGTTTGTGTGTTTCCCAATTCGCCCGGTAACCTCTCTCATATATGACTGCCCTCTCAGTAAAGTTGTCACTCTCTTTCCCTGTCTTCCTCTGAGTGACTTTATATTCTTATGAAAAAGAGCAAAACCCTTTTTTAAAGAGTGTATGACATCGACCTTCAACAGTGTTTTTGTGGTATGTCTAGGCCTATCTCCCCGTCAAGATAATTTATAAATATTTATATTTGTACACATACGGAATCAATTTTGAGGAAATTAGCTGTTATATATATATATATATATATATATATATATATATATATATATATATACGCTTTTACAGGATGAAAAATGTCAACCTTCTCTTCCAAAAATAATAAACTTCACCTTGTGCATACCATAGGAATCTTAATTTCGTGACAATGTCAATATGAACAGCAATAAATCACATAAGCATAAAGTTTTCAAATATTCGCAGTTAAGCAAGTAGTAGCTATTTCTATGGGTTTTAGAGAGCAGTTAGTCGCTTGAAAGAGTTTTCGTTAAGAGTTGATAGCAGTTAAAAATCATCTGAAGTTAATCATGTACCAAAAACCTGTGTCGGATCGGTTTAAAATTTTACCACTTCAGAAACGCTGAATGCCTTCCTGAAATTGGAACTAAAATCGATGGATGTCTTCCCAGGCGAATTAAAGTACCCGGAACCAGTGAATGGAATGTTTTTAAATTCAGGCGGTTTGTAGTATGATTTCAGCATTCTACAGTGGGATCAACTAACATGTATGGTCACTGTAAACTCTGTATGTTCTAAAGTAACTAGCAATCATCAAGAATTGCAAGAATGAACAGGTAATTAATTTTTTGTTACTTTACTTTTATATGGATTTTGTTTTAAGATAATGTTCATCAAAGAATGAAATCAGTTGGGGAATCACTGCAAACGTAGAAGCCCCGGACATCTGTTTCCTCCTGGTTTGGGACTCCTAAGAAGTAAACACGTGAGACCTGGTTAGGGGTCGAACTCGAGATCCTCAAGTCTCGCTGCAAATGCACTAATCATTCACCCACTGGGTTGCAGTTCAACGGTTCTCAGCTCCCAGTTAGCATCTACCTCACTTCTAACTCAGTTGATCCTAAACTTCAGGGCTTCTAATTCGAACATTGAGATATCCTTCTTAAAACCTTTAAGTAAACAGCACTACGTCATAATTTACTTTCAGGTTGGTTTTAGTTTTTGTAAAGTAGAAATTTGAGTGGCTTAAAATTTGCTTTATTAACCAGAGAGCATCCTTTGATGAATAAATTGGATTGTCATGGCACTAAAGGTGTGCTCTGTTTTAGTATCGGGTTTATTATTCCACTGTTTTTGTGCGTACACTACTAATAAGTTCCTAATTAGGACAGAACAACTGTTCATGGTCCGTGATTTCTCGCAGTCCTTTTACTCACTTTCTTTAGTGGTCAGGTAAATCTTCGGTGAATAATTCTACGTATTAGTGCTTAGTACTTATAAAAAAGAAAGGGAGTGAGTATTCTGTCAGAGGTTCAGCTAACCGGGTTTTTAAGCATGAACTGTGTAACATAACTAAGATTCCCCATGATCACCTACCAGGTCTTATGGGTAAGTAAAGACATTGGACATAGGCTATATATATTAGTAGGGAAGTTATCCTTCACTGACATTCTGATCTATCATCCTTTTCAAATAGTTTCAATGGGGTCTAAAAAACCAAACCAAACCCTTTGTCTTGGTATAATTTTTTCGAATATGTCAGTATTGACCTCTGATTGTGGAAAGCACCACTCATTTATACAGTAAAATCGACTAAAGGATTATTTAGTGACTTTATAGTGATAGCACTCCTGGTATTTTTAGTAATATTGTAGGCGAGACCAGTTGAAAGTTGTGCTCATATTTTGTCCAGTTTTGGGTTCGTCATTCATGTCTGAAGTCAGATCTTATAGAAGTCCCATACTTCCGATTAGTCATTACAAGGAAAATCAGTCACACATTACATCATGCACTCCTCTTTCTCCACATCTCAATTTACACTTGTAGGATATTCACAAAGTAAAACAAATGATGTGTTTGAGTGCTATTAAATCCAGGGAATCCATAAACTATATTTATTTCAGTTCATTTTCACTACTTTATTACCCCGGGGGGTCGCTGGTTCGGACCCGGACGCGGTCCAAATTTTCATTTCACCTCCAATCATCATCCAGTATAAATACTAGTCTGCCAAACCACGGCTATCCCCGATATTCGAGGGATAATTAATATATTGCATCACCTGAATAAACATTTAAAATCATGAAATATTGCGTAGATATTTTACCACAGGTGTCTGTCACTTTATAAAAAGCTGTTACCTATACATTCAAAACAACAGACATTGATTTTAATGCTCACCATGGAGCTTTCTGCATTAAATTTTTTTCTTATTTCTCTATTTATGAAGAGATTTCACTTAGGATCAGCGGAGTTGTAAGGAAGGCAATTTCGACGGACTGTTACTACTACTGCATAATATTACAATGGTAGGGGACTAGGAACCCGAAAACCCACGTATCAGTATTTAGTAATTCGATTTAAAGAACAAATAGCGAAGAAATGCAGTGTTGTGATTCAGTTAATTTTGTTACACTATTGCATCCTTATCAGAAGTTACCATAATATTACCGTTGTTATTGTTGCTTTTTTGTTGTGTATTATTTATAACTATCAAACTTATTTAAAGAAGTCCCAGAAAAGAGAAAGAAGGAAGAGATTGACAACTGAAGAAAGTAAGAATCAAGGAGACTTCCCAGTATCATGTATATATATATATATATATATATATATATATATATATATATATATATATATAAACATTCATGTATATAAACGTTAGTTAATTTTTAAAGATAAAATAATGCCGAAAAACTTATATCCTGCATTGAATGTATTTCTGTGTGCAAGTGAATAAGCAAGTGAAACAGTTTATTTTTTGACGGTTTTCCATTGATTGAAAAGGAATGAGTATATTTCCACATGATACGTCTTGAAGTCGGGTGAATAGTTGTTGAAAGTTCAAGAAACTTTTCACAGAAATTTAATTGAAATTTAAACTGTCCTTTGGTGTATTTATACCCCCTTCCTTTCATTCCTATAAGTTATTGAATACAGCAAATACAGCAAACCTGTCAGACTGGTGTTCAATAAAGAATAGATTCGTGTTAATACAAATCACTAATAATTAGATCTTAGATGAATATGAATGAACTATAGAACAGTAGAATTGAAGTGCACTCTCAGAAAATGTGAAGTGTATCGATTTCAAGTGGATTCAAGTATATACTTCTCCCTGTAGACGTAATCACTGGTTCCGTTTCACCCCTGCTGCAGAATCTGTCTGTTCAAACACCCAAAGAAGAAGAGGAAGAAGAGAAAAACTGTTCTCTTCTGTTTGAAATTATCGGTAAACATATGATAGAAGTCATGAAAGATAAAAGGTTGAAAAAGAATTGCCCAACTTTACAGCTATGAAAAGAGAAAGATGAACCGATGAAGTGTTTGAAATAATCTTCTTTCTTTTTGGATTGTCTGTCAATCATTTTGTTGGACTGTTTACACCTAAACGAGAGGATTTCATGCTTATCTTTTCAACTTCATCCACATCGTCCTCGTTATCATTTCTACTAGCTATTAGTGAAAAGGATGCGGTTATCAATGAATTTGTTCCCATAATGGAGTCATTGGATATAGTACTATTGTGAATTACTGCGTTGGGATTAGCAGTGTTGAGCATATTCGGGACCAAAAGATCTTCAGCATGAATCATACCACTATTACTACCGTCCGTATCATTTATACGATGACTTCTCGGTGAGTACGCTGTTGGTGTGGCTTGTGTTACATTACAATGCGATGATATTAGATTAGAAGTGTGATTAGTCGGTAGCGTAGAAAGTAAATCAAATTGACTGGAAATGGCCGAATTGTTTGAGCTGTAATTACTATATGAAAGGTTGTTCAATGGATATCCGTTCCGTGAGTCAAATGAATGGTAATACGGCATCCCAATCGGATAACCAATACTATTACTGTTGTTATTCTGATGCTGATAATGATGATTGCGATTCGGATCACTGTTACTATATGCACTATTCAGTGTTGCACAGTCTGCACCAGTACTATTGAATGGATTATTTGTAAACACGCTACAAGTTGTTGACAGAGAGGAGGATAAGTTTGTTGGCGTCTCATTCATGTCATCTGAATATAATGAATGCGGCAAACGGTTATTTGTGCTGTGAATACTATCTGAAAGTCTATAATCTGTTGGTATCATAAGCGAATCCATTGAATTAGCTTTAGGTGGGGTTCCACCAACACATTGGTTACTATGGTTACCACTAGGGAAATGATTCAGATGATCTTGATTTGATGAATCATTTCCAACAACATTACTGAAACCAACTGAAGCTGCAGCAGCTGCAGCAGCTGCTAAGTAAACATCGTTAGTTGTTGGATGATTTGAGAATCCTGTAGTCAATAAACGACAAATAATTAAACATTGGATAAAAAGAAAGTTTACATTGCATTGTTTACTTGTGCGTTTTTATCAAAAAATCAGCGTGCATATATCTTTCTTTGATTTATGAATGTATAATTTCAGTATTGAGCTGTGGTTGTCACCAGCATGTCCTAAGGTCTTTCTTCTAATAAGGTAACTGAAAGTAATCAAAGGTAAGTCATGCAATGGCTGCATCAATAACGGTTAGCCAGCTCTGTATTGTTTTTGTTTCTGCTGGAGAGAACTAAACCAATTGCGACACCTTCATTTTATCAGTTCGGCTATCTGAGAAAACCATGGTTTAGCAGATTTTGAATACTACCTGTAATTTCCTGTTTCTAGTTGCTCGACATCTATTTGCAAGTGTGCTCCTATGCGAGTGTCCCGACACCGGCTATTATTCAGCATGCTATATTCATCTTGGAGACCAGCAGCCCAGTCCGCGGCTCACGTTTCGCCCCACTTGGGACTCATCAGCGGTACGCACCTGCACCCTCAGTGGATAGTGTTATTTCCAGTGGGACTAGAACCCAGTATCCATCACTTCGAACGTTAATGCCCTATCCACTAGGTCACTGGGGATATGAGAACTACCTCTTATGCAATAGGTATCAGTTGTTGCTTAATACTTGTAACTGCCCGTTGTTTTACTCATTTGGATTGATACTGGGTGATGATCGAAGGTGGAACGAAAATCTGCGCCGCGACAGGATTCGAACCAGTGACCTTAATTATCTGAGTGGGCGAGTTTTTGAAATTAGAAGTCGAAGTTAATACTTTATTATTATTAAGGTTGATAGTATTCATCACTGTTTAAAAAGTCTTATTGTTAGCTAACCTGAATATCACTATTTCTAATCAAACCGTGATCTATGTTCTTTTCTACCAACTTTGATCATCATTCTAGAATGTTTCAGTATTATTCAGTTCGCCAACATATCAGACGGCCTGCTTCATACAGATGATATTCACCTAAGAACACAAGATTGCCTGGAAACGGCACTCTAGTAACTGCATAGTTAACTAATTAAGTTTATCTGTCTCAGCTGGAAAGGTAGTTTTTCGTAAAATACCAAAACTAAGTTGGCTTTTTCAGTGGCCATTAAGGTGGCTTTTATAATCACTAGAACTCAGTATATTGGATGTCAAGCTATTCACTGGTTTTCTGAAGAAGTAAAGGATATTTTACAAGTTGGTAAATTAAACAGCCGTTGTCACACATGCAAATGATCTTCATAGAGAACACAGGAATATGAGTGATGACTACAAAAAATGCATCAGGCAGAGTAGTTTGAATACATTCCACATGACCATTGAAAACTGAATCGAAATTACCGTCGGTTAATTGTGATTCCAACAGCCACTTGATATATAGTATTAAATGACGTTATCTTCGGATGAATACATTAATAATATCTCAAATATTTACAAAATTATTTGTGTAAAACATTGTAATCGACTCTATTTATCTGAAGGCAACCACACGCTTTGTTGACATTTATTGGGTATCACTTCCGTGGAGGTTGCAGATACGCCTTTCTGACAAGCGTCAAAAGGCAAGAAACCTAGATAAAGCAGGGCTTTCTGTCGATCGCCTCCATTCAGCTAACATCTATTTCAGTGCATCGCGGTGTTGATTCTCGCAGCTCGGTGGCCACATCGCAAAATGCTCTATGAAATTTAATCAGCGCTTAGGATTAGACATCATGAAGTTGGTAACCCTCCAATGATTATTCCGTATACTTAATCCAGTCATACTGGAGGTCAACCGTGGCCTGAAAAGCTCAGTGGTAACGTCTTTGATTACCACGCTCGGTGACGCGGGTTCGAACTTCAGGTTGGCTATCCTCCAGTGACCAATAAATACACTGTATTATCGTTGATATTTCCCAAAGATTTGTACTTCCGTTCATTTATCCTTTACCTCATGTCTGAATACATCAGGGAGCAAAAGGTAAAAAAGGAAGGCAAGTGATATTTAGACTGGGTGAATAACAGTATAAGTCAGCTAACAACCAGCTGTTATACCTAAAGTGAGCAATTGTAAGACTTCACAATATGATGCAAACCATTTCAAGCATCATATCTCCAACAATAAATACCTCGTTCTTTCGAGTGATCGTACCCATTACAAGTCCATTGTAGTCAAGCGTTTTAACAGGATATGAAAACAGAAAATTTTAACAACATGAAAAGGAGGCACATATCTGAGTGACTGTTGTCTGCCAGCGTGAATTGAAAGAATATTAAGAGATAGGACAAATGATCACTGACTCCGTATTACTTTATGAAGCAAAACGGTTACTCCTTTTGGCGAATGCTCACAGTCCAGGATATGAAACACTTATGCTTTGGTGATGTCGAGTGAGACATGGAAACACTTGCCAACTAAAACCTCAGAGCAAAGAACAAGTCATTCTTAACAGTTACTTTTATATTACAAATATATAATATAAAATCCATGTGGTTGTAAGGAATCGTGCATATAGCCATATGTGTAGTCAGTGTTTCTGAAAAGTAAACAAGAATTTAATAATTTTAATATTCAGTCAGGTTGTATCTTTTTGTCCTCATCTTAATTATCAGAAGAACTAAAGATAAGCTTACCAGCGACCGCGGCTGCCGCAGCTTGAGCTGCCCTGGTATAGGCTGAATATGGTGGAGCACCTTCAATATAATCCATACATGAAGGTATATTTTCTGTGACTGAATAACCATGAGGACCTAAAAATTCAATAATGAGAATAAAGAGGAAAAACCTTGACTAAAGGTCTAGTCATACTGTCAAAATACAATTTGAATGGATAGACAGAAACATGTCAAAATGAAATCATCTTTGTTTTTGATTGGACTGTCAGTATTATTATGTTATGTTGGACGTAATATAACAGCAGCCCAAGAAAGCAAGAATGTTTGCTTTCTTCCTGTATTTAAGTCATTATAAAACTAGATGTATGGTACCTTGTAGTGGGAAGAACATCATTCCTTTTGGGCCGGTAGATCAACCTGGTGAGCCTTAATTAGGATGTAGTGGTTTGTAGATTCTCCCACGTGTCACTATCCACCATTAGTTCCCTAAATTTAGATATTCTGAAGAAGGTTGCAGGGTTTTTGACAGGAAATGACCTAAGATATCGTTTACATCTCCTTCTGAATCCATCAACAGAAATAATTAGTTGAAAGATTTCCCTAAAATTTTAACAACCATCTCCTAGTACACAGGAGAGTTTTATGACACTCAAAACGGGTGGGTGGGCTTTTCAGTCATAAATTATGTGCATTCATTAGCATTAGAAGCCTTAAAAGTGAGTCCTGGATTTTACGCTAATAGTGGCGCTGAATCGTCTATTAAAAAACCCAAACTCATAGTAACGAAGGAGAAATTTCGAAAACAAACAGTAGGTTGTTGAAGTGGCCAGTATTAGGAAGATCTCCATGAACACAGCAGTTTAAATGGCAGTGTAGCCGTCGTTAAAACGGTCTACATACTTCCTCATGTCTAACTTAGAGGAAACCCCAGGAGAGTCACCAAAAATCTGCGAGTACTGGACAGCTGTTTTGCCCTAGTAGGGGACTCCGCAACAGTGAGCACCCACAACCTCCCAGGGGTCGAACGCGAGATAAATACTCAACTTTGGTACGGGGAAAAGTCGTATTATGTCACAAACTGACAGACGTAGGAAAATATAAACCAATAAAACCCAATCCAGCAACTCAGGAGCAGCGTTCTCACTACAAAACCTGGAGGTCCGGGGTTCTATCTTTCGAAGAGTAGTAGATACACACTGCTGTGGATACCTATGCTAGGACAGAATAGCTGTTTAGTGCTCACGGGTTTTTAATTGTTCTCCAGTTAGTGTCAGTCCATGATGAGTAGCACCCTGAAACCCATTATTACCCTCAAACCTTAAGAATGAACTTGAGACAACTGCTGAGTCTGATAATGCCAATAATCACTATTTTCATTCCTAGTTTCTGTTTCTGCTGTCTTCAAGAAAAGAAAACGTAGACAATTTATAGTCATTTCACATTGATTTTACTTACCTGTTCTATTAGACTGGTCGATCATAGGTTGTACAATCCTTCGACGGGCATTAATGAACCTTTAGGTAAAAACGAAAAACTGGAGTAAGATCAACTAGAAGAATGTATACTGAATGATATTGTTAAATAAGACTCAAAAAAAGCAACTATCTATAAGTGCATTATATTCACGTAAGTGCCAAGTACTTTGTTCGGTGATGCTGAAAAATTCTAAAAGACACTTGAATGATCTTTCTGAAGTTGAATGCCTTGATCAATGCGAGTGAAATTACTAACAAAGGACAAAAATTCAAATGGAGGATGATAGGCAGGAACTTAAATCTCAGGTGTTCTTCATCTTGCTTTACAAAGTTTCGAAGAGGGTAATGATAATTACCATGCTGACATTTCATGAGAATAGAAAACGACCTATTTGAAGGAAAATACCTTTCGTCCTTAAATCCATAAAAACAAAACATTGGTTATTCCAGCAGTTTCATCCCTATCCAGAGCATAGTTATACTTAATTCTAGAAATAAGATACAACGAAAAAATTGGAAAACAGTTTGACTGGCTTACTTACCAGTTGTTTACTTGTAAGATCGTTAAACCAGTATCTTGAGCCAGTTGCTTTTTCTGTTCTTCAGAGGGATAAGGATGCTTCAGAAATAAAAATAAATCAGAAATGAATGGGGTTGGGTGGGATATTTGAGTTTTGATTTTCCATCGACTATATGTAATAGACTGAATTTTTTATCGACAGACACATTTTTACCGTGCAGAAACTTACAGCTACATCATTATCAGGTAGTATTCAATTCATATACACAGTCCAGTCTTGTGCGATGTCATCCTTCGTATAACCAGTTTGCAAGGTAAAACGTTTCAATTCAGCACTGGGTGTTAAGAATTCAAATCTCTGTAACAATATGAACCTCTGAAAGGCTTCAGGCACACCATGCTGGTGAGAGTTAGCAAGCACTAGACGTGCGTTTGGACATTTCCATTGAGTGACTTCTAAAATCTAGTATTAATTACAAATCTATGCTGAAATGGTCGAAAATCTCATAGTTGTTTGGTTTTTGTTTTTAATAAGACGTGATCGTGATATGTACAAATCATTTTGACGGTGGTTTGGTGTTCTCTGAGCTTTGAAGTTTTGTCGTGAACGTTTCATCACCTGGCCTGGTGGCATCTTCAGGATTAACTTCATAAAGAAGTTAGCCAAATCATCATCAGCCTCATCCTGAGCTACAAATCTTTTACATCATTACAAATCACTTTGTGAGTTAAGGATATCTCGTAGGGTTTGACTATCTGATTTTGTAGGTCTGTAGCCATTTCTTTGTGATTTATAAATCGTAAACTGTATCATTTTTGGCTTAATCTCTTCTTCGCTTTTCTTCCGTCTATTAATTCTTCAAATTAGGATTGTTTACAGTATGTAGACAAACGTATGATGTATTTCTAAGTGGTCTTCGTCAAAAATCTATTTTATTCCTAATTTTCAGGTGAATTGAATTCTCATCTTCATTTCGAATTGCAAAAAAGTGGGTAGACGATCTACTTATGAAATAATTTTCGTTGTATTTTCTCCACCCTGAGTAAGTGCAGCAATGCAACCTATACTGAATTTAGGTTTACCATAGGCATCAATTCCTTGGTGAAATGATCGATACCAACATATGTTAGCGCTTTTAGTTTGCTAGTCTTTGCATCATAGGCTAGTTGAGAAGTGAACAAATAGTAAGTAATTAGTTTTAGGGCTGAAAAGTAGTTACCTATGACCTTCTAGTTACAAAGGCCTCTACACAGAATAAACAAACTATGCTTAAACATATATTATCTAGTTTTTGAACTTATTTCAAATCCACTGTGTTTTTTAATACCTCACAAGATAGTTCTTCACTTCGGTTTTAAACATATTTTTTTATGATGATATAATTTAACCCCGAGGTATCTTAATTTGGGATGAACAATAAATAAGTAGGGGCATAATAAACATTGTAGGTGAACGTCTCATATTTTGAGCAGTCAGTGAATAATTTCTTACGTTCCTTAATTCATTTTATAACAATACTAAAGTCAGTAGACTGGTGTCATCGGAACCTACATCATAAAATTCACATAAATATCAAAAGAGATTTAGAGTTGAAGCTATCTGTCTTTTTACATGCTAAGATAGGGATTCATATTCGTTGTTTGTCTTAAAGTATGCTCAAACTGTTGACAGACTGCATTACATAACCTCTATCAGTCACAGATAAAGCAGTTTTATTCCTTCAGGTGTGATTCCCATGATCTTCTAATTAAAAATTACACCACGAAGACGACAAATCATGCTATAATCGATACAGAAGCAGCTAGAATAGCGGAGGTGTCGTTATTGATGAAATCAATTACTGAATACCACTTATAGTAATCAGCCAATACCATCAGCTAGATCAGTGTATTTGACACACTGGAATATGATTCCACTCTTTTTGAGCTGAGCTCATCATTAATGATGATGGATAAGCATTTTCCAACTCCTCTTGTCATTTGATGATATTTCTAATCATTCTTTTATCATTATGTGTATGGTCAGCTTTACTGAAAATAATACTACTGAAGGCTAATTTGAAAGTTTATTTCAGGTCTGTTTCCAAAGTAAGAAATTGAAAAAAAATATAGCTTTGGAATATGATAATATTTGAACTGTATCAGGTTATGCTGGTTGGTTCAGTGGATCTACATTTACAGGAATGATGGATAAGTTTTCAACATAACCACCTTTACTACGGGATTCATGCCAAAGATCTGTATGATAGCGACCTAGGGGTAACTTCTTTTAATCAGCACTTATATGGCGTTCCTTTAGAGTATACAATAGTCTGTTGTCAATATAAGTTTAAAATGCGTAAAGTATTTTTAACTTACTGTTAAATGCTGAAAAAGCCATGCTCTCATAATGTTTGTAGCAACTTTTGGAAATATTCCACGTTTTTTCTGTCTTTTCAGATCACTTCTAGTCTCAGCATCTAACTCGTCTATAACATCTTTCTGTGATCCTGTTCAATAGTATAAAACAAAAGTAAGCCAATAAAGACATCTCTGTTCTAATCTATATGTACAAAAATCTATATTTATGCATTCAAAATAAGTTTGTCCAAATATTTCAGTTCCAATGGACTTGACCTATAAAAACATTTTACCCTCAAAATCTTTTCTTTCACTTGGTAACGAGCATATCTTGTCTTCTTGCGCAGTACATAATGCCACCCTTAAAATTCTGACTTCTCAATACATTCGCCAGCCCTTATAACTGTATCACATCATTTAACCAAGTAGCTCAGGTTTTGATGAGTCTTCTTCTCATTACTTAATACTTTTGCCAATCTCCTGATTTATAATCAAAACAAAATTTCGCCAAAAAATTCTTTTTACTTCCTTTTCTATTACTGTGTGAGTATGATATTTATATACAATTGAATGTACGGCTTGAGAATGATATCGCTGAAAAGGGCGACTCTCCTCTAAACGTCCTTTGATTTTCGACTTAGTTGGGGATTTTTAAACTACTTAAATCTGCATGTCATCGATGAAATTATATCCAATCATTTCTTCTAATTTTTTCAAATGGACAATGTGTTATACCCGTTTCGGTGACTAGGAGAGGAATCTAGGGTGAGGGTTTCAAACTATTTTGGACTCGTCAGCTGGATGTACCTCCACCTCACTAAGTGACGTTGTTCCCACTAAGACTCAAAACCAGTACCTACCGCTTCAAACATCAAAGCGCCATCCACGAAGCAACTAGGGCACAACAGCCACCTCTTTTGCGAAGGCTGTCAGTTGTTGTTTTGATACTTGTAATTTCCCGTCTCAGTGGGAACATCATCACTCCCTGGAGGTGCAGGTACATCCAGCCGACGACTTTCAAGTGGGACGAAAAATGCATTCTGGATTCCTCTGCTAGTTACCAAGATCAATGAAACGAAATGAATATCTTACATCTCACAAGAGATCAAGTGATGAACCTAAAAGTTTTACCAGTAAGCTAGTTACTACTCAGATTCTCATTTGAAATCCTTAAAAATTAAGGAATAAGGTATAAACCGCTTTTTCTAAAACAAAACTTAGATTTTTCAAAGCACATATTTTTAAAAACAATAATACTGTGTTTTCTGGCAGGTTACTATTACTGGGAAAAATTTCGCAAAGCTGAAGAACTAACAAAAGCTAAAGTGCACAGTACAATTCTTCTGTTTGAGAATAGGGCTAGTGATTGCATACATCCTGTCGAATAAATGGACTGTTGCTCGCTACTTCAAGATAGGTGAAGACAGTGGAGTTCACACTTGGGACAAGAACTGTAATAAACCTGTACAAGCACACAATCGCTCAGTTCTTTAGATAGTTATGTCACACTAACTGAGCTATCAGTAGATACATTTCATTTTCTCAGTATTTGGTTGGAACCAAATACCATTTATCACATTATACCATCTTTTGTTTGAATATATGAATAATGACTATGGAAATACTAATTTTCTACTCACTGCTTTACTATTCCATAATCATATTCTTTATGTATATTGTACATAATAAGACACTAACTATATATTAATCATTACTGCGAACACCAATAGAAAGTATCAGTAGCCATCTAGACTATAATTCCTATCCCAATAATTCCAACTCTATATCGTTAATCTTAACAGTGACAGAATCTAATCGAATTTATCAGTTTCGTATATCATTCGAAATACAAACATACATATCGTATGTGCGCACAACATACACAGACACATGTACACATACACACAGACTCTTATACACGTTCCCTGAGGACAGTTCCCTATCTTTTTCTTCTTTTTTGTTTGTTAGAGTTTGTTTGTCTCTGAAAATTTTGAAAGAGAAGAATAAAATATACATACAATACAGATCAACTCGTTTCAGAATGAAAGAGAAAGTCGTGTTTTTTTAATTTGATACACTAGGCGGAAAAAAGAGGAAACCATTTTGAACATAAAATCTTGCTCATTACTTTTTGAGGTTGCACATCAATCACTGTCACTTTAGTGGTAGGATAAAAACTTGACTTAGCAAAATTGGTGAGGAAAAGAATATGTGGATAAAGGCTATGAAAACAAAAGTCAAGATTCTAATAGATAGAAGGGTCGCGTGTCTATTGAATTCAACTAAAGAGAAGAAATCTATTCGCGAATAAATAGCAACAGTCTAATATAAAAAAGGTATATGAACAATGTTGGTGAACAAGTGACTGAATTGATTTTTGAAACTACTGCACTCTACACACGTACACACATGTAAATACAAATAAATTCGTACTATGCTCACTCTGAAAACCACCAGCCAGGATAATTTGCCACAACAAAGCTTTATAAGTCATTCATGGTAGCTGTACATCGAAATTATAGGCCTTTCTGTGTGTGTGTGTGTGTGTATGTATGCTCGCATATTTCTTCATTTCGACTGTGTACATGTGAAATGAACATAAGAAACAGAAGGAAATCGACTGAAGTCAAATTATGCACCAGATGGTTTTTTCAGCTTTAAGTTTGTAGACAACACTTCTGTCTACTCATAACTGGACAATAACTCACTTATACGTGAATTATTTCTAAATAAACATTGAATCAAAACTTTAACCAGTAGTATTCGCTTATGTATACAATCTATATGTTGTAAATTAAAGAGAATCTTGATCCACATGATTGTTCATATTACTGCACTGATGATAATGCACATGTTTGTGCGTATATTTACCTGCCTAATTATTAAACAACTGATTTCGTTCTGTTATTGTTTGTAATTTCCGTTATTGAGTGGATCAATTTGGTTCGCTCAATGACGAGATATTACAGGCAACAACATAAAACTGTACCCGTCGCATAAGAAGTGGCTGTCGTAACTCAGTGACCTAGTGGACAACACTAGCGTTTGTAGCGTTCAGTCTCAGGTTCAAGCCTTTGTAAGAGCGATATCACTCACTGTGAGGCAGGTACATACACCTGGTGAGTCAAAAGTAGGACGAAATGTGCATCCCGGATTTCACTTCTAGCTACTTTCTGACACTATCAACCTGACTTTTCTTTACGGTGAACATTTATGCGAAGTGAAAGGTTAGTGGGACCAGGTAATGTTAACAAAATGTTTAAAAGATTATTTCATGATAGAGATTTGTAGCTCAGGAGGAAGATGACAGTTATTTGCTTTTATCCAACCACTGAGGTTTTTGAATTCCATTTCAGAAGTTAAAGTGTAAAGCGCTTATCACAAGAACTGACTGTCGTAAACTCAAAGTAGTATGAAATTTCAGACGGACACTATGAAGGAGTCTTAAACAAAGATAAAGCAACTACCCACTGCTCCCTGAAGTTTAGTGGCTCCTTGTAGGATTTTAGCTTATGTTGGAGACAATCCTTAAAGTTTAGTAAAACAGATCACTTCTATATATCTATATTCACTTATTTGTTGATATTAGACACCTGTGTATGCAGGAGAAGAGGGAAACAGTGAAACTGGAAATTAATATAATGCCTTTTTTGTTTACTAATTTCATTACCTTAAGTGGGAACACTTGAAAATGTACAAACAGTAGGTTGAATAAATCATCAAAAACAACGAAAATAGCACATATCCAAAAATACCGAGAAAAAAAATTAAGGGGTTGATATTTCCTTAAATTATCAATATAATACTACACATAATAAGCATGGTTTTGGTGTTTTTCATAGAAAGTTTATAGAAGAAATAACAAAACGTCATCAGCCTGCGTGTTGTCTACTTATGCATGAGTGTGCAAGTGTTTTTATTTGGACAGTTAACTCAAGGAATCCTTGTTCTCTTTTCTTTAAAGCAAAATCAAACTACCCAGTCAAACTACCAGTCAAGCGACTTTTCATTAAATTTAACAAAAACAAACAGTCAATTTTTCACGGGTGTACAATATATAAAGGAAAAGAAACAGTAGACAAAACAGTTTTTTCCTTCTAAAGTGAAAAACTTAGGACAAATCTGTATAAAACGAGAGTGAATGAAGAGGTTATATTTCAAAACGATGAAACATGTCTAACTCATCAATCACTGACAGAAAAAGAATGTATAAACAATAGGATAAAATTGAAAAGTTCTCCCCTCTGTTCAGTTTCCTTCCAATTGTCGTTATCTCTCGCTCCCTCCCCCTATCTCTCCATATCTCTATCTCATTTATCTACAAGTTGATTCAAATTACCCATTTTCTCGTTTAAATCAAGTATGTTCTTATTTAAAACGACACGTGCGTAGATCTTCAAATCCACCTTTCCTTCAACGCAAAGACTACACAAACAGACAAAAGTCATCTGTTCAAAGTGATCAGTCCCACCGGAGAAATAATATTGAGATTATAGAAAAAGGAAACAGAATGAAACAAATGAAGTCAATCACTGTTAAACGTTTGACGAAATTGTCAATAAAGGTCATAAATAAAGTTGTGATGATACTTGTAAATTCCCATTGATATACGTGGTCAAACTGTTTGAGCTTTGTGGGTAGACGGGCTCCAATGCCGATACTACCGGGTAGTTATGATGCTCTACTCATCTTGGCAACCAGCAGTGGATTCCAGGATGTTTATTTTGTCCGAAATGGGACTCGTCACCAAGATGACTACAACATCATGAATATCCGGCAGTATCGAGGCATCTGCATAGGAGCCCATCCACCCACAGAGGTCCAGCAGTTTGACCCTGTATATCAACGGAAAATTAAAAGTTCCGATAAACAACTGATACCTGTTACACAGGCGTCGCTTTCGTGCTCTAGTGGCTTGGTGGATAACGCTCTAGAGGTTGAGGTGAGTGGTACTGGTTTCGAGTCTCAATGGGGAAAACAGCACTCAGTGGAGTGCAGGTACACCCAGCTGATGAGTCGCAAATAGGATGAAACATGCGTCTTGGATTCCTCTGCTAGCCACAACCAAGGAAATTGCCATAGTTAACACTCAGGAAACATCGAGACATCCGCACAGGAGCCCATATACCAATAGAGGTCGAAACATTCTATCCAGTAAAACAAGGGAGAATTATAAGCATATAAGTAAATAGTAGTTTTTATTAAGGTTTATGTTTGAAGTGATAAGTTATTGTTGCTGATTAATTTTTCAACCCACTTGAGCAGAAGAAAAGTAAACTTAAAATTCCACTGTCTACAATTTTTAAGTAAAAACCAGTGTTTACAATGAATACTTTGTCTACTTACTTAGTCATTTGTTGATAATAGGATAGCCTACTGTTTTCTGTTTATGAAATCCACAGTGAACGGCTGCGCAAAGGTCACATACTGTTCATATTCCCTTTTGTTTTGCTGTAGTGAATGCCCATGTGTATATATACAGCAGAGAGGGAAATATCCTACTCGCTGGAGGTGCAAAGGCATAAATACTAAGACTTTTCAGCAGGTAACCATATATATATGATGTATTAACCGATATAAAGTAGTGAAACATCCTATCTTTTTTTAAAGGAATGTTTAGTTTATAAAGTCACTTCTAACTATAAATTATTTAAATGGTGTTGCGTTCTTAATTTTCATCTCTTTGCAGTCATCCTCTGCAGTTGAACTTAAAATATACATTTCCCCTGAAAAAAATCAAAACAGTATTAGTACTGCTTCAGGAGGAGATATGTATTCTTTATCATCCATGAGGTCCTGAGTTTATTTCTGAAATTACTATTATGTTTCTGGGAGTTTTTCTCATTTCGTTTTAAAATTCGTAATCCCGGTCATATGTACACCTACATACACATGAGGTTGCATTCATCAAGGCTTGACATCAGCCAGAGAACTATTGAAAAGCCGGGACCACTGGACATGGGACTCCTCAGCAGTACACATCCACGACCCCACCCCACCAGGGATTCAAATCACGACCTTCATGTTACTCGGCGGGGCCTGAGCCATCCAACAGCTGAGTTAGAGTTTAATGGTTCATAGTTTTGCACTTTCGTTTATTCTCGATATGGGGGATTATCTACCGGTCTTCAACTAGCATCCACTTCACTTCCAACTGGTTGACCCCACTGGTCACAATTTCTCATTAGAACTTCTAGATATCCATCTCGAAACATATCTCTAATGAACACTTAACAGGTCATGATGAGCATAACCTTAAAAATAAAATCCCATCAATCACAAACTAATATATATATATATATATATATATATATATATATATATATATATATATATATATATATATATATATAAAGACCATTAAGACCACAAGGGACAGCAAGCCGCACTTTATGCTTGTGCACTTTCATAATGAATACACTTTCAAGAATTTTCATGATGATTTATATTTTCCATTCTTTAAAAAGGAATTAAAAAATTCTTCTTTTTCTTTTTCGACAGACTTAAGAACAGGCAGATGAAGAAAGAAGTCTCGGTGGTGGTTATGCCTATGAAAGGGGTTAATCTACCGACTTTTGAATATAAGAAATCTCGGTTTACCTACGGCTGAAATAGAATCTAGTGTGCGTAACATAGATCTTTCATTATCTTCATTTGTTCATATACAAAGATGGTTTGCTACCAAGTTTTCATGTGCGCTTATGTCTCTATGTATGCATATATATATATATATATATATATATATATATATATATATATATATATATCATGAAATAAAGTTTAGGCGTATGGTTATACACACTAACTGATTAAGCAATCATTTAAGAAGCTGCCCCCCACCTCTCAATACTCACCGCCTATCAAAAGACACATAAAGAGCTTATGAAAAAATGGAATTAAGCTATTTATTTTCTTTCGCACTAATCGAAGTTGAGAACTATACTAATGATGAAAATTAGAGTTTGGAAAATGCAATTTGATACCTGACCATCTTAAAATCAACCATCTGATCCACATTTATTTTTTCATTCTAGAAAAACTAATTATTAAATGTTTCTTTAGGTAAAGACATTAATGGAACCCAAAAAGTTGAACAGTTGTTTTACATATTTGATAAATAAAACCAATGAAACTTTTAAAAGTTGTGCAAAACTAGATTTTTATCGCCTTAGGGGCTAATTGCTTTTCATTCAGTATTTCTACCTTCTTGTTTTATTGGTGTATTATGATTCTCATGAAATTTGATTTTCTTTTTCTCCTCTCTATAAAACAGATGGATTTGACATTAATAAACAGGTAGCACTGAAAACTCCACATATAGTGATATAGTTTTGCGCCACATAGGAGGAGTGTGTACAATCAACTAAAACGGAATGACAGTTGAAGCCTAGATCAAAAGTCATTTTACTTACTGAAGTGATGTTGATTAGTGTTATTAAATAGGAATTCATCATCTGTGACCATTGCCACACCATTTTTAAACGACTTTACAAACAAATATTTAAGTCTTCCTATAATTGAAGGAAAAGCTTTTAGCACCTTGATCAGTAGCATTGATGTATCATTAATAGAAAGGAGGGTAAAAAGCGGGGTTACAGTAAACTTGGAAAAATCAACTCATACAACCTAAAAAACACTGTAATTCACCTCAATTTTCCACTAGTTTTCGAAGAGACGAAAATCTTTACTAGCTAAACCTTAGCAATGATAATCCATTTGAAAGAAAGTTATGAAGAGCATTTAGGACTAAACAACCTGAAGCTGATTACTCTCCAGTGACCAATCATTGCATCCATTTCAGTCCTGCATGAGGTCAGTAGCAGCTCGGAATGCCTAGTGGTAATGTTTCTGACACAGTCACAATATATTATGGGTTTGAATCTTTCTGAGATAGTCGGTTTTTTAAAGTTTCCAAATACAACTTGGTGGTAAATGCCAAGAAACATGAAACCTATTTCTGAAGTCTTCCTGCGTATTCCTCCTAACAATTGAACATCATTTAACTTCTTTTATTCTAGCCAATGCATCACCAAAATAAGTATCAATCTTTTACCAGAAGATAGATCAATTCAGTAATTCCATAAATTTATCTGGTGTGTGCTGAAGAAAGCGACAAACTATAGATATACCTTTTCTTATACACTAGTTCCAAGATATATATATATATATATATATATATATATATATCATTAAAAGGACATTTATTAGTTGTATCGTCAAGAATCAACCTACTCTTACATGCCAGAATAATACCTGATGCTGGTATATAAACCAGGACTCCAACAAATAGCCTCCTGATCACTGACGTTATATTCTACAAGCAAGCTTACTAGACAGTGATCAATTTGCAAGTTACGTAGAAACTGGTCAGTTCACGTTGAAATTTCTCACAGCTGAGTAGTTTTTCACACTCACAACTGTAGTGTCAACAGGATTTCCGTTGAAATCCACTCAGATGAGATCACAAATTGTGGTTTCTGGTACAAAAGTGTCATGAACTGATGAAATTAAATGTTAGAAACCATCCACGTTGATCCGGTGATTTCATTAGGATGATGGAAAATTATCTACTCACAAGAAACATCAGTGACAACCGTGCAATTTACGAATAACTTCCAAATTGTACATCCTATTTAATGGATGCCGGTTCGTCCATATCAGCCAGCCATATCCAAATAATCTGAAGGGACTAGGCTTTAAAAACTGAATTTTTCCTGGCGCACCACTGATGAGCTGGCCTCAAAGAAGAGAAACGGCCGTCTGGTGTTTACACCGCTATAAAGTGAATAGCTGGCAGGATCTGTATATGAGAGTCAGTGATTTTTAACTACTCTTTTTATTCAGTAGTATATTTTGATTCACTAGACGTTACTGTTGATCTGGATTCAAGCGTCTTTCAGTTACCAAGAGTTTCACCCAGTGTGCCTGCATTTGTGGTGCATGTATACTAACTAATGATGGATAGTGGTTAGCAGTGGGATCCAGGAGGCGCGTCTCTTCCTATTTGAGACTCACCAGTCCGATGTTGTTCCAACGAAGGCTAGAAATCAGGGCCGATCACTTTAAACTCCAGAGAGTTAACCACTAGGCCCATTGAGCCACGATAGCCACTTCTTGTGTGTTGGGTAGAGTTTTTATATAGTTATTTGTATTATCACACAGTTGGTTGGACCTAATTGGTCAGTCTCCATTGGCATACGGATTCCTACGCCATGGATGCTTGTGTTTCAGTTTTATATTAATGATGCATAGTGTGAGTAGCAACATACTTGTATGCATACCTTTACGCTTTTTGAGAAATTATCAAAGCCTCTTAACATAATTATTTCTCACTGTATTAAAAACCTAATGTGCTTTTTACCTTTATTCGAATGTGAAATAGTAAAGGGACATTATTATACCATTATTCATACAGCCAAATTCGTTTAAATTTACGCGAAAAAAAACTAAATAGTAGATCTAACTCATAAAATAAAGATTTATTTGAATAGAATAAAGTGAAACAAATTCTTCCTGTTCAAATGACAACAGAATGAGTAGAGTTCAGGTGCACATGTCAAAGAGCTAGCCATACATGGAGTCCCTTCGAATCACACACACACACACACACAAACTAAAATATGCATGCGAAGTAGTTTTGTGCGCGTTCATTTATGTGCTCTCTAGCCTTTTTTATTCCATGAATGTTTTTATATAAATGGGATTTCCTTTCTCTTCTTTTTTTGAAAACTTAATTCCTGAACTTATTCCAGTTATTTCTTTCCCTTTTGTTGTTGGAAATTTTGCATGACTGAAGAAAATAATCTACCAAAATTTATAATCTAATTAGTGTAATGAAATATTCCTTTCTTGTCTCCCTCCCTCAAGCCATCTCTCTCTCGGTCTCACTTTCTATGGCACTTGGAGTTTCTCTCAAAATTTCTCATAATGACTCTTACACTGCCTTTTCAAGGGGTTTCATTTATGAAGAAATGAAATGAATGAAAAAATCAATAACGTATTATTGTATTGTCTATTAAACTATCTAGAATAATCTAAGGTAGTCTGGTCTCTGTATTTATGGATAATTTTAACTAATAGAGCGCCTAGTCGCCTTCAGATTCGAACTGACAGCCATCGGTTTTTGAGTCTTACATTGTACAAACTGAGTCATGAAACTCAGTCTTGAATCAGATTAGGAATACAAATTGATACTTGGTATAAGTCCTTTTAAACTATATGGTTAGAGGACCGCTGGAGTTGGCTTCTAACTCAATTTAGCATTTCAGGCAGTTCATGTAGTTGATCTGTTATCGCATTCCGTTCATTTACTGCAGATCTCCCAGTAAATAGGTTATAAATGGACAATTCAGTGATGAATACATTTTTCTACAATTCTGTACACGTAATCAGTAAGTTTGGGTACCAAAATGAAGAATGATTTCATTAAATGAAATCCCTTTTGAGATGTGTCACTTCAGTGCTCACAGTTTATTTTTTCAAACTGTACGTAATTGTGTGCAATAATGAGTGGACTCAACGTTCATTGATTGTGATAAAAAAAGTTTATGATACAGAATTTAACCTCATCTAGTAGTCAGTGACCTTCATTAGCCATCAGTTTCATTTACTCATACTCATGTTGCTTTTTTGTACAATGTGTTGTGTAGAGGTGTCTTTTCTCTTAGTGAAAGTTATAAGATCACTGACTGCTACCTCCATTTTCCAATACCTGTACAGTTAGGAATTTTGTGTTAGTAATGGACTTCTGTAAGCAACCATTACTTAATCATTTTAGAATACACTTATCAGCTAAGAATCTTAGCATTTACTCATTGATAATTTTCGTGGTGCTAGCTGGTGATGGAATCTATGGGGCATGTTTCATTTTATTTTCTACTCATCAGCTGAATATACCTACATCTCAGTCGGTGTGGCTATTCCCACTGAAACTCTAACCCAACAATCACCGCTTCGAATGACACACAGTTATCCACAAGGCTACTGAGTCATGAAAGCCACCTCTTGTGCATCGGATTTCAGATGTTGTTTAATGACACTTTTAATTCCCCCTTGTCCTACTGGATCGAAACGACTTATCTCTGTTGTCAAATTGTCCTATATACCAACAGAGACCGATCATTTCGACCAAGTATAACACTGGGGACTAATGAATTTACTTATTTCTTATATTAGCATTTTACTGACTAAGTTTTAGAATGTATGACTTTGGTCTTTAGAAGGAAATCATGGTGAGATCTTTATCATTTACTGACACTAAAGAGTGTTGTGATCATATTCAGCAGTTAGTACTGCGAAAACTTGTTTCTGTTCACATAAGTATGGACAGAGTATTTTTTAAAAATAGTCTACACGCTAAATAACATTTTGAAGTATAAGAGCATGGTTTTTTTTAACAGTCTACTTGTCACCTTTTAAATCGCCTACAAAATTCAAGGCCAGATATACATAAAATGCTTCACTTATTTAAGGAAAGGTCATCTGCGCTACAGTAAGTGCTTACCGTCCCAATTTTATGTGCAGAGACAGTTTTTAAGACAGGTTGGACACTTCTATAATAAATCAGGAATTATTTGAAACTAATGAAATCTGAAAATCGCGGCTTGTCGTCAGATAGAAGATAATACTCGTTGTCTTCAGTGACTGAGGACCGGTAACCCTGATCAAAAGTTCTCGTAGATAAGATCCATACAAGGAGAGCAGTACTTATGGCATCATTTACTTTAGTGCTTTATTAGCGTTCCTAGGAAGATAGATCCGAATCAGTACTTGGATTTATGATACTACAATGCTTATCCTATTATAACATATATAGATGAACAAACTCTAGCTTTGAAAACGTATTATTCGCGCTCTATGTAGCTGAAAGGTTGCGCCCACCAACATTTCAGCTGACGGAATAAGTTTGAATACCGTGTTTCCCGTAACATTTCGTTGATGTGTACCAAAAAGCAAAAAAAAATTGTTTACGGCCACTTTACATCTATATTGAGACACTTAGCAAAGTAGTGGCGTTGATTATAACATAAGCACACAAGTGAGTGGTCATCATAAATTGATTGACAAAATAGAAACTACATTTAGCATTGGCTACCATCTGGTGACTGTCACTTAAGAATAACTTACCAAAACCGGATTTTTGAATAGGACACTTTCATGATGTAAGCGCGTATCACTTGATTTTCAATAACTCAACATTGACTGACTAATAGAACAGTGACTTCATCCCTACTTCAACCAATTTCACGAGATATAATTCAGTAATCAGTCTACTCACATCCTTCAAAACAGGAACAACCGGTTATTACTTGATATCTATCGAGAAAAGTCACCTTGAACGATAATGAGAATTACACTTAGTACAAACAGGAACTGAATACAACGCATAAAACACTGGACAAAGAAGTGAAGAGGAGTGGGCGCAAAGACAAAAGACACTTCTACGACACACTGGCAAGTGAAACAGAACAAACTGCAGGTAGGAGAGATGGAGACCTGACAACACTATATCAAATAACCAGGTTACTGTCTATCTGGGAAGAGATCAACGCAGATGAAACCAATGAAAGATAGTGAAGGAAACTTAGTTACCAAAGAGAAGGAACAAAGGGAACGATGGTCTGACCACTTCATAAAACTCTTGAATCCACCAACACCACCACCACCACCACCTCTAACTCGTCCAGAAATACCACCAGCAGCTCAACCACAGAACTATCAGTGAACGAAAGCCCTCCGACGAAAGCAGAAGTGAAATCCTGAACACCGTAAAGTTACTGAAATCCGGGAAAGCAGCAGGACCAGATGCAATTCCTCCAGAAGCGCTGAAAACAAAAGCACAGATGTCAGTGGGCATGCTCACACTACTATTGCAGAAGGTGTGGAAGGCAGAAAAGGTGCCTGCTAACTGATTGGAAGAAGGGCTACCTTGTCAAACTCCAAAATAAGGGTGACCGAAGTCTTTGCAAGGACAAGAACTGGTGTGAAATCATGCCCCTGTCCACCTCAAACAAAATATTAAGCCGGATCATCCTGGAGAGACTAAAATATGCGTTGGATTCAGAATACGACTGGAACAGGCTGGCTGGCTGCCTTCAGAAGCACAAATCATGTACGCATCAAGTTGCAACGCTACACTACAGATCATCATAGAACAGAGCATAGAATGACAGTCAACTCTCTACCTCAAATTCATCGACTTTGAAAAGGCCTTTGATCGAGGCGTCGACCGAGAAGTAATTTGGCAGGCAGCTGCTTCAACACTGTGTTTAGTACCAGAAACCTCTATCAACCTCATTCAACATCTATACGCTATATGATGCTACATGCCAAGTGATTGACAATCGAAAGCTCAGTGATGCGTTTGAAGTGAATATAGGGGATATGAGTAAGACAAGGTTCCCACCTACTATCGCCTGCGATCTGCATTCTGGAGGACTGAACTGCACTGGATCATGCAACAAACCGTGAGGAGCGAGAAGATGGGCATACGCTGTTTGAACGATGAATAGACCCTAGAAGATTTGGATTTCGCTGATGATGATTTATGCTTAGTGTTGCACTAACTCGAAGATTTATAGACGGAAACTGACAAGCTGGCGGAGCAGGCAGGGCAGCGAAAACGGGGTTTCAAGTGAACATAGAGAAGACAGAGATGATGAAGATACCCAACGGAAAACAGCATCAACGACAAGCACCAATCACCATTAACGGGCGAAACCTAAAGGAAGTTGTCTTTCTCACCTACCTAGACAGCATCGTTTCAACTACAGGCGACACAGGCACAGATGAGGATGTCGAAACCAGGATCGGAAAGACAGCAAGACAGGCCTTCGTTAGCCTGAAATCAGTGTGGAGATCTACTGCACTTAGCACGAATCGTGAACATGATCGGGATTTTCAACGTTAAGTCAGTCAAGTTACTGCGTCTATGTGACGTTTGAGAGTCTTGATGTGTTACTAAAGACGAAACTTACTCATCTACTTTGTACACGTCCGTGCAGTAGATAATTAGCTACCCAGATAGGTGATGAAGATACCCAACCAACAATAACAACAACAACAATAAGAAGCACCAATCACCATCAACGGGAGAAATCTATGGGAAGTAACCTCTTTCACCTATCTAGGCAGCATCGTTTCAACTGAAGTTGGCACAGATGACGTCAAAGCCAGAAACGGAAAAGCGAGATTGGCCCTAATTAGTCTGAAACCAGTATGTGTGTGCACTCAGCATACAGCGTGAACAAGATCCGGATTTTCAACACTAAGTCAGTCAAGTCAGTGCTTCTATGTGATGGTTGAGAGACTTGGTGCGTTACGAAAAGCATTTCCAACAAACTACAGACACATGAATAGCTTCCGCCTACACTCACTCGATACTGAAGATCAGATCAGATGGCCAGAATGATAAGAATAAGCAAGGAGGAATTCTGGCCTGGTAACGAACCAACTGAAAACCCACCACATAACAAATATGCGAAAGAAAGTGAAGGTGGATTGGATTGGACATAGGCTCAGAAGACCATTTGGGGACATCACGCATCAAGCCAGGCCCTTGAGTGGAACCCGAAGGGGAAACGAGGAGTTGGGCGTCCGAGTCAAGGGTAACATGGAGGAGATGGTGTGAGGAAGAAATGAAAGCTTCTAGGGAGTTGTGGATCCAGGTTAAAGAGACTTTAGAGAAGAGAGTGAAATGGTGACGTGCTACTGAAGTCCTATATTCCACTAGGAACCCAAGGGACAAATATATATATAAATAAATTGCTGAGGAGTCCCACAACGGTATAAAACGGTTTTTCAATGGTACCAGGTTTTGAGAATTCCCTGATTGATATCAGTCTGTGATGAATAACAATCATTCTAATAATATTTTGTCATTGTACGCGGTGGAATATAATTCTACTGTGATGATCAGCTGACATTTATCTGCCACATTTTTCCGTGAAAGAATAGCAAAACTGTCCATAACCGTAAACAACGAAAGAAAGAACACCCCAGCAACATGATCTCCTAGGCTTCTTCGTAGTCTCAGACCAGTAACAACTAAGTTGTTGTTTAGGTTTTTACCTTCTTACACCAACTGTTTCTACTCAGTCCATCGCCCCATCGCCAACCGAAGATTTTTTAAATGGTCCAAGCAATAGTTACACAGTTAACTAGGATATCGTCGAGTGGTATACTTTGATATTCGTCGTGGAGGAAGATCAGATAAGAAAAAGAAACTGATTTAACTCAGTAATCCTAGGTTCAGTGACCTCTTTTTACATAAGTCAAGGCACGAAAACCAACTGTCAAACAAGTATCCGTTCCAACTCATACACTGGATAATAAAACTAATGGCTTTTGCTAAGAAAACGGCTTAGGTTTGTTCAACTAAATCGTGATCATTATAAGTATCAGTGACATCAACGTCATGCATACATGCAAACTTTAATGTAACAGAGGCATGATTTAAAGTGTTCGTAATTGCAGACTATATTCATCACCATCTTATAATCGGTTCACCTAGACAAGTGAATAATTTAATGCTCAGGTGTGACCAGGATAGCTTGGTGATAAGTCTCTGATTTTATCTTCAAATGATTCACGATCAAACTTTGGAGGAAGCACAAAGGATCTCCTGTGTCTTAAATACCAGGGTAGCTATTTGAGATAGCCGTGGTTAGCAGACTCGTATTATTGATATTGGGTGATAACTGAAGGTGAAATGAATTTCTGGATTGTGGCAGCAGCTTCCGATGAGCGCCGACTGACCTCAAACACCGAGCACATTCCAAAGTGTTATTTTATTTCATCAAGTGACAATACTTCTAGCCTGAATGGTGGATTCCCATAAGCATTCAACACTAAGCAGCATCATTCGCTGATATTTAGTGATTTATTCATCTCAATAATAATAATAATAATAATAATAATAATAATAATAATAATAATAGTGGTTCGTTACTGTTGTATATAACCAGATACCTGAAATCTTTCAAATTACGCTTGTCAAGTATAGAACTCTTGTTTTAAATTGTGGTTAACTTCTGACGTAGATAAAGTAAATGTTTCAAAAAGAGGAAATGAAACACTTGTAAAATAAAAAGAGAACTGAGCAAGCACAATTAATTAGGCTGGATTTTTGTTTTCCCAATTTTTTCACCTTTACTCCAGCTCTACAGAAATATTATTTTATAAATAAAATGCCCAAATGGAAAAATGGGCCATTTTTCCTTATTGTTTTTTCCTCGAGTTGGATGGAATTTTTCGATTCATCCCGTGTATTTTCATTTTTTTTAAAATTTCTTTACTGCTTGTCATATTTATCAAAGAAAAAGAGAGTAGGAGCAATAGAGAAAGCAATGTGCAGAATAAGGTAGATTGGACCTAGCTTCCTTTGGGTATTCATTGCCAGTTGATAGATTTTTCTCTGGTAGTCTGTAAGTATATCCCGTCTACTACTGACTGCCTACCTCCTTAACTCTCCCTCCCCTCAGTGTTTAATGAAAAGCGAAAAACAGGAGACTGGAAATATAAAATGAGAAAGTGCTTCTTTTTTTAAAAAAAAGTTTGTAGACAACAAACATCACTTGTCAATTTCTCTATTTTTCTAACGTTGCCTATATTTGGATCCTTATTTTTACTGTTGTCACAAAAAGTTCACGAAAGGCTACTGGAAGGAAACAGTACTAAAGGCTCATGCTTTCAGTTTCTCTCCATTCCCCCTTTCCTCTCTTTCTCTCTTTCTCTAATCTTCTAGGCTGACTCATTTTGTAAAAATGTCCGTTGAATGCAATTTTTGTTTTGTACAATAAAAATGTGACATACAACCGAAAGAGGCAAACAGAATTGGTAGATTTTCAAATGAAAACAAGCTGAAACTAGAGAAAGTTGAGATTTTTAAATAAAAGCCCTCTAGAAGAAAAACAAGTAGAGGAGAATGAAAGCGCTCGATATTATTGCCTAGGAGGTTTGTTTCATTTACGCCTTTGTCAGATTTTATTCTACGCTTTTTACTGAACAAATATATATAATATCGAAAATCCTTAGGGATTATTAGTTTAGGTATCTGAGACACATGTGGTTTGGCCGACTTGTATTGATAATGAGTGGTGATTAAAGGTGAAATGAAAGATTGGGCCACGGCAGGATTCGGACCAGTGACCTATGTACTTCTGGCTCGGTTCTCTACCAACTCAGGTAAAGAACAGATCTTAGTTTCACTTCACTCACCAACTATTTTACCCGACTCCTATGCAATGCGTTACTATCTGTCCATCGCATTCACACTGTCTGCTCAGTCACGACTTCTCATCCCAGTCTGTCATTCGAAATTACAGAGGGGTGGACCATAATTTTTATCGCTCTAATTATCTAAGATAGCCATGGTTTGGCAGAATTTTAACGATAGTAATGCCTCACGAACTCACATGGCAGTTGGGTAAAACCCTTCGTGACTGAAGTAAAATTAAGGTGTGATATGCAGCTGGAAATCACAGTTCAGTTGGTAGAGCACCAGGTCAGGTACCCGGAGGTTGTTGGTTAGAATTCTGCTACTTCCCAGATTTTAAATTCACCTTCTATCATTATCTATCATCAATTTCAGCTGAGCTGAAGCAACACGTCAAAGGTCCTTATTTGCAGATAAATATCAAACCTATAGGACCTTTAATTACTATTTGGTTCTACTTACCTGTGAATTTTACTTACCTATGAGGAAATCATCTGAGGTTATATTGGGGTATTGTTAGAAAGTTTTGGTGAGATAGAAATGTCTTCTACACAGCCAGTCTAATAAAGATGATAATGCTGGTTTTTGTCATTGAATCGGTTTGCATTGAAGGCCTTACTCATTTTGAGGATTTCGAATGAATGATTAAAAGACGAAAGTGCTCACAAAGCAACCATAATCTTTCAAAATCATGAGATACCAGTAACAGTAATTAAGAATGAATCAACAGACTACAAAATACTTATTTTTTCAAATATTTGTTTGATTTATGAATACACCTATTTGGATCCAGCCTAAGATATATTGTCGATTTCATGTATATAAACCTGAAAACCGCTTACAAACGAACTACCCTATAGAAAACTTGATGTGATGACTTTGAACATTAAAGAGTTTGTCTCTAAACCTGTAACTGAAACCCTAAGGAACATAAAGAGTTATCTCTGCACACTGAAAATTATGCTGTAAAGTGCTGAATTAAACCAACGTGGAATGATTTACAGCGTAAAGAACTTGTTCAAACTCACTGAAGCCACAGTAAAACTTATAATTCCTGTAACTTAAATGTGCAGAATTGTATTTTCAGCAGAGAAATGAAGTTATGAGTCCCTTGCAATTTCTTACGTCGACATTTCCAAATGATTAGACATAGTGAAATTTGGATCCACAATTCTCTGATGACTGTATACTGACGACCAACTAAGAAACTATTACGAAATCTATTCCGCCAGAGAATTATTATTATTTGTCCCTTGGGTTCCTAGTGGAATATAGGACTTCAGTAGCACGTCACCATTTCACTCTCTTCTCTAAAGTCTCTTTAACCTGGATCCACAACTCCCTAGAAGCTTTCATTTCTTCCTCACACCATCTCCTCCATGTTACCCTTGACTCGGACGCCCAACTCCTCGTTTCCCCTTCGGGTTCCACTCAAGGGCCTGGCTTGATGCGTGATGTCCCCAAATGGTCTTCTGAGCCTATGTCCAATCCAATCCACCTTCACTTTCTTTCGCATATTTGTTATGTGGTGGGTTTTCAGTTGGTTCGTTACCAGGCCAGAATTCCTCCTTGCTTATTCTTATCATTCTGGCCATCTGATCTGATCTTCAGTATCGAGTGAGTGTAGGCGGAAGCTATTCATGTGTCTGTAGTTTGTTGGAAATGCTTTTCGTAACGCACCAAGTCTCTCAACCATCACATAGAAGCACTGACTTGACTGACTTAGTGTTGAAAATCCGGATCTTGTTCACGCTGTATGCTGAGTGCACACACATACTGGTTTCAGACTAATTAGGGCCAATCTCGCTTTTCCGTTTCTGGCTTTGACGTCATCTGTGCCAACTTCAGTTGAAACGATGCTGCCTAGATAGGTGAAAGAGGTTACTTCCCATAGATTTCTCCCGTTGATGGTGATTGGTGCTTCTTATTGTTGTTGTTGTTATTGTTGGTTGGGTATCTTCATCACCTCTGTTTTCTCTTCGTTCACCCTAAGGATGTCCCATCTTCGCTACCCTGCCTCTTCTGCAACCTTGTTTGTTCTTGGCCAGTAGATCTTCTGGTTTGTGCGAGAATTCCCTATAATCAACTGCGATATCCAGCGAATACAGACTAAGTTTGCAGAAGTTACAAAAGTAAGTTGCCTGCTGTTGGTCAACTGAAGAAATTCCCCAGCTAGATGATGTATCAACTGGTCGTTTCGGGTATGCAAGTCAACTTGAAATCAAAGTTGAGAACTTTGAGAAATGTAACTCAAAATTGGTCACAGCAACTTTGAAGTATTATAGATGCAGACTGAATTACGTTTTGTAGGCAAAGCAGTCCACCGCTTCATCCTCTTATAAAAGCTTTAGTTGGTGTTTTTTGCGAGTCAATCTATAGTAAATTTGCCATCATTAGGTATCAATACCAACTGTAGTATTATTCAGAAACATATGAGCACTTGGTAGTTGTTTCGTTCTAAATGAATTCCGCACACTAATAATACTGCTGTTAGAACTCTTATTTTTTGTTGAACACAGAACTTTCCTTGCTGTGCTGACACAATTTATGGAAAGGTGAAGTGATATATTTCTGTGGTAAGTAAATGCAGCATGGCATGCTGAAATCATATTTCAGTTTTATTGTTTTAAAGTGTCTATACCAAAGAATATAGTGTGCGAAAACCTAATATTCGTTAGACTAACAGTTAAGATAATTAACAGGGTACGGCTATCTAACACTTTAGAACAGCAATCACGGACGAAAAATCTGTTGAAAACTATCATCTATTCAATATTCATATAAGTTACTATATTCCCTTATAAATGTTTTCGGGCAGATTGTGTTCTTTACACGTCAGTTATTACTTTTCAAATTGATTATGAAAATCATCTTACCAGTTTCATCTACCACTAATTCACTCGATTTAAAACCGATCTTATCAGTTTGTGAGTCATCATTCATGGAACCATCACTACGAATTGAGCCATTAAGAGAGGAGGCTTTATTATGTCTAATTCGAGATGTTGGTCTAGACGGTAGACACGGTGCACGATGTTCCAAATGTTGTTGCGAATTATGAAGTGAAGAAGAATGTAAACGATTTGAATGAAAATGTTGTGAATGATGTGGGTCATGACGATGATGATGATGTATTGATGTCGGTGGTGATGACGATGATAAAGAGTTTTGTGGAATTTTTGGATAATGCGGATGTCGTAGATGTTGTTCTGTGTGTGGACTATGCTGTTTCTGATTTAACTCATGATGTACATGGTTAGTGTGAGCTGTATCATGAAGACGAGAATATGACATATCTCCAAAACCAACATATGGATCATTTAAATTTGGTGACTGTCTTGTAGAACTCATTGTCTCTGAGGCATATTGTGGCATAAGTTGGGGTGAATGCATTGAGTTATAAAAATACAGTTATCCTTATGAATTGTACTGCTCAATTGCTCATTCAATAATGAATGATAATGATGGCGCTGTTGATGATACTGAATTTGAGCATGTTGATGATGATAAGGTGAAGAATCAGGTGAACTCATTTTTGTTGCCGATACAGAACAATTTCCAGCAATATCGTTTGTACCAATATTATTTGAATTTAAGAAAAGATTTGAATACAATCCATAAGAATTAGGATATTCATAGCTTCGATTTATTTCAATACAATTGTTGGCCGTCGTAGTGATGCTGGTATTTTTAAGCGATTGCGCATAATTCAAAGGATCATGCACACTTGGTAACATATTATTCAAAGGAATATTATCTCGTAAATACTGTGAAAAATACTGACTGTAATAAGAATTAGTATACAAAAACTGTGGAGAATGAACAGCTTCATTTGTATTAAAATGCCCAGGTTTATCAAAGTCTTCATTAGTTGTAGCGCAGTCATTGTCAGTATCATCTATATTTGCTGCACTACTCATAGAAGTGTTGATAGTAATATCAGTGATAGTGTTGGTAACCGTAGGTGCTGATAAATTCTTACTATTCTCATTTTGAGAATCGGTATCATAAAAGAGACGCTGATTCACATAAAACTGAGCTGAGTCCGATTGAGCACTTCCTTGTAGATCAGAATAAGAGTCAGCTGAAACGCTTTCATTTGAATTTGTTGCAGTAGGAACTCCGACAGCAACAGCTGCTGTCACTGCTGCAGCTGGAACTGCAGTAGCAGTAACTGTAGATGGTACACTGAAGGAGGTTTGATTATGGTTTCCGGACAGCTGTACGAAAAAGGAAGAATAGAAGGAGAAAATAACTGGGTGTTGTGATAACTTTCTGACAGTAAAGATTCATATATTTTTTCGATAGGCATAGCCCCCTATGTAGGAAAGAAATGGTAGGAAAGATGAAGTGGAACTTCTATAAGCACACTTTAAGGAGTCACATTTTAGTTGCTGAAGAAGCTTCCTTGAAATAGTTATCTGCTAACATGCTTCTGCATTCAATTTCAAAAGCTTCGTTCCCAGTCGTTAATTACTTTTGTATGTCATGCTAGCCAAAGCTGTTGGTCTTTTAGCCTTAATAACGGTAAGTTTTGTTTTCCGTTTAGATAATTTTGTTGATTACCTCGTAATTAACAATACACGATGGTTTGGTTAGTCAAAGGTATATATACCCCAATTATAAACCATCAGAGAACTCGTAGCATTCAGATAAAATAGATCGTGGTTGTAGGGAATAATTAGGTAGTATTCATCACGTCCTATCGTCAGATGTGAAGCTGCGGCTCACTGATATAAGCAGTTGACTTTCAACCAGTGGGTCATAGGTTTGGACATCGCCCCCCTACCTAGGTCTGGGCAGCAAGGAAGTATTTCATTATGCTTCACACAGCAGATGTAGCCGATTGCCTACCACTTGAACGCGCACGAGGATGTTGAGTGAGTTCCAATTCGATTTTAACAACATTTGTGAGTACGGGACAGCTGTTTTGTCTTAGCTTCACATTCTTTATTAGGGCGCACGAAAAACTGCACCGGGGGTTGATTTCAGAACCATTGGTTCCCGCGAGGAGTAAGTTGTTATTCAACTCTGAAATCATAAGTCAGTTTTCGATACCTGTTACTGTTTAGTTTTACGTTAAGTTACCCAATTATAGTATAATTGCTTTTATTATACCTTCGTTGATTGGACAGAATTGATTGGTCTCTCTTGGCATATGGGCTCCTGTGCAGATGCCTCGACATTGCCTGTTATAATTATGTTTAGTAATGATGGCACAAGAAGTGCCTATTGTGGCTCGGTGGTGTAGTGAATAACACTCTAGCGTTTGAAGCAATCGGTCCTCAGTCCAAATCCTTGCGCGAACAGCATCGCTGACTGGGAGGCAGGCACATGCAGCTGACAGATGCCAAATAGGACATCATGCGCATCCTGGATTCTACTCCAAGCTACTATCCATCATTATTACCCAATTATAGTTTGAAAACCCTTGCAAATTCAATTAGACTTGGACTGGAATGAGAAGTTTTGGCTCAGTAGTCAGTATGGATATGGTGGATGGTTAGAAACGCATCACAAATACACACGGTCAGTGGGGCGAAATCCTTGGTGATTGAAATGAAACTGAGATCCGTCCTGCAGCTGAAATTCGTAGCTCAACTGGTAGAGCACCGAGACAGAAACTCAGAGGTCGGTGGTTCGAGCCCTATCGTGGACCAAATTTCCATTCTACGTTCAATCATCACCCACTATGAAAACCAAGCAGCTGTTTTGAAATGATTATGATATTTAAAACACCCATTGGTATTACAGGAATTAATAAATCTAGAATTTTCACCTATGTCAACTATCAGAAGTTATTTTTTCGCCAATGAAACCGTTCTGAAATTTAAAGATCATAGATTTAGTCTCCACAGCCGTTAATTTAACGCAGTGGTCACTGATTTGAATCCTGCGCGGCCCAAATTTTCATTTCACCTTCAATCATCACCCAGTATAAATACTAGTCTGCCAAACTACGGCTATCTCAGATAGCCAAGTGATAGTTAATTTATCAGATAAGATAAGGAAAAACAGCTGATCTCTGCTGCATACTTCACAATAATTGCTCAGCAATTATTGATCAGTGAACAAGGTTTATTTTAAAGAAATTCTAACGTACATACGTCGATATTTTTCCTCACCTTTTCTAAATATAGAAAACGGGGACAAAACTACGCAAGTTCTACTTAGTCTCATTTATTCTTCATTCTTCATAATTTTTTCTGGCTTTGCACCCACCCACACACATGCATATGAATAGAAAAATGCATCAAATGAGAAGATTCAGAATTCTTTGTATGTATATTGAAATAGTTAATCAAGTGTAGAGTGATATAAACAATAAATTGAATATTGAACAATTGAACTCATTCATACACATCATTAAACTTGACACTGTTTGTAATATTCGCTTTTCTTCAAAAAAAATAGTTGTTCATTGAGGAAAATAATTTTGTGATACTTTATTTAATATAGTGAAATAATTGTTTCACTTATACTCTACTTATTTCACATTTCATCTCATAGTTACTTACTATGAAAAACATTTTTGCCTGTTATTCAGTTTTCGCTTACGAATTTCTTTTGTCGTTGTTATTTTTGTGTGTAGAGAAGCTTATTAATCAGATAAGTTCTATCACTTCTCTACCACATTGTCTTTCTTATATTTTGCAAGTGAACATCCAGTATAAGATGATGATGGAGTAGGGAATTCCCGCGATACGTCAATTGCACCTGATAGACTTGATCATAATTCACTGTTAAGTGATGTTGTCTAAAATATTTCTATTCGTGAACAATGAAAGGCTAATAAATAATCCTTATATGGTCCAAACAAAGTAAAATATGAGAAGAGGTGAATATTCCAATAATCGAAGCACAAGATGTGTATACACCTTCAATGATGCATACACTTGTGAGTGTGTTTGTACGGACATGCGCATATTCGCGTATTAGTCCGCTAAACATTGCATGTGTCTATCTGAAAATAATAAAGACGATAGGGGAAAGACAACAGAATCCAATTCTCAGTCTTGTCATTTATAGGTAGTCATTTATCCACCTGCCTAATAGTTTTAGTTGAGGAGTGTGTTCTAAGCAAATCCATAACACTATATTTATCTAAATTATCAGTTTTAACAAAATTTGTTCATTGACTAGATTTTTTAGGCAGGTAATGCTTTTCATTTTCCATTTTTCTCTTTCCCAAGAAAAGAAATTGAGTTTTGATCCACACCATATTTCAGTCATGTTTTTTCAATTTGCAAAATGAGGTGTGTATACATGTGTTCCAGGTATAGAGGCCACAATATATATATATATATATATATATATATATATATATATATATATATATATAAGGCTTTCGGGACTTATTTATTTCACAGTAGCACTCATCACCGAGTGACATCAACTGGATTCTCACTGAAATCCGGAAACCCGTTTCGTCGTAGTGTGAGACCCTTCAGCAGTCCATAACTATGATCTTGTCAGAAATGACCCTTAGAGCCTTCAGGTTTTGTTGCGAGCGCTTTGACTATCCAGCCACTGAGTTCGAGTTCGGCAATCCATATTTTCCTACTTCTGTCAGTTCACGATATAGTACGACTATCATTCGAGGTCATCGGTTGGGCGACCTCCTCACTTGCGAGTTAGTTGACCCCATAGGTCATCGCTTCTCATTTGAACTCCAAGATATTCATCTTCTCAGTGGTTCGTCAAAAGTTGTTAGACTGCGAAAGATACTACCTCGAAGTATATGTACCCTAATGTTCTGATTTTTAGTGGATGAAAGATAATCTGTATAAATTTACCATAAAAGTGGATAAATAAGGTGGCCTAAAATGAGTTGTGAGAGGCAGTACATATTTTGGCAGGTGTTGGTGTTGCCCACTACAATGCATTATCAGCAATCCGTTCTTAACGTCTTTCCACATTCTTAGTTTGAAAATACTTTATATCACAAGTAAATAGACAGCATTCGCACCTTGCAACTGGTTTCATTCATTACTCTAAAATGATCTGCATTCTAGGCCGAATATCTATCAGTTTATCACATAGCTCAAATCAGTATTCAAATAGTTCACATTGATGACCTTAGCGTTTCATACTACCCTTTTGACAGCACAGATGAGTGTTTAGGCCCATATGTGTATAAGAAATATGTTAGGATTTCGGCATGTTTTGAGTTATAGGTCACATATAAGAGGAGTGACTATAAAGGTCACCATAGCAAAGACCGAGGTAATCAGTCAGACTGATATTTCGACTTGAAGAGTAGTTTTTCATAAGAAAGAGAAACATAGTTGGCGATTTCAGCAGTTGGTAAGATGACTTTTAGAGTCATTCGTGTATGTTCTTAAGTAAATATTCTCCAGTAAACTTTAGGCTAGTGTAGTATATATGATTAATGGGGAGGTAAAACAAAAAGTTAGTGTGTTCCATAGAATCTAGATTGAATGACATGTAGAGAATACGAGTCATATGTTTTCAAATATCTCGTTATGATGGAGATATGACTTCCCATTTAAACATATGATCTGGTCTAAAAGACGCAAAAGAAAGTTTGTACTTTTTTTCCAAAGAAATACCTTTTTTATGCAATCTGATACCGTCTTGTATAGAATTTGACATTGATTATTTCCATGTTCATACAACTATTTACCAATTTTGGCAGTTCAGATACTTGGATTAAAACCTTGTAAGTTTACTACTCATTCTCACGCCTAGCCTTTAATGTAGAGAGATATATTAATTCTTTGTCTTTATTTATCTCATTTCCTACCACGATGACGGTTCTGGCTGCCAAAAACTCTAGAGTAATTACTGCTTTGTGGACTCAAGTACCCACTCAAAAGAATGTATAGGTAGTACTACAACAGGACTGATTGTCTACCGTCAACTTTAGAATTTTCCATCAGTGTAATTTTACTATTGCAACTGTTTTTTATTCCCAAAATGTCTTATATTTGTCACTAATGTTATTGAAGCGAGCATGCTCTCAAATGTTATCTCATACGGTTAATTAGTAGAGGAATAACGTAAAATGAACCAAAAGATTGAAGTGATAAGGTAATCGTCATGAAACAAACCTATACAGTTCAAAGTCATCCCATATACCTATGACCTACCACGATTCTCTTCATTAACTTCAAAACACAATGGTTTTGACTCAAGTGTTTCATTGTTATTTCATCGCTGTGTGACATAATGGCTCTAAGTTCAGTTACACATTGGGTCGAAGGTGAGCGCTACTGATGACTTGTAAAGTAAAACAAATCGACAACTTCAGTAGTAAGCCAGGTGAAGTAGAAAATATACTGCCTCACTATATAATGCATCTAACAAGCAAAGCAATGTCAAAGTAACTTAAAACTGTATGATAAGAATGTTTTCTTGGTTTCTAATTTTGGTGTTAAAAGTAGGTGAAATTAGATAGTGGATTGAAGTGATGTGACGATGAGGGGCGTTTGTGTAAGAGGGAACTCAAGCAAAGAATGCTCAAGTTTATAATCTAGATATTCTTTGGGAGAAGCGTTATGAGCTGTAAATTGGAAAGTCTCCTCTTCATATCCCGATCTGCAGTGGGTTGTCATTAGGTTTCCATCAGTAAAGAAGGTCATTGTTCAAAGCATAGAGACGAAGTATGTCACAAGCGATCTATTCATTTAACTGGCTTCTTGTTGAAAAAAATGTCGTGTTTATACTAAAAGACATCATTCAATATAGCAGATTTATACTTCTTCATGAATATTACTGATAATTTATCATCAGTAATAACTAGTTTCATTTACACTTACAATTTGACTTGTCCAATATTACAATGAATATTTTACTTCTAATCAGACTTGTCATAAAACCCTCGCACATAACGTGTGTTTGATTTGTTTTTACTTGTTCAGTTTGACATGTAGATGTCATTTAATTATTGTTTATAATTATTTGTTATAGGAAACGGGTATGCTTATGGATTGATCGGTAAATTTCACTATTGAGCAATAATACTAACACAATTTCAACCTGTCCAAGAACTGGTTGAAGATAGGTCAAATTCTAAACAGTTCACTGACAACATCTATAACTGGACAGCTGAGTGACAATCTACCTCATTCAGTGGTCTAAATACCTCAGTGGTAATATCTCCAACTCTAGTACTGAGTGACGTGGGTTCGAGTCTCAAGCGGGACATCAATTCACTTGAGGTTGCAGACACGCCTTGCTGACGAGTGCCAACAGTCACAAAATCTGGGTTCAGAGCTTCATACCAACAACTTTCAAGCAACTGCCATCCGTCAAAATGCATTGCGATGGTAAGCCTTCTAGCTTGATGATCGACAGAATTCGATCATGACTTAGGACTAGACAACATGAAGTTGGTTACCCTTCAATGACCAATCATCAATTTTCACCATTAAATGCATGATACAAAGTGGACTTGGTAGTACAGGTAATTCTTATTTGTCACTATTTTTCGGTCAACCACATACTCTTTTAAATCCTCTGAAGAAATATGATATTATGAAAACAACAGAATATACATTCATATCATTGGTCTGTGTTTGGAGAAGTTTTAAACTATGCTTTAAATAAGTGCAATGACTATTCTCTTTGCATTACCTCAAATCTGTTGCTATACCTACAAATAAAATTGAAGACTGGCAAGCATAGCGGAATAAATAGACCGTAAAACAGATATAGAAATTCTCAGATATTTCCAGAAAAAAAGTCAGCAATGAACAATATCAACAAAAAGATAGAGAAAGAGAGAGAGGGAGCAAAAATAAAAACCTTAAAAACAAACAGGAACAAACAATTCTTTTCTCAGTCTTTATTTTAAGCAACAATCTCTTTTTTCCTTTATTCTCTTTCTTCTTCTTCCACCTTTACCTTATATTCTCCTCAACTTCTTTGGGTCTCTCTCTCTCTATTCCTTTTCAGTTCATCAAAGCATACAGAATGACATGAATTAGAAGGCTTTGGGGTTTCTTCGTCTCTCTCTCTGTTTGTGTGTTCCAATCTGTATATGTCTATTTATGTTAGTGAATGCCTCACCTTATGTGACTGTGTCTGAAAAAGAAACAGTCTTTCGAATCTGTCAAATTTTAGAGGAAATTCGATTAAACCTAGTGACATATAGTTCAAATATACATAAATTCGTATGTATACATATAAAACCTCAGTTACTAGGCTAATTAAAAAAGTCAGTTGCTGTGGCATATCACCGTCATCATCATAAACGTCAGTATAAGCATCATTTGGAGTAGGTTATTTTGATACTCACGTGACAAATGACCAATTCTTTTTGCATTACCCTTGTTGATTTGTCATTTCATCTAGCTGTGGGTTGGGTTTGGAAGTGAGTGCATGTTTGTATTACAGGAAGATATGGAGATGTGAAACATACATTATCTTCCTGAATCTGTTGTTGTCTTCAAATAATTCTGTATATCTCTTATCCGTAGTCACCTTAACTAACCTCCACCGGTAAGGACTATTTCCCCTCCACCACATTTTTCTTCAGAACTAAAATCTGACAAATAACGAGAAGCAAGAGTTGATTGCTGTTCTTTTATTACAACTGACTGAGATTAATTGACTTCAAAGTCAGAATCGACTAACTAACTAACTAGCTATCTATTCTTATTGACTAGTAGATTTAATTTTCTGTGGATAGTTACACAGCTTTTTAGATGAGCGAATATGCTCTAAAATAATCGGAATTTCATGAAGTAATGACTAGTGATATAGTTGGACTAGGATGTGTTTCATAGCCTACTTGGTGGCTAGGAGTGGATGTAGGAGGCTTGTTTCGTCCTATTCAGGACGTATCAACTGAACGCACTTGCACCCCAGTGAGTGGTTTTGTCCACACTGAGACTGGAACCCAGTACCCATCGCCTCAAGTGCCAAACCTTTATCCACTATGTCACTAAGGCACGAAAGTCACGTCTTGTACAACGGGTATCAGTCGTTGTTAACCGATACTTGTGATTTCCCTTTGTTATGCTGTGTCAAACTGCTTGACCTTTTGTTTGGTGAAATGCAGTGTTTATGATGAAGGTGGTCAGTGAAGTTGAAAATACTTATGTCTCAATCATATATGAATGAAAGAACTATGAATTACAAATCAAGTGGTCAACCATTTTAGCTGAAGAACCTGATTCTTAAAAAACTTGTTGCAAAGGATTTTGCATAACAGACTACCATCAGTAAGAGAACTATTGAGAGACTGTAAACACTGACACCTGTTCCATCCTAGTTTTGAATTTCTTAGCAGTCCATAACTAAGACACCATGTGGCATTGAACCCACTTAGTATGTTAACCCTTAGTTACTGGGTCAAAGTCCAAGGGTTTCGGGCTTATTGCAATTGATTTCCCGAGTATTATATCTTATCTGTGTGAGTAATACAGATTCAGCGATTCCCATTTCACCACAGTAACCGTATGTGTGTTTATCTCATGTTAGTAGCAATGAGTCAGAGTTTGAGAGGCCAGACAGTTGGATGACAGGAAGATGGGGCATCGAAGATAATATTTGCCGGACGGTAGCAAGAAAATGTCGACCTTTGTAAAATTCTAGCTAAAGGCCATTGTGTAACTATCTGAGTGAAATACAAAATCTGGTTAGTTAGCAAAATTCACTTTTGCTTGTATGACTGACTTCATCGCCTGGATACCTGACAAGATTTGCTTGTTTCTGTGGCATACATAAATGCATATTTGCGTGCAAAGCAAGGTGATATGAACTGAGAAAGTGGTCATTACTTGTTAAGTGTACGTCAATACGATTATCATATATTTTATTTTTGGTTTTTTTGGTCTGAATATTTACAGTTGATGGTTACTTCACAAAATGCTTTATGTACTATGATCATCAGCACTGGTATCTTATTGATGTCATTTTGCAGTCATCGAGTCATCTCAATCATTTTTCAACAATTTTGATGAGCGGTATTTGATTACATCCTCCATGAAATGGTAACAACCACTTCTGCCGGATTCAAAGTCAAGTAATGCTTAATCACCAAGGTAGTTCCTAATTTAGCCAAAATTTCTATTCACGCACTAATCCAGTGTTCCCCTGTTTATCCCTGGCTGTCCTCAGTGAAATTACAGAAGCAAAGCACATTAAAACGACTGTTCGAATTTTCTGGTCTACAGAACAGAATTGGAATAATATATTTGAGGTTAGTGAGGATTTTATTTATAAGATAGTATCCCAGATGAATTGAGAGAATCATTGAGGGCCTGGGAGTACTGGGCACCTGCTTCGTCCTAATATGGGACGCTACAACAGTACGCACGCACAACAGGGCTACATCGCTTTATTGCGAATTGACAGAAATAGGAAACAGTGAATCATTGAACTCCAACCCAGTGACTGAATGGTTAAAATGTTTGCCAAGAAACCTGGAAGTCCTGAGTGCAATCTTTAACCACTTTGTGTGTCCGTGCTGCTGAGGAGTCCCATAACAGGATGAAAAACCTGTCCAGTGCTCCTCGGTTTTCACTGGTCCTCTAACTTATGTCAGTCCATGTTGAATACTACCTTAGGAATAGGAATAATAGATTCAAGAGTTGGATGTAAGTTTGATGACCCTTTCATTATAACTCTCCACAATGCAGATAACTGAAGAAATTCAAATAATCTTGAACGGAATCACAGCTGCAACTCTCTTCCCTTCAGGTGACCACTGAATTCATCCCACTATCGAATTGAGTCGAGACTTCTCACCTCCTTCATATTTTTCTGCTTACATTGTACTGCTGTTTATCTCAAGTTGTTTTCAGTATCCCCCCCCCATAGTTAAGGAACACTTAGTACTCTTTGAAATAAGCGACTTTCTAATGAAAAAAGGGGTATATCACTTGAGGAAAATGTATTACTGCTTAATTCTAGATGAATAGAACAGGGATTTTCAGTAATGTTCTTTCTTCAATGAGTTCCTGATGAACAACGATTTTTTATGAAAGCTTTTTTATTGTTTGAAGACTTTTCAAGGCGATAGTTTCACGCATACATGCTACACACAAACATTCCCCCTTAGACCAACAGTAATAACCACCAGTTCAAAAAAACTTACCTATAGTCCACTTTTTATTTGAAATTTCATTACAGTGTGACATTTATTCAGTGTGATTATAAATATTCCTTTCTCGTTCGCCCTCTTTTATTTTCCTTATTTCTAAACAATTAAGTTGCAAATCTACGTGAAGTGGGTTGACAGAATATCTGCACCTTATTCATTTTGAAATCCACCGTTCATTCTACTTAGTTTTGTTTATGTTAGATTTAAACAAAATTGTTGAGAATTGGTCGTTAATCCCATCTGTCAGCTGTCACGTCATACAAGCATACACAAACACATTGACAATTTAACTGTTATTATGGATAAATACTTTAGTGTCTCCCTATCCTCATTCTTGTTGTTATGATCTTTTGAAGAATTATTGGCTTTTCTTCTGGAAACTTTTCATGATATTTTGTTGGTTCATTTAAAACAAGTATTTTCCCCTGAATAAAAGTTACCTATCACACTGACAACTGGGATAAATAATAAACTAAGTGATGAGGTGTAGTGGCTAGCAGTGGAATCAAGTATGAGCATTTCGTCCTATTTAAAACTCGTCAGCTGGATGTACCTGCCTCCTAGTGAAGGATGTTGTTCCCACCAGAATTTGGACTGAGGACCGATCGCTTCAAGTGCCGCAGCGTTGACCACTACACCACCGAGCCACAATAGCCACTTCTTGTGCGACGGGTATAGTTTTAGTATTGCTGCTTGTATTATACCGTCGTTGATTGAACCGAATTGATTGGTCTCTATTGGAAAATGGGCTCCTGCGCGGATGCCTCGATATTACCTATGTTCTAATTATAGTAATGACGAGTCCCAAATAGGAAGAAATGCGCATCCTGGATTCCACTGCTAGCTACTATCCATTACTACTATAATTAGAACGCTGGTAATGTCGAGACATCCGCGCAGGAGCCCATATTCCAATAGAGACCAATCAATTCGTTCCTATCAACGACGGTATAATACAAGCAATAATAAGCTAAATGGTTTTGATGTCATAGCTTGTGAATCTCCATTACTGATTGGATTGAAGTGATCGGTCACTGTTAGCATACAGGTCCCAACGTGGATACTTCTATGTTGCCAACATTTTCAATTTTGAAATTAATAGTAGATAACAATGGAATCCAAGATATGAGTTTTGTCCTACTTGTGATTAGTCCCGTGGATGCGATTCCCTCCCACTATGTGGTGCTATGCCCACTATAAGTCAAACTCAGGACCGAGCACTGCAAACGCAAGAGCGCTATCTACTATGCCACTGAGTCATGGTAGTGACTCCTTGTGGGATCGCTATACTATTGTTTTTGATGTTATTGACCGAAATCCACAGGCTGTAGCGTCATGAGTTATACTGTTGCTGTCGTACAAGGTGTGGCTATAGTGACTCAGTGGCCTAGTGGATAAGGATTTGGCAGTTGAAGCCCTTAGTTCTAGGTTCAAGTCATGGTGGGGACGAAACTAGTCACTGGGAGGCAATACGTCCAGCCGACGAGCTCCAAATAGAATCAAATGTGCACCCTGGACTGCAGTCTAGACAAATGTTTACATCATGGGAGAAAATATTCAGGTCTTTTTATCATTCGCATATACAATGTGGCACCTGAAGAAATGACCGTTTTTGCAGGGAAAAAACAAGGAGTTTCCTTTGAAGAGTCCAGGACTTTTTATGATTTCTTGATCACCAAACTTTTAACCAATGGGCCATAGAATCTAAATCCATGTAGTCAGCTGATATGTGGGTTACCAAATGTTGTCAATAACCCTGACTTACTAGTTAATGCATATTGTCGGAAACTGAAAGCAGTATGTAACTGACGAGTTACACTTCGTGCTTTAAAATCTCAGTGGTGGTACGCTTTTCATGCTTCTGATAAAGTGGTTTTAGATGTTCTCATCGAACCTAAGGTGTATAGAATAACCGTCCATATTTCTGTAAATGTTCTATGGTAATGATTGCAATCAAAGAAGGAAATTATTTGCACGTTTGGGGTAAATTCATTTTCAGAGTGGAATGAACACGGTGGGTGATGACCCTCAAAGATGGTTGAGCAATGTCTCAAGTTGCATTCAGTTGGTTATTAAAATATAGAAAGTTAAAGTGCTCCATGACCTCGTGGGTCCATGCTGTTGAGGATGAGGAAACAGCTGTCCAGTGCTCCCAGGTTCTTAATGATTCTTCAACTAATGTCAGTCTATGGTGAATACTACCTTAAAAATAGAATCCCCAATGACCTCAAAAGTACAATAATATATTTATCACCTGACAAATATATCTCATGTTCCATTCTATGTAATGTTGACACATTAACTAGGATACGTTTCCAAACGACATAACTAGTTTGTGCAAACTATCTTCACACTGCAGTCGCTTCATCAAACTGTAAATTTAAAAAAATTCTTATGATTATCAATAGCTTACCAGTTGAGTATTAGGTGAGGTTGAACCCATTGAAGATGTTGAGGATGATGACATCGATCCATTCACTCCAATGTTCAATTTAGAAGCTTCAAGATTAATACTGTTGTTATTTACACCTGATGGTTGATTATGTTCATATTCGTCAGAAAGAATATTTTTAGAATTTTCCACAGTGGACGCATATGACTGAAAGTCGTTAATGTTGCTGCTAGCAATGTAATTTGCACGATTAGATGACTGTATAACACCTATTGATTCAGAGTTGAATAAACATGCCTTTTGCAAATAAGGCACTGAATTAATAGTAGACAGGGGAAAAGAATGAGGAAGCAGATCGACTGAATGAACTGGATTGGCTGAAAATACCACAGGCCCACTTTGCATAGAACTGTTATTCTGATTATGAATATTTGTATTATGCTGCAGGTCAGTTAGTGAACCAGCTGGATCATTGAATAAATTCGGTGTAGATGAACGATTTAAAAATGGACTTGTCGCTGAACCTGTTGAACCAGCACCTGATTCTCTGTCTTCGCACACTAAATCCACTGGCATTTTACCTTTTAAGCATGTGATATAACGAGCACAAAAGCTATCGCATAATTCATGTACCTGATGAAATGAAAAGAAAACAAGAAAAATTAGGCATAAATAAGCGGACTAATGGGACAAGTAATTCGTCTCCGTAAGTCATCACCTACTTATTATTATTATTTATTATTAGTCCCTTGGGTTCCTAGTGGAACATAGGGCTTCAGTAGCACGCCTCCAGTGACCTCTGTTCTCTGAGATCTTTTGAACCTGGTCCCACGACAGCCCAGAAGCTCTCATTTCCTGCTCGCACGACCTCCTCCATGTCACCCTTGGACGTCCAACTCGTCGCTTCCCATGGGGATTCCACTCGAGGGCCTGACGCGTGATGTCCTCAGTCGGCCTTCTCAGTGCATGGCCAATCCATCTCCACTTCTTCCTGCATATTTGTTGCGTGATAGGTTCTTGGTTGGTTCGTTCCCAGAGTTCCTTGTTGCTTATTTTTTCTGGCCATCTGATCTTCAGCAGCGAGCGCAAGCAGTTGTTGATGAATGTCTGTAGTTTATTGGAAATACCTTTCGTGACGCGCCAAGTCTCTGAGCCATACAAGAGCACTGACTTGACGTTGGTGTTGAAAATCCGTATCTTGTTCCGCATGCTGAGTGCAGAAGATCTCCACACTGGTTTCAGGCTAATGAATGCCTGTCTTGCTTTTCCGATTCTGACTTTGACGTCCTCGTCCGTCCCGCCTGTAGTTGAAACAGTGCTTCCTAGATAAGTGAAGGAGGTTACTTCCTTTAAGTTTCTCCCGTTGACAGTGATTGGAGTTTGTTGTTGTTGATGGTGGTGGTGCGGTATCTTCATCACTTCTGTCTTCTCTATATTCACCTGAAGTCCCGTCTTCGCTGCCTCTTCTATCAACTTGTTAGTTTTTGCCTGCAGATCTTCAAGTTTATGTGACATTAGGCATAAGTCATCGGCGAAATCCAAGTCTTCTAGGTTCTTTTCCGTCGTCCAGTGTATCCCCCTCTTCTCGCTGCCTACTGTTTGCTGCATGATCCAGTCCACCACAATAAGGAATATCATGGGGGATAGTAGGCAACCTTGTTTCACTCCTGTCTTCACTTCAAAGGCATCACTGAGCTTCCCATTGTGGATTACTTGGCATGTGGCATCTTCATATAGTTGTTGAATGAGGCGGATAAAGGTTTGCGGCACTCCGTAGTAATGAAGCAGCTTCCAAATTACCTCTCGGTCGACGCTGTCAAAGGCCTTCTCAAAGTCGATGAAGTTGAGGTGGAGAGGTGATTGCCATATCACCTACTTATGCTGTAAATATTTATTCCTTGAAAGTTAATGCCAATGATTCCGTTAAGTATCACGGTAGAAAGTTCACTGTTATTGTCATTCAGCTCATTCTATGTAAACTTATCAAGAATATTCGTATTATTGAAAAAGCTTTTCCAATAATGCGAAAAATCATACCCTGAATGATAAGCTTGTTCAGAGCAAACCAATTTTTTCATCTTTATCTATTGCTCTGTCTAGAACAGTTCGAAAGTTGTAGACATACTGTTTTGGCGCTAATTTTATCATTTATAATGTAGAATATTCATGGGGATTAATAAGTGAAAGTAATCCTAATCGTAATACTTCCCATGCAACATGGTGCGACAGCACAAATTTGTAAAGTGTCATACCTAAAAGTGTTCCACTACTTCAAGACGTAGACTGATCCGTATTTATCTGGAGTTGACTTTCATCTTTGCACGTGAACTGATACTGAAATCTAATTCTCATTTTGCTTTGTAACGTTATACAGTTTTGTTCCTGATTATCAGCTAAATAACTCCAATACGTTTATATTGGAATTCAGCACGGACTGACACCAGCTGGAGAAACACTGAAAAGTCTGGGAACACTGGACTCCTCAGCAGTGCGCATTCGTGGCCCCGCCAATGGTCGAACCCAGAACCTTCAGGTCCCATGACCGGCACGTTACCATTGAGCTGACAGGTCGGAACGGAATGCTCCATGTTTCCTACTTCTGTCAGTTCCCGGTATAGTGTGACCTCCACACAATGCCGTCACTGAGTAACTGTCCTCATGTTCGACTTGGTTGGCTCCACTGGTCACGACTTCTCATTGGAACTTCGGAAAGCACCTCTCGAAGCTAGTCACTGATGAGCATAAGATTAATTCTATCTGGAGGTTTGTATGGATTTATCGACTTTGAGTTGGTATTTATCATGGACTGATATCATTTGCAGGATGGACTATTGGAAACCTAAGAACACTGGACAGCTGTTTCGTTCCAGTATGGAACTCCTCAGCAGTGCGCACCCATCACCCTACCAGGGATCGAACCCAGGACCTTCAGGTCACCATTGAGCCACTGGGTTGGAATCCAATGGTCCATCCTGCAAATGATATCAGTCCATGATAAATACCAACTCAAAGTCGATAAATCCATACAAACCTCCAGATAGAATTAATCTTATGCTCATCAGTGACTAGCTTCGAGAGGTGCTTTCCGAAGTTCCAATGAGAAGTCGTGACCAGTGGAGCCAACCAAGTCGAACATGAGGACAGTTACTCAGTGACGGCATTGTGTGGAGGTCACACTATACCGGGAACTGACAGAAGTAGGAAACATGGAGCATTCCGTTCCGACCTGTCAGCTCAATGGTAACGTGCCGGTCATGGGACCTGAAGGTTCTGGGTTCGACCATTGGCGGGGCCACGAATGCGCACTGCTGAGGAGTCCAGTGTTCCCAGACTTTTCAGTGTTTCTCCAGCTGGTGTCAGTCCATGATGAGTTACAACCTAAAACCAATCAATAAATCTTCACAAACCTCAGAACAGTTTAGCCTAGGTTTTGGTTAATCCCCTGATTGATCTGAATTTATTGACAAGGCGTTTGTGGTTATGATTGGTAAGCAGCAAACAGATATCGTACATGATTAGCTGGAGCCTAACAATAGGACTCTTCATTACATCTGTCAGGATATAAAGTAGCATTTGCTGAGCCTCATATGTACTCAAGATCACGTTTTTAATGAATGAACGAAAATAAGTTAACAGCTTATGCACTCAAAGGTTTCTCATAATGTAACAAACAACGAAATTTCACCGATTAGAGATAGTTCAAATAAATCTGTGTTAATCGGCTGAACTAGAAAGACAAACTTAAGATGAATAAACAGAGAGAAAGAAATCAGGTTTGTAAAATGTTTGATTTGATCAGAGTGGTACTTATTATGAACTAATATCTGCGGAGAATTACTGAAAAACATCAGAGCTGTTTCGTCCTATCCTGGAACTTCTCAGTAATGCTCATCCATGACCTTGCTGGGAATCGAACTGAAGATCTTCACGTCGCGTGACCAGCACGATAGATCATTCAGCCACTGAATGGGGGGGGGGGGCTAATGGTTCTCATTTTCCTACTTCGGTCAATTCACGATATATAGAAACGTATCTCTCTTGTCAATAGACTTTAAACTTACAACCATCTGTTTAAAAATCAGGCCGTTTTCTTTCTCTTACAGAAGTTTATAACGAAAACTAAGGTGACCTACTACACAGTGGTAAAAAGTATCAAATGTCACCTACGCAGCTCATAAGAATGTCTTGTCAGTCAAATTATTTACTTAAGAAATTAGTTCATCACTTTGAAATCCATCGGTTGTGTAACAGAAAAATTTAGTTCATTACACCAAATTCATTAACTTTTTCTAAATTCCTTCAGGTAATTCAAAAGGACTTTTACGCAGTGATGTAAATAGTATTTGAACCATTTATTTCTGCCTATAGTATATTCAGATTTCCCTAGATCAAATTAGATGGCATGCTTTAGTAACAAACTAGTATGGCTAATGCAGATATGATTCTCTTCATCTGATATTTGTTTACAGTATTTAAACCATTTTGCCCATTCTCTTAGGGTAATTGAGTTGTGTCTTTTTAACCTTAAACCAGCTGTCATAGTTTACTTGAACTTCTAGTGGGCCTGCTTTAACTTTATGACATTAAAAATTTTCCACCCGACATATTACATCTAATTCTTTCTTTTCAGTTTGTTTTAATCTTTCAACTATATCCTCCAAAATTATCATGTACTCTTGCACATTTTAAAAATGTTTTTAGCCAGCCATTTTTCCAGCTCATAACGAAACGAAGGAAAAATGTCACGTTAAAGAGAAGTGAACTTTTGAATTCACAAAATCACATCAAATTTCTATTCCTCGGATCCTCATTTCGAATGGTAGGTTCTTTTACTAACTGAATGAACTATGACTACCACCACCAACAAACTTATGCTCGCTATTCTGTTTATACTCCAGTATAGCCCGGACATTAATCAAACACTTATTTTATTACTGTTATTATCAGCATCATTCAGACGCAATTTCCTTGTAAAAAATATTGTTCCGGGAGTGGATTTGTGCCAAAATATTACATGCTTAGGATTTCATACTGTAATGTAAATAGTGTTTGGAATACAGCGATTACTATTATTTTGTGTATGCGTGAATTTCCAGCTGTACTTAAATCACTTCGTGACGCTTTAACCTTCAGAAGTTCAACATGATACAACCTGGAAGATCTTCGTCAACTGCTCAATACAGTCATCGATACTGTTCCCGTTAATTTAGCTTTCAAAATATTTTTGCTGCTAGTTTGAATAAAGTACTTCTTTGTAGTTGGTGGATGAGAAAATGCTGTACAATAGTCATGTTATACATCAAGACCAACATTCTGGAAGCTAACCGTTCGATAGACTACGTCCTCCTTAAATAAAGTCCTAATCACCCAGGGATTAACTCCAAAACTATTAGAATTTTAGCACTTTTCAGTTCTAATACTAATCTCTGACCTATGAAAACGAAAGAAATACTCGGTGACATAAGTAAAACTAAAGTTTGATAACAAATAAATTCATATCTAAATGAGAAACTATTGAAATTGAGGCTTCTAGACTACTTCTAGTGTGGAAAAGGTTGAGGGTAGTTGCATATACTGTTGACAAGGTTGTTTCTAGGCAACCGAAATGATACTTGGCAGTCAGATTAATCTGTAACCACCGATAGGAACCCTAATGACATTGAAGTTAGCTAGCTACAAAACTACTCAACTATGAGAAGTGAATCCAACCACTATTTATACAATCCTAGTTTGATTTATTCTCTCGATACTCTGTAACAAATAGTCATTAGGTGACTGAGTGACTTCAGAGACTGAACGGGAATGTATTGAATACACCGAACACAGATTTTTGAATTTTAACTTAGTCTGAGAGATTTAGGTATATTAGCTAGATTTGTCCTAGTAGCATCAACAATCATATCAATAATTAACAAGTGAAATGACTTTTTTTAATCCATTGTCGATATCCGACATATTCCCATGTAAGTAAACCTAATGTGGTGCTCTAGATTAAAGATATAACAATGACTGAAGAGATTAATTAAAAATTACACTCAAAACTACTCATTTCGTACACTGTTTGGATGGAATAGTGACCACTAACGTCAGTCACGCTACATAAGCTGTAACTGTAACCTGACTGACGTAACCTGCATGTTAGTGTGAAATACTCTTGACTACTTATCCTTTTTAATGGTATATTTCGTGAAACAGATTTGTAAAAACAAGCTTAAAATTCACCAAGTGAGTAGGAAACGATTTCAAACAAAGTACCACCTCATACGCTGGATGATATAAAACAGAGGGTTACATTGCAAGCTGTCGTCACTTAGTGTCAACTGAAAAAAATATTTTAAATGAACAAAAAGGATGGTGCTCTACCGTATCATAAAATCTCTGGATTTCACTTACTTGTAAGATCGCTAATAATGAAATCATTATTTATCAGGCCTTAATGGAACTAATTAGCGAACTGGATGTATATATAGTACTACCAGTAGTCTATGTAAAATAAACTAATACCAAACTGAATGCCCTCACTTTTTCTTATTTCCCACCCCTTCACAACCCTTCCCTCTCATATTCTATCTCATATCATCTAATCTGCCTGGTTATTCTTCTGTTTTTGTCAGTTAGTTAATTTCAACAATATCATCATGGTAAAAGAATGTCCGTCATGCTACATTCTTGTTATTTAAAGAAAAAACGCTTTACAATTAAAAACCTTTTTGAACTAACATTTATCACCTAACCTTTCAGTTATTCGTCTATATAATCCTCTATCTATCCATCCACTCATCTATTTACATGTTTTGTACATAAGTAGTTTAGATAATAATTTGGACCTCGGTAATTTTTACTTTGCGTTGTTGTTTGTCTTGGGTTTTTTCTCCGAAAATCTTTGTTTCTTTTTCTCCATTACCGAAAAACATGGTTACTATCTCTTCCACTTTTACTGTATTGTTCTGGTGAGATATTGTACCATACACGTGTATGCATATGTGTAAGGGTTAACTAAAGACTGTTCATATGTACAGTGCAGAAAATTGTCGACAGTTTTGACAGCTTCCTAGTTCTAACTTTTTGCTGCATTCACCCCACCTTCACCCACCCTCTTCTCCCAACCTACTTGCGCTTTGAAATGCAGGAGAAATATATTCCATTCTAGTTGAGTGTTTGCTTCATTCTTGGATTAAATAAATAGCATACGTGAAAATCTGTTAGTTAAAGCATCGTATACATATCTTCTAAATTGTTATTTACATATGATATGATGGTTGTAGTATGCTTGTGCTTTAAATATCAGGTCTATTACTCCTGCTATTACTACTACCAGTGGTATTACTAATAATAGTACAACTGTGCAGATGATATCAACACCACTGATGATATGCCTGTTGATTGGCTAGAAGTAATTTTCATCATGTTGATGGTGGGATTAACCGAAAAGGAGTCTGATTTACAAAGCTGAGGTATTTATTTTAAATAATATGCCAAACCTTGTGGACTTATCTCATGGTTTAGCTGGCTGTTTCGTTTTTCTGTTAGTTGCTTACTCGCTTGTTCGTGAATTCCTCTGCACTTACTGCACCCTCACTACATAAATGATAATAGCCATTATCACTTTTTTTCTTTTTTGCCTATCTCAGTTGTTGTTCATTTCCCTGAAAACCTGTCAAACTGTCATATTGTGTATATTGAAAAGAGTGAATAAACCCAGTTGTGTTTGAAGTAAACACACACACACACACACCACAACGGGTGCTGTCATCGTGTATTTTTGGCGTGTTAAGATACACAATAAAACGGCCCGATAATGCATATATGTATACACAATAGCATAGGAGTTCAGCGACATGTTGAATTAAGGCAGCTGTTATTATGAAGGTGAAATTCTATCTAATCCACAAACCAATATCTGAATAATAGTATTGATAGGAATCATCTTAACCACAGTCACTTCAATTCCGATTTCCGATAAACTATGCACGCATATACGTATGGCTCAGCTGAAAGAAAGCTATTCTTTATGACGCAATTTATTTTACTCGATAGAAGAGATCAAGAAGACAAGCGTATTATTCTTAGAAAAGTGAATATTTATTTATCCAGCCAATAATATGCGTGCGAAGAGCAAAAAATGAGGGATTCTGTATGTCTTGCGAAAATGTAACTGAATTATTGCGTGGATGTTCACGGAAACTCCTTACATTCTTATGTGTGAGAAATAATAGTATTTTTGAAGTTTTACCTTAAATAAGTTGGAGATTTCTGGGATAATTCAAGACTAATAACAGACGAAAGTCTATTGGGATTCCAAAAGTGATAAGGAACCTTTTTATCGCTTCCAGGTTTGTCCATTTATGTTCATATGGAAATTTTTCGTCCAAACAGCTGTCACACTCTATTAAGATATAGTGACTTCTACTGTCAGACTGTTTTTATGATAGGTGGAAGTGAATCATCGAATGATAAGTTCTGGTATACCACATAGATTTAGGTTACTGTTATGCTTAATATCTCCTGTCTTGATTCCAACCCCAGGAGGAAAAGGAAGTGAGTATTGTCTGGTAGATATCATACAGTACATAAAAGAGGTGCTCAACATCCTATTATTGTCAAACTATGCAGACGTCTGGGCAGATCGTCTTCACCTAGTTACAGTAATCTGACAAGTATATGCTTTTTTCAGTTGACCTAACACTGCTAAGTTTTTAGATGCAGAAACCATCTTATATAAAGACACCATTTTAAGGTATTTCTTAGCTATTTACCTCTCGTGAAAAATTGCCCCCCACAGTATCACACCAGATAAAAAGCGGCGTGTTCTATTTACTATGAACTATCTGACCAAGGACTCACTAAACTAATACTGATTTTACGGAAAACCATGCTTTCAAAAGAAATTTAGATGGTGAGAGTATAATATACATGTAGTTTACTAATTTTCACAACGAGGTATTTTAAAACTAAGGTTTTATATATTTCTCCTGAGTAAATATGCCTTCTAAAAACAAGGTATAAAAATGATGAATTTCATAGCTAGGTAAAACATACCATGACAGCAATTCTTAAGAGTTCAATTTTCATGGTGTTTATCATCAAACTTTTATACCAGTCAGCATGTTGAGTTTCACGTAATGATATGAGAACAGTAATTTGCCTTTAGACATATTCCTTGCGAAGTTCATGTTCTTAGCATTACGTAGAATCATTATCGTATACAATTTAGTGAATAGTCTTATTTCAGTGTTTCAAATTCGTTCCCATCTTATAAGTATACATGTTGGTATTTTTTCTTTTAGAGTATGAATATGTTCAGATTTTAGGCAAGGCCGATTCTAGAAAATTAAATCATACCTGACACGTCTGAATTACCTCAGGACGTTTAATAACCGATGAGACAAGATGATGATTGTAGTAAACCACAAATCGATAGCAACCGCAAAATACGAACAACCGGGTCCCTAATCAATCGCCAAATCATGGCGTTTTCCATGTGACCTGATTGTCTTAAGATCGATTCCATATGAAGCGGTGGGAGAGCATTGTTGAAGTTAGTAACTAGGATTTCAATGGTCCCCTTGCTTATGTCAATCTGTGGTAAATACTCTGAAATGTCAAATATCTTTTATTTGTCTGTTTACCTATTACAATGTCTAGAAAAGTCATTATTGATTGGTGGAAACTGTTAGAAACACATTCCATCTATTCCAACATGCTTTGGTGAACGTCTTGACTGGAAGTATTTGAGACCATATGGTACTAGCTAGCTGGTTTGCCTCAATTTACGAAAATGCACATCCTTGACCCATCTTATTCATATCATCGATCAACCGATAACCCTGTATCCAGCAGCTAACACTAAAAAAAACACTCAGATAATGTTTTTACGGTAGACTAGGTATTGTGATGCATAGATTTTTTCACTTTTTCTCAACCGTTCCTCTTCTCTCTTTTTTCGCTCCTCTAATAAAATCGATTTCCTATTTAATTATTCACGATCAACTACCAAAGTATTAATAATATCCGTCATCTTTCAAATTGTATAAAACTGTCAATGATATGAATTGATGATAATTGGTACAGTTGAATGAGGATTAACAATGATGGCTAAACGTGTACATACAAACAGATAAACATCAAGTAGAACACCATTTTTTGTATTTATATATAGTCTGATTCCTACCTGATATAAATTATTTCACTTCTAGATTATTGAAAAGAAAATGTCAAAAGAGATTAATCATTTATTATTCATTCATTCGTTCAATCATTCAATACAAATCCTATGCTTTTTGTTTTTATTTTGCCTTTTTCATAGTCCAATTTATTAAGAAGCTGTAGGGGTAGGAAAGAGAAAGTTGGTGGGCAAAAGAGAGACAAAGTGTATTGGGAGGGCGTTAAATAAGAGAGCATCTTAAGTTGAGAAAGAAGCATAAAAACAAAAAACGGGAAAGAGAAAAGCGAAAAGCATACAGTAATAAGATGGTAGGATAGAGGAGACGAAGAAAACAGGAAGACAAGCAACAGAAAGTTGAGATAAACCACGAATGGCTACGCTAAAGATGATAGTAGTAGTAATATAAAATAATGTAAACGATATAAATATGATAATAAGAGGTTAGAAAGATAGAATGATACCAAACTTGATATGTTTTACCAGCTAGTAAAATAAAGACGAACTCCTGTAAGTTCAAGTTGCCAAATTGTTAGTTGGAATAGTTAATCTGTGTACTTCTTATATGCATCTGCGTGTGCGTGTGTGTGGCTATAGGGCTTTACGTCTTCAGAGATAGATTAACCAGTTAGAATGACAATTCACTGGTGTTATTACTAGTGATGTTATGATGAATAATGTATTAAGTTAGTACATGGTTACATTTATGGTAATCTATTGAAGGTCATGATATCATTTATGAATCACATAGAGATTTTGATATTCATATTCAGATGAGTGGAAATGAAATTCACTTTCAGTCTAACTAGTGTAGCTTAGTTTTATTGATGTTATGATATGCGAGGTGTTCATTTTAAGTTCACGTACTGAACTTGAATAACACCGTTTTTTTTGTATTCAGGAAAGTAAAGAAGAACTGTGACTGCAAGTGCTGCTACTTTTGCTGGATCCCCTCAGTTCGAGTGCTTTAGTGATACAACGTCATACAAATTCCAAACAAAGAATGTTTGAATCAGCATTTCCCTCCTCATATGACTGGTCGATTAGCGAAAAAGTGTAAGACAAAAAGAACCTCAACTGGATGCCATTTTATGCATACTTCCGGATCTCCCTCAAAGATGGATTTTCACCAACGGAAGGGTTATTTCTGGGTGCGGAAAACGTGTTCGTCAAGACTAAACACTGATGCATCACTCACAATATAATTGGTTTAGGAAAGGATGCTCAGAACAGTAAACCGGAGTAGTAAGTGATTACTTATGTTGATATCCCAGTGGAAAAGTGATGGATTTACTATGCACGTTAAAGTTTGCTTCCTAATACCACTACTAATACTACTAATACTACTACTACTACCACTACTAATACTACTACTACTATGACTACCACTACTGCTACTACTGAATTGTTCTTCGCAACACTTTTTCTGTAGGATTTTCAAATCGTGGTCGGAGATTATAAAGTGTGTAGGTTTGGATGCATCAAACAGCTTGTTTTTCAGGAAATAGCGTCAAATCTGAAACTGATCAATTTTGAATTCGGATCCATTTTCACGAAGCATGAAGGTGCTTACTTTCACTTTGGATAAATTTAGGGCCATGTACTTCTAAGATATTCAGTAAGTTGATAGGACGTATCCTTTATCACTGCCTATTTTCAATCAGGTTTGGTGAGTGTGTCTAGCTACTGATGAAGACTTTTTCTACATGACTTTTGAACGTTCTGATAGCCTTTTGCCTTAGTCTCTCTGATTTCCTAAATGCTAGCCAGAAAAGCATAAGTTTGAAGAGAGATTAGGCTACAGTATGTATAACGTTCTCAAACTACCACTTTCTGGATAGTATTAGACAGCCGTAAACTGGGCATTAAGCATTTCTGAGAAGCTAGGTCTTACAGTCAATGTAATCGTTTGCTGACGGGAAAGAAAAGTTAGAGTTCCTTAGCAGTATTTGATTTCGTCCAGCGATTTGAAGACTGGTTTTGAAAATATACCGTAAACTGAAGAATCATTGTAAACTATATGTTATTGCACTGCTATTTTACCTACATTTCAACAGTCATCAGCAGCTGAAGGATAAAGATAGTCTGAGTTATGAGCGATGAATCAATAATCACGTGTTCACTACAAGACTACCATATATTCTAAATTTTGTTTAGAAAAATGTTCTAACTTTCCTCTTGTAAAACTTCTATTTTAACCAAATCGCAGTCATGTGTTTATCATTTCTGAGTGCAATTTTGATTAGGTATATATTTAAAAATCTACTGGTTTACACAGTTATTCATACTTACCTTTTCAATTTCCAGTAAATGAAATCGAAGTACGTGAATTGCTTGAATAATCTAAAGCGAATAAAGATAAATGCAAAACAAAGCATTCCTTGTCAGCATATAAGTAGTAAGGAATGACTCATAAACTCATTTTGGTGAATAAATGTAAAAAAATATAACCGGGTGGATAACCTATTGAAGCTTAACAAAACAGTGGTTACAGTTCAACGCTAATCATGTTCGATTCTTATAACTGAATAAATTCTGTTTGAAAAGTTTATTCGGATTGATTGCTTCCAATTTGGTAATTATCAAGGTCTGACACCAGCTGGAGAAACACTGAAAAGTCTGGGAACACTGGACTCCTCAGCAGTGCGCATTCGTGGCCCCGCCAATGGTCGAACCCAGAACCTTCAGGTCCCATGACCGGCACGTTACCATTGAGCTGACAGGTCGGAACGGAATGCTCCATGTTTCCTACTTCTGTCAGTTCCCGGTATAGTGTGACCTCCACACAATGCCGTCACTGAGTAACTGTCCTCATGTTCGACTTGGTTGGCTCCACTGGTCACGACTTCTCATTGGAACTTCGGAAAGCACCTCTCGAAGCTAGTCACTGATGAGCATAAGATTAATTCTATCTGGAGGTTTGTATGGATTTATCGACTTTGAGTTGGTATTTATCATGGACTGATATCATTTGCAGGATGGACTATTGGAAACCTAAGAACACTGGACAGCTGTTTCGTTCCAGTATGGAACTCCTCAGCAGTGCGCACCCATCACCCTACCAGGGATCGAACCTAGGACTTCCAGCCTCCATGGCGAGTACGTTACTATTGAGTCGGGATCCAATGCTTCGCACTTTCCTACTTTTGTATAGTGTTACCAGGTATTCAATGGTTCTTCAACTGATGTCACTCCGTAACGAATACCAACTTGAATAAATCCTGTTTAACCAACAGATTCATGCGAATTTCGCTATATAATCCTTTATGATGTATTAGTACTAATTTTTTAAATTCACATGCACATGCCCGTTCAACATTGAGCTCACAATCACTATGACCTAGAACACATAGATCTGTGGTCATAGTAAACAGATTTATCCAAGGATTTCTGTCGAAATGCAGGACAACGGAAGCTAGCGACAAATTTGTAAACATTCAAAATCTATTGTGTGTTATCGGGTACGGGACAGTAGATATGATAGTAAGATTATTGGTATACCCTGCCAATGACAGTTATTCGGCAGAGCTTTCAACAAACCTTTCTGGAAGGTTAGGTTTCAGATAAATCACTTACTCATTGTGCTTAGTGCTGTTCATTGCTGATTACAATAAAAATAAAAGTGAGTATGGTAACTGTTAGACAAAAGAATACAGAATAAGAAGTATAGAATCAGAATGCACTCAGTCACCAGGTGAAAATTTGTGTGGTAGACAATGGACCAGACCTATAATGTGATGATACTATCTGGCTCCCCAAACCTCGGTAGGTGCAATGGGATTCGAACCCGAGATCAAATAGTTGAAAATCCTCTCCATAAACCAATGATCCGATGCTTCATAGTTTCCAGTCACCAATCAGTTCCTCCCAAAAACCTGTCCTTCAGTTCAGTATCTGATACAACTATTCTGGAACCACAGACTCCAGTTAGCTGGGTACCTTCAACGTCCACAACTTGACTTAGATCATACAACAGATAGATATGGCTAGAACTCCGGGAATCCTAGTTATGGATATGTGTTGTATTTAAGAGACCTGCATTCAAGATCCCAGTGAAGTTATACGAATAACTTTTGTGTAGGTTCGCTCACAGTTCATTTATCCGCAGACCTAGTAGCATCAATAGGTGACTTTGCTGTCATTGGTTTGGCATTAAGTGCCAAACCAGGAGCAGTACTGGTCAACTGGATCCCCATCCAAAGTCGTCTGTGTGCTGCTAAGGAAACAAAATCTCTTCGTCACCTCAGAATATGCCCTGACTACATCTTGGATGCAGTTAAGGATAAGTTCTACCATCAACCTGGTGAACTTCTCTATTAGGTGCCCTCAGCATACATCTTAGTGCTAGCTACTGACTTGAATGACCATATCAAGCGTCTAGGCTCAGGCGATGACCGTTTTGGTGGCCGATTAGGACATAGTCGGTCATATTTCTGTTGGTAAGAAAGGCCTTCTTTAGCTAAGCGTAGATCAAAACCTATTTCTAGGCACCATCAACTACTGGTAATGCGATTACCGTTGCGCAACCTGGCGTATTTTCTCTGCCACTCAACCCTAGACTCAAGTAGGTCATATTGCAATCATCTACCTATAGCGTAGGTGCAGTTAGAACTGCCACTCCTCCTCTTTTTCTTGGCGACCTGGTTACATTTTGGGCTACCAAAAATACTTCATCGAATTACTCCTATTTTTACTTGTTTTAACCATTCTAATGTCAATCGGTCGTTTGATTCACTCTCGCCCGAACTTAACCTATAGTTAGACCATTTTGCAACAAAACTGGGCAGATCACTTGGCGGAGATCATTAAAACAATGATTCGGTGGTACTTTTCTCTATTAATACTGCGGGCCGTTTTTTTCAAAGTGTGATAGTTAATTTTGCGCAGATGTTTGAGCTACTTTTCCGATCTCCGTGATCCTGCCATTGTGTATCAAGTTAGCTAAAACTCACTCTATGGTCGGATTATAAATTCAGATAGCCGACTCAAGCTACCTTAAAATGGTTAATATCTGAATAAGCCACGGTAAGAGCTCATTTCACCAATAACAGCAATCGTAAATCATACAATCATTCCACTACTGTCGGAAAGTTCAGAAACACAGTTGAAACAAGCCTATCCAATCTTATTATTAGTGGGGCAACATGAGCGGTTATTATGATAATCGCTAAAGGACATTTTCATAAAAGCAAATAAACATGTAAACACAAATAGAATTATGAAACTTAGTAAAAAAAAATCGAGAAAAATCTCTAAAAATTAACAGAAGCAGAAAGAAACAATATGAACAATAGCAAAACAAACAAACAGCCAAACAAATAATCTAGAATTCAGAAACTTACTAGTAAATTTAATTCCTGTTCGGAGGTAAACATTGGTCGATTTGAAGAAGCCATCTGTTCAGAAAATAATAATTGAATGTAATAACCACGAGGAGAAGAAGACATGATGAAGTGGTTGGAGAGGTGATGAAAAAAGAAAAAAAATTTAAAAAATTCACAAATATGTATCGTTTCTTTTTCCAGTAAGAAATGAAAATCAACTTAAGCTAATGACTGTGAAGTAAAAACGAAACAAACAACGAAAAAGAACTTGAAAAAAAACAGTATTTGTAAGGAAGAATTCCGACTGCTGAAAAACTAATCTTCGCATTCATTTTCTCCCCTGATATACGTGAGCAGGTTTCGTGTGATGCACTTCTTCCAAATTAGGAGAAGCAGAATAATGTGTCGGTTGAAGATAACACATCGGAGACAGAAATCTCACTTTGATATGACGCGTTATATTCATTAAATGTTTGTGAGACTTACTGAGCATCCATACACATGGACAATGTTCCGTGTTAAGCAAGTCTAATAAAAATCGACATCAGATAAACACCTGCCCGTAGGTGAAGGATGTCATATAGTTACTTCCAGACTCCTTGCGACTTCATGACGGGCACCTAGGATCGATTGTAGAATGAGATCTAGAACACTTATATATCTTTCTGGGAACATGAATATTCCCCACTTTAGTACAGGACTTACTGATTGACAGTCTCCAGAATAAATACTGATAGCTGAGAATACAGATCTTGAGCAATATCTCATTTTCGATGTTCCTATAACTAACGACAAAATCCATCCTTAAATTAACGCCATTTTAAAGATTTTAAACAAATCTCAGTATGATTTACATCATATCTTCTAGATTCAATGAACCAGTTATTAAGTCAGTAACTGCATTAATAGACTACAAGATGCACACTATGATTCTCAGAGCTCCTTTATTTAAAACTCACATATGACCCTAATATATCCCATTTAGCAGATGTAAACACTATTCAAATACAATCTTTGAAAAGTGCTCACTTTTTTAAATGCACAATATGAAAACTGCTGTTTCAGAGATGATTAAACTTATTATGGTATCTCTTGAAAGACGTGGCTAATATACATCAAAGGGAAATATTACCTTCGCTTGTCCAGAAATAAAAATGAATGCTATTTACAAATAATAGGCATAACATCAAAAGGCACTAAATGAAAAGCGAAATTCCAGTCGAGATGAGTAACCTTACTAGTTGATGATTGAAGGTGAAATGATAATCTGGGCTTCGGAAAGATTCAAAGTGGTGGTCACCCTTGGCAACTGAGATGAAATAAAAATCTGATCAGTAGCTGGGTCTTGTAACTCAGTTGGCATGGCACCGGTTTCGAAACCCAGAGGTCACTGATTCGAGTCCTGTCACGGCCTAGGTCTTCATTGCATCTTCACTCATAACCCAGTATGGAAAAATTAATCATTAGATGGGACGTTTCAGTGATGATATCTTAGGTTGTAATATACATTTAGATCTTAGAGAAAGCATTGGCTTTCGAGCGGTGTTAAATTCCCTATACGAGCTTCAGTCGTTTGATGACTTGGATTCAGAAATTCATTTTGAATGTCACCTGCTGTCAGGAGTAAAATAATGACAGTTTATCAGTCAGTGAATTAAAACTAGTAGAATCAAAAATAATCCCTTTTACTATCAGTATGTTTCATGACCGTGGTGAGTTAACACTCAAGTCATTCTTTTCAGTGATGTATATTCTAGGAAAAAGTCAGACTACGTCTCATTAGTAAAACATAACGATCAGTAGACTTTTCACTTCTCTACGTCATCCTTTCATTTCATCCAGTCCTCGATTTTCAAAGATGTTAGTTACTCGGAACAGGCTTTTATTCTTTTCAACTTTGGTGCAAAAGAAAATATTTCTTATCATAAAACTCATATTCATGGTATGATAGCATGGTGCTGCAAAGCATGGTGATAGGCTCTTTTTCACCACGTTCATGTTTGCCACCAGCGTTCAGGTTAGAAGAAATAAGGTTTCACATCTTAGAGACTGTAACAGAACTGCAAAAACCGTCACATCAGATTTGAAAGTAAAATCAAAGTTGTTTCTTTACAGACTCTCAACATGTAGGCGGTATAACGCCCTAGCTTTAAAATCTCAAAGTAATATGTTAAGACTAAAATATGTGATCTAATCAACATGAAAAATGGTGATTATGATCGTTTTTAGTTGCAAACCGGTTAGAACAATTAGTGGTACTCTCTGGCCTCATTACATTTAACTGGAAACGCTGAACTGTCATTTTCCTCATCTTAAGTCAAGCTTATCAGCAGTGTAGGCAGTCTAATTTTTATTTTAAGGATATGACTTAGCTCCAGTACTCCAAATCTGGTCAGCTACTTGTGTCTTGTGGTGTGGGCATTTGAGTCTCCGGGGGAAAAACACACTTCAATCACCCAACTGAGTCACATCTGATTATATCACTCTCACTATGAACTTCGAATCCTTTAGACGCTTCTTATGGTTTAAAATATTGCCGGTTGAACCAACACAGTATGCTGTGCTGGATTAAAAAAATGATCTAGTGCTTTTCAGTTGTTGCTTTTTTCCCTCAGTAAATATTCATTACATACAATAAAGCCAATAAAACAACCTACCTGAGTTGTATTTCCGTAAACAATAAACAATCTGTAGCAATGATGAATAATTGCTAACAGTGGAATCCAGGACGCGCGTTTCGTCTTATTTGTGACTTGTCAGCTGGATGTATCAGTGGCCTAGTGGATAACGCTGTGCCGTTTGAAGCTAATGGTTCTGGTTTTGAGTCTTGGTGGGAACAATGTCGCTCACTGGGAGGCGGGTACGTCTAGCTGACGAGTCCCAGATTCATCGAAATGTGCATTCTGGACTCCGGTACTAGCCACTATCCATCGTTATTATGAAAGTGAAACGACAGGCTATATCGAAACATCCGCATATAAGCCGATTCTTACGAGAAACGTCAGTGAGATCTAAGTGAAAATGAATTGTTGAAAATTGTATGGACTCTAGATTTATTTCCTCTCATGAGTTTTGTAGATAATTTTGAGCCTTTTACTGAAGATACAAAAAAAATAGCGTAAAGAAGGTATAACGATGAAAAAAAATGAAAAAGAGCTTCATATCTGATGCCATAGATAAACACAGCAATCAGATAGAGAAACTGGAAGAGAGTCTAAGTGTTTGTATCCCAATATGTGCTAACGTTCCTTAAGACTGTGAATATGCCTAACCTAACAGAATCATCAGTAAATATAAGTAGATTCCTGTAGTTCTGACTAAAATCAAGGCAAAAAAAACGAAAATGTGGGTTACATTTGACGAAACCACTTGAGAAAAGAGGAGATTAGAAAGAGATTGTGAAGATGAGAGTTGAAAGAGAAAAATGAATTACATCTATCTGCATGCACGATGCTGACATGCATCTATGTATACAGGCAAACAACTAAGCGAACAAGTGTCGAACCTTAAAGGCATCCACGCTTTATGGTATATAAAACCAAAAGGGAGATTTAACCAATGATATGAATCTGGGTAAGAAATTATAGTGAAGTATCTGAGACAAGAATGAAGACAAGGTTTAAAATACTGAAATCTACCATAAATGCAACTAAGATGAGAAAAGTTTTTTCATTCTCCATCCCACACTTAACACATGATCTCAGAGATACAGCTAAAGCATGCGTTAGTCACCTCCTTCTCCAACCAGCACTCACGAAAAATAGACATGAGAATTAGAGGGAGAGAGGAACATGAGAAGTGAAAGATAATCAAAAGTGCCTCCAGGGAAATTTTCATTGTTTCACCGTTCATTGGCAGTAGTCTCCTTTCCTCCCTATATATATATATATACATATATATATATATATATATATATATATATATATATATATATATATATATAAAGGTTTCTACGATTTTGCTTCTGGGGAAAGATTTTCATTTTGTTTTTATTTAAAATTATCCCAAAAGAAGAAACAACAACTGAAATGGAGATTTAATTTATTTGAAAATAACGAGTTTAAGATAGATTTGACTATTCCGAGTAAGATCAAGTTCAGCTGCTCCGAAAAACAAATAAAAAACATTCCAATGACACAACACATTGGTTTCAAATCAAATAATCTATCATTATTTATACTGGGTGTTTATTGGAAGTGAAATGAAGATTTGGGCTGCGACAAGATTCTAACCAGCGACCACTGAGTTTCCGGCTTGATACTCTACCAATTGAGCTACGAGACCCGACTGCTGGCCAGATTTTTATTTCACTTCAATCACCAAGGGTTTCGCCCGACTACTATGTGAATTCGTGACCTGTTACTATCGCTTGATCCTACTCATAATGGTTGTCCAGTGAGGAATTCTCATCCCAATCCAAATCTATTTGAATTAGAGGGGGAGGGGGATCATATTGATTATCATTTTGACTACCACAGATAGCCGTGGTTTGTCAGACTAGTATTGATATTGGGTGATGACTGAAGGTGAGGTGAAAATTTGGGACAAGGTGGGTTTCGAACCAGCGATTGGGATAACACTACTGACTGAGTTGAGGGTACATCCAGCTGATGGGTCCCAAATAAAACTGTTGGTCACCAATAAGTCAATTATGACCAAATAAGTTACGTTTCATTTATGCCACTCATGACTGTGTAGCTAGATGATAGTGGATTTCAATCCAGACGACCGTTTTTGTAGTTTGATTTGAAATTATAAACAATGTACAAGAAACTAAATCTCAGATTCCTGAGAAACTACTCATCCCAGAGAAATGCCGACACGAAGTATGCACTTTCTAAATTACTTGCTTACTGTCAACCTGCTTGCTGGTTTACTGTGAATCATATTCTAAAGATTTCAGGGATTTGACTCTCTGAAGTGAAGTTTTGTGAGTATGGTGCTGGTAACTTATCTCAGAACAAACCAAAGCACAATCCAGTGTTCGGATTGTTTCGATTTCATCTGAATGTGTAATATATAACTGTTTATCATTTCAACAGCATGTTTAGCGGATTCTTTGGGATTTTGTGTTGAAACTCGTAGTCTATGTTTTTCGTTAAGGGATTCCTAACAGAAACCCCATTGATACTACTACTGTTGTAAAAAACTTAACGTCTGCCCGATTACTTTATATGGATGGTGTGGTCTGTGTGAACTTCGTGAATATTTATCCAGTTAGCGAATTGCTTCATCTGTTTTCCCAACCAATCAAAGATAATTTATTTCAGATCAACAAATTTACCAACACTGAAAAATCTTCCATATAACTTGATAGTAGTACAGAAATAATTGCAGTTGCGAAGTTGAACAGACGTCATAGAATCTGACACGAATTTCCCCCAATTCAAGTTGACACTTTTTATATTAGCGTGGTAAGGAATAGGTGGAGAAAGAATGACTGTAAAGTAGACAACAGTGTATGAGAAGAGTGAGACGAAGTGAATGAATACTAGCACAATGTTTAAATTTTAACATAGGACAAGGTATTTATACATCTACATCATTGTAAGCGACTTTGAGCCATACCATTAACAGTCTCCGAACTTTGATTGGTATCGTCCTAAGGACCTAGATTTTTCAGGTTTGTTGTCCCCAAGCTTAGTTTAGTTGTCGACTGGCTATCAAGCCTAGGACCTCGGATGCGATGTAAGTCAAGCTAATTTCTATTTTTTCTCAAATAGAACCTAACCTTCTTTCTAGTAGGCTGGAATGATTAGTAACCTAGACCAGGCTGATGGGATTACCTCCGACCCTTGTGCACCAGTTAAAACCGCAGTCACTTCGATAGGTAATTCTCTGCTGGATTTCTTGAATGCTTGTAATACCAAACCATCAAGTCCTGCTGCTTCGGATTATTCGAAGTGTGAATCAGTTTTGCGATCTGAGTATGTTATAGGACCCATATCTGTGTGCCACTCAGGATTAAGTTGAATGTTGTGCCACTGAAACATGACTTTAAGCAAGTTAAACCGTTTTTCACAGTCTCCTGAAAAACGTTCTATCCATCTATCCTGGAATTTTATCAGTAACATATCATCATCGTGCCAGCTCTTTCTTATGAAGCGGAATTAGTAACTTAGTTTAACTGAATACTGAAGCCTTCTTCATCACTACCGCTTTCGTCATCTATCACCGCTTACGTCTGGTGCGAACACTGGTAACCAGTTTAAGATTAAGTTGCTTTTGTTCCTTATTGTTACCAAAGCTAGCCGGAATGATTCTTTTTGCATCAGCTGTTTGGACGAGGGTTCAAACTTTGACTAGATTTGTCTCATCTTTGGTTGCGGGTTAATAACATTTTATATCACTTTTTCTACCACAGACGGAACATTATGCCAGACTTCATCCCCTTTTGCAGTTTCTACCATGCTGAGATAAATGCTCTGCTACTTTCTCCATATGTTCATATTCTAGGTAAGTACAAAAACACTTATCAGCAGTGAGTTTCATACTTCTACTTGTATGGACTAAGACATGATTGGAGTACACAAAAGTACTTCTAAAAAGGTGGAAATTCTTTACTTGTCTTCTCAAACGATGGCTTATAGTAGCATCATATGGCTGTGTCCACTGTTTGCCTTACAGTAGTGAACGGCAGATAAGTTATTTAGACTGGTTATCACTCAGGACCAGGCGATACTAATTTCTATGGGAAAAGACTTTCAGAGAAGTACTTGATTGAAAGAGTTTACATTCTTCTTTTAAAATACCTGAACTAATTAGCTTTTGCTAGTCTTTTCGAAAAACAGAACTGACAAATACCCATCTTGTCTTGTTGTCCAGACAGTGCACTAAGTTTCACTTTATGCCATCAAAAAATCTATATTACTTTCATTTGAAGATCAAATGTATAGGCTAATTTATGAAAGAAAAACAACTATCCAAATTTTTGTGAGTTTGATGCAAGCTTGGAAAGCTTTCAGTCCCAAATTAATGAAGAAACCATCTTTAAGTGTTAATTGTGAGTGTAAAGGCTAGATAAAACACATTAGTTTGCTGAGTAGAGTGCAATGATAATTTAACTATGTTTTCAATTCTCCTAATTAATTTACCTCACCCAAAGAACCGCCTCACGTAAGATTAGAAAAATGCAAGTGCTGGTCTTTACCATAGGCTTTCACTCAAAATCCAATAAGTCGTACTTTGAAATTCGAATCAGTAAGAGACATATATCCATTGAGGCTCTGAAAATAAGTCAGCCCCCAGGTAATTCTTTACTAGTCGGATAAAATTGTTTGACATTTCTCACCAGGGAAAATTCTCAATCCTAAGATGAAATCTCCAATGGGATTTGTTTCTGTAAATCTCGCGAAACTTAGCTGAAAATATCAGATGTCTCGAAATTTGCTGATATAACTGGCCTGAGATAATTGAAAATCTTTGTAAAGATATTAAAATTACTCACGAATGAAATCTGAAAAGATTTCAAGTTAAAACTAATTAAAAATTCTTCACTGATACTTGCAATTTCCAGTTGCTACATTGGGTTGAACTGCTCGACCTCTGTTAACAGATGGGCTGCAATGTCGATGGATCGATACTGACTGGATATTCATTATATTGTAGTATACTTCATGGCTAGCAGTGGCATCCAGGACGTGAGTTCTGTCCTACTTGGGACTCGTCAGCTAGATGTATCTGCACCGCAGTGAGTAATGTCGTTCCCAATGGGACTGGGACTAAAACTCATTGTATAAGTACTGGCTGTCATACCTCAGTACCCTGGTGGATACAGCTTTGATGTTTGGAGTGTAGGGTACTGGTTTCGAGTCCCAACGAGAACGACATCACTCAGTGGGGTACAGGCATACCTAGTTGATGAGTCCGAAATAGGATTTCACTGCTAACCATAAGACAGACTACAATTTAAACAAAAACTGTTACATCTCAAAGCTTAATAAAAATGTACATTCATCTAGTCAGTCGTAGTTAAATACTTTAGGAGTTATAAGAAGTCATTCAGGATGAAGACTTGTCTGACCTAGGTTTTGCCCTTATTCTCACTCATCACCAAGGTGTGTCTGCCACCATGAGGAAATTGGCGCTTTCTCGATTATTCAAATTTACGTCATCCAGTGCTGAAATCAGGGCGTCTACCGCTTAGCTGATGAAGTCACTTCTATTTCCTCAGCAAGATTTATTCTCAGTGTTGTTAAGAAATTTTAGTTTCAGCAGTGATGTAACAGTAATTTGGACACTAATCACTAATCTGAAGAGATGGGACTTGTGCCCCTTTTAGTTTAAATTCTCAAAGTGCTTGCTGAATATTTTTTACGTCAATTATTATCCAACGTTTAATAATATCCATGAGTCTAGTTCTTGCGCTAAATAAAATCATTTGAAATACATTGCAGTAACCTTGGATAAATGCTTGGATACCATTGCGAAGGAGGTTGTAGTACAAAGAAAAAGTTACACACCATGGTGGTTGAATTTTGAACAATGACTGGAGGATGTTTAGCTACTCCATATCGATGTGTGTGGTTTATCAAAGTTGCAATGTAATCGACCCGTGTTATCATGTAGACTACATTTAGACACTGTGAACTTGAATATTTGATAAGTCTGGAAACTAGTATGATTGACAGAATTGATTTTTCACCAGACACATCATTCGTAAACCTGTTTTTTTGTACTAAGGAGAGGTAACAATACTTCATACCCGAAACTCTAATCCATATGCGTCAGCTAATAGGTTACAAATTCTTTCTCGATAAAGTTTGACAGTTCTTGTTTAAAAATAAAATATTTATGCGAATGTAATTCTCTCTTTTCAACAAAGAGTTTCTTCAATAATAAGTGATAAGCACTTCGTCAGGTTGAGCAGTCACCAACATTAATCAAGGAGTCGTTTAGTGCTGAAATTCAGGAAAAGAAGTATGCACTACAGCATAAGACAATCACCACATAACTTGTGTTTTTCTTTTCTGCTAATCGAAATATATTTGATGAAGAAAGTCCATAGCCTAAACAGGAATTGAACATAGTAATCATTCACAGAGTTCAAAGAGAAATGTGACCTTTGTGAGACCGCAATGGCTTTTAGCTCGAATCCTTAAGGTGGCTATGACTAAGAATTCCTAATAAGATCTAAAATAAAGTCAAACAGCCCGTGAAGTACTCTTTGACTTCAGCAGCTATGAAAGTCATGTTGACTTTTGATGGAGACTTCCATCACTTAGTGTTTAGTTATCCTTTGTAAATCATTCCACGTTACAATACATAAAAACCGTATTGAAGAGGAAGAGGTAAGTAAGTAAATACCCCTTTTATCGTTTTATGCTCAAATTTATTAAGCTTGAAGATTATTTGACTAGGAATGTGTGCCATTTTTATTCTATTTTTACAGACTAAGTAACTAAATGGCAAACTTTAATGGACCTCTCATTATGTTCATATCTACTTGTGTTTTTCGCGGTTAAGTGCATCTACTGCAGAGAGGTATTCACAAAACATCAGGTGAAAACAAACCCAGTAGATGACACACCAATAAGGACAGTTTGCAAAAGTAAGAAGTATCAAAGTCATGTACACGAAACAAGTGATATCACCTTTAGTTATTCATTTTCAAGGCTGTGTAGTTCATCATTAGATTAGTGAATGACCATCTTGAGGTCAATAAAAGTCATCCATACGTTAATCTTTTTTCTCGGTGTTAGCATTTCGCATTAGCATATGTGTATGTACACATGTGATTCTACATATTATCTCTTACTGATTATCGGTTTCTAATTTAATATCAAAAAATTGCCTTCGAAATCCCGACTTGAGAAAATACAGAGGCAGCAGCAACAACAACAACAATAAGAAGAAACCGAAAGTAATAGTTGAGGAAAGATAATATTTCCTTGAAACTTCACACTCTAAAGGCACTCGTCTTCCCTCATTCAATCAGTAAGGTAGTCATTATCAAATGATCTTAAAAGGAATTAGGATCAAATTACAAGATAAATCAATAAGTGGTGAAGAGTTCAGGCAGGAAAGCGAAAGAGAGAGTAGAGGGAACAGATAAACGACAGGCACTGTTAAGCGAAAGCTTGTATATTAGTTAAGAGAATTTTTTTTAACATTATTTTATATTGTCAGAATAAAGAGAAAGCGTGAATATTTATTACTGAGAGTAAGTAGTAATGTTAATAATATTGATAATAATAATATTGAGGATGATTGAACAACTTTCACTACTCATAAAGTTTTAGTGTAAATGGATAGATGACCTCATTGCTTTATGTATACTCTCCCTTTCTTATTCTCTAGGGGATTGATTTCAAGACTTTTGATCTATGCCTAGTGAAATGATGACTCTATGAGATGAAATTAGTTGAAGTGCATCAAAGCGAATCCATCAGTGTTATCACCGTGATTTTTTGGCGAGTTATCAGGGACATAAGTGCAATAAGGGCTTGTATTTTTGTATTCATAGCCCTTTTTTCATGATAAACCTTCCATTATGATTTATTTTATCTAGTGAGCAAAGTATATTTGAAGATTGACACTTTCTTCACAACTATCTTGACAACAGGAATATACATTGTTAATAGTCAGTTTTCAAGCGAGTGTTGTTGGTGGCGTGTCCCTCAAAGGTTGCTATATTATACATGCATTTTAGTAGTATTCGCTGAAAAAGTTAATGAACAGGGAATAACTGTAATTGCAACTAAAATTTTAAGAGTTGTGTTACCTAACTTACTTCCTTTTTCATCAGTATACGCTTACGATTAGATATGTCGTCATTATTTTTGTCTTGCTACGAAAAGGTGAGTGAATGAAGTTCCTTAAAAATTGAGAAATTGTCTTCGTTCTTGCCAGAAGGCATACAAGCTGTCGTTGGATGTTCCAACCTGGAAGTGAATGCCTTATTATTTGTTTCGGAGTTTCAAGCTCACTGTAACTCATCAGTAAGATATATTGACAATCTTCAGAGAAATAACCCTTCCTCTGAAATAGTAACTTCCACGAATCAGGAGACTTGAAGCAGACATTTGAACAGTTGTGATTAAAATTCATTTTTGCCGGTTCCAGTCTTTCAAAACCTACATATACCTTCATATGGTTTGAGATAAGATAATTCATTTAAATGGTCAAATATTTCTGTTGTAATCGCAGGTTACCAGCTGTGAAAAAGTTATTTCCTTGTTGACTTGTTCAGAATGAAAAGGCTAGTTAATATTCATTATTTTAGTAGTTGTACTTCTCAATGAGTGTAAAACAAAATAAATTTCTTTCAACTAATGTTTCGCTATTTAGTGCTGATAACTTTTTCAAAGTTATAGTAAACCGGAATTTACAATATCCCCAAAGCTTATATATGATAACCTGATAAGTTTTCTCAGGCATGAATGATTCTGCATTATCAGAATTGTAGAATGAAGATGATATCCATATGTAGTGTCTTGTATGTGAAGAGTATATGAATTACAGGTTGAGATTTGTACATAGACATATGTCGATAGATCTTATCGTATGTAAGTTGGTCATGTCAGTCTGTAGAGGTGGGTTGAGACCAGGTCAAATTACGTTTTACTCCCTCATTCCTATTTAAAATATTTTGAATTCAGTTATCGTGAAGAGATTCTGCGCATTGCGTTCATAACGGAAAATAGGGCTTTAGTAGCACGTATTCATTCCAATATGTTCTCTGCAATATTTTCAACCTCGCTCCACAAATGCCCGAAAGATCACATTTCCCGCTCTTCACCTCCATGTCACTCTCGCATCAGACGACCACATAGTCGGCTCCCTTTGTATTCCACTCGAGGGCCTGGCCTGAAGCGTGATGTCCCCAATCAGCCCTCTCAGTGTATACCCAACCCATCTCCACTTTCTTCTGCATATTCATTGGATGATAGGTTCTTGGTTGATTCTTTCCCAGATTCCCGTGTTGCTTATTCTTATTATTCTGGCCACCTGATCTGATCTTCAGTATCGAGTGAGCGAAGGCGGCAGCTGTTCATGTTTGTCTGTAGTTTGTTGAAAGTGCTCTTCGTAATGCACCAAGTTTCTGAGCCATACAGAAGCAGTGAATGGATATTGGTGTTAAAAATCTGGATCTTGTTCTTTGTGCTGAGTGCAGTAGATCTCCACACTGATTTCAGGCTAACGAAGGCCTGTCTTGCTGTCTTTCCGATCCTGGTTTCGACATCCTCATCTGTGCCTGTGTCGCCTGTAGTTGAAACGATGCTGTCTAGGTAGGTGAGAAAGACAACTTCCTTTAGATTTCTCCTGTTGATGGTGATTGGATCTTGTTGTTGTTGTTTGGTTGGGTATCTTCATCACCTCCGTCTTCTCTACGTTCACTTGAAGTCCCATCTTCGCTGCCTTGCCTCTTCTGTCAACTTGTTAGTTTTCTCCTGTGGATCTTCGAGCTTGTGCTTCAAGACATTAGACATAAATCATCATCGATGAAATCCAAATCTTCTAGGGTCTTCTCATCGGTCCAGCCAGCGTATACCCATCTTCTCGCTCCTCACAGTTTCTTGCATGATCCAGTCCAGTTCAGTCGACCACAATCAGGAAGATCATGGGTGATAGTAGGCGGGAACCTTGTCTTACTCCTGTCTTCACTTCAAAGGCGTCACTGAGCTTTCCACTGCCAATCACTTAGCATGTAGCACCATATAGCATATAGATGTCGAATGAGGTTGATAAAGGTTTGTGGCACTAAAACCGTAGTGTTGAAGCAGCTGTCTACCAAATTACTTTCCGGGTCGACGCTGTCGAAGGCCTTTTCAAAGTCGATAAAGTTCAGGTAGAGAGTTGACTGTCATTCGATGCTCTGTTATTTGATGATGCATAGCATAGCACTGCAATTTGATCCACACATGATTTGTGCTTCCTGAAGCCCGCCGGCCAGCCAGCCAGCCAGCCTGTTCTGGTCGTAATTCTGAACCCACCCCATCTTTTAGTCTCTCCAGGATGATGTGGCTTAATATTTTGCTTCGGGTGGACAGCAGCATGATTCCGCGCCAGTTCTTGTCCTTGCAAAGACTTCGGTCACCCCTCTTCGGGAGTTTGACAAGGTAGCCCTTCTTCCAATCAGTCGGTAGGTACCTTTCCTGCCTTCCAGACCTTCTGTAATAGTGGTGTGAGCAGGTCTGCTGTTGTCTCTGCGTCTGTTTTCAGTGCTTCTGAAGGAATTCCATCTGGTCCTGCTGCTCTCCCGGATTTCAGTAGCCTTGTGGTATTCAGGACTTCGACTTTTGTTGGAGGACTTGTGTTCACTTGTAGTTCTGTGACTGGGCTGCTGGTGGTATTTCTCGACGAGTTGCAGGTGGTGGGGTTGGTGCGTTCGAGAGCCTTACGTAGTGGTCAGACCATCGTTTCCTTTGTTTCCCTTCCTTAGTAATTAGATTTCCTTCATCACCTTTTATTGGTTTCATCTGCGTTGATCGCTTCCCTCCCAGATAGTAACCTGGTTATTTGATACAATGTTGTCAGGTCCCCATCTCTCCTACCTGCAGTTTGTTCTGCTTCACTTGCCAGTGTGTCGTAGAAATGTCGTTTGTCTTTGAGCGCACTCTCCTTCACTTCTTTTTCTAGTGCTTTAAACATTGTACTCAGTTCCTCTTCTCGTCGTTCATCCTTGCACTGTTTTGTCTTGTTTTTGGGAATATATCAATCAACGGCTTTATGAACAGTGGCTGCAAATAGGTACTAAGATACACGTTTTGTCCTGTTTTTACTCGTCAGCTGGATGTGCTCCACTCTTAATGATTGATCTCCTCCCGCATGTGAACTTGAACTCATTTCGGATCGCTCCAAATGCCACTGCGTTGCCCACTAGTCCACTGAGTCTCAACAGGCCACTTATTGCAAGACAGGTTTAGTACATTTTGATGCCTGTTAATCGATCGGTGTTATTTGTCAGTCTAGAGAGAACATATCTTTGTTTGAAAGAAAAATGATTTTTTCCTTCTTTTAAGTTGTCGTTCTCCTGTCTTTTATTAACGCCATCAGTTGCAAAAGTGTCAACATTGTTGATGCAACAGATTTAATTAACATGTTACTCTCTTTAATTGTAGGTAAAACAACCTAACAGAACTTTCAGTGGATTCAAATAGACAGATTTTGCAAGATTGTGTGGAGATAAAACTGAAAAAAAACTCAAACGCATGTGGGTAAGGGGAAGGTCTGAATGACCACGGAGCTGACCGCCAGAAGTGATCGAGCGTTAGTCAGTTAAAGGAAAAGAAAAAAGAAAGCGGAACTGTGTCACTGTAGTAGATGCTTAGCTGTATTTACTCTGGTATATAATCACCTGTTCTTAGCATTCTTAGGATCGAAAAAAAACCATTTATACAAACCGCAGACTGACAGTTACTGGCTCTGTTCACCCTCAGCTATTTTTCAGCTGAATTCTACACTGAAATTTAGTAGAATAATAGGTATCCAGACAGTAGTTGTTGCGAATGTTCCAGGAGAATTTCAACATTCACTCCTTCTTAATCATCATAAACGTAAATTTTAATTAAAGCCTATTGTGTTTCAAAGATCACAACAAGATTATGTTGAACGCTTCACTGTGCATTAGGTGTTTTCTGAATATTCCGTTAGAGAGAATGTGACTTACTTTCATGATTAAGTGATCAGGACAATCTTGTTTTCATTTTAAGATTGTATTCAAATTCATTTTTAATAATTTCACCCCATTTAAAATTACTTTTCAGAGTGATTGGTTGGTGGGTTCATGTATCACATTTTGTTTATGGGAATTATGAAAATTTCTTTATTTTACTGAAATAGAATTAAATAAAAATAAGTTGATTGTTTTTCTAGGCTCCTACCAATAACAAACAAACCAGTATCCTCATTATCATCTTTTGGTTGCAATCTTTTCGTCGGTTAAATTCATCGGATATCATGTTTAGTATCTCTTGAGATGTTTGGTGGGAAGGGAAAAAGAATCAAACTGTGTAAATAGCTAATCTCAGGTATGTGTTTACACACGGGACTCTGCAGAACAGTTGTTGGGGGCTTACTTTTAAACCTAAATTCTGTGCTAGACATCGAATGCTCGGTTAAGTATGCCATAATTTCTAGACATTTTGTGTTCGCAAAATTTATGTGTCCACTAAGAAAATACCCTTTTCAGGCAACAAACATTCAGTTTGTAATGGTTTTTGTGTCTGGGTTGTCAGCTCATCACAGACTAGCGTTTTCGATGAATATAATAGCGCCCAATGGACTCGGCAGCTAAAGACATTTTAGTTCATAGTGTAACTGTATGGATGGGAGAAAGCGAAATCTCGTCTATTATTTTCATAACTTGTCACCTGCTAAGACACATATTTTCGAATAAGCGTGGAATCTTATGTCATTCGTCTGAACCGATTTGCAAAATAGAGCGTCAGTAGTCAGTCATTCAGTCTTCAATTCTTTCACCGTTTTGAACAGAAAAGGAAATATAACCTGCATTTAGTTCTGCTTTAATGATAAGGTAGTTGTTCTTTAATAGAAATTCGACTATCAGTCCGGAAATGAGGAGGTGTAGGTTGAAGAGTGATAACATAACAGATGGTGCTACAGTGTAAAAACACATGCAAAACACTTGAAACTATACGTTATTAGCTCATGTAGAGCTCTCTTAACTACATTTTTTCTAGATATACTAACTTTTATGAAATAATGTTTTGTTATGAACTAAGAAACTGATTTCCTTCCCTAACGCACATGTTTCAAAGTAAGCAGTCCTTCATATTTCAATGCTTATTTTCGTGTTCATGTTACCTCATCCATAAAAAGAACAATTCGTTCATCGTACGTGGTTGAGAAGTTTGTCTGTACAACTGTGAAACGATGTAAACTTCCTTATAGGAGAATGTAGGGAGAAAGGAACACCTACGCATGGGTTACCAGTGCCACCTGATTGAACAGACAGAAAGAATAATAAGGAAGTTTGCTTTCGTAAGTTGCATTACAAGATCTAGTTAGGTTGACTGCTGGTACATACTTTCATCTATCTAAATTATAATTGCAATATTAACAGGCTTTTTATTCGCCTAAGGGTTGTTTAAGTGACCTGGGTCTTGTTCAAACAGACAGAAATCTAACCCTTTTAAAATTTAAAGCATCAAACCGTTATTTTCTTCAATGTCTACTATGAAATAAATGGCGAAAACGAACAATAAAGTTAAATGCTGCTAAGTGGTCGACAGAAAATCATAAACGGATGTCTTGTGCTTGTTGGGGCGCACAAACAAAGAGTGTCTTTAATAATGAAGAGTATCATGTACTCTCGGTGACTCGCACTGACATGACTTACCTAAGGATTGGCAGACAGTTACAAAAGTATTCAGGATATTATTTTCAGAGTTATCCTCTGAGCTGCGGTTATAGCTGGCAAATATTTTCGTATCATGTTGGACATCATCATCAGCTCATTAGAGCTATACTTCCAGCTCAGAGAACAGCTCACTCTGAACATCCACATCCTAGGCAAGAAATATACATCACAATTTCAGGGAACTATCTTTCGTATCAAAAATCCCATGGCAAATGCAAAATGTATTACGGTTTCTGGTTGCTCAGTTGACATCGACACTCATTTTCAAAAACAAAGGCTTAATAACTGCTCAACTTTATTTAACGATGAAAATATGCTTCATTTTTTTACGTGATGTCAACATCACTATCTAAACTTATTTTAAACGTCGTGCGATACAAGGCCATAATTCTACTAAACTAGTGATTTATGGCAGTTGATACATTTCAAAGTACTTTCCATCATAGACTGATATCAGCTAGGAAACCAATGAAAACTTTAGGGCATTCAGCAATTATTTCGTTCGACTTTAACACCCTTAGTTAACATACGACAAAGTGAAAATGATTTTTTTCAAGCTAGTACTCATCGTGGACCTACATCAGCTGAAGAATTATTAGGAACCTAGGTGCACTGAACAGCTGTTTCGTCCTAGTCTGGGACTCCTTAGCAGTGGTTACCCATAAATGTGCAAGGAATTGAACCACATACACTTCTAAATTGGGATTATTTTTTCTGAATCAAAAAACAAAATCTTGCAAACAATCTAGGGACTAGGCGGTTGAAGCAATCCTTTGACAAATCTGTTTTCATGTAACTTATTGTTTTGAAGTTGGGATGTTAGGGACCCTATTTTTCACTAAGACCAACTGTATAAATACAGGGATAAATCTGTCTATATATATATTTTTCACTACTAGTATGTCTGGGATGTTACGTTTGCTAGTGATTACTAATATAGAAGGAAGAAAACTATAGGACATGGGATACTGGAAATAAGATTAAATGAAAAATTTCCTTGCTCTAACGTTTTCATGTTATTTTATTTAGTGATATATTTTTTTGAAATATCTTCTAAAAGAAAAAATGTTAAACTGACATAATAGTGGTTTGACTTTTACTATGTGAAAAGTTTATGAGATAAATTGGTAGGGAGTAGTGTGATTTGTTGTAAACCACATAATAATTATTACTTAACTGCACTTTATGAAACCGATGAATCGGTACAATGAGACCAGCACATACCCATGGAGTTTAAACTCTGTAACTTGGGATCGATGTGCTTTCTTGTAGAACTGGAGATCCTAGGTGCGGTGCTCGTAGATCAGAAAGATAAAGTTCCTCATTCTTGACTGAAACTGGTTTTCATTTTGTTGTGTTATACTTTTGAATGTAAATTATTTTCATAATAATCAAACCTCTCCAATGAATGTAACAACTTCATAGGTTAATTTAGATATTATTCTAGACAATTAAATCATCCAGCTCATAGAACACAGTAATGTCAGAACCGTCCTTTAGAGCTACTTTTATTCCCTAACATCTCAAAATCCTACGAAATTAATTTAGGTTATATTTTCAGACTTCAACAGTATGACATCACTAAGGGGTTTAGAACACATTTTTGTAAGATGATAAACGCATGGTAAATATAAATGGAGGCTAGAAGTGTTTAAATAAGTGATTTGTAAATAATTTTTCGACGACAGTATTCCCCATAGGCTGACAACATTCAAAAGGCTAAAGATAGTCACAACTCAAATGAAATTACAAGATGGTTTTCACTACACATTGATATCAGCTGAGAGATAATTGGTTTGCACAGCCAAAGAGACTCGGATCATCGTGAAACTGTTACCCAATGCTCTTAGACTTCCAGTGGCTATCTAGCTGATATCATTCCATGACTGAAACTAATTTGGGATTCACCAATTCTTCAAAAATGAGTTGCTTGAATAAATAAGCCTTCGAAATGCTAAAAATAACTATGTTTAGACTAGTTAGTTAAATGGCTACATCTTCAGTTATGTGTAATAGTAATGCATTTGCAGATTCATACCTCGGTTTTAACAACAGCGTCTGATTATTAATACCGAGTTGTGTGGACGAAGATAAAGAATTTATTATAGCCATCTAAGACAGACTCTTTCGGAGATCGTGAAGTATAGGTAAAGCATAGGTACAGTTTTCAATGTGCTTTCGCTTGAGTAGTCATCATTCTTCTCTCAAGGTACAGCGCTTCATATAACCAACACCTTGTCATAATGCAAAACGAAGCGGCCAGTAAGTTCCATCTAGAATTTTAACTTTTGGACCTCATCTTTCAAGCGAAGAACACCAATAAATTTAATGTAATCTTCAAGAGATACTAATTCCAATTCCAATTCAGAAGATACGTGGAATAATTCCGTAGAAGTCAACGTTAATAGCAGTGCGGAATGAAATTTAAAAGCGAAGAGTAGCGGTTTTGAAATGAATAATGAAGGGTAAGAAGGTAGACGGAGATGGATTCAAGAGCTTTGCAGAAGATTTGAAAAATTCTTACTAATGGAAATGTTATCTGTCTGTCTTCGACAGTCCTGCGGCCAGTGTCATTCAACAAGAAAAACCACATTCAGATACTTGTGTTGCTAGCAATAAAGTACAAAAGTAACTATGTAAATTGATTTTCTTATGAGCAGGCATCAAATAACTGGTTAATTTAATGACCATTAGTTAGATCTGATTTAGAAACGCAACCGAAATCATGATCACCTATATAGAATTACCAGAATACCTTGAGATCAATATCCTCTCTAACTCAGATAAAGAGGTCAGCGTTGGAATACTTATATTTTCACGTTTCTCTAACGGAAAAACTGTCAATCAAAATTATTGACTTAAAGAGAGAACAAATATTAACTAGTATCTATAGATATGCAACCCTCAAGGATAAACCGTTCAAAAGAGACTAACCGGTCCTAAGCCCATATAAAGAAGGAAGGTTGGACATAGGGCTGGTGACCCTTCCCCGGAAAGTCAATCCAACCGCTTTAAAAACTTCAAAGCACAAACAAAATATAAAAAATAAAATGAAACTTATTCCTCGTTGGAATCGGGGAGACGAAGTGACGCCGGTTGGTGAAAGCCTTCGCGAAGCCGGTCGGTCGATGTGTCTTCTCTTCTTTCGATGAAAGCGAATGTAAGGATGGAGACATGGAATGTCCGAACAATGTTTGAAGCTGGCTGACAAGGCTGCCCAGATTGCAAAGGAGATGAGAAGGTATGGCATAGAAGTGTTAGGAATTCGTGAGAGCAGATGGAATGGAAGTGGACTCTCCAAACTGTCAACTGGAGAGGAGTCAATAATCTAATCTACTCCGATATTGTTACCCAGACGACAACCACGAGCACACTGAGTTTTGGAGTGGCTATCATGACGTCACCAAGAGCATCGAAGGATCTCCTTAATGCAGTGGGAACCAATCTCCACCAGGATGAGGATCATGACAGCAAGGTCCAACTCAAAAGGAAGAAAAGTCACAATCATACAATGCTACACTACGCACCTACAAATAATGCAGATGAAGAGAAGAAGGAGGAATTCTACAGATAAATGCAATCAGTAATAGACAAGACCTCACCCCAGGTGGCGACATCAAAATTCTAATGGGAGACATGAATGCCAAACTTGGAGCGGACAACACAGGAAGAGAACTAACCATTGGCCGAGAAGCACTCGGTGAAATGATGAGCGAGAATGGAGAACTGTTTGCAGACTTCTACGCATTCAGCGACTTGGTGATTGGAGGCAGTGTGTATAAGCACAGGGACACTCACAAAGTGACATGGATTTGATTTCACTAGACACCAGGACACACTAAAAATCAAATCGACTTCATCTCAATGTGAAGAAAGTGGAGATGCAGCCAGCCTAATGGACACAAGATCAAGAAGGGGAAAAGATGTAGGTTCACACCACACACTGTCTAGTGAAATGAACCTTCAAAATCAAGTTCAAAACCTTCAATTCAAAGAACCTGGTGATGGACGACCACAGTTCAAGTTCAGCACCCAGAACAGAAACTGAAGGACGAAACCACAAAGAAAATCTTCACGTCATCCATCAAGACAAAATGGGAGATATCGAACAGCATTCCAGAAGAAACCTGTGTGGATGAGCACTGGAACGCTTTGAAAGATATATGGAAAGACACCTGTATAGGTGTATTAGGAGGGAAGAAGGAAGAAGATAAGGAATGGATTTCGACGGACACAGGGAAGCTGATAGAGGAGGGGAAGGAAGATGGTGATGGTGAATCGGAAGATGAAACAGTGCAAGGATGAACGACGAGAAGAGGAACTGAGTACAATGTTTAAAGCACTAGAAAAAGAAGTGAAGGAGAGTGCGCTCAAAGACAAACGACATTTCTACGACACACTGGCAAGTGAAGCAGAACAAACTGCAGGTAGGAGAGATGGGGACCTGACAACATTGTATCAAATAACCAGGTTACTATCTGGGAGGGAAGCGATCAACGCAGATGAAACCAATAAAAGGTGATGAAGGAAATCTAATTACTAAGGAAGGGAAACAAAGGAAACGATGGTCTGACCACTACGTAAGGCTCTCGAACGCACCAACCCCACCACCTGCAACTCGTCGAGAAATACCACCAGCAGCCCAGTCACAGAACTACAAGTGAACACAAGTCCTCCAACAAAAGTCGAAGTCCTGAATACCACAAGGCTACTGAAATCCGGGAGAGCAGCAGGACCAGATGGAATTCCTTCAGAAGCACTGAAAACAGACGCAGAGACAACAGCAGACCTGCTCACACCACTATTACAGAAGGTCTGGAAGGCAGGAAAGGTACCTACCGACTGATTGGAAGAAGGGCTACCTTGTCAAACTCCCGAAGAGGGGTGACCGAAGTCTTTGCAAGGACAAGAACTGGCGCGGAATCATGCTGCTGTCCACCCGAAGCAAAATATTAAGCCACATCATCCTGGAGAGACTAAAAGATGGGGTGGGTTCAGAATTACGACCAGAACAGGCTGGCTGGCTGGCTGGCCGGCGGGCTTCAGGAAGCACAAATCATGTGTGGATCAAATTGCAGTGCTATGCTATGCATCATCAAATAACAGAGCATCGAATGACAGTCAACTCTCTACCTGAACTTTATCGACTTTGAAAAGGCCTTCGACAGCGTCGACCCGGAAAGTAATTTGGTAGACAGCTGCTTCAACACTACGGTTTTAGTGCCACAAACCTTTATCAACCTCATTCGACATCTATATGCTATATGGTGCTACATGCTAAGTGATTGGCAGTGGAAAGCTCAGTGACGCCTTTGAAGTGAAGACAGGAGTAAGACAAGGTTCCCGCCTACTATCACCCATGATCTTCCTGATTGTGGTCGACTGAACTGGACTGGATCATGCAAGAAACTGTGAGGAGCGAGAAGATGGGTATACGCTGGCTGGACCGATGAGAAGACCCTAGAAGATTTGGATTTCATCGATGATGATTTATGTCTAATGTCTTGAAGCACAAGCTCGAAGATCCACAGGAGAAAACTAACAAGTTGACAGAAGAGGCAAGGCAGCGAAGATGGGACTTCAAGTGAACGTAGAGAAGACGGAGGTGATGAAGATACCCAACCAAACAACAACAACAAGATCCAATCACCATCAACAGGAGAAATCTAAAGGAAGTTGTCTTTCTCACCTACCTAGACAGCATCGTTTCAACTACAGGCGACACAGGCACAGATGAGGATGTCGAAACCAGGATCGGAAAGACAGCAAGACAGGCCTTCGTTAGCCTGAAATCAGTGTGGAGATCTACTGCACTCAGCACAAAGAACAAGATCCAGATTTTTAACACCAATATCCATTCACTGCTTCTGTATGGCTCAGAAACTTGGTGCATTACGAAGAGCACTTTCAACAAACTACAGACAAACATGAACAGCTGCCGCCTTCGCTCACTCGATACTGAAGATCAGATCAGGTGGCCAGAATAATAAGAATAAGCAACACGGGAATCTGGGAAAGAATCAACCAAGAACCTATCATCCAATGAATATGCAGAAGAAAGTGGAGATGGGTTGGGTATACACTGAGAGGGCTGATTGGGGACATCACGCTTCAGGCCAGGCCCTCGAGTGGAGCTCGAATGGGAAACGAGGAGTTGGGCATCCAAGTCAAGGGTAACATGGAGGAGATGGTGTGAGCAAGAAGTGAAAGCTTGTGGGCAGTTGTGGAGTCAGGTTAAGGAGACTGCAGGGAAGAGAGTGAAATATTGATTGTGTATTGAAGCCCTATTTTTCGTTAGGAACCCAATGTAATAATGATAATAATAATAAATTCCCTTGTGTGATAATCGGCCTTGTTTGCTTCACAACTTCCCAATTTATAGTCTTCTAACTTGCTAAATTTCTCAGTCTGACATGAGTTTATTTCCGATAATGTTAAAACCAACTCCAACTAATGACTCTGTTACCTTTTCAATTTAGCAAATTCAAACGGTTATATCACATCGGTTAGTTATTCTTCATTCAGTATACATCAACTCCAAATGCAGTAGCATTCAAGTCATGTAATAAAAAAAAAACTTTCTAGTCGAGTTAACGTCTTGAAATAAACTAACTTACCTCGTTTGTAAATACGCTAATATCTTCTTGAAATGAATCAGACGAACAAACATCGATGGAACTGTTGGAATTTTCATCTCGTGGAGTGCATGTGGCAAGTTCACATTTTTCAAAAATTAAAGCAAGTAGAGGGAATAACGGATGACTATAAAGCAATACAGAAAAAGGAAGCTGGATTACTGTCCTAAAATCTAATGCCAAACAATTTAAGAATCATTATTAACCAACCAAAGTTTATAAAGTAATGAAGAATTAATCATATGAAAATAATTTTCTTTAATAACTGGCTTTCGTTCTGAAGTTTTTTTGAGAATAAAGACACACTAGATTACTTCTTCACTCAAATTTTTAAACGACTGTCAATGAGTTGTCAAGAGCTTTCGGAACGAACTGAAAAAGTATAAATCTTTAGAGAGACACACTACGACTGAAATACTACAGTGATACTTAATGGTCAGTATTCTTTTAAATCCCATTCAATCTACAGTATAGCTGTATCATGACATGCCTGAATATTTTCCTTCTTTACTCACCTTCGTTGTACAGAGGTCGAGCAATTCGACCTAATACGGCAGACGGAAATTAGAATTATCAGTAGTTAATAACTGATACCTATCGCTCAACAAGTGGCTCTTTCGGCTCAGTAGCCCAGTGGATAACGTTAGTTACTGCTCTTGAGTCTCCATTGGAATAACGTCACTCAATGGGACTCAAGTGCAGCCAGTTGACGAATCCTAAATAAGACAAAACATGTATCCTGGATTCCACTTCTAGCTAACAGTTACATTACAGCCTTCGTTGTCAGTAAATTCTTTGGCAGATGTATGAGCTTCTTTGGAGAACTTTCGAAGTCTATTAACTCACTGAAAAATAAACAATGACAGGTAAATTGGGCGGGAAATGATGGAAACTGGCAAGCTTGCAAATTATTTCCATATCTATGTATGAGTTTTGAGTTCAAGATAAATATTGACTGAGTATAGAATGTCACATACTGAGCATTTTATTTCAAACTAACCAAGTTCTAAAATGTCGTGAATCTGTAGTTTTATTTTTAGAGAATTCTATCAGAAAAGTTTTAAACGAAGTTGCTGAATACATAGAAGGCGCCTACTTTTTCAATGAACAAGTCGATTACAAACACTTTCAGCCATTTATTGAAAACTGTACCTTCCCGCAGGTGAAATCCTCCTATACACTTGGTAAAACTGTTATAGCCGTAAAGGTTTTCAATAGTTTTTATCATCCTAAGGATTCCATGAAAGTAGCTTGTGTTTATTTGTTTAAACTAACCATATAATAATAATGATGTAAAATGAAATCAAAGCTTGTTGCTAGAGATCATTTCAAGATTTGCTAACGTATGTGTGTTCATCTGTATTTTTTGAAGTTCTGTACTAAACTTGTTGCAGTAAACATATGAACGGTCTCATTTCTGTTAAATATAGGCTGAGGCATATAAAAGGTAAAACTTGTTGATACTTGTAATCCCCGCTGCTATACTGCGTCGAATTGGTCGACCTCTGCTGGCAGATGGCCTCTTATGCAGTGTCTCAGTACTGCCCAGATATTCATTACATTATAGTGTACTTGGTGACTAGCGGTGAAATCTGGGATGAGCGTTTCGTCCTGTTTGAGAGTTATCAGCTACACATACCTGAACATTATTGAAACTCGATCCTAGGACCCATCGCTTTAAACACCACTAGACCGTTGAAGCATGACGGCCACCCAAGTAACCTGCTCTATCAAAGGTAATCTATCATTATTCACACATTAATTACTTCGAAACCTTCTCTGACTTCTAAACAATGTCAGAATTCATTCACTTCGCAAATAAAGTTACTTTAAAGTGTTTATGTCTGTCTTCCCTCCAGTCTCTGTTGGAAGAAGTCGGTTATTATTGATTAGGATGTTTTTTTTTTCACGGAAAGATGATCTACTGACTAAGCTACTTTCTAGCTCGGTTGTGTCTTGAAAACTTCAGTTCATATCTTAGAAGGTATATGTATTCTGTGTGACAACGATAATATAATTTCCAATCCATTTAGTCGATTGCACCTAGAAACATTATCAAAACGCCATCGAAGACAAATAAAGGGCCTGAGAATAGCACAAACACACAACTCACCTTTTAATTTTTTCAACATTTTGTCTTAGATCAGCTCCATTATCATCCACACTATTATTACTGCAATTAACAGTACCATAACCACCGCTGAAAGATGTACGTGAGTCAACAAATCTTGAATATTGTCCTAGTGAATTCGACACAGGTGCTAAACAGTTTGTCGTTGTTGTTTCTGTCACTGTTTCTGTCGTCGATGTCATAACCACCGAACTATTTACAGAATTCCTAAATGAAAAATGTTCTTGTTGCTCGAAATGATTTTGTGAAAGTTGCTGTTGTTGTTGTTGTTGCGCAGATTGGGAAGTCTCGATATTCCTGTTACTACTAAAAAACGTTCTTGGACTCGGATTGAATGACATTGTCAACCTGTGCAGATTAAGCGGTGAGTCTGATTCAGATGATGACGAGAGCAGTAAGTTTGGAAGTAATTGGCCAGCTGTTGGTGGACTGAACAAGCCGAGTATTGTCTCAGCTCCGCAGACCTCACTATTCATGATCTTCAGCTAAATAGAGTTGCTTGTGGTGTGCGTTTCAGAAAGATCTATTGTTGACAAGAAAAGATGGCTAAGAAGTAATTCAAAAGAAGTAAGAAGTCAAAAATGTTGCATGAATTCATTCATCAAAAATTCTCTGTGAACAAATCTCATCACAGCATGAATATAGTCTGAAAGTTGATGAGATTTTAACATCGCAAAGTTAACCAGTTCACTAGTTACTAGCCGGTCCTAAGCCCATATAAAGAAGGAAGGTTGGACATAGGGCTGGTGACCCTTCCCCGGAAAGTCAATCCAACCGCTTTAAAAACTTCAAAGCACAAACAAAATATAAAAAATAAAATGAAACTTATTCCTCGTTGGAATCGGGGAGACGAAGTGACGCCGGTTGGTGAAAGCCTTCGCGAAGCCGGTCGGTCGATGTGTCTTCTCTTCTTTCGATGAAAGCGAATGTAAGGATGGAGACATGGAATGTCCGAACAATGTTTGAAGCTGGCTGACAAGGCTGCCCAGATTGCAAAGGAGATGAGAAGGTATGGCATAGAAGTGTTAGGAATTCGTGAGAGCAGATGGAATGGAAGTGGACTCTCCAAACTGTCAACTGGAGAGGAGTCAATAATCTAATCTACTCCGATATTGTTACCCAGACGACAACCACGAGCACACTGAGTTTTGGAGTGGCTATCATGACGTCACCAAGAGCATCGAAGGATCTCCTTAATGCAGTGGGAACCAATCTCCACCAGGATGAGGATCATGACAGCAAGGTCCAACTCAAAAGGAAGAAAAGTCACAATCATACAATGCTACACTACGCACCTACAAATAATGCAGATGAAGAGAAGAAGGAGGAATTCTACAGATAAATGCAATCAGTAATAGACAAGACCTCACCCCAGGTGGCGACATCAAAATTCTAATGGGAGACATGAATGCCAAACTTGGAGCGGACAACACAGGAAGAGAACTAACCATTGGCCGAGAAGCACTCGGTGAAATGATGAGCGAGAATGGAGAACTGTTTGCAGACTTCTACGCATTCAGCGACTTGGTGATTGGAGGCAGTGTGTATAAGCACAGGGACACTCACAAAGTGACATGGATTTGATTTCACTAGACACCAGGACACACTAAAAATCAAATCGACTTCATCTCAATGTGAAGAAAGTGGAGATGCAGCCAGCCTAATGGACACAAGATCAAGAAGGGGAAAAGATGTAGGTTCACACCACACACTGTCTAGTGAAATGAACCTTCAAAATCAAGTTCAAAACCTTCAATTCAAAGAACCTGGTGATGGACGACCACAGTTCAAGTTCAGCACCCAGAACAGAAACTGAAGGACGAAACCACAAAGAAAATCTTCACGTCATCCATCAAGACAAAATGGGAGATATCGAACAGCATTCCAGAAGAAACCTGTGTGGATGAGCACTAGAACGCTTTGAAAGATATATGGAAAGACACCTGTATAGGTGTATTAGGAGGGAAGAAGGAAGAAGATAAGGAATGGATTTCGACGGACACAGGGAAGCTGATAGAGGAGGGGAAGGAAGATGGTGATGGTGAATCGGAAGATGAAACAGTGCAAGGATGAACGACGAGAAGAGGAACTGAGTACAATGTTTAAAGCACTAGAAAAAGAAGTGAAGGAGAGTGCGCTCAAAGACAAACGACATTTCTACGACACACTGGCAAGTGAAGCAGAACAAACTGCAGGTAGGAGAGATGGGGACCTGACAACATTGTATCAAATAACCAGGTTACTATCTGGGAGGGAAGCGATCAACGCAGATGAAACCAATAAAAGGTGATGAAGGAAATCTAATTACTAAGGAAGGGAAACAAAGGAAACGATGGTCTGACCACTACGTAAGGCTCTCGAACGCACCAACCCCACCACCTGCAACTCGTCGAGAAATACCACCAGCAGCCCAGTCACAGAACTACAAGTGAACACAAGTCCTCCAACAAAAGTCGAAGTCCTGAATACCACAAGGCTACTGAAATCCGGGAGAGCAGCAGGACCAGATGGAATTCCTTCAGAAGCACTGAAAACAGACGCAGAGACAACAGCAGACCTGCTCACACCACTATTACAGAAGGTCTGGAAGGCAGGAAAGGTACCTACCGACTGATTGGAAGAAGGGCTACCTTGTCAAACTCCCGAAGAGGGGTGACCGAAGTCTTTGCAAGGACAAGAACTGGCGCGGAATCATGCTGCTGTCCACCCGAAGCAAAATATTAAGCCACATCATCCTGGAGAGACTAAAAGATGGGGTGGGTTCAGAATTACGACCAGAACAGGCTGGCTGGCTGGCTGGCCGGCGGGCTTCAGGAAGCACAAATCATGTGTGGATCAAATTGCAGTGCTATGCTATGCATCATCAAATAACAGAGCATCGAATGACAGTCAACTCTCTACCTGAACTTTATCGACTTTGAAAAGGCCTTCGACAGCGTCGACCCGAAAGTAATTTGGTAGACAGCTGCTTCAACACTACGGTTTTAGTGCCACAAACCTTTATCAACCTCATTCGACATCTATATGCTATATGGTGCTACATGCTAAGTGATTGGCAGTGGAAAGCTCAGTGACGCCTTTGAAGTGAAGACAGGAGTAAGACAAGGTTCCCGCCTACTATCACCCATGATCTTCCTGATTGTGGTCGACTGAACTGGACTGGATCATGCAAGAAACTGTGAGGAGCGAGAAGATGGGTATACGCTGGCTGGACCGATGAGAAGACCCTAGAAGATTTGGATTTCATCGATGATGATTTATGTCTAATGTCTTGAAGCACAAGCTCGAAGATCCACAGGAGAAAACTAACAAGTTGACAGAAGAGGCAAGGCAGCGAAGATGGGACTTCAAGTGAACGTAGAGAAGACGGAGGTGATGAAGATACCCAACCAAACAACAACAACAAGATCCAATCACCATCAACAGGAGAAATCTAAAGGAAGTTGTCTTTCTCACCTACCTAGACAGCATCGTTTCAACTACAGGCGACACAGGCACAGATGAGGATGTCGAAACCAGGATCGGAAAGACAGCAAGACAGGCCTTCGTTAGCCTGAAATCAGTGTGGAGATCTACTGCACTCAGCACAAAGAACAAGATCCAGATTTTTAACACCAATATCCATTCACTGCTTCTGTATGGCTCAGAAACTTGGTGCATTACGAAGAGCACTTTCAACAAACTACAGACAAACATGAACAGCTGCCGCCTTCGCTCACTCGATACTGAAGATCAGATCAGGTGGCCAGAATAATAAGAATAAGCAACACGGGAATCTGGGAAAGAATCAACCAAGAACCTATCATCCAATGAATATGCAGAAGAAAGTGGAGATGGGTTGGGTATACACTGAGAGGGCTGATTGGGGACATCACGCTTCAGGCTAGGCCCTCGAGTGGAGCTCGAATGGGAAACGAGGAGTTGGGCATCCAAGTCAAGGGTAACATGGAGGAGATGGTGTGAGCAAGAAGTGAAAGCTTGTGGGCAGTTGTGGAGTCAGGTTAAGGAGACTGCAGGGAAGAGAGTGAAATATTGATTGTCTTTTTAATCGGTATGTTTCACGAGTTGCATTTAGGACAGTTTATGAACGGATTATTTTATGTTCTTTTACTTCTCTGAGTAGAGTGAATTCCCGGTACTCAAGGGATTTCTCACTTTGGTAAATGATTTGATTTTCTCAATGTCCGAATTTGAGATATCTTGACTGCTCCTCTTGCTTTACACTGTGCAATTCTGTTCATACTTTACTGTATAAGTAGTTTAATGACAGGTTCACGAGAAATATTTCTAATTAACAGTCGCTTTTTCCAGTCTATTCAATAAAGTTTGATTCTATGCCGAATGTAGAAACAAAATTGAAGGGCACGCTTATAATACAACTCAGCAACCACATAGAATGTGACGTACTACAGAACCTACCCCATTCATAATGTTTGTGGAGACATTACATAATTGTTCAGTCCATGGAAGGCAGAGTATTTTTTGAACGCATGATTCCCTGGGTAAGAGTCAAGCTCCTGATTCAGAGTACTAAAGCTTCATTGGAATGATCTCGTCTCTCTCTGGTCATTATATAGCTTCGCTGAAGAAAATGGAAAGTCTTAAAGTTGATATAGTGAATGAGATAGGTTCCTTTTTATAATCAGTAAAATGTACGAAAGCAAACTATTTTAAATAGGAGAGATACAAGTTAAGAAATGATCTGTATTTTAGTGGAGTTCAAAATTTGTCTTACAAAAGGGCCGTACGGTGGGATATTATTTTTGTATCAAGAATAATGCTCACTTGAACGTGTTTCAATAGAACTAATGAGTCTTAAGGGGGAGGATAGGCGCCAACTAAATTTCATTGTTAGCCAAAATTAAGCCGACTACAGTCAGGCAGTTTAATTACTACCAACTACAAACAAGTGTAACAAAACTTTTGTCATTCAGACAAAACATTTATCACTTTTTGAATACTAGAATAAATTCCTTAAGTAGAGTTGTAAAAATCAAGATACCGGAAAAGTAAATGATCTTTTCAGGGATCAACACTATGGTGCTTACGATAGCTGTTCTATTAAAACTCAGTCTTAACAACTGAGGAAAAGTCAAAACAAGGTGTCTTAAAACACAGTTGGTTAGCGTGTGATAGAAACTTATATTTCTACTTCACTCCAGCACATTACCAACCTCAGTAGTAACTGTTATGCTCATAACTAACTTCCTTATACCATAAAATTGTGTAATATGTGTTCAGTGAATTTGAAGTAGAGAAATATGCCCTCAATAAATTTGACGAGTATCCAGGCTTCATAAATGAACTGACACTAGAAAAAAGTGATCACAGAATCCACATCAAGAATGATAAGCATTCTTCACCTGACCTAAATGTGATAGGTTAGTTTATTCAAAAAAATGAAACGCTACACTTACACAAAGTCTGAAAACCACTATACCACAATCTGCTTGCAAATGTTTCATTCACTGATGTCAATTTACAACGAAAAATGAATTCTAATATATCATCATATTCCAAACAGGAGGTTGACTACAAGATAATAGCTGATTACAACTATGCATCATATGACTTTCAGCCAAAAAGATTCTAGGAATGATTACAATATAACTTTCACTGAAATTTATTCACATTATAGCATCCTTTGGCTGATGGTGTCTAGGAATAGAAACTAGGGTGCACCTATGGTTCTATTCTGAACTCATTAGCTGATTGCACTGAGATTCCGGTGAATATTGCCATTCCCACTGAGACTGGAAGCTAACACCCATTCCTTTAAGCATTAGAACGTTATCCATGACTGCTGAGTCATCTTTTGTGCAGAAGGCATAAGATGTTATTTGATTATAAGTGTACTTTCTCACTGGTTGTTACTGAGTTCAAGTTTCAGTAGAAATACCACCAATCCCTGGAAGACAAGAACATCCAGCTGACGAGTCCCAAGTCAGACGAAACGGGCGTCCTGTATTTCACTGCCAGTCTGGCATTTGGAGCGATGTGTACTAGGTTAGAGTCTCAGTGAGAACACTTCCATTCACTGGAGTGCAAGTACATTTAACTGACGAGTCCCGAATGGGCCGAAACCTGCGTCCTGGTCTTCAGTGCTAGCCACCACCAACTAAATCACAGTTAGTTTCTCTACCCATTTTGCTCCGAACTTTCTAGATTTTTTACTATTTTTTTACAGGTTTGTAAAGAGATTCATTACGCTGGACAGATTGTATATGAATTGACTAGATAGGGATAGATATATTTGATGCAATATAAATTCTTATTGATCTCCTAAGCCACAAAACTAAGTTAAATTCCTAGATTAAACGTTTATCATTCCTTCAGAAATAGGGGCATTTATGTTTGTGCATAAGTTCACATACACACACGCCAACATGAGGATGATTGGATAAGTACAAACTTGTAAACAAATAAATTTCAAGTAAATAACAATCGTTTATGTAATCAGAGTTTATCTGATTAGAATAGCAGACTGCATACTGAATATATGTGTTTCAACTTTGTGACATCAATCTTGATGGAATAACTTCAGTCAGAGGAAGTGAGGTCAGAAGATCGTTGCAAGCTTCTGGCATGATATGTTTGTGTTATACATTGCCTACACAGGTGTATGCTGTCTACTTCTTGGTGTGCCAGTCAGTATGTGCGGATATAAAAGGTCAGAGAAGGGCTTAAACTCCTTTTTTATCCATAGTTGTCAGAGTATTCGTGTGAAGAAATCAGAAACAATTTGTTCTACCAGTTAACTACTACTAGATTAATCGATCGTGTTTTGAAAGTTCATTTCAAGAAAAATATGACATTATGAAGCCTAAAATTTAGACATATTCAATCCGTACTGGCCTGATGAATTATCCACTCTATGAGTAGGCCGAAGAAACTCATACGAAACCAGGCTGATGGCACAAACAGTCAATCCATTTTCATCCCCTTGATAACCGTAATAGATTGCAAATTCATTTGTTAACCTTCTTATTTTTATCCATCAATTGTTGTAATGTTACTTGTAATTTTCCGTTCCTATACAGGGCCGAATTGCTCGACCTCTGTTGGCAGATGAGCTTTAATGGGGATGCCTTGATAATGCCGGATATTCATGGTGTTCTGTTGATCTTGATGACTAGCAGAGGAATCCAGAATGAATGTTTCGTCCTATTTATGACTCATCAGTTGGATTTACCCGCACCCCAACGAGTGACTTTGTTCCCACTGAGAAAGGAAGTTATTAGTGTCATTACCATAACTGATACCTGTTGCACAAGAAGTAGCTATTGTGCCCTAGTGGCTTGGTCGATACCGCTTTGGCGTTTGAAGTGATGGGTACTGATTTAGAAATCTCAGTGGGAACAATATCACTCAGCGTGGTACAGGCACATCCACCTAACGAGTCCCAAGTAGGACTAAGCGCGAGTCATGGATGCCTCTGCTAGTCACCAAGACCAATAAGTTGGGACTAATTCCATATCAGATTATTCCGTTGATATGGCACACAGCCATGTAGTATTGCTCACGTTGTATGATTATAGGCAGAAAAGTCTGGTCAAAACGTCTTCCACTAAATAATGCTGTATCACTATGTACTATTTCAAATAAACAATCTAATATGGAATGAAACCCTACCATACTGTCCAAGTTTTACCACTACTTTAATAATTTAAGACTTGATGAATTGGTAAACTACTTATCAACCGATCGGTGCGTGTAAATATCTAATGTGATTGAGACAATTTCTGTTAGCTAAGCTCTCCACACTGAACAGTTATCCACGACGTCTACGATTAGGATTCATTAGGAAACACCAGTGATAAAATAAGCTAAAGGAGCGTGCATTAAAAACCGTAAATGGCTTGTGTAACTAGTTCCTTAAAGTCGTTTCATCGGTTTAAACTACAGAAATGACGTCTTGATATCTAGGCTATTTTAATATTCATATGGTAAGCCACATGTAGATTCCTACACTCGAATACAAGCTGCGCCTGTTGTATGAGGCTTAGTGGTATCCTTCAGCTGTCTGAACTTAAGACAGTCGGTTGCTGTCTAATAATTATTGGTCATTTTGCCTCTGACTAATAGCCGTGGTTGTTATCAACACAATCCTTGTCCTCTGTTATGATTCCATAAACTGTGGCAACCATGAAGTTAATAATTTTTTTATCTTGATACAAAGTTATTTTATGCAGTAAACCTGTGACATCATTTTTATTTAACTATAGGACTAGTTTATCAACCTTATGTACATGAATAAAAAATGATGTCCCTGAAGAGTATGTGCACTTAGGAATGAATATTTACACATTATGGTCAGACTTTTTGAAGTCTTGTTAATATTTAAAGCAAACTTGCAAAGATTCTAAAATGTGTTCATTTTAAATTTATCTATAATTTTTAAAAAAACTATTAAGATATTTAACTGATTTAAAGCAAATCATGTTAGGGTCCATCATGAAAGTATATCGTCTGGAGGACTATCGGAGGTCTGAAAGGACTGGACAGCTGTTTCGACCTGGTGCGAGACTCATCAGCAGTGCACACCGATGACCCCACGATAGCACATGTGGAATGTCAAAAACACTACCGCACTTAGAAGTCGATGAGTTCAGTCAAACGATGCACTAATACGCATTCCACAGCTGACTAGTACACCGGTTTTAAACATTTCATTCTGAGTTATGGAGCTTATCATAGTTTATTGGACAAAAATCAGTTAGATAAGATTTTATCATAACTTTCTACCTAGGAAGGTAATCAAAGTGGAATTTATTTGTATATCCACAAAAGCTATTCGCAGCACAAATCTGTGATCTTCAGAAATGCGTAGTTTACAGTTTGTGGAAGAAGTTACAGCCAATATGCTTAGGGTAGATGAGTCAAATTCCGTAGGGAATGACTCCAGGTGGTGTTTGATGGGGATCATGGTAAGATCTCCAAGTATTTACACTTCTGTTCTGAGTAAAAGCCAACAGCGTCTTAAAGATAACCAAATTTTATTCAACCATAAGTATTTCTTCCCACTGCTTAGACTAACTCTTGTTCCACTGACTAAGGCATTTTAGACTGTTACAGTAAACTGTGAAAACCAGTTTCCTTACCATGATGAACATATCTGATTATTGCGTTTCTGTATAGTATCAATATTCAGCGTACATGAAACTGGAAGACTGAGACACTTGTGTAATTTAAAAACACCGTGTGGATGACAATTTCACTGATGAATGTAGAAATCGGTCAACTTTATCATGAAAAGGGTTCATTATGATAGATACTTATGGTTCACATGATGTCAGTTCTTCTTCTGTCCGTAACTTGGAAACCAGAGGTGCTGTCTATGAAAGAGAATCTAGTTTTTACTTTATAATAAAACAGTGAGCATTGTTTTTGTCATTCTCTATCGCCAAATTACAGGAGATGCGAAATGTGGACCAGTAGCGGAGTGGTAACTACCTCATCATGAGACCTGACGGTCTTAGGCTTGATGCCCCACTAGGTTGTCAGTGAGTACTACACAGCAGTCCCAAGCGAAAGTGAAACAGCCATCCGATTCTTATATGTTTTCGATGGTCCTTCAAATGATTTCATTGTGTAATGAATAGTACCTCTGAGTCGTCACTGAAGATAATGATTAGCCAAAATTACATAAATAACACAGTGTTATACAACTCCAGTAGATTCACTCGGAGGTTGTTTAAGCCTTATTGTGCTACAACTCATGTGCAGAAGTGTATTTTGGTTTCTTTGGTAGGTGAAAAGAAAATTCATTGAATATCATAGTGATGGAAGCGCGAATCCGCTTAATATCTGTGAATACAATCTACAAACAGGAAACATATGTAGTAGATTACCGGTTTGTACACTTCTAATTTATAATAATTAGTGTATGTAAATTAACTTGAATTACTACTAATGAACGGTAGAACATCCTGTTGGTGCTTGAGGGTAGGTTATCTACATCATGCAGTGACTGAGGTCTTTTCCAACTTAAATGTTCTCTCTTAATGGTAATCATTTTGGTAGTTCAGACAATTTCATCACCTTGAAACGACATCGTTTGGTGAACTACACAGTTCAGAAGAAAAATTATATCTCAACCATTTCGTCTCAATTCGGGGCTCTTCAATAGTCCTGTTGCTTGATCGGTCATTGAAACGAACTATAGCTGATAAACTCTATTTATTAGTATCCAACCGAATGAGTCATCGTTGATCATATTGTTGCAGAGAATGTAGGTCAATTTCGAATGGAATTATTGGTAGTAATAAGGATTAGTGGCCAACAGTGGAATCTCGGAAACGCTTAACACCCTCTTTGCGACTCATTAGCTGGAAAAGTGACAATGTTCCCGCTAGTACTCGAACCCTGAAGCGACATCTTAAAACGCCACAGCGTTACCCACTGGGCCACCGAATCACGGTAACCACCTCTTATGTGAGCAACAAAATAGGAATAAGCTATGCCTACTAGTGTTCTGTAGTGATAATTTTAGGTTATGCAAAGGTCAACTGTGGCTCTGACAATTTTTTCAATTATTTAGTTCTGAACATTGACATTTTTATACGAGTTTAGAAGACAAACATTTACTTTGCTTCCTTTGAAAGTTTTGTTAAATAATCAAAAACTGTTGGACTGTCAACTTCTACACTTGCATCTCCAATAGTAGCAAAAACATTCTCGAAGAGAATTAAACGTTTCAAAGAGAAAAAGGTAAACAATATACAACACCATAGACCTTAAAATTATTAGTCTCAGTGTATCAGAGATAAAGGGTCATTCATTTATTCCCGTGTGAAGCACCAACAAGTACTTTCTATTTCAATGAAAAAGTTAGGCCGCAATTTTCAAAAGTTGACTCGATTTTAAGGACTTAACTATCAGTAATGTGCTGAGACTCATTTCTTGACCATTAAAAACCGAGGGATCAGTGGGTATCCAAGACTCACGATATCCGTGTAACGAAATATAATAAATCTCCACAAACCTCCAGATTGAATTAATCATTGACGATCAGCTTCGAAAAGGGATTCCCGAAGTTTCAATGTGAAGTCGTGACCAGTAGAGCCAACCAACTCGAATGTCAGGACAATTATTCAACGACGTTTCATGGAGGTCGCACTATATCATGAACTGACAGAAGTAGGAAATATAGACCACTGGGTTTCGTCCCACTGGCCACAGAACCTAACTGTCATGGTTTCGATCCCCTACGGGGCAGGGTCATAGGTACGCACTGCTGAGGAGTCCTACACCAGGACGAAGCAGCTGTCCAGTGCTCCCAGGTTTCCAATTTTCCCCCAACTAATGTCAGTCATCATGAAATCCAAAGTGAAATAATTAAACATTGGCTTAACTGATCCATGTTTGAGGAACACTTGAATTTTAACTCAGAAATCGACCAACAGATGACGACGGGAGTCGAACTGTGATTAATAACCTTCACTACATTGTCTTCTATACAGTTTTACTATTGTTTATCCATATGGCACTTAAATTACCATATAAGTAGTACACAGCATGTTGATCATAGTTTTTGTTTTAAATGAACAGAATTACTGTAGTTTTAGCGCTATGTTTTCACCAGATTCAAGTTACTCTAAAGTAGATTCTTTTTGTCTACTTGTTAGTTTGGTCATTTGCGAGACACCTGTCTGCTTAAAATTCTGTTCTCTGACTCTTTGAAATGCATCTGAACATACCACCAGTAAAGAGATCAATCATATTCTCATAACGAATTCACTTCTGTTTACAAGACTTTCACATACAGTTCATACATTCACTCGATACATCATTACCACTATTGGATATTCACCAACTGTATCCTGATCATCCAGTATTTTTAACACTGAAGTTGTAAGGCTTACTAAGTGTGAATCTTGGTAAGATTTTCAAATTTCAGGTTCCTAATCAGTGTTGTTTAGCATTGACATCTGAGTGAAAATTTGCATACAACACTTTAGTCCACATATCGATATGTTGAAATAGGGATACATGTCGTCGTAATTCAGTAAATCAGCATTCAGGATAAATGCTGTAAACCATTATACCAGCTGACAGTTGTAAGTTCGACGCAAGTCGAAACTGCACTCTGGCATACTTTAAGCGCATTAAACAACTTAACGACAGCCGATACTTTGCATAGTATTAGGGTCTAAACTGATCATTTTTATAAGCATTAAGGAATAAACATTCATGATCAGCAACAAAAGATGTATGCAAATGTCCAGTCTTCATCAGGCGGTATGATCTAGTGATAAAACCTAGCTCAAATTACCAGGTCGCAAATCGGCACCGACAAATATAACTGCAGGAAAAATTGTTGACTACAATCTTTCTATTAAACAGTTTGTTAATATACTGAACAACAGTCTGATCATTTATGAGTTCTGTCAAACATTTTCAATCCCCACATTCTCAAGGTCATGGTTACGCTTCGTTGAGAAGTCGGTTCAATGCTACCAGGTTTTCAGTGGTTTTCCAGTTTATTTAAATCCATGGTTAGAACTATTTTAAATTTGGCAATCCCATAGAAATCAACAGTTGTTACTAATTTAGAAATTGCTGTACAATATATATTCGCTAATAACCTTGATTCTAGTCTATTAATGAGAGCTATTACATCGGTTAAGGTCAGTTACAGTTGAAAGAAAGTTGGTTTATCCAAAAAATTTTGCAAACAAGCTGAGGTACAAAATGTTCTGAATTTTAAGTTAGAATTCATCATGAACTGGGATTAGTTGGAGGAACATTGGAAACCCGAGAGCACCGGACAGCTGCTTTGTCCTAGTGTGGGACTCCTGAGTGGTACGCATCCATGACTTCATCTCCCTAGGGACCCAACTCAGGACCTTCACGTTTCACTGCGTACGCGTCAACCATTCAGCCTCTGTGTGCGAGTTCGATGGTCCACAGTTTAATACATCTGTCAGCGGTATTACCGCAACTGTCATCCAAAGTCTTCCATCGGCATCCACTTCACATCCGACTAGTTAACCGCACATATCACCTACAGCTTCATATTAAAACTTCAGGATACTGATAAGGAGTCCCATACTAGGACGAAGCAGCCGTCCAGCAATATCAGACGTTCTCAGTATAACTGATATACTTTAGTGAAATTACTATTGGTTCTGATTAGTTCAGCACATTATGCTTCCAGTCTAGAATTGGCCTAAATATTTCTTTTTCAAACTTCAATCCCTGAAAGTTTAAAGACAAGAGTTCTCATTTTGATACGAAGAATCTGCATTTCAAAGTATTTTAAGCAGACCAACATGGACTGAAGTAAGATCTGAAGCCACCCTGCACTGAAAATGTGTTTCCATCTATTGCATATCCTTAAACCATCTTTGAGTTTCACTCTAGATAGATAGTCTACTGAAAATCAGTACTTTTAGTTTTTGGGGCATTGTTAAATTCTTACACTCACTGATCTATAGTTCCTTGTGATCACTGAACTTCTACTGATTTGCGAGGAAAACCGTTTTCAGGTAATTTAGCTAAATATGTTGTGATATACTGATTAATCTTCAAAGTGCTTTTTTACTGCCAACTAGTATGAACTAAATAATCACTGTAAATTACAAACCAGTCATCAGTTACTTTTCTCAAATTTAAGATTTTTGGGCTCCATCGTAAACGATGTAGTTTCACTTATTGATACTTGTGATTTTCCTGTGTCTCAGTAGCTTATTGGATGTGTACTAAGCTCGCGTTTTACCGCGGACACCATCAGCCACTGTGACACGGATACATTTGGCCTACGAGTCTCGAACAGGACGAAAAGCGCTTTTGGATTACACTGCTAGTAACTACTAAGCAGAATGCATCTTAATGTTGTCCTCCTTTTAGAATAAACAGCTGTTGCATACTTCATAGGTTTCATTGACTATCTGCCTGATTTAAATCAAGTTTTTCAAATCACCGAAATGAATAAACATCGCACAAAGAGTTAAGTTTGTCCATGCACTGTAACTCACTCCCTATGCTTATATCCCTACATATTGTGTAAGGACCAGTGGTATGACATCGTTACTCCTTTAAAAAGATGTGAGTGAAAGATGCAGTCAAAGATAGAGTGACTGAAACATTGAACCTCTTTTCCATGAATGTATTACCAAAGTATCGAAAAAAACTGGAAGACTATCAGTCGCTTCATATTATGATGGTTGTGCCGGTGTTTAGGAATACTATAAAGGCAACATCATGTTTCTGCTACTTGTTCCAGATTCGCGTGGCAAATCATGTAGTGTATAGAGTTTTCGTCAAGTAGTTATTTTTTTTCTCAAATGATGTATTACTGATTTCATTTCTATCTATAAACCATCTGAACTGAAGTAATTAATCAGACTTGTAACATTGACCAGCAGGTCTGTAGAAACTAGATCAATAAGTCTAAGCATACTTCTGAATCAATTCCTTCAATACACTATCTTCTGGGTCAACAGACTATTTGTATGTTGCTTATGCAACGTGATCTGTAATTATAATTATTTATGGGTGTATTGTGCACTCCATTTCGGCGTCTAGAAGATTTTGACCAATATTATTCTCGACGAAAAAAAGGTTCAGCAAAATTCAATTGATTAGTCAACTAACCAACCACCTGTACAGGTGTACTGAACAATATATATATATACTTATTACTCAAGTGTGAAGCTTTTCTTTTGGTAACAGAATGTCACTACCTGGAAAGTAATCATTAGTAAAAAAAAATACTGGAGAAGGTAGCTATGAGTTCTATACTCTAGTCAAAAGGGGGTATTAAATTAGACTGGATTACAGGTTGGTAGTCATCACCAACGGATACTAGGTAGAGGAACATTGGAAACCTGGGAGAGCTGAACAACTGTTTCGTCCTGGCAAGGGGAGAGCACACCCACTGCCTCGCCATGCCAGGAACCGAACCCAAGACCTTCAGGGTGTTAGTTAGATGGATGTAATGGGCAAGAAACCTCGAACTTGGGTCTCGTTTTCCTTGGTACTCATCAGCAAGGTGTATCTACAACCCCAATGGAATTGCTGTGCCGCCTGAGGTCCGAACCCACGTCATTCAATGTTGCAGTCAGAGATGGTACCACTGAGTTATTCGGGCCCCAATTAACCTCCTACAAGAAGTAAGGTTATCTTCAGTATGCTACTAGAGATTTCTCTCTGAAAGAGATTTTTCAGAACACACTAAGACCTAGTGCGTTATCTTGAAGAGTTTGGTGACAGTAAAGAGTAGTCAAGTGACCTGAAATTAACAATTTTACCTGTTATATACTTCACTTAAAACTGTAAGTGACTGAGAAATAAACATGACTAACCGTTTAAAACAGTAGAGCACATTTTGTATAGTGTACTTTCAAATCAATAAAGCAAACTTCTTCAGTGATTGGGTAAAGCAACTTGCAAACCGTAGAAATCATTTTCGCTGTTACATATTTCGTTACGTTATCAATGTTTTCTATCGGAAACGAATATGCAATTTACTATTAGTAGTGATTAGTTTCACATTAACCAAACCAATTGGTTCCCCATTTCACTTACTGATTTATACCACTTTTGTTATCCTTTTTTTGCTATCTCTCAGGTTCATTTAATGTAAAAAAAAAACAATATAAACTATGCATTTTCTCAATTTATTGTCTATAAAAATCCTTACAACTTCCTCAAAATTCAATTGAACTGGTGCTCACTGGTGGCTAGCTTCGGGAAGTATTCCCGAAGTTCCAATGACAAGTCGTGACCGGTGGAGTCAAAGCCTGATGGTCATGAGGACAGTTACTCAACAATGACATTGGGTGACGGTTGCGTTATATATCGTGAGCTAACAGAAGTTGGGAATATAGAGCATTGGATTGTGACCCAGTGGCTCAATGGTGACGTGCTGGCCACGGGGCCTGAAGGTCGCGGGTTCGGTCCCTGGTGGGGTCGTGGGTGTGCACCGCCGAAGAGTCCCATACTGGGGTGAAACAGCTGTCCAGTGCTCCCAGGTTCCCTTTTTTCCTCCAACTGATGTCAGTCTTCGATGAATAACAACTTGAAATATTTCCAAATCTCCACAACCCCCTCAAAATTTAATTGAACTAGTGCTCGTTGGTGACTAGCTTCGAGAAGTATTCCCGAAGTTCCAATGACAAGTCGTGACCGGTGCAGTCAAAGCCTGATGGCCGTGAGGACAAATACTCAACGATGACATTGGGTGGCGGTTTGCGCTATATCGTGAGCTAACAGAAGTTGGAAATATGGAGCATTGGATTGTGACCCAGTGGCTCAATGGTAACGTGCTGGTCGCGGAACCTGAAGGTCGCGGGTTCGATCCCTGCTGGTGGGGTCGTGGGTGTGCACCGCCGAAGAGTCCCATACTGGGGTGAAACAGCTGTCCAGTGCTCACAGGTCCCCTTTTTTCCTCCAACTGATGTCAGTCTATAATGAATGATAACTTGAAATATTGTAAATGTCCATTTGATGTTTTGTTGTAAATACGTGAAATCCGGTTTTGTAACGTCAGCTGAATGGTTAGTAGTTGGGAGTAATGCTTCACATTCTTAGTGAGCTTTGACGAGATGGTCAAGGAATAGAATATAGAGTTTGAAAGTATATTTCCTTGTTAGGTGATACAATTTCATGACTTTAGAAATTCCTAGTTACTGAAATCATTGCTAATTCTTAGTGCATAGTTCGGGTACAACTAGCTCAGAACTAGCTGTGAAGAAAACACGCTTTCTGGATCCCACCATCAGCCATCTCCAAATATAACCAAGGTTTGATCACAGAATTCCTCATGGTATCTGGACAATCAGACTGTGTTCCAAATGAAGCTGACTGCTTAACTTTTACCAAATAAACAGAAAAGATCTTGGTTGTATTGTGTTCTCTGAGCTGGGTTGTTCAATCGTGAAGCTTTCATCGCCTTGCTAGACGACATCATCAGCACTAACTTCAGTATGAAGTGAGCTGTCAATATCTCTCCGTGAGTGATTTAGTAGCTTGCTCGGACGATGTGGTCTGTGATTGGTTGTTTCCTTCCATTGTTGTGTCATTGATTGTATAGACTTTCCTGTTGACTGTTCTTCTGCTTCACCTCTGACGTTTCTGTCGTTTATCATTTTTCTTATTGGTTGATAGACTGGGCTTATGTCTATACATCTATTGATTGCTGACTGACTGACCTAAATGCCAAGCTTCTAGGAATTCTCTGATATTCTTTGTGTTTCCTCTGTCCGAAATTTCTACATTATCGAAATTGAATTCATCTTCATAGTTGTTATCCACGTGCATTGAAATGAGTGATGAAATGTCGTGACGTTTAGTAGCCGATTGGTGTTCATGTAGACGAAAGAGAAGCGGGCGACCACTTTGTCCAATGTAGTGTTGACTACAGTTATTGCAGTTGATTTCGTAAATGATATTCAGTTTGTCTTCTTTGTTTGTTGCATCCTTTAGTCTGCATAATAGTGTTTGGCGGGAATTTGTTGGTTTATAAGCCACACCAATTCCAAGTGGTCTCAGCAATCTTGTCGTGATTTCTGATATATTCTTTATGTATAGTAGGACGATGCTTTTGTTGATTTCTGTCGATGACTTTGTAGTTGGTGATGCACGGGATAGGCATCTTCTGATATAGTTTCGTGGGTAGCCGTTCTTCTTTAGGGTGGACATCAAGTAATTTTCTTCGTTTCTCCGTGAAGTTGTTGTGCTGCAGTGTGTTCTCGCTCTTTTGAATACAGTCTGCACGCAACTGATTTTTGTGTTGTTGGGTTGTTGCTATTGTAGTTGAGGATTTGATCAGTGTGTATTGGCTTCCTTTACACTTGGGTTTCCAGCTTTCCGGCATTTGTCCTGCTGACTAAAACATCCAGGAATGGTAGTTGGTTGTTTGACTCTTTCTCTATTGTGAATTTGATGTCATTGAAAACGTTGTTGATCAAACTGTGGGTATTTTCCATATCATTCTTTTTAATGATGACAAAAGTGTCGTCTACATAACGAATCCAAATTTTTGGTTTAATCACGGGTAGAATAATGGCTTCCAGTCTCTGCATCACTGCTTCTGCTACTAATCCAGATATCGGTGATCCCATTGGTGTTCCTTTCATCTGTTTGTATATCTTGTCGTTGAATTGGAAGTATGTTGTCATACAAAGGTCGATGAGTTCCATCAGACTTAAACATTTGAGTTTTGTCCGTTCTGAAAGGTTTTTGTCTTCATTGAGCAGGAGGCACATCGTTTCCTTGGCCAACTGAGGTTCGATGGATGTGTATAGTGCTGTAACATCGAAGGATATCATTAACTCATTGTTTTCTATGTTAATATTTTTGATCTTTTCTAAGAATTCTGTTGGTGACTTGATGGAATGTCCGCATGATTGAACGAGGTCAGAGGTGAAGCAGAAGAACAGTCAACAGGAAAGTCTATACAATCAATGACACAACAATGGAAGGAAACAACCAATCACAGACCACATCGTCCGAGCAAGCTACTAAATCACTCACGGAGAGATATTGACAGCTCACTTCATACTGAAGTTAGTGCTGATGATGTCGTCTAGCAAGGCGATGAAAGCTTCACGATTGAACAACCCAGCTCAGAGAACACAATACAACGAAGACCATCCACCTGAGCTACAAATATTCTCCATCATTTCAAAAACATAAATGATCAATCCCCGATCAAAGTAGGATTTCCTCAACATATATGAATACGGTTATTCAGCAGAAAAGAAGGTCCACAAATTTTTTCACTGACAAAATCTGATAAACTCTAAATGAAGTTTAATTTCAGGCTAAATTTTAATCTATGAGTAAAACTTGGGCACTGTGTTAGTGTGTTATTCCATTTTAGTCTGTTTATTAGATGTGTCACACAGTGAAACATATTATAAACTGGATAACGTTTAGGACATCATTTCTTGTACATACTCATATCGAATAACTCCAAAATTTTGAGACAGTCTATATACTCCTAATTCTGTCACCTTCTTTGTGGTATAGGTAGTAGAATTTTCCATACATTTAGGACAGGTGCAGAACCATTTCTATGTCATATATTTGGTGCTGATTCGATAAACGAAGATTCAGCTCCCAGTCTCTCCCCCCCCCCCCCCACCGAAGTAAGTTAGTTTTCAATGCTACCGCTGTGTCCCACTTCTATTGAATGACTTCGCACGATCGCATGTATGCCTACAGGCGAGCTTTTCTGTAGATTCTTTATCTACTACTCTTGATTTAGTTAAAATTTTGTGCTCGGACAGTCTAATTAACCCTGATCGACTACTCTGACCTCACAATCATTGCACTAGATTTAGCGAATCAAATTATTTTACCTAATTGTACCAATGAGATCCTTTAACCTACAAAGCTTATTTCTAAGTGACACTTTAGGTTCACATACTAGTCTAAATCTACCCTTATTCAGGCTTCTATGTAACACCTCCAAAATACCTTTTGAATTCTCTCTCCACAGTGTCATCATTATTACTACCAGCTGGATTTCATAGTATTGAACTTTTTGTCTGTATGTAATTCGTTCCAGTTTGTTGATGTCAAGGGTGTATTTTAGTTGTAATTAACACAAACATAATGAAGTAATAAGTGGACCTTAAACTTCAACCTGCAAACAAGTGTACTTAGGATTTTATGAAAATTTGCACAAATTGGGTAAATTAAAGCTTACTTAATTTATGGAACTGTTTGCTGAAGAAGTATCGTAACCATTTGTGGGGAAATAAGTCGGTGGACGAGCATCTGAAAATCTGATCGATTTAAAAATAACCGAAAAAGGAAGAAGAGAGAGTGGATATTAGTTTCAGTTATCTTTGCCCCTGCAAGGTGCAACTTCTTCTTAAACCATAGAATCCAAAAAATGTATTGCTCAGTAGGAGTGGATAAAGTATCTTTTCAAACCAACCAACAGCTCAAAACCTACAACCTTACGAAAAAATTGAGTTGTTAAATTCTTACAAGAATTTGAAGCCAGTAATTCAAACCAATTAGATAGTAGGCTGAAATACTTTTTTAGTGTTAATAAGACAGTAAATATTGAACTGTGGATCCCAACCAATCGGAAATAGAGAAGAGATGATTTTTGCAAGAAAAGAAAATCTTTTGAACTATATATAGATCACTGTTGGTAAATTTGAATATGCAAGAAAAGAATCATTTAGTGTTCCCTGATATCCTATTAATCTTGAGGTAACATCAGCTCAAGACAACGTAATAAATTTCTTGCTTACCTAAAGATAAATTTCAAAAAGGTGTTTAAAATTACTTAAACAAGACTCCACTTTATCTTCCCCAAATAACAGTTTATTTATGAAGACTGGGCTATAAACTTCGAACCATGGGATTATTATGTATTATGTGTTAAACATTTTTTTAAAGAAGTCCCGCGGTAGCCGGATTGCTCTATCTCTGTTGGTAGATGGGCTTCTGTGAGGATGCTTCGACTCTGTCAGATATTCACGATGTTATATTCATCTTGGTGGCCAGTAGTGGAATCCAGGATGCGCGTTCCGTCTTATTTTGGATTCGTTAGCTGGGTGTACCTGCACTGCAGTGAGTGGTGGTGTTCTCACTTGGGCTCCAACCTTGTATCCATCAGTTCAAACACCAGGGCGTTATCCTCTAAGCCACTAGGGCACGACAGTCACGTCAAAACAACAACTGATGATTGTTGTATATGAGATGGTTAATGTACGCCAGTGGCCTAATGAATAACCCTTTGGGGTTTGGGGTGACAGACACTGAGTTCGAGCCTCAGTGGGAACGATAACAACTGGGGTGTAGGTACTTCCAACTGAAAGGTCTCATATAGGACGAAATGCGAGACCTAGGTTTCAGTGCTAGCCACCAAATAGATTAAACTCGCTGGTGCTCAAAAGTTACAGACTGGTAAGTCGGATTTTAAGGTACACAATAAAATACAGTAGGTCACTCGTATCCAAAGGCGTGTCCTCACATCGACTTATACATTGTTTGAAACCATTGGCTATTGAATCCAGTCATCCTGTTTGTGCTCCAGTTTACGTCTCACGTATTTCGACTTGGTTACCAAATCAATATCTTTTATCCTAGCTGAATAGGTGTGACTAACAAGGAAGTAGGGAAATATAAATACGACTAGACAGATCTATTCTTCATAAGTTGGTTAGATACCACAACAGCTGAACAAATTCGACTGAGTAAATACATTTTACAACAGATCAACGAAGTGTGTAGTTTACCACCAACTTAGTCCTTTATTAAGGACAATCACAAGCCAATCGCTGCGTTTGACAACCTCCCTGATGAGCACTTTTCTGACCATCATAGTTGTGGTTCATTGGTTTAGAGACATTAATTTCAGCCAATGGGCCATGGTTTCGAAACCCACTGTACTTACAGAGGTTCGGGCAGCCAAGTAGTGTCATTAGCTCCCATACAGTACATGTGATTCAATACCTACTGGACAAATACCCACAGAGTTGTTGAGTGCATTTGGACTTCCCAACTACCTAATACTGAGTAAAATTATACCACTGTTTCTTCATAATAAAGTGTTTCAGATATATTTGAATGTATACTGGGTGATGATTGAAAGTGAGATGAAAAACTGGACCGCTGTCGTATTCGAACCAGTGACCACTGGGTATAAATATTGGTCTACCAAACTACGGCTGTCTCAGATAGTCAAATGATAATGTCTGAATGTGTTTTAAACACTGAATATTTTACATACCCATAACGCTGCATCTATAAAGACAGTTTATCAGTTGTTCTCACTATATACAATGTGGAATGGTTACCGTTTCAGTCAGTTGGCTATCAAGTCTTCATCTTGAAGACAGGTTTTTATTTCAACAAACAGCAGGTGATACAACCGCCCAGAGAATAATTAAGCGAATAGTTGTGAGTAGTACAGTCATGGGTTCGCACTGCTGAGGAGTCCTATACTAGCACGAAACAGCTGTCCAGTACTCCCAGGTTTCCAATGTTTTTCCAGCCAATGTCAGTTCATAATGAATACCAACCTTAAGTCAATAAATCCCCACAAACCTCCAAATTGAATTAATCTAGTACTCATTGGTGACTAGATTCGAGAGGTGATTGCCGAGGTTCCAGTGAGTAGTTGTGACCGATGGAGTCAACCAAATCGAACAAGAGGACTCAGCGGGAATTAAAGTAGTCAATATCTATTTGTGTAGGCAGATTATCCCAATTCTTCGACGACATGCACTGAGCATTCTAAGCTCAAAAGTTGTCTCATCCAAGAATGAATTCCAACTGTGCATTTTTGGATTAATGGAAATTTTTATTTTTAATTTAGTATTCATCATACACGGGCATCAGGTTTAGAAACGCTGAAAACCTGGGAGCGCTGGACAGATGCTTTGTCCTGGTGCGAGACTCCTTGGCGGTACGCACCTAGGACTCCACCGGGACCAAACTCGGGACCTTCGGGTTTCACGGCAGACGTGTTAACTATCCAGCCACTGGGTCAGAGTTCAGTGGTCCACAGTCTCCTACTTCTGCCGTCTCGTGATATAGCACGACTATCATCCAGTCTTCAGTTGGTACCCGCTTCCCTTCCAACTGCTTGACTTCATAGGTCATGGCTCCCCATTATAACTTATGGTCAGCCATCTCAGAGCGTACTGCTGAGAAGTCCGATAACAGGATACAACAGCTGTCCAACGCCACCAAGTTTTCAATGGTTCTCCAAATGATATCAGCCCATCCTGAATACTACCCCCAAAATAAAACCCCCATATGCATCAGGATCCAATACTGATTGTGTTTGTCTTGGAAGGTGAACATTTTACGTGTGAAGACGAGACCTTTTAAGGTCTACTGATGGAAAAGATTCAGACTCTTCCACAACTTTCCCTGAATATCGTGACAAAAACATTTTCCTTTCTGGATTATACTGATACTGGCATAAACTTCAATTTCTGTGATGGACACACATTACAAGGTACTTCGAAGTACTTATGTGCGTGAAGATAACACAGAAACTAACTATTTTTAGTTAAAAAGAACATCTTTCAATTTAAAAGGTTCTGGTGGCTAAAATTTCACCTGGTTTCATTTTCAAAAATTGCATTATCACTACTCTGCCGCGGGGATAAACTTTATTAATTGAATATTAAATATTTGCTGCAGTTTCTTTTTTCCCCAGTCAACTTCTAATCAGATATCAATTTCTCCAACATGGTATCAAATTTACATTGACGCCTACAGTGAAGTAACAAAGTGAACAGCTATTATGGATATTTTCTAACAAATATATTTCCTCAGTTGTAACGTAAGTAGGTCTTGTTTATTCATACTTGTCTCGCAATAAGCAACAAATAATACCCGCTGTACAAAAAGTGGCTGTCATGCCTCACAATGGTTAATAGGTCATAGTCTTAGTGGGAACAATATCACTCACTGGGGTGCAAGTATACCAACTGAAGAGTCCCAGACGGGACGAAACATGCATCCTGGATTCTGCTGCTGCCATTAAGTTGGTTAGAATATGTAAGTAAATCCTTCGAACTGCGTTATATTTTCGGACATTAATATGATACTGAATTGGTTATACTGCTTTTCTACATATATTATGTATAACCTTCAGAGGTATCGTCCCCTCACTCACACTCTCTCTCAGTGGTTTAAATCCACTTCTTTTACCTCCATATTCAAAGATATAACCACTGAGAAAGGAAGAGTCACTAGAATTAACTATAATAATACCTTATACTTACGAATAACATTGATATAACATGAGACAGCTTACCTTGGACAGAAAAAACTACTCAAAGTTTTGTTTCTTCGAAGTAATTCAATATTCCACGTGATATAAACAATTCAGTATAATCCTTTGATCATCAGATGATGAGAATAGAGACGAAAGCAAAGTATTAGTTTTGTCCGATCGATGTCCAATTTTATCTAGATAATCTATGATCAATAATGAGTATTCATGTCAGATGTGAACATTCTTCAAAATGTATCTGCAAGCGCACTGTGTATGTGTGTATTCAATGTTGTTTATGTTTACATTGAATGGAATTGGTTGGTACGGCGTGAAAAGTCAAATCAAGGCGGAAAGATTAAGCGTTGATCAGACTGTAATAAATTATCTTGCTGCTTCGCACGTAACAATGCTTCAGAATGTGTTGATCACAAGAAGGAATATCAACTTTCCAAATCAGTATATATTAAACGAAAAAATTAACTAAATCAACAAAGACAAGAGAATCAGTTTCCTATAGTTTTGATGATAAGGCTTGATATTCAAATGATGAAATGAACTTGGAATCGTACCATAATATTAAGTTTCTAAAAAGAGTCAGTAGCAGGAAGAAGAATAATCAATAATAATGATCCGCATGAATTCTTTTGATAATGGAGATGATGATAGTGATATGAGTCACAGTGTTCATGAACTCATGTCATGATTGAAGGTGTTGAAGACAAGTGCAAGAAGAATCATTAAAAACAAGTTATTTAGCCTTGGATATTTGTCCGTGTGTGACTTGTGTGTAAATGAGTGGGCTGGGGATAAATATATGTGATATGTGGATGTATGTGTGTGGTATGTGTGATGTCTATATGTGTTCAAAAGTACAGAGTTGAAATGTATCGCTTCTAAATGGAGTAATATACAAATGTGTGTGTGAGTGTGTTTTTGACAGGTCCATGTTGTAAAAGTGATTGATGATAATGAACCATTAAACACAAATGAAATTGAAAAGTGAAATACAAATAGGCGATTTTTAATCTTTCACGAAAACACATTCAAAGTTGTTTTCCACTCACTGACTTTATTCCTCTGTTTTCATTTGAGAAAGTAGTTATTCTTTCAACAAAAATTATATCCTGTCTCTGCCAAATTCACTAGTTAGAAAACGTGGGTGGTGGGAGTTTATTGTGAAGCCTGGGGGGTGCATATATATATATATATATATGTATATATATGGCTTGTGTGTGTGTATAGATTAATCAGTCATAAGTGAAGGCAACTTTAACTATCTCATGACTATGATTGGACTACTGCAAGAAGAAATAAATGAGCAAATGAACTCCTTGTAGTTGTACTGGTGGTAACAATAACAGTAGTAGTATTAGTAGTATTACTAAACTAAAGCCTACAATACAACCAATCAAATCAATTGCTCCCTGAGTTTATACACGTGGAGGACAATATAAAAACAAAATTATCATCAAATTTACCCGTTAAGTAACTTCGAAATATTCACATCATTGTAATATATAACAAATATATGCAACAATGAATGGTTAGAGATTGATAGAAACAGAGATAGAAAAGAAAATCAGAAAAACAAAAGCTTTTACTGATATTTCTGACAACTAGATAGTTACGGGTTTTTAGTTAATCTGAGGAATAAATTGACCAATCAGAAAGCAAGGAAATGCATCCAAACTATATTTTGATTGGTCCTTTTTAAAGCGCTATGATATGAATGTTGTTATGTGAATGTCGAAACAAGACAGGGGGTTTGTTGAATAGGTGTGCACCATGAGATTGGACACGCAAACTCATAAACTAGAACAAATGTATACTGATGTGGCAACAGAAAATTAAGGACAAGTAGACAAGATAAAATAAAACGGGAAAAGCAGTTGAAAAGAGTTAGAAAAAATGTTTTTTTACACTTGCCATCTTGGAAATCGAATTGATCAACATAAATATAAATACGGACGAACACGTGCATATACAACACACACA